>JAXGFM010000007.1:600000-1806666 GCA_039880935.1 Streptanthus diversifolius
AAATAGAATTAGAATAGAATTAGAATTAGAATAGAATTAGAATTAGATTAGAATTAGAATTAGAATTAGAATTAGAATTAGAATTAGAATTAGAATTAGAATTAGAATTAGAATTAGAATAGAATTAGAATTAGAATTAGAATAGAATTAGAACAGAATTAGAATAGAATTAGAATTAGAAATAGAGTTAGAATTAGAATAGAATTAGAATTAGAATTAGAATAGAATTAGAATAGAATTAGAATTAGAAATAGAATTATAAATAGAATTAGAATTAGAATTAGAATAGAATTAAAATAGAATTAGAATAGAATTAGAATAGAATTAGAATAGAATTAGAATAGAGTAAGAATTAGAATTAGAATAGAATTAGAATAGAATTAGAATTAGAATTAGAATTAGAATTATAATTAGAATAAGAATTAGAATAGAAATAGAATTAGAATTAGAAATAGAATTAGAATTATAATAGAATTAGAATTAGAATAGAATTAGAATTATAATAGAATTAGAATTAGAAATAGAATTATAAATAGAATTAGAATTAGAATTAGAATAGAATTAGAATAGAATTAGAATAGAATTAGAATAGAATAGAATAGAATTAGAATTAGAATAGAATTAGAATAGAATTAGAATAGAATTAGAATTAGAATTAAAATTAGAATTACAAATAGAAATAGAAATATAATGAGAATTAGAAATAGAATTAGAATTAGATTAGAATTAGAATTAGAATTAGAAATAGAATTAGAATTAGAATAGAATTAGAATTAGAATAGAATTAGAATAGAATTAGAATATAATTAGAATTAGAAATAGAATTAGAATTAGAATAGAATTAGAATAGAATTAGAATTAGAATTAGAACTAGAATTAGAATATAATTAGAATTAGAAATAGAAATATAATTAGAATTAGAATTAGAATTAGAATTAGAATTAGAATAGAATTAGAATAGAATTAGAATAGAATAGAATAGAATAGAATAGAATAGAATATAATATAATAGAATTAGAAATAGAATTAGAAATAGAATAGAATTAGAATTAGATTAAAATTAGAAATAGAATTAGAATTAGAAATAGAATTAGAATTAGAATTAGAAATAGAATTAGAATTAGAATAGAATTAGAATAGAATTAGAATTATAATAGAATTATAATAGAATTAGAATATAATTAGAATTAGAATTAGAATAGAATTAGAATTAGAAATAGAAATAAAATTATAAATAGAATTAGAAATAGAATTAGAATTATAATAGAATTAGAGTTAGAATAGAACTAAAATAGAATTAGAAATAGAAATAGAATAGAATTAGAATTAGAATTAGAATAGAATTAGAATAGAATTAGAATTATAATTAAAATTAGAAATAGAATTACAAAAATAGAATTAGAATAGAATTAGAATTAGAATAGAATTAGAATTAGATTAGAATTAGAATTAGAATTAGAATTAGAATTAGAATTAGAATTAGAATTAGAATTAGAATTAGAATTAGAATTAGAATAGAATTAGAATTAGAATTAGAATAGAATTAGAACAGAATTAGAATAGAATTAGAATTAGAAATAGAATTAGAATTAGAATAGAATTAGAATTAGAATTAGAATAGAATTAGAATAGAATTAGAATTAGAAATAGAATTATAAATAGAATTAGAATTAGAATTAGAATAGAATTAAAATAGAATTAGAATAGAATTAGAATAGAATTAGAATATTATTAGAATAGAGTAAGAATTAGAATTAGAATAGAATTAGAATAGAATTAGAATAGAATTAGAATTAGAATTAGAATTAGAATTATAATTAGAATAAGAATTAGAATAGAAATAGAATTAGAATTAGAAATAGAATTAGAATTATAATAGAATTAGAATTAGAATAGAATTAGAATTATAATAGAATTAGAATTAGAAATAGAATTATAAATAGAATTAGAATTAGAATTAGAATAGAATTAGAATAGAATTAGAATAGAATTAGAATAGAATAGAATAGAATTAGAATTAGAATAGAATTAGAATAGAATTAGAATAGAATTAGAATTAGAATTAAAATTAGAATTACAAATAGAAATAGAAATATAATGAGAATTAGAAATAGAATTAGAATTAGATTAGAATTAGAATTAGAATTAGAAATAGAATTAGAATTAGAATAGAATTAGAATTAGAATAGAATTAGAATAGAATTAGAATATAATTAGAATTAGAAATAGAATTAGAATTAGAATAGAATTAGAATAGAATTAGAATTAGAATTAGAACTAGAATTAGAATATAATTAGAATTAGAAATAGAAATATAATTAGAATTAGAATTAGAATTAGAATTAGAATTAGAATAGAATTAGAATAGAATTAGAATAGAATAGAATAGAATAGAAGAGAATATAATATAATAGAATTAGAAATAGAATTAGAAATAGAATAGAATTAGAATTAGATTAAAATTAGAAATAGAATTAGAATTAGAAATAGAATTAGAATTAGAATTAGAAATAGAATTAGAATTAGAATAGAATTAGAATAGAATTAGAATTATAATAGAATTATAATAGAATTAGAATATAATTAGAATTAGAATTAGAATAGAATTAGAATTAGAAATAGAAATAAAATAATAAATAGAATTAGAAATAGAATTAGAATTAGAATAGAATTAGAGTTAGAATAGAATTAAAATAGAATTAGAAATAGAAATAGAATTAGAATTAGAATAGAATTAGAATAGAATTAGAATAGAATTAGAATTAGAATTAGAATTACAAATAGAAATAGAAATAGAATTAGAATTAGAAATAGAATTAGAATTAGATTAGAATTAGAATTAGAATTAGAATAGAATTAGAATTAGAGTAGAATTAGAATAGAATTAGAATAGAATTAGAATTAGAAATAGAATTAGAATTAGGATAGAATTAGAATTATAATTAGAATTAGAATAGAATTAGAATTAGAAATAGAAATAGAATTAGAATTAGAATTAGAATTAGAATTAGAATTAGAATTAGAATAGAATTTGAATAGAAATAGAATTAGAATTAGAATAGAATTAGAATTAGAATAGAATTATAAATAGAATTATAATAGAATAGAATAGAATAGAATAGAATAGAATTAGAAATAGAATTAGAATTAGAATAGAATTATAATTAGATTAAAATTAGTAGAATTAGAATTAGAAATAGAATTAGAATTAGAATTAGAAATAGAATTAGAATTAGAATAGAATTAGAATAGAATTAGAATTATAATAGAATTATAATAGAATTAGAATATAATTAGAATTAGAATTAGAATATAATTAGAATTAGAAATAGAAATAGAATTATAAATAGAATTAGAAATAGAATTAGAATTAGAATAGAATTAGAATAGAATTAGAATTAGAATTAGAATTAGAATAGAATTAGAATTAGAAATAGAAATAGAAATAGAATTAGAATTAGAATAAGAATTAGAATTATAATAGAATTAGAATTAGAAATAGAATTAGAAATAGAATTAGAATAGAATTAGAATAGAGTAAGAATTTGAATTTAATTAGAATTAGAATTAGAATTAGAATTAGAATTAGAATATAATTAGAATAGAATTAGAATAGAATTAGAATTAGAATTAGATTAAAATTAGATATAGAATTAGAATTAGAATTAGAATAGAAATAGAATTAGAATTAGAATAGAATTAGAATTAGAAATAGAATTATAAATAGAATTAGAATAGAATAGAATAGAATATAATAGAATTAGAAATAGAATTAGAATAGAATTAGAATTAGAATTAGAATTAGAATTAGAATTAGAATAGAATTAGAATAGAATTAGAATAGAATTAGAATAAAATTAGAATTAGAATTAGATTAAAATTAGATATAGAATTAGAATTAGAATTAGAATAGAAATAGAATTAGAATTAGAATAGAATTAGAATTAGAAATAGAATTATAAATAGAATTAGAATAGAATAGAATAGAATAGAATTAGAAATAGAATTAGAATTAGAATAGAATTAGAATTAGATTAAAATTAGAAATAGAATTAGAATTAGAAATAGAATAGAATTAGAATTAGAATTAGAATTAGAATTAGAATAGAATTATAATAGAATTATAATAGAATTAGAATAGAGTAAGAATTAGAATAGAATTAGAATAGAGTAAGAATTAGAATTAGAATTAGAATAAAATTAGAATATAATTAGAATAGAATTAGAATAGAGTAAGAATTAGAATTTAATTAGAATTAGATTAGAATTAGAATTAGAATTAGAATTAGAATAAAATAGAATTAGAATTAGAATAGAATTAGAATAGAATTAGAATTAGAAATAAAATTAGAATTAGAATAGAATTAGAATTAGAATAAGAATAGAATTAGAATAGAATTAGAATAGAATTAGAAATAGAATTAGAATTAGAATAGAATTAGAATTATAATTAGAATAGAATTAGAATAGAATTAGAATAGAATTAGAATAGAATTAGAATAGAATTAGAATTAGAATAGAATTATAATAGAATTAGAATAGAGTAAGAATTAGAATAGAATTAGAATAGAGTAAGAATTAGAATTAGAATTAGAATAAAATTAGAATATAATTAGAATTAGAATAGAATTAGAATAGAATTAGAATAGAATTAGAATAAAATTAGAATTAGAATTAGATTAAAATTAGATATAGAATTAGAATTAGAATTAGAATAGAAATAGAATTAGAATTAGAATAGAATTAGAATTAGAAATAGAATTATAAATAGAATTAGAATAGAATAGAATAGAATAGAATTAGAAATAGAATTAGAATTAGAATAGAATTAGAATTAGATTAAAATTAAAAATAGAATTAGAATTAGAAATAGAATAGAATTAGAATTAGAATTAGAATTTGAATTAGAATAGAATTATAATAGAATTATAATAGAATTAGAATAAAATTAGAATATAATTAGAATAGAATTAGAATAGAGTAAGAATTAGAATTTAATTAGAATTAGATTAGAATTAGAATTAGAATTAGAATTAGAATAAAATAGAATTAGAATTAGAATAGAATTAGAATAGAATTAGAATTAGAAATAAAATTAGAATTAGAATAGAATTAGAATTAGAATTAGAATAGAATTAGAATAGAATTAGAAAAGAATTAGAAATAGAATTAGAATTAGAATAGAATTAGAATTATAATTAGAATAGAATTAGAATAGAATTAGAATAGAATTAGAATAGAATTAGAATAGAATTAGAATTAGAATAGAAATAGAATTGGAATTTGAATATAATTAGAATTAGAATTGAAATTAGAACATAATTAGAATTAGAATTAGAATAGAATTAGAATAAAATTAGAATTAGAATTAGAAGAATAGAATTAGAAATAGAAATAGAAATAGAATTAGAATTAGAATTAGAATAGAAATTGAATTAGATTAGAATTAGATTAGAATTAAAATTAGAATTAGAATTAGAATTAGAATTATAATTAGAATAGAAATAAAATTAGAATTAGAATAGAATTAGAATTAGAAATAGAATTATAAATAGAATTAGAATAGAATAGAATAGAATAGAATAGAATAGAATAGAATTAGAAATAGAATTAGAAATAGAATAGAATTAGAATTAGATTAAAATTAGAAATAGAATTAGAATTAGAAATAGAATTAGAATTAGAAATAGAATTAGAATTAGAATAGAATTAGAATTATAATAGAATTATAATAGAATTAGAATATAATTAGAATTAGAATTAGAATAGAATTAGAATTAGAAATAGAAATAAAATTATAAATAGAATTAGAAATAGAATTAGAATTAGAATAGAATTAGAGTTAGAATAGAATTAAAATAGAATTAGAAATAGAAATAGAATAGAATTAGAATTAGAATTAGAATAGAATTAGAATAGAATTAGAATTAGAATTAGAATTAGAAATAGAATTACAAAAATAGAATTAGAATAGAATTAGAATAGATAAGAATTAGAATAGAATTAGAATTAGATTAGAATTAGAATTAGAATTAGAATTAGAATTAGAATTAGAATTAGAATTAGAATTAGAATTAGAATTAGAATAGAATTAGAATTAGAATTAGAATAGAATTAGAATATAATTAGAATAGAATTAGAATTAGAAATAGAATTAGAATTAAGATAGAATTAGAATTAGAATTAGAATAGAATTAGAATAGAATTAGAATTAGAAATAGAATTATAAATAGAATTAGAATTAGAATTAGAATAGAATTAGAATAGAATTAGAATAGAATTAGAATAGAATTAGAATAGAGTAAGAATTAGAATTAGAATAGAATTAGAATAGAATTAGAATAGAATTAGAATTAGAATTAGAATTACAAATAGAAATAGAAATAGAATTAGAATTAGAAATAGAATTAGAATTAGATTAGAATTAGAATTAGAATTAGAATTAGAATTAGAATTAGAATTAGAATAGAATTAGAATTAGAATAGAATTAGAATTATATTAGAATTAGAATTAGAATTAGAAATAGAATTAGAATTAGAATAGAATTAGAATTAGAATAGAATTAGAATAGAATTAGAATAGAATTAGAATTAGAAATAGAATTAGAATTAGAATAGAATTAGAATAGAGTTAGAATTAGAATTAGAATTAGAATAGAATTAGAAATAGAAATAGAATTAGAATTAGAATTAGAATTAGAATAGAATTAGAATAGAATTAGAATAGAATTAGAATAGAATTAGAATTAGAATTAGAAATAGAATTAGAATTAGAATTAGAATTAGAATAGAATTAGAATAGAATTATAATTAGAAATAGAAATAGAATTAGAATTAGAATAGAATTAGAATTAGAAATAGAATTAGAATTAGAATAGAATTAGAATTATAATTAGAATTATAATTAGAATAGAATTAGAATAGAATTAGAATAGAATTAGAATTAGAATTAGAATTAGAATAGAATTATAATTAGAAATAGAAATAGAATTAGAATTAGAATTAGAATTAGAATTAGAATTAGAATGGATTTAGAATAGAATTAGAATAGAATTAGAATTAGAATTAGATATAGAATTAGAATTAGAATTAGAATAGAAATAGAATTAGAATTAGAATAGAATTAGAATTATAAATAGAATTATAAATAGAATTAGAATAGAATAGAATAGAATAGAATAAAATAGAATATAATTAGAAATAGAATTAGAATTAGAATAGAATTAGAATTAGATTAAAATTAGAAATAGAATTAGAATTAGAAATAGAATTAGAATTAGAATTAGAAATAGAATTAGAATAGAGTAAGAATTAGAATAGAATTAGAATTAGAATTAGAATTAGAATAGAATTAGAATAGAATTAGAATTAGAAATAGAATTAGAATTAGAATAGAATTAGAAAAAGAATTAGAATTAGAATAGAATTAGAATTATAATTAGAATAGAATTAGAATAGAATTAGAATAGAATTAGAATAGAATTAGAATTAGAATTATAATTAGAATAGAATTATAATTAGAAACAGAAATAGAATTAGAATTAGAATTAGAATTAGAATTAGAATGGATTTAGAATAGAATTAGAATAGAATTATATTAGAATTAGATATAGAATTAGAATTAGAATTAGAATAGAAATAGAATTAGAATTAGAATTAGAATAGAATTAGAATTAGAATAGAATTAGAATTAGAAATAGAATTATAAATAGAATTAGAATAGAATAGAATAGAATAGAATAGAATAGAATATAATAGAATTAGAAATAGAATTAGAAATAGAATAGAATTAGAATTAGATTAAAATTAGAAATAGAATTAGAATTAGAAATAGAATTAGAATTAGAAATAGAATTAGAATTAGAATAGAATTAGAATAGAATTAGAATTATAATAGAATTATAATAGAATTAGAATATAATTAGAATTAGAATTAGAATAGAATTAGAATTAGAATAGAATTAGAATATAATTAGAATAGAATTAGAATAGAATTAGAATTAGAATTAGATTAAAATTAGATATAGAATTAGAATTAGAATTAGAATAGAAATAGAATTAGAATTAGAATAGAATTAGAATTAGAAATAGAATTATAAATAGAATTAGAATAGAATAGAATAGAATATAATAGAATTAGAAATAGAATTAGAAATAGAATTAGAATTAGAATTAGAATTAGAATTAGAATGGATTTAGAATAGAATTAGAATAGAATTAGAATTAGAATTAGATATAGAATTAGAATTAGAATTAGAATAGAAATAGAATTAGAATTAGAATTAGAATAGAATTAGAATTAGAATAGAATTAGAATTAGAAATAGAATTATAAATAGAATTAGAATAGAATAGAATAGAATAGAATAGAATAGAATAGAATATAATAGAATTAGAAATAGAATTAGAAATAGAATAGAATTAGAATTAGATTAAAATTAGAAATAGAATTAGAATTAGAAATAGAATTAGAATTAGAATTAGAAATAGAATTAGAATTAAAATAGAATTAGAATAGAATTGAATTATAATAGAATTATAATAGAATTAGAATATAATTAGAATTAGAATTAGAATAGAATTAGAATTAGAAATAGAAATAAAATTATAAATAGAATTAGAAATAGAATTAGAATTAGAATAGAATTAGAGTTAGAATAGAATTAAAATAGAATTAGAAATAGAAATAGAATAGAATTAGAATTAGAATTAGAATAGAATTAGAATAGAATTAGAATTAGAATTAAAATTAGAAATAGAATTACAAAAATAGAATTAGAATAGAATTAGAATTAGAATAGAATTAGAATTAGATTAGAATTAGAATTAGAATTAGAATTAGAATTAGAATTAGAATTAGAATTAGAATTAGAATTAGAATTAGAATAGAATTAGAATTAGAATTAGAATAGAATTAGAACAGAATTAGAATAGAATTAGAATTAGAAATAGAATTAGAATTAGAATAGAATTAGAATTAGAATTAGAATAGAATTAGAATAGAATTAGAATTAGAAATAGAATTATAAATAGAATTAGAATTAGAATTAGAATAGAATTAAAATACAATTAGAATAGAATTAGAATAGAATTAGAATAGAATTAGAATAGAGTAAGAATTAGAATTTAATTAGAATTAGAATAGAATTAGAATCGAATTAGAATAGAATTAGAATAGAATTAGAATTAGAATTAGAATAACAAATAGAAACAGAAATAGAATTAGAATTAGAAATAGAATTAGAATTAGATTAGAATTAGAATTAGAATTAGAAATAGAATTAGAATTAGAATAGAATTAGAATTAGAATAGAATTAGAATAGAATTAGAATAGAATTAGAATAGAATTAGAATTAGAAATAGAATTAGAATTAGAATAGAATTAGAATAGAATTAGAATTAGAATTAGAATTAGAATAGAATTAGAATTAGAAATAGAAATAGAATTAGAATTAGAATTAGAATTAGAATTAGAATACAATTAGAATAGAAATAGAATTAGAATTAGAATAGAATTAGAATTAGAATAGAATTATAAATAGAATTAGAATATAATAGAATAGAATAGAATAGAATAGAATTAGAAATAGAATTAGAATTAGATTAAAATTAGTAGAATTAGAATTAGAAATAGAATTAGAATTAGAATTAGAAATAGAATTAGAATTAGAATAGAATTAGAATAGAATTAGAATTATAATAGAATTATGATAGAATTAGAATATAATTAGAATTAGAATTAGAATAGAATTAGAATTAGAAATAGAAATAGAAATAGAATTATAAATAGAATTAGAAATAGAATTAGAATTAGAATAGAATTAGAGTTAGAATAGAATTAAAATAGAATTAGAAATAGAAATAGAATAGAATTAGAATTAGAATTAGAATAGAATTAGAATAGAATTAGAATTAGAAATAGAATTAGAAATAGAATTACAAAAATAGAATTAGAATAGAATTAGAATAGAGTAAGAATTAGAATAGAATTAGAATTAGATTAGAATTAGAATTAGAATTAGAATTAGAATTAGAATTAGAATTAGAATTAGAATTAGAATTAGAATTAGAATTAGAATTAGAATTAGAATTAGAATAGAATTAGAATTAGAATTAGAATAGAATTAGAATAGAATTAGAATATAATTAGAATTAGAAATAGAATTAGAATTAGAATAGAATTAGAATTAGAAATAGAATTATAAATAGAATTAGAATTAGAATTAGAATAGAATTAGAATAGAATTAGAATAGAATTAGAATAGAATTAGAATAGACTAGAATAGAATTAGAATTAGAATAGAATTAGATTAGAATTAGAAATAGAATTAGAATTAGATTAGAATTAGAATTAGAATTAGAAATAGAATTAGAATTAGAATAGAATTAGAATTAGAATAGAATTAGAATAGAATTAGAATAGAATTAGAATAGAATTAGAATTAGAAATAGAATTAGATTTAGAATAGAATTAGAATAGAATTAGAATTAGAATTAGAATTAGAATTAGAATAGAATTAGAATTAGAAATAGAAATAGAATTAGAATTAGAATTAGAATTAGATTAGAATAGAATTAGAATTAGAAATAGAATTAGAAATAGAATTAGAATAGAATTAGAATAGAGTAAGAATTATAATTTAATTAGAATTAGAATTAGAATTAGAATTAGAATTAGAATAAAATTAGAATATAATTAGAATAGAATTAGAATAGAATTAGAATTAGAATTAGATTAAAATTAGATATAGAATTAGAATTAGAATTAGAATAGAAATAGAATTAGAATTAGAATAGAATTAAAATTAGAAATAGAATTAAAATAGAATTAGAATAGAATAGAATAGAATATAATAGAATTAGAAATAGAATTAGAATAGAATTAGAATTAGAATTAGAATTAGAATTAGAATAGAATTAGAATAGAATTAGAATAAAATTAGAATTAGAATTAGATTAAAATTAGATATAGAATTAGAATTAGAATTAGAATAGAAATAGAATTAGAATTAGAATAGAATTAGAATTAGAAATAGAATTATAAATAGAATTAGAATAGAATAGAATAGAATAGAATTAGAAATAGAATTAGAATTAGAATAGAATTAGAATTAGATTAAAAATTAGAAATAGAATTAGAATTAGAAATAGAATAGAATTAGAATTAGAATTAGAATAGAATTAGAATAGAATTAGAATAGAATTAGAATTAGAAATAGAATTAGAAATAGAATTAGAATAGAATTAGAATTAGAAATAGAATTAGAATTAGAATTAGAATAGAATTAGAATTAGAATAGAATCAAAATAGAATTAGAATTAGAAATAGAATAGAATTAGAATTAGAATTAGAATAGAGTAAGAATTAGAATTTAATTAGAATTAGATTAGAATTAGAATTAGAATTAGAATTAGAGTTAGAATAGAATTAGAATCGAATTAGAATAGAATTAGAATAGAATTAGAATTAGAAATAGAATTAGAATTAGAATAGAATTAGAATTAGAATTAGAATAGAATTAGAATAAAATTAGAATAGAATTAGAAATAGAATTAGAATTAGAATAGAATTAGAATTAGAATAGAATTAGAATTAGAATTAGAATAGATTTAGAATAGAATTAGAATAGAATTAGAATTAGAATTAGATTAGAATTAGAATTAGAATAGAAATAGAATTAGAATTAGAATAGAATTAGAATTAGAAATAGAATTATAAATAGAATTAGAATAGAATAGAATAGAATAGAATAGAATAGAATAGAATAGAATAGAATTAGAAATAGAATTAGAAATAGAATAGAATTAGAATTAGATTAAAATTAGAATAAAGAATTAGAATTAGAAATAGAATTAGAATTAGAATTAGAAATAAAATTAGAATTAGAATAGAATTAGAATAGAATTAGAATTATAATAGAATTATAATAGAATTATAATAGAATTAGAATAGAGTAAGAATTAGAATAGAATTAGAATAGAGTAAGAATTAGAATTTAATTAGAATTAGAATTAGAATTAGAATAAAATAGAATTAGAATTAGAATTAGAATAGAATTAGAATAGAATTAGAATTAGAAATAGAATTAGAATTAGAATAGAATTAGAAATAGAATTATATTTAGAATAGAATTAGAATTATAATTAGAATAGAATTAGAATAGAATTAGAATAGAATTAGAATTAGAATTAGAATTAGAATAGAATTATAATTAGAAACAGAAATAGAATTAGAATTAGAATTAGAATTAGAATTAGAATGGATTTAGAATAGAATTAGAATAGAATTAGAATTAGAATTAGATATAGAATTATAATTAGAATTAGAATAGAAATAGAATTAGAATTAGAATTAGAATTAGAATAGAATTAGAATTAGAAATAGAATTATAAATAGAATTAGAATAGAATAGAATAGAATAGAATAGAATTGAATTAGAAATAGAATTAGAAATAGAATAGAATTAGAATTAGATAAAAATTAGAAATAGAATTAGAATTAGAAATAGAATTAGAATTAGAATTAGAAATAGAATTAGAATTAGAATAGAATTAGAATAGAATTAGAATTATAAAAGAATTAGAATATAATTAGAATTATAATTAGAATAGAATTAGAATTAGAAATAAAAATAAAATTATAAATAGAATTAGAAATAGAATTAGAATTAGAATAGAATTAGAGTTAGAATAGAATTAAAATAGAATTAGCAATAGAAATAGAATAGAATTAGAATTAGAATTAGAATTAGAATTAAAATAGAATTAGAATTAGAATTAGAATTATAATTAGAATAGAAATAAAATTAGAATTAGAATAGAATTAGAATTAGAAATAGAATTATAAATAGAATTAGAATAGAATAGAATAGAATAGAATAGAATAGAATTAGAAATAGAATTAGAAATAGAATAGAATTAGAATTAGATTAAAATTAGAAATAGAATTAGAATTAGAAATAGAATTAGAATTAGAATTAGAAATAGAATTAGAATTAGAATAGAATTAGAATAGAATTAGAATTATAATAGAATTAGAATATAATTAGAATATAATTAGAATTAGAATTAGAATAGAATTAGAATTAGAAATAGAAAAAAATTATAAATAGAATTAGAAATAGAATTAGAATTAGAATAGAATTAGAGTTAGAATAGAATTAAAATAGAATTAGAAATAGAAATAGAATAGAATTAGAATTAGAATTAGAATAGAATTAGAATAGAATTAGAATTAGAATTAGAAATAGAATTACAAAAATAGAATTAGAATAGAATTAGAATAGAGTAAGAATTAGAATAGAATTAGAATTAGATTAGAATTAGAATTAGAATTAGAATTAGAATTAGAATTAGAATTAGAATTAGAATTAGAATTAGAATTAGAATAGAATTAGAATTAGAATTAGAGTAGAATTAGAATAGAATTAGAATAGAATTAGAATTAGAAATAGAATTAGAATTAGGATAGAATTAGAATTAGAATTAGAATAGAATTAGAATAGAATTAGAATTAGAAATAGAATTATAAATAGAATTAGAATTAGAATTAGAATAGAATTAGAATAGAATTAGAATAGAATTAGAATAGAATTAGAATAGAATTACAATAGAATTAGAATAGAATAAGAATTAGAATTAGAATAGAATTAGAATAGAATTAGAATAGAATTAGATTTAGAATTAGAATTACAAATAGAAATAGAAATAGAATTAGAATTAGAAATAGAATTAGAATTAGATTAGAATTAGAATTAGAATTAGAATTAGAATTAGAATTAGAATAGAATTAGAATTAGAATAGAATTAGACTTAGATTAGAATTAGAATTAGAATTAGAAATAGAATTAGAATTAGAATAGAATTAGAATTAGAATAGAATTAGAATATAATTAGAATAGAATTAGAATAGAATTAGAATTAGAAATAGAATTAGAATTAGAATAGAATTAGAATAGAAATAGAATTAGAATTAGAATAGAATTAGAATTAGAAATAGAATTATAAATAGAATTAGAATAGAATAGAATAGAATAGAATAGAATAGAATAGAATTAGAAATAGAATTAGAATTAGAATAGAATTAGAATTAGATTAAAATTAGAAATAGAATTAGAATTAGAATTAGAAATAGAATTAGAATTAGAATAGAATTAGAATAGAATTAGAATTATAATAGAATTATAATAGAATTAGAATATAATTAGAATTAGAATTAGAATAGAATTAGAATTAGAAATAGAAATAGAATTATAAATAGAATTAGAAATAGAATTAGAATTAGAATAGAATTAGAATAGAATTAGAATTAGAATTAGAATTAGAATAGAATTAGAATAGAATTATAATTAGAAATAGAAATAGAATTAGAATTAGAATAGAATTAGAATTAGAAATAGAATTAGAATTAGAATAGAATTAGAATTATAATTAGAATTATAATTAGAATAGAATTAGAATAGAATTAGAATAGAATTAGAATTAGAATTAGAATTAGAATTAGAATAGAATTATAATTAGAAATAGAAATAGAATTAGAATTAGAATTAGAATTAGAATTAGAATGGATTTAGAATAGAATTAGAATAGAATTAGAATTAGAAATAGAATTAGAATTAGAATAGAATTAGAATAGAAATAGAATTAGAATTAGAATAGAATTAGAATTAGAAATAGAATTATAAATAGAATTAGAATAGAATAGAATAGAATAGAATAGAATTAGAAATAGAATTAGAATTAGAATAGAATTATAATTAGATTAAAATTAGAAATAGAATTAGAATTAGAAATAGAATTAGAATTAGAATTAGAAATAGAATTAGAATTAGAATAGAATTAGAATAGAATTAGAATTATAATAGAATTATAATAGAATTAGAATATAATTAGAATTAGAATTAGAATAGAATTAGAATTAGAAATAGAAATAGAATTATAAATAGAATTAGAAATAGAATTAGAATTAGAATAGAATTAGAGTTAGAATAGAATTAAAATATAATTAGAAATAAAAATTGAATAGAATTAGAATTAGAATTAGAATAGAATTAGAATAGAATAAGAATTAGAAATAGAATTAGAAATAGAATTACAAAAATAGAATTAGAATAGAATTAGAATAGAGTAAGAATTAGTATAGAATTAGGATTAGATTAGAAGAATTAGAATTAGAATTAGAATTAGAATTAGAATTAGAATTAGAATTCGAATTAAAATTAGAATTAGAATTAGAATTAGAATTAGAATTAGAATTAGAATAGAATTAGAATTAGAATTAGAATAGAATTAGAATAGAATTAGAATAGAATTAGAATTAGAAATAGAATTAGAATTAGAATAGAATTAGAATTAGAAATAGAATTATAAATAGAATTAGAATTAGAATTAGAATAGAATTAAAATAGAATTAGAATTAGAATTAGAATTAGAATTAGAATAGAATTAGAATTAGAAATAGAAATAAAATTAGAATTAGAATTAGAATTAGAATAGAATTAGAATAGAATTAGAATAGAATTAGAATAGAATTAGAATAAAATTAGAATTAGAATTAGATTAAAATTAGATATAGAATTAGAATTAGAATTAGAATAGAATTAGAATTAGAATAGAATTAGAATAGAATTAGAATTATAATAGAATTAAAATAGAATTAGAATTAGAAATAGAATAGAATTAGAATTAGAATTAGAATAGAATAGAATTAGAATTAGAATTAGAAATAGAATTAGAATAGAATTAGAATAGAATTAGAATAGAATTAGAATAGAGTAAGAATTAGAATTTAATTAGAATTAGATTAGAATTAGAATTAGAATTATAATTAAAATAGAATTAGAATTAGAATAGAATTAGAATAGAATTAGAATAGAATTAGAATTAGAAATAGAATTAGAATTAGAATAGAATTAGAATTATAATTAGAATTATAATTAGAATAGAATTAGAATAGAATTAGAATAGAATTAGAATTAGAATTAGAATTAGAATAGAATTATAATTAGAAATGGAAATAGAATTAGAATTAGAATTAGAATTAGAATTAGAATGGATTTAGAATAGAATTAGAATAGAATTAGAATTAGAATTAGATATAGAATTAGAATTAGAATTAGAATAGAAATAGAATTAGAATTAGAATAGAATTAGAATTATAAATAGAATTATAAATAGAATTAGAATAGAATAGAATAGAATAGAATAGAATAGAATAGAATTAGAAATAGAATTAGAATTAGAATAGAATTAGAATTAGATTAAAATTAGAAATAGAATTAGAATTAGAAATAGAATTAGAATTAGAATTAGAAATAGAATTAGAATTAGAATTAGAATTAGAATAGAATTAGAATAGAATTAGAATTAGAATTAGAATTAGAATAGAATTAGAATAGAATTATAATTAGAAATAGAAATAGAATTAGAATTAGAATAGAATTAGAATATAATTAGAATTAGAATTAGAATTAGAATAGAATTAGAATAGAATTATAATTAGAAATAGAAATAGAATTAGAATTAGAATAAAATTAGAATTAGAAATAGAATTAGAATTAGAATAGAATTAGAATTATAATTAGAATTATAATTAGAATAGAATTAGAATAGAATTAGAATAGAATTAGAATTAGAATTAGAATTAGAATAGAATTATAATTAGAAATAGAAATAGAATTAGAATTAGAATTAGAATTAGAATTAGAATAGAATTAGAATAAAATTAGAATTAGAATTAGATTAAAATTAGAATTAGATTAGAATTAGAATTAGAATAGAAATAGAATTAGAATTAGAATAGAATTAGAATTAGAAATAGAATTATAAATAGAATTAGAATAGAATAGAATAGAATAGAATAGAATAGAATAGAATTAAAATAGAATTAGAAATAAAAATAGAATAGAATTAGAATTAGAATTAGAATAGAATTAGAATAGAATAAGAATTAGAAATAGAATTAGAAATAGAATTACAAAAATAGAATTAGAATAGAATTAGAATAGAGTAAGAATTAGTATAGAATTAGAATTAGATTAGAATTAGAATTAGAATTAGAATTAGAATTAGAATTAGAATTAGAATTAGAATTAGAATTAGAATTAGAATTAGAATTAGAATTAGAATTAGAATTAGAATTAGAATTAGAATTAGAATAGAATTAGAATTAGAATTAGAATAGAATTATAATAGAATTAGAATAGAATTAGAATTAGAAATAGAATTAGAATTAGAATAGAATTAGAATTAGAAATAGAATTATAAATAGAATTAGAATTAGAATTAGAATAGAATTAAAATAGAATTAGAATTAGAATTAGAATTAGAATTAGAATAGAATTAGAATTAGAAATAGAAATAGAATTAGAATTAGAATTAGAATTAGAATAGAATTAGAATAGAATTAGAATAGAATTAGAATAGAATTAGAATAAAATTAGAATTAGAATTAGATTAAAATTAGATATAGAATTAGAATTAGAATTAGAATAGAATTAGAATTAGAATAGAATTAGAATAGAATTAGAATTATAATAGAATTAAAATAGAATTAGAATTAGAAATAGAATAGAATTAGAATTAGAATTAGAATAGAATAGAATTAGAATTAGAATTAGAAATAGAATTAGAATAGAATTAGAATAGAATTAGAATAGAGTAAGAATTAGAATTTAATTAGAATTAGATTAGAATTAGAATTAGAATTAGAATTAAAATAGAATTAGAATTAGAATAGAATTAGAATAGAATTAGAATAGAATTAGAATTAGAAATAGAATTAGAATTAGAATAGAATTAGAATTATAATTAGAATTATAATTAGAATAGAATTAGAATAGAATTAGAATAGAATTAGAATTAGAATTAGAATTAGAATAGAATTATAATTAGAAATAGAAATAGAATTAGAATTAGAATTAGAATTAGAATTAGAATGGATTTAGAATAGAATTAGAATAGAATTAGAATTAGAATTAGATATAGAATTAGAATTAGAATTAGAATAGAAATAGAATTAGAATTAGAATAGAATTAGAATTA
This sequence comes from Streptanthus diversifolius, assembly GCA_039880935.1. Lineage (NCBI taxonomy): Eukaryota > Viridiplantae > Streptophyta > Magnoliopsida > Brassicales > Brassicaceae > Streptanthus > Streptanthus diversifolius. Next base: position 618,043 of record JAXGFM010000007.1, read on the forward strand.
TAAATAGAATTATAAATAGAATTAGAATAGAATAGAATAGAATAGAATAGAATAGAATAGAATTAGAAATAGAATTAGAATTAGAATAGAATTAGAATTAGATTAAAATTAGAAATAGAATTAGAATTAGAAATAGAATTAGAATTAGAATTAGAAATAGAATTAGAATTAGAATTAGAATTAGAATAGAATTAGAATTAGAATAGAATTAGAATTAGATTAGAATTAGAATTAGAATTAGAAATAGAATTAGAATTAGAATAGAATTAGAATTAGAATAGAATTAGAATAGAATTAGAATAGAATTAGAATTAGAATTAGAATTAGAATTAGAATTAGAATTAGAATTAGAATTAGAATTAGAATAGAATTAGAATAGAATTAGAATAGAATTAGAATAGAATTAGAATTAGAATTAGAAATAGAATTAGAATTAGAATAGAATTAGAATAGAATTAGAATTAGAATTAGAATTAGAATAGAATTAGAATAGAATTATAATTAGAAATAGAAATAGAATTAGAATTAGAATAGAATTAGAATTAGAAATAGAATTAGAATTAGAATAGAATTAGAATTATAATTAGAATTATAATTAGAATAGAATTAGAATAGAATTAGAATAGAATTAGAATTAGAATTAGAATTAGAATAGAATTATAATTAGAAATAGAAATAGAATTAGAATTAGAATTAGAATTAGAATTAGAATTAGAATTAGAATGGATTTAGAATAGAATTATAATAGAATTAGAATTAGAATTAGATATAGAATTAGAATTAGAATAGAATTAGAATAGAATTAGAATTAGAATTAGATATAGAATTAGAATTAGAATTAGAATAGAAATAGAATTAGAATTAGAATAGAATTAGAATTATAAATAGAATTATAAATAGAATTAGAATAGAATAGAATAGAATAGAATAGAATTAGAATAGAATTAGAATTAGAATAGAATTAGAATCGAATTAGAATTAGAATTAGAATTAGAATTAGAATTAGAATTAGAATAGAATTAGAATAGAATTAGAATAGAATTAGAATAAAATTAGAATTAGAATTAGATTAAAATTAGATATAGAATTAGAATTAGAATTAGAATAGAAATAGAATTAGAATTAGAATAGAATTAGAATTAGAAATAGAATTATAAATAGAATAGAATTAGAATATAATTAGAATTAGAATTAGAATTAGAATAGAATTAGAATAGAATTATAATTAGAAATAGAAATAGAATTAGAATTAGAATAGAATTAGAATTAGAAATAGAATTAGAATTAGAATAGAATTAGAATTATAATTAGAATTATAATTAGAATAGAATTAGAATAGAATTAGAATAGAATTAGAATTAGAATTAGAATTAGAATAGAATTATAATTAGAAATAGAAATAGAATTAGAATTAGAATTAGAATTAGAATTAGAATAGAATTAGAATAAAATTAGAATTAGAATTAGATTAAAATTAGAATTAGATTAGAATTAGAATTAGAATAGAAATAGAATTAGAATTAGAATAGAATTAGAATTAGAAATAGAATTATAAATAGAATTAGAATAGAATAGAATAGAATAGAATAGAATAGAATAGAATTAAAATAGAATTAGAAATAAAAATAGAATAGAATTAGAATTAGAATTAGAATAGAATTAGAATAGAATAAGAATTAGAAATAGAATTAGAAATAGAATTACAAAAATAGAATTAGAATAGAATTAGAATAGAGTAAGAATTAGTATAGAATTAGAATTAGATTAGAATTAGAATTAGAATTAGAATTAGAATTAGAATTAGAATTAGAATTAGAATTAGAATTAGAATTAGAATTAGAATTAGAATTAGAATTAGAATTAGAATTAGAATAGAATTAGAATTAGAATTAGAATAGAATTATAATAGAATTAGAATAGAATTAGAATTAGAAATAGAATTAGAATTAGAATAGAATTAGAATTAGAAATAGAATTATAAATAGAATTAGAATTAGAATTAGAATAGAATTAAAATAGAATTAGAATTAGAATTAGAATTAGAATTAGAATTAGAATAGAATTAGAATTAGAAATAGAAATAGAATTAGAATTAGAATTAGAATTAGAATAGAATTAGAATAGAATTAGAATAGAATTAGAATAGAATTAGAATAAAATTAGAATTAGAATTAGATTAAAATTAGATATAGAATTAGAATTAGAATTAGAATAGAATTAGAATTAGAATAGAATTAGAATAGAATTAGAATTATAATAGAATTAAAATAGAATTAGAATTAGAAATAGAATAGAATTAGAATTAGAATTAGAATAGAATAGAATTAGAATTAGAATTAGAAATAGAATTAGAATAGAATTAGAATAGAATTAGAATAGAGTAAGAATTAGAATTTAATTAGAATTAGATTAGAATTAGAATTAGAATTAGAATTAAAATAGAATTAGAATTAGAATAGAATTAGAATAGAATTAGAATAGAATTAGAATTAGAAATAGAATTAGAATTAGAATAGAATTAGAATTATAATTAGAATTATAATTAGAATAGAATTAGAATAGAATTAGAATAGAATTAGAATTAGAATTAGAATTAGAATAGAATTATAATTAGAAATAGAAATAGAATTAGAATTAGAATTAGAATTAGAATTAGAATGGATTTAGAATAGAATTAGAATAGAATTAGAATTAGAATTAGATATAGAATTAGAATTAGAATTAGAATAGAAATAGAATTAGAATTAGAATAGAATTAGAATTATAAATAGAATTATAAATAGAATTAGAATAGAATAGAATAGAATAGAATAGAATAGAATAGAATTAGAAATAGAATTAGAATTAGAATAGAATTAGAATTAGATTAAAATTAGAAATAGAATTAGAATTAGAAATAGAATTAGAATTAGAATTAGAAATAGAACTAGAATTAGAATTAGAATTAGAATAGAATTAGAATTAGAATAGAATTAGAATTAGATTAGAATTAGAATTAGAATTAGAAATAGAATTAGAATTAGAATAGAATTAGAATTAGAATAGAATTAGAATAGAATTAGAATAGAATTAGAATTAGAATTAGAATTAGAATTAGAATTAGAATTAGAATTAGAATTAGAATTAGAATAGAATTAGAATAGAATTAGAATAGAATTAGAATAGAATTAGAATTAGAATTAGAAATAGAATTAGAATTAGAATAGAATTAGAATAGAATTAGAATTAGAATTAGAATTAGAATAGAATTAGAATAGAATTATAATTAGAAATAGAAATAGAATTAGAATTAGAATAGAATTAGAATTAGAAATAGAATTAGAATTAGAATAGAATTAGAATTATAATTAGAATTATAATTAGAATAGAATTAGAATAGAATTAGAATAGAATTAGAATTAGAATTAGAATTAGAATAGAATTATAATTAGAAATAGAAATAGAATTAGAATTAGAATTAGAATTAGAATTAGAATTAGAATTAGAATGGATTTAGAATAGAATTATAATAGAATTAGAATTAGAATTAGATATAGAATTAGAATTAGAATTAGAATAGAAATAGAATTAGAATTAGAATAGAATTAGAATTATAAATAGAATTATAAATAGAATTAGAATAGAATAGAATAGAATAGAATAGAATAGAATAGAATTAGAAATAGAATTAGAATTAGAATAGAATTAGAATTAGATTAAAATTAGAAATAGAATTAGAATTAGAATTAGAAATAGAAGTAGAATAGAGTAAGAATTAGAATAGAATTAGAATAGAGTAAGAATTAGAATTTAATTAGAATTAGAATTAGAATTAGAATAAAATAGAATTAGAATTAGAATTAGAATAGAATTAGAATAGAATTAGAATTAGAAATAGAATTAGAATTAGAATAGAATTAGAAAAAGAATTAGAATTAGAATAGAATTAGAATTATAATTAGAATAGAATTAGAATAGAATTAGAATAGAATTAGAATAGAATTAGAATTAGAATTATAATTAGAATAGAATTATAATTAGAAACAGAATTAGAATTAGAATAGAATTAGAATTAGAAATAGAATTATAAATAGAATTAGAATAGAATAGAATAGAATAGAATATAATAGAATATAATAGAATTAGAAATAGAATTAGAAATAGAATAGAATTAGAATTAGATTAAAATTAGAAATAGAATTAGAATTAGAAATAGAATTAGAATTAGAATTAGAAATAGAATTAGAATTAGAATAGAATTAGAATAGAATTAGAATTATAATAGAATTATAATAGAATTAGAATATAATTAGAATTAGAATTAGAATAGAATTAGAATTAGAATAGAATTAGAATATAATTAGAATAGAATTAGAATAGAATTAGAATTAGAATTAGATTAAAATTAGATATAGAATTAGAATTAGAATTAGAATAGAAATAGAATTAGAATTAGAATAGAATTAGAATTAGAAATAGAATTATAAATAGAATTAGAATAGAATATAATAGAATTAGAAATAGAATTAGAATAGAATTAGAATTAGAATTAGAATTAGAATAGAATTAGAATTAGATTAAAATTAGTAGAATTAGAATTAGAAATAGAATTAGAATTAGAATTAGAATTAGAATTAGAATTAGAATAGAATTAGAATAGAATTAGAATTATAATAGAATTATAATAGAATTAGAATATAATTAGAATTAGAATTAGAATAGAATTAGAATTAGAAATAGAAATAGAATTATAAATAGAATTAGAAATAGAATTAGAATTAGAATAGAATTAGAGTTAGAATAGAATTAAAATAGAATTAGAAATAGAAATAGAATAGAATTAGAATTAGAATTAGAATAGAATTAGAATAGAATTAGAATTAGAATTAGAATTAGAAATAGAATTACAAAAATAGAATTAGAATAGAATTAGAATAGAGTAAGAATTAGAATAGAATTAGAATTAGATTAGAATTAGAATTAGAATTAGAATTAGAATTAGAATTAGAATTAGAATTAGAATTAGAATTAGAATTAGAATTAGAATTAGAATTAGAATTAGAATTAGAATAGAATTAGAATTAGAATTAGAATAGAATTAGAATATAATTAGAATATAATTAGAATTAGAAATAGAATTAGAATTAGAATAGAATTAGAATTAGAAATAGAATTATAAATAGAATTAGAATTAGAATTAGAATAGAATTAAAATAGAATTAGAATAGAATTAGAATAGAATTAGAATAGACTAGAATAGAATTAGAATTAGATTAGAATTAGATTAGAATTAGAAATAGAATTAGAATTAGATTAGAATTAGAATTAGAAATAGAAATAGAATTAGAATTAGAATAGAATTAGAATTAGAATAGAATTAGAATAGAATTAGAATAGAATTAGAATTAGAAATAGAATTAGAATTAGAATAGAATTAGAATAGAATTAGAATTAGAATTAGAATTAGAATAGAATTAGAATTAGAAATAGAAATAGAATTAGAATTAGAATTAGAATTAGATTAGAATAGAATTAGAATTAGAAATAGAATTAGAAATAGAATTAGAATAGAATTAGAATAGAGTAAGAATTATAATTTAATTAGAATTAGAATTAGAATTAGAATTAGAATTAGAATTAGAATAAAATTAGAATATAATTAGAATATAATTAGAATAGAATTAGAATTAGAATTAGATTAAAATTAGATATAGAATTAGAATTAGAATTAGAATAGAAATAGAATTAGAATTAGAATAGAATTAGAATTAGAAATAGAATTATAAATATAATTAGAATAGAATAGAATAGAATATAATAGAATTAGAAATAGAATTAGAATAGAATTAGAATTAGAATTAGAATTAGAATTAGAATAGAATTAGAATAGAATTAGAATAAAATTAGAATTAGAATTAGATTAAAATTAGATATAGAATTAGAATTAGAATTAGAATAGAAATAGAATTAGAATTAGAATAGAATTAGAATTAGAAATAGAATTATAAATAGAATTAGAATAGAATAGAATAGAATAGAATTAGAAATAGAATTAGAATTAGAATAGAATTAGAATTAGATTAAAATTAGAAATATAATTAGAATTAGAAATAGAATAGAATTAGAATTAGAATTAGAATTAGAATAGAATTAGAATAGAATTAGAATAGAATTAGAATTAGAAATAGAATTAGAAATAGAATTAGAAATAGAATTAGAATAGAATTAGAATTAGAAATAGAATTAGAATTAGAATTAGAATAGAATTAGAATTAGAATAGAATCAAAATAGAATTAGAATTAGAAATAGAATAGAATTATAATTAGAATTAGAATAGAGTAAAAATTAGAATTTAATTAGAATTAGATTAGAATTAGAATTAGAATTAGAATTAGAGTTAGAATAGAATTAGAATCGAATTAGAATAGAATTAGAATAGAATTAGAATTAGAAATAGAATTAGAATTAAAATAGAATTAGAATTAGAATTAGAATAGAATTAGAATAAAATTAGAATAGAATTAGAAATAGAATTAGAATTAGAATAGAATTAGAATTAGAATAGAATTAGAATTAGAATTAGAATAGATTTAGAATAGAATTAGAATAGAATTAGAATTAGAATTAGATTAGAATTAGAATTAGAATAGAAATAGAATTAGAATTAGAATAGAATTAGAATTAGAAATAGAATTATAAATAGAATTAGAATAGAATAGAATAGAATAGAATAGAATAGAATAGAATAGAATAGAATAGAATAGAATTAGAAATAGAATTAGAAATAGAATAGAATTAGAATTAGATTAAAATTAGAATAAAGAATTAGAATTAGAAATAGAATTAGAATTAGAATTAGAAATAAAATTAGAATTAGAATAGAATTAGAATAGAATTAGAATTATAATAGAATTATAATAGAATTATAATAGAATTAGAATAGAGTAAGAATTAGAATAGAATTAGAATAGAGTAAGAATTAGAATTTAATTAGAATTAGAATTAGAATTAGAATAAAATAGAATTAGAATTAGAATTAGAATAGTATTAGAATAGAATTAGAATTAGAAATAGAATTAGAATTAGAATAGAATTAGAAATAGAATTATATTTAGAATAGAATTAGAATTATAATAAGAATAAAATTAGAATAGAATTAGAATAGAATTAGAATTAGAATTAGAATTAGAATAGAATTATAATTAGAAACAGAATTAGAATTAGAATTAGAATTAGAATTAGAATTAGAATGGATTTAGAATAGAATTAGAATAGAATTAGAATTAGAATTAGATATAGAATTAGAATTAGAATTAGAATAGAAATAGAATTAGAATTAGAATTAGAATAGAATTAGAATTAGAATAGAATTAGAATTAGAAATAGAATTATAAATAGAATTAGAATAGAATAGAATAGAATAGAATAGAATATAATATAATAGAATTAGAAATAGAATTAGAAATAGAATAGAATTAGAATTAGATAAAAATTAGAAATAGAATTAGAATTAGAAATAGAATTAGAATTAGAATTAGAAATAGAATTAGAATTAGAATAGAATTAGAATAGAATTAGAATTATAATAGAATTAGAATATAATTAGAATTAGAATTAGAATAGAATTAGAATTAGAAATAAAAATAAAATTATAAATAGAATTAGAAATAGAATTAGAATTAGAATAGAATTAGAGTTAGAATAGAATTAAAATAGAATTAGAAATAGAAATAGAATAGAATTAGAATTAGAATTAAAATAGAATTAGAATAGAATTAGAATTAGAATTAAAATTAGAAATAGAATTACAAAAATAGAATTAGAATAGAATTAGAATTAGAATAGAATTAGAATTAGATTAGAATTAGATTAGAATTAGAATTAGAATTAGAATTAGAATTAGAATTAGAATTAGAATTAGAATTAGAATAGAATTAGAATTAGAATTAGAATAGAATTAGAACAGAATTAGAATAGAATTAGAATTAGAAATAGAATTAGAATTAGAATAGAATTAGAATTAGAATTAGAATAGAATTAGAATAGAATTAGAATTAGAAATAGAATTATAAATAGAATTAGAATTAGAATTAGAATTAGAATAGAATTAAAATAGAATTAGAATAGAATTAGAATAGAATTAGAATAGAATTAGAATAGAATTAGAATAGAGTAAGAATTAGAATTAGAATAGAATTAGAATAGAATTAGAATAGAATTAGAATTAGAATTAGAATTACAAATAGAAATAGAAATAGAATTAGAATTAGAAATAGAATTAGAATTAGATTAGAATTAGAATTAGAATTAGAAATAGAATTAGAATTAGAATAGAATTAGAATTAGAATAGAATTAGAATAGAATTAGAATAGAATTAGAATAGAATTAGAATAGAATTAGAATTAGAAATAGAATTAGAATTAGAATAGAATTAGAATAGAATTAGAATTAGAATTAGAATAGAATTAGAATTAGAAATAGAAATAGAATTAGAATTAGAATTAGAATAGAATTAGAATAGAAATAGAATTAGAATTAGAATAGAATTAGAATTAGAATAGAATTATAAATAGAATTAGAATAGAATAGAATAGAATTAGAAATAGAATTAGAATTAGAATAGAATTAGAATTAGATTAAAATTAGTAGAATTAGAATTAGAAATAGAATTAGAATTAGAATTAGAAATAGAATTAGAATTAGAATAGAATTAGAATAGAATTAGAATTATAATAGAATTATAATAGAATTATAATAGAATTAGAATATAATTAGAATTAGAATTAGAATATAATTAGAATTAGAAATAGAAATAGAATTATAAATAGAATTAGAAATAGAATTAGAATTAGAATAGAATTAGAATAGAATTAGAATTAGAATTAGAATTATAATAGAATTAGAATTAGAAATAGAAATAGAATTAGAATTAGAATTAGAATTAGAATTAGAATAGAATTAGAATTAGAAATAGAATTAGAAATAGAATTAGAATAGAATTAGAATAGAGTAAGAATTTGAATTTAATTAGAATTAGAATTAGAATTAGAATTAGAATTAGAATAGAATTAGAATATAATTAGAATAGAATTAGAATAGAATTAGAATTAGAATTAGATTAAAATTAGATATAGAATTAGAATTAGAATTAGAATAGAAATAGAATTAGAATTAGAATAGAATTAGAATTAGAAATAGAATTATAAATAGAATTAGAATAGAATAGAATACAATATAATAGAATTAGAAATAGAATTAGAATAGAATTAGAATTAGAATTAGAATTAGAATTAGAATAGAATTAGAATAGAATTAGAATAGAATTAGAATAAAATTAGAATTAGAATTAGATTAAAATTAGATATAGAATTAGAATTAGAATTAGAATAGAAATAGAATTAGAATTAGAAATAGAATTATAAATAGAATTAGAATAGAATAGAATAGAATAGAATTAGAAATAGAATTAGAATTAGAATAGAATTAGAATTAGATTAAAATTAGAAATAGAATTAGAATTAGAAATAGAATAGAATTAGAATTAGAATTAGAATAGAATTAGAATAGAATTAGAATAGAATTAAAATTAGAAATAGAATTAGAAATAGAATTAGAATAGAATTAGAATTAGAAATAGAATTAGAATCAGAATTAGAATAGAATTAGAATTAGAATAGAATTAAAATAGAATTAGAATTAGAAATAGAATAGAATTAGAATTAGAATTAGAATAAAGTAAGAATTAGAATTTAATTAGAATTAGATTAGAATTAGAATTAGAATTAGAATTAGAATTAGAATTAGAATAGAATTAGAATCGAATTAGAATAGAATTAGAATAGAATTAGAATAGAATTAGAATTAGAAATAGAATTAGAATTAGAATAGAATTAGAATTAGAATTAGAATAGAATTAGAATAGAATTAGAATAGAATTAGAAATAGAATTAGAATTAGAATAGAATTAGAATTAGAATAGAATTAGAATTAGAATTAGAATAGATTTAGATTAGAATTAGAATAGAATTAGAATTAGAATTAGAATAGAATTAGAATATAATTAGAATAGAATTATAATTAGAATTAGAATTAGAATAGAATTAGAATTAGAAATAGAAATAGAATTAGAATTAGAATTAGAATTAGAATAGATTTAGAATAGAATTAGAATTAGAATTAGATTAGAATTAGAATTAGAATAGAAATAGAATTAGAATTAGAATAGAATTAGAATTAGAAATAAAATTATAAACAGAATTAGAATAGAATAGAATAGAATAGAATAGAATATAATAGAATTAGAAATAGAATTAGAATTAGAATAGAATTAGAATTAGATTAAAATTAAAAATAGAATTCGAATTAGAAATAGAATTAGAATTAGAATTAGAAATAGAATTAGAATTAGAATAGAATTATAATAGAATTATAATAGAATTATAATAGAATTAGAATAGAGTAAGAATTAGAATAGAATTAGAATTAGAATTAGAATAGAATATAATAGAATTAGAAATAGAATTAGAATAGAATTAGAATTAGAATTAGAATTAGAATTAGAATTAGAATTAGAATAGAATTAGAATAGAATTAGAATAGAATTAGAATAAAATTAGAATTAGAATTAGATTAAAATTAGATATAGAATTAGAATTAGAATTAGAATAGAAATAGAATTAGAATTAGAATAGAATTAGAATTAGAAATAGAATTATAAATAGAATTAGTATAGAATAGAATAGAATATAATAGAATTAGAAATAGAATTAGAATAGAATTAGAATTAGAATTAGAATTAGAATTAGAATTAGAATAGAATTAGAATAGAATTAGAATAGAATTAGAATAAAATTAGAATTAGAATTAGATTAAAATTAGATATAGAATTAGAATTAGAATTAGAATAGAAATAGAATTAGAATTAGAATAGAATTAGAATTAGAAATAGAATTATAAATAGAATTAGAATATAATAGAATATAATAGAATTGGAAATAGAATTAGAATTAGAATAGAATTAGAATTAGATTAAAATTAGAAATAGAATTAGAATTAGAAATAGAATAGAATTAGAATTAGAATTAGAATAGAATTAGAATAGAATTAGAATAGAATTAGAATTAGAAATAGAATTAGAAATAGAATTAGAATAGAATTAGAATTAGAAATAGAATTAGAATTAGAATTAGAATAGAATTAGAATTAGAATAGAATCAAAATAGAATTAGAATTAGAAATAGAATAGAATTAGAATTAGAATTAGAATAGAGTAAGAATTAGAATTTAATTAGAATTAGATTAGAATTAGAATTAGAATTAGAATTAGAGTTAGAATAGAATTAGAATCGAATTAGAATAGAATTAGAATAGAATTAGAATTAGAAATAGAATTAGAATTAGAATAGAATTAGAATTAGAATTAGAATAGAATTAGAATAAAATTAGAATAGAATTAGAAATAGAATTAGAATTAGAATAGAATTAGAATTAGAATAGAATTAGAATTAGAATTAGAATAGATTTAGAATAGAATTAGAATAGAATTAGAATTAGAATTAGATTAGAATTAGAATTAGAATAGAAATAGAATTAGAATTAGAATAGAATTAGAATTAGAAATAGAATTATAAATAGAATTAGAATAGAATAGAATAGAATTAGAATTAGATTAAAATTAGAAATAGAATTAGAATTAGAAATAGAATAGAATTAGAATTAGAATTAGAATAGAATTAGAATAGAATTAGAATAGAATTAAAATTAGAAATAGAATTAGAAATAGAATTAGAATAGAATTAGAATTAGAAATAGAATTAGAATCAGAATTAGAATAGAATTAGAATTAGAATAGAATTAAAATAGAATTAGAATTAGAAATAGAATAGAATTAGAATTAGAATTAGAATAAAGTAAGAATTAGAATTTAATTAGAATTAGATTAGAATTAGAATTAGAATTAGAATTAGAATTAGAATTAGAATAGAATTAGAATCGAATTAGAATAGAATTAGAATAGAATTAGAATTAGAAATAGAATTAGAATTAGAATAGAATTAGAATTAGAATTAGAATAGAATTAGAATAGAATTAGAATAGAATTAGAAATAGAATTAGAATTAGAATAGAATTAGAATTAGAATAGAATTAGAATTAGAATTAGAATAGATTTAGATTAGAATTAGAATAGAATTAGAATTAGAATTAGAATAGAATTAGAATATAATTAGAATAGAATTATAATTAGAATTAGAATTAGAATAGAATTAGAATTAGAAATAGAAATAGAATTAGAATTAGAATTAGAATTAGAATAGATTTAGAATAGAATTAGAATTAGAATTAGATTAGAATTAGAATTAGAATAGAAATAGAATTAGAATTAGAATAGAATTAGAATTAGAAATAAAATTATAAACAGAATTAGAATAGAATAGAATAGAATAGAATAGAATATAATAGAATTAGAAATAGAATTAGAATTAGAATAGAATTAGAATTAGATTAAAATTAGAAATAGAATTCGAATTAGAATTAGAATTAGAATTAGAATTAGAAATAGAATTAGAATTAGAATAGAATTATAATAGAATTATAATAGAATTATAATAGAATTAGAATAGAGTAAGAATTAGAATAGAATTAGAATTAGAATTAGAATAGAATATAATAGAATTAGAAATAGAATTAGAATAGAATTAGAATTAGAATTAGAATTAGAATTAGAATTAGAATAGAATTAGAATAGAATTAGAATAGAATTAGAATAAAATTAGAATTAGAATTAGATTAAAATTAGATATAGAATTAGAATTAGAATTAGAATAGAAATAGAATTAGAATTAGAATAGAATTAGAATTAGAAATAGAATTATAAATAGAATTAGTATAGAATAGAATAGAATATAATAGAATTAGAAATAGAATTAGAATAGAATTAGAATTAGAATTAGAATTAGAATTAGAATTAGAATAGAATTAGAATAGAATTAGAATAGAATTAGAATAAAATTAGAATTAGAATTAGATTAAAATTAGATATAGAATTAGAATTAGAATTAGAATAGAAATAGAATTAGAATTAGAATAGAATTAGAATTAGAAATAGAATTATAAATAGAATTAGAATATAATAGAATATAATAGAATTGGAAATAGAATTAGAATTAGAATAGAATTAGAATTAGATTAAAATTAGAAATAGAATTAGAATTAGAAATAGAATAGAATTAGAATTAGAATTAGAATAGAATTAGAATAGAATTAGAATAGAATTAGAATTAGAAATAGAATTAAAAATAGAATTAGAATAGAATTAGAATTAGAAATAGAATTAGAATTAGAATTAGAATAGAATTAGAATTAGAATAGAATTAAAATAGAATTAGAATTAGAAATAGAATAGAATTAGAAATAGAATTAGAATAGAGTAAGAATTAGAATTTAATTAGAATTAGATTAGAATTAGAATTAGAATTAGAATTAGAATAGAATTAGAATCGAATTAGAATAGAATTAGAATAGAATTAGAATAGAATTAGAATTAGAAATAGAATTAGAATTAGAATAGACTTAGAATTAGAATTAGAATAGAATTAGAATAGAATTAGAATAGAATTAGAAATATAATTAGAATTAGAATAGAATTAGAATTAGAATAGAATTAGAATTAGAATTAGAATTAGAATTAGAATAGATTTAGATTAGAATTAGAATAGAATTAGAATTAGAATTAGAATAGAATTAGAATAGAATTATAATTAGAATTAGAATTAGAATAGAATTAGAATTAGAAATAGAAATAGAATTAGAATTAGAATTAGAATAGATTTAGAATAGAATTAGAATTAGAATTAGATTAGAATTAGAATTAGAATAGAAATAGAATTAGAATTAGAATAGAATTAGAATTAGAAATAAAATTATAAACAGAATTAGAATAGAATAGAATAGAATAGAATAGAATAGAATAGAATATAATATAATTAGAAATAGAATTAGAATTAGAATAGAATTAGAATTAGATTAAAATTGAAAATAGAATTAGAATTAGAAATAGAATTAGAATTAGAATTAGAAATAGAATTAGAATTAGAATAGAATTATAATAGAATTATAATAGAATTATAATAGAATTAGAATAGAGTAAGAATTAGAATAGAATTAGAATTAGAATTAGAATAGAATATAATAGAATTAGAAATAGAATTAGAATAGAATTAGAATTAGAATTAGAATTAGAATTAGAATAGAATTAGAATAGAATTAGAATAGAATTAGAATAAAATTAGAATTAGAATTAGATTAAAATTAGATATAGAATTAGAATTAGAATTAGAATAGAAATAGAATTAGAATTAGAATAGAATTAGAATTAGAAATAGAATTATAAATAGAATTAGAATAGAATAGAATAGAATAGAATTAGAAATAGAATTAGAATTAGAATAGAATTAGAATTAGATTAAAATTAGAAATAGAATTAGAATTAGAAATAGAATAGAATTAGAATTAGAATTAGAATAGAATTAGAATAGAATTAAATTAGAATTAGAATTAGAAATAGAATTAGAAATAGAATTAGAATAGAATTAGAATTAGAAATAGAATTAGAATTAGAATTAGAATAGAATTAGAATTAGAATAGAATTAAAATAGAATTAGAATTAGAAATAGAATAGAATTAGAATTAGAATTAGAATAGAGTAAGAATTAGAATTTAATTAGAATTAGATTAGAATTAGAATTAGAATTAGAATTAGAATTAGAATAGAATTAGAATCGAATTAGAATAGAATTAGAATAGAATTAGAATTAGAAATAGAATTAGAATTAGAATAGAATTATAATTAGAATTAGAATAGAATTAGAATAGAATTAGAATAGAATTAGAAATAGAATTAGAATTAGAATAGAATTAGAATTAGAATAGAATTAGAATTAGAATTAGAATAGATTTAGAATAGAATTAGAATAGAATTAGAATTAGAATTAGATTAGAATTAGAATTAGAATAGAAATAGAATTAGAATAGAAATAGAATTAGAATTAGAATAGAATTAGAATTAGAAATAGAATTATAAATAGAATTAGAATAGAATAGAATAGAATAGAATAGAATAGAATAGAATAGAATAGAATTAGAATAGAATTAGAATTAGATTAAAATTAGAATAAAGAATTAGAATTAGAAATAGAATTAGAATTAGAATTAGAAATAGAATTAGAATTAGAATAGAATTAGAATAGAATTAGAATTATAATAGAATTATAATAGAATTATAATAGAATTAGAATAGAGTAAGAATTAGAATTTAATTAGAATTAGAATTAGAATTAGAATAAAATAGAATTAGAATTAGAATTAGAATAGAATTAGAATAGAATTAGAATTAGAAATAGAATTAGAATTAGAATAGAATTAGAAATAGAATTATATTTAGAATAGAATTAGAATTATAATTAGAATAGAATTAGAATTAGAATTAGAATTAGAATAGAATTATAATTAGAAACAGAAATAGAATTAGAATTAGAATTAGAATTAGAATTAGAATGGATTTAGAATAGAATTAGAATAGAATTAGAATTAGAATTAGATATAGAATTAGAATTAGAATTAGAATAGAAATAGAATTAGAATTAGAATTAGAATAGAATTAGAATTAGAATAGAATTAGAATTAGAAATAGAATTATAAATAGAATTAGAATAGAATAGAATAGAATAGAATAGAATATAATAGAATTAGAAATAGAATTAGAAATAGAATAGAATTAGAATTAGATTAAAATTAGAAATAGAATTAGAATTAGAAATAGAATTAGAATTAGAATTAGAAATAGAATTAGAATTAAAATAGAATTAGAATAGAATTGAATTATAATAGAATTATAATAGAATTAGAATATAATTAGAATTAGAATTAGAATAGAATTAGAATTAGAAATAGAAATAAAATTATAAATAGAATTAGAAATAGAATTAGAATTAGAATAGAATTAGAGTTAGAATAGAATTAAAATAGAATTAGAAATAGAAATAGAATAGAATTAGAATTAGAATTAGAATAGAATTAGAATAGAATTAGAATTAGAATTAAAATTAGAAATAGAATTACAAAAATAGAATTAGAATAGAATTAGAATTAGAATAGAATTAGAATTAGATTAGAATTAGAATTAGAATTAGAATTAGAATTAGAATTAGAATTAGAATTAGAATTAGAATTAGAATTAGAATTAGAATTAGAATTAGAATAGAATTAGAATTAGAATTAGAATAGAATTAGAATTAGAATAGAATTAGAATTAGAATAGAATTAGAATAGAATTAGAATAGAATTAGAATTAGAAATAGAATTAGAATTAGAATAGAATTAGAATAGAATTAGAATTAGAATTAGAATTAGAATTAGAATAGAATTAGAATTAGAAATAGAAATAGAATTAGAATTAGAATTAGAATTAGAATTAGAATACAATTAGAATAGAAATAGAATTAGAATTAGAATAGAATTAGAATTAGAATAGAATTATAAATAGAATTAGAATATAATAGAATAGAATAGAATAGAATAGAATTAGAAATAGAATTAGAATTAGAATAGAATTAGAATTAGATTAAAATTAGTAGAATTAGAATTAGAAATAGAATTAGAATTAGAATTAGAAATAGAATTAGAATTAGAATAGAATTAGAATAGAATTAGAATTATAATAGAATTATGATAGAATTAGAATATAATTAGAATTAGAATTAGAATATAATTAGAATTAGAAATAGAAATAGAATTATAAATAGAATTAGAAATAGAATTAGAATTAGAATAGAATTAGAATAGAATTAGAATTAGAATTAGAATTAGAATAGAATTAGAATTAGAATTAGAAATAGAAATAGAATTAGAATTAGAATTAGAATTAGAATTAGAATAGAATTAGAATTAGAAATAGAATTAGAAATAGAATTAGAATAGAATTAGAATTAGAATTAAAATTAGAAATAGAATTACAAAAATAGAATTAGAATAGAATTAGAATTAGAATAGAATTAGAATTAGATTAGAATTAGAATTAGAATTAGAATTAGAATTAGAATTAGAATTAGAATTAGAATTAGAATAGAATTAGAATAGAATAGAATTAAAATAGAATTAGAATTAGAAATAGAATAGAATTAGAATTAGAATTAGAATAGAGTAAGAATTAGAATTTAATTAGAATTAGATTAGAATTAGAATTAGAATTAGAATTAGAATTAGAATAGAATTAGAATCGAATTAGAATTAGAAATAGAATTATAAATAGAATTAGAATTAGAATTAGAATAGAATTAAAATACAATTAGAATAGAATTAGAATAGAATTAGAATAGAATTAGAATAGAGTAAGAATTAGAATTTAATTAGAATTAGAATCGAATTAGAATAGAATTAGAATAGAATTAGAATTAGAATTAGAATAACAAATAGAATTAGAATTAGAAATAGAATAGAATTAGAATTAGAATTAGAATAGAGTAAGAATTAGAATTTAATTAGAATTAGATTAGAATTAGAATTAGAATTAGAATTAGAATTAGAATTAGAATAGAATTAGAATCGAATTAGAATTAGAAATAGAATTATAAATAGAATTAGAATTAGAATTAGAATAGAATTAAAATACAATTAGAATAGAATTAGAATAGAATTAGAATAGAATTAGAATAGAGTAAGAATTAGAATTTAATTAGAATTAGAATAGAATTAGAATCGAATTAGAATAGAATTAGAATAGAATTAGAACAGAATTAGAATAGAATTAGAATTAGAAATAGAATTAGAATTAGAATAGAATTAGAATTAGAATTAGAATAGAATTAGAATAGAATTAGAATTAGAAATAGAATTATAAATAGAATTAGAATTAGAATTAGAATAGAATTAAAATACAATTAGAATAGAATTAGAATAGAATTAGAATAGAATTAGAATAGAGTAAGAATTAGAATTTAATTAGAATTAGAATAGAATTAGAATCGAATTAGAATAGAATTAGAATAGAATTAGAATTAGAATTAGAATAACAAATAGAAATAGAAATAGAATTAGAATTAGAAATAGAATTAGAATTAGATTAGAATTAGAATTAGAATTAGAAATAGAATTAGAATTAGAATAGAATTAGAATTAGAATAGAATTAGAATAGAATTAGAATTAGAAATAGAATTAGAATTAGAATAGAATTAGAATTAGAATTAGAATTAGAATAGAATTAGAATTAGAAATAGAAATAGAATTAGAATTAGAATTAGAATTAGAATTAGAATACAATTAGAATAGAAATAGAATTAGAATTAGAATAGAATTAGAATTAGAATAGAATTATAAATAGAATTAGAATATAATAGAATAGAATAGAATAGAATAGAATTAGAAATAGAATTAGAATTAGAATAGAATTAGAATTAGATTAAAATTAGTAGAATTAGAATTAGAAATAGAATTAGAATTAGAATTAGAAATAGAATTAGAATTAGAATAGAATTAGAATAGAATTAGAATTATAATAGAATTATGATAGAATTAGAATATAATTAGAATTAGAATTAGAATATAATTAGAATTAGAAATAGAAATAGAATTATAAATAGAATTAGAAATAGAATTAGAATTAGAATAGAATTAGAATAGAATTAGAATTAGAATTAGAATTAGAATAGAATTAGAATTAGAAATAGAAATAGAATTAGAATTAGAATTAGAATTAGAATTAGAATTAGAATAGAATTAGAATTAGAAATAGAATTAGAAATAGAATTAGAATAGAATTAGAATAGAGTAAGAATTTGAATTTAATTAGAATTAGAATTAGAATTAGAATTAGAATTAGAATTAGAATAGAATTAGAATATAATTAGAATAGAATTAGAATAGAATTATAATTAGAATTAGATTAAAATTAGATATAGAATTAAATATTAGAATTAGAATAGAAATAGAATTAGAATTAGAATAGAATTAGAATTAGAAATAGAATTATAAATAGAATTAGAATAGAATAGAATAGAATATAATAGAATTAGAAATAGAATTAGAATAGAATTAGAATTAGAATTAGAATTAGAATTAGAATTAGAATAGAATTAGAATAGAATTAGAATAAAATTAGAATTAGAATTAGATTAAAATTAGATATAGAATTAGAATTAGAATTAGAATAGAAATAGAATTAGAATTAGAATAGAATTAGAATTAGAAATAGAATTATAAATAGAATTAGAATAGAATAGAATAGAATAGAATTAGAAATAGAATTAGAATTAGAATAGAATTAGAATTAGATTAAAATTAGAAATAGAATTAGATTTAGAAATAGAATAGAATTAGAATTAGAATTAGAATAGAATTAGAATAGAATTAGAATAGAATTAGAATTAGAAATAGAATTAGAAATAGAATTAGAATAGAATTAGAATTAGAAATAGAATTAGAATTAGAATTAGAATTAGAATAGAATTAGAATTAGAATAGAATTAAAATAGAATTAGAATTAGAAATAGAATAGAATTAGAATTAGAATTAGAATAGAGTAAGAATTAGAATTTAATTAGAATTAGATTAGAATTAGAATTAGAATTAGAATTAGAATTAGAATAGAATTAGAATCGAATTAGAATAGAATTAGAATAGAATTAGAATTAGAAATAGAATTAGAATTAGAATAGAATTAGAATTAGAATTAGAATAGAATTAGAATAGAATTAGAATAGAATTAGAAATAGAATTAGAATTAGAATAGAATTAGAATTAGAATTAGAATAGAATTAGAATAGAATTAGAATAGAATTATAATTAGAATTAGAATTAGAATAGAATTAGAATTAGAAATAGAAATAGAATTAGAATTAGAATTAAAATTAGAATAGATTTAGAATAGAATTAGAATTAGAATTAGATTAGAATTAGAATTAGAATAGAAATAGAATTAGAATTAGAAATAAAATTATAATTAGAATTAGAATAGAATAGAATTAGAAATAGAATTAGAATTAGAATAGAATTAGAATTAGATTAAAATTAGAAATAGAAATAGAATTAGAATTAGAAATAGAAATAGAATTAGAATTAGATTTAGAATTAGAATTAGAATAGAATTAGAATTAGAAATAGAATTAGAAATAGAATTAGAATAGAATTAGAATAGAGTAAGAATTTGAATTTAATTAGAATTAGAATTAGAATTAGAATTAGAATTAGAATTAGAATAGAATTAGAATATAATTAGAATAGAATTAGAATAGAATTATAATTAGAATTAGATTAAAATTAGATATAGAATTAAATATTAGAATTAGAATAGAAATAGAATTAGAATTAGAATAGAATTAGAATTAGAAATAGAATTATAAATAGAATTAGAATAGAATAGAATAGAATATAATAGAATTAGAAATAGAATTAGAATAGAATTAGAATTAGAATTAGAATTAGAATTAGAATTAGAATAGAAAGAATAGAATTAGAATAAAATTAGAATTAGAATTAGATTAAAATTAGATATAGAATTAGAATTAGAATTAGAATAGAAATAGAATTAGAATAGAATTAGAATTAGAAATAGAATTATAAATAGAATTAGAATAGAATAGAATAGAATAGAATTAGAAATAGAATTAGAATTAGAATAGAATTAGAATTAGATTAAAATTAGAAATAGAATTAGATTTAGAAATAGAATAGAATTAGAATTAGAATTAGAATAGAATTAGAATAGAATTAGAATAGAATTAGAATTAGAAATAGAATTAGAAATAGAATTAGAATAGAATTAGAATTAGAAATAGAATTAGAAATAGAATTAGAATTAGAATTAGAATTAGAATAGAATTAGAATTAGAATAGAATTAAAATAGAATTAGAATTAGAAATAGAATAGAATTAGAATTAGAATTAGAATAGAGTAAGAATTAGAATTTAATTAGAATTAGATTAGAATTAGAATTAGAATTAGAATTAGAATTAGAATAGAATTAGAATCGAATTAGAATAGAATTAGAATAGAATTAGAATTAGAAATAGAATTAGAATTAGAATAGAATTAGAATTAGAATTAGAATAGAATTAGAATAGAATTAGAATAGAATTAGAAATAGAATTAGAATTAGAATAGAATTAGAATTAGAATTAGAATAGAATTAGAATAGAATTAGAATAGAATTACAATTAGAATTAGAATTAGAATAGAATTAGAATTAGAAATAGAAATAGAATTAGAATTAGAATTAGAATTAGAATAGATTTAGAATAGAATTAGAATTAGAATTAGATTAGAATTAGAATTAGAATAGAAATAGAATTAGAATTAGAATAGAATTAGAATTAGAAATAAAATTATAATTAGAATTAGAATAGAATAGAATAGAATAGAATTAGAAATAGAATTAGAATTAGAATAGAATTAGAATTAGATTAAAATTAGAAATAGAATTAGAATTAGAAAGAGAATTAGAATTAGAATTAGAAATAGAATTAGAATTAGAATAGAATTATAATAGAATTATAATAGAATTAGAATAGAGTAAGAATTAGAATAGAATTAGAATAGAGTAAGAATTAGAATTTAATTAGAATTAGATTAGAATTAGAATTAGAATTAGAATTAGAATAAAATAGAATTAGAATTAGAATAGAATTAGAATAGAATTAGAATTAGAAATAAAATTAGAATTAGAATAGAATTAGAATTAGAATTAGAATAGAATTAGAATAGAATTAGAATAGAATTAGAAATAGAATTAGAATTAGAATAGAATTAGAATTATAATTAGAATAGAATTAGAATAGAATTAGAATAGAATTAGAATAGAATTAGAATAGAATTAGAATTAGAATAGAAATAGAATTGGAATTTGAATATAATTAGAATTAGAATTGAAATTAGAACATAATTAGAATTAGAATTAGAATAGAATTAGAATAAAATTAGAATTAGAATTAGAAGAATAGAATTAGAAATAGAAATAGAAATAGAATTAAAATTAGAATTAGAATAGAAATAAAATTAGATTAGAATTAGATTAGAATTAAAATTAGAATTAGAATTAGAATTAGAATTATAATTAGAATAGAAATAAAATTAGAATTAGAATAGAATTAGAATTAGAAATATAATTATAAATAGAATTAGATTAGAATAGAATAGAATAGAATGGAATAAAATAGAATTAGAAATAGAATTAGAAATAGAATAGAATTAGAATTAGATTAAAATTAGAATTAGAAATAGAATTAGAATTAGAATTAGAATTAGAATTAGAATAGAATTAGAATTAGAAATAGAATTAGAAATAGAATTAGAATAGAATTAGAATAGAGTAAGAATTTGAATTTAATTAGAATTAGAATTAGAATTAGAATTAGAATTAGAATTAGAATTAGAATAGAATTAGAATATAATTAGAATAGAATTAGAATAGAATTATAATTAGAATTAGATTAAAATTAGATATAGAATTAAATATTAGAATTAGAATAGAAATAGAATTAGAATTAGAATAGAATTAGAATTAGAAATAGAATTATAAATAGAATTAGAATAGAATAGAATAGAATATAATAGAATTAGAAATAGAATTAGAATAGAATTAGAATTAGAATTAGAATTAGAATTAGAATTAGAATAGAATTAGAATAGAATTAGAATAAAATTAGAATTAGAATTAGATTAAAATTAGATATAGAATTAGAATTAGAATTAGAATAGAAATAGAATTAGAATAGAATTAGAATTAGAAATAGAATTATAAATAGAATTAAAATAGAATAGAATAGAATAGAATTAGAATTAGAATTAGAATTAGAATAGAATTAGAATTAGATTAAAATTAGAAATAGAATTAGATTTAGAAATAGAATAGAATTAGAATTAGAATTAGAATTAGAATAGAATTAGAATAGAATTAGAATAGAATTAGAATTAGAAATAGAATTAGAAATAGAATTAGAATAGAATTAGAATTAGAAATAGAATTAGAAATAGAATTAGAATTAGAATTAGAATTAGAATAGAATTAGAATTAAAATAGAATTAGAATTAGAAATAGAATAGAATTAGAATTAGAATTAGAATAGAGTAAGAATTAGAATTTAATTAGAATTAGATTAGAATTAGAATTAGAATTAGAATTAGAATTAGAATAGAATTAGAATCGAATTAGAATAGAATTAGAATAGAATTAGAATTAGAAATAGAATTAGAATTAGAATAGAATTAGAATTAGAATTAGAATAGAATTAGAATAGAATTAGAATAGAATTAGAAATAGAATTAGAATTAGAATAGAATTAGAATTAGAATTAGAATAGAATTAGAATAGAATTAGAATAGAATTACAATTAGAATTAGAATTAGAATAGAATTAGAATTAGAAATAGAAATAGAATTAGAATTAGAATTAGAATAGATTTAGAATAGAATTAGAATTAGAATTAGATTAGAATTAGAATTAGAATAGAAATAGAATTAGAATTAGAATAGAATTAGAATTAGAAATAAAATTATAATTAGAATTAGAATAGAATAGAATAGAATAGAATTAGAAATAGAATTAGAATTAGAATAGAATTAGAATTAGATTAAAATTAGAAATAGAATTAGAATTAGAAATAGAATTAGAATTAGAATTAGAAATAGAATTAGAATTAGAATAGAATTATAATAGAATTATAATAGAATTAGAATAGAGTAAGAATTAGAATAGAATTAGAATAGAGTAAGAATTAGAATTTAATTAGAATTAGATTAGAATTAGAATTAGAATTAGAATTAGAATAAAATAGAATTAGAATTAGAATAGAATTAGAATAGAATTAGAATTAGAAATAAAATTAGAATTAGAATAGAATTAGAATTAGAATTAGAATAGAATTAGAATAGAATTAGAATAGAATTAGAAATAGAATTAGAATTAGAATAGAATTAGAATTATAATTAGAATAGAATTAGAATAGAATTAGAATAGAATTAGAATAGAATTAGAATAGAATTAGAATTAGAATTAGAATTAGAATAGAAATAGAATTGGAATTTGAATATAATTAGAATTAGAATTGAAATTAGAACATAATTAGAATTAGAATTAGAATAGAATTAGAATAAAATTAGAATTAGAATTAGAAGAATAGAATTAGAAATAGAAATAGAAATAGAATTAAAATTAGAATTAGAATAGAAATAAAATTAGATTAGAATTAGATTAGAATTAAAATTAGAATTAGAATTAGAATTAGAATTATAATTAGAATAGAAATAAAATTAGAATTAGAATAGAATTAGAATTAGAAATATAATTATAAATAGAATTAGATTAGAATAGAATAGAATATAATGGAATAGAATAGAATTAGAAATAGAATTAGAAATAGAATAGAATTAGAATTAGATTAAAATTAGAAATAGAATTAGAATTAGAAATAAAATTAGAATTAGAATTAGAAATAGAATTAGAATTAGAATAGAATTAGAATAGAATTAGAATTATAATAGAATTATAATAGAATTAGAATATAATTAGAATTAGAATTAGAATAGAATTAGAATTAGAAATAGAAATAAAATTATAAATAGAATTAGAAATAGAATTAGAATTAGAATAGAATTAGAGTTAGAATAGAATTAAAATAGAATTAGAAATAGAAATAGAATAAAATTAGAATTAGAATTAGAATAGAATTAGAATAGAATTAGAATTAGAATTAGAATTAGAAATAGAATTACAAAAATAGAATTAGAATAGAATTAGAATAGAGTAAGAATTAGAATAGAATTAGAATTAGATTAGAATTAGAATTAGAATTAGAATTAGAATTAGAATTAGAATTAGAATTAGAATTAGAATTAGAATTAGAATTAGAATTAGAATTAGAATAGAATTAGAATTAGAATTAGATTAGAATTAGAATTAGAATAGAAATAGAATTAGAATTAGAATAGAATTAGAATTAGAAATAGAATTATAAATAGAATTAGAATAGAATAGAATAGAATAGAATAGAATTAGAAATAGAATTAGAATTAGAATTAGAATAGAGTAAGAATTAGAATTTAATTAGAATTAGATTAGAATTAGAATTAGAATTAGAATTAGAATTAGAATAGAATTAGAATCGAATTAGAATAGAATTAGAATAGAATTAGAATTAGAAATAGAATTAGAATTAGAATAGAATTATAATTAGAATTAGAATAGAATTAGAATAGAATTAGAATAGAATTAGAAATAGAATTAGAATTAGAATAGAATTAGAATTAGAATAGAATTAGAATTAGAATTAGAATAGATTTAGAATAGAATTAGAATTAGAATTAGATTAGAATTAGAATTAGAATAGAAATAGAATTAGAATTAGAATAGAATTAGAATTAGAAATAGAATTATAAATAGAATTAGAATAGAATAGAATAGAATAGAATAGAATAGAATAGAATAGAATAGAATAGAATAGAATTAGAAATAGAATTAGAAATAGAATTAGAAATAGAATAGAATTAGAATTAGATTAAAATTAGAATAAAGAATTAGAATTAGAAATAGAATTAGAATTAGAATTAGAAATAGAATTAGAATTAGAATAGAATTAGAATAGAATTAGAATTATAATAGAATTATAATAGAATTAGAATAGAGTAAGAATTAGAATAGAATTAGAATAGAGTAAGAATTAGAATTTAATTAGAATTAGAATTAGAATTAGAATAAAATAGAATTAGAATTAGAATTAGAATAGAATTAGAATAGAATTAGAATTAGAAATAGAATTAGAATTAGAATTAGAATAGAATTAGAAATAGAATTATATTTAGAATAGAATTAGAATTATAATTAGAATAGAATTAGAATAGAATTAGAATAGAATTAGAATAGAATTAGAATTAGAATTAGAATTAGAATAGAATTATAATTAGAAACAGAAATAGAATTAGAATTAGAATTAGAATTAGAATTAGAATGGATTTATAATAGAATTAGAATTAGAATTAGAATAGAAATAGAATTAGAATTAGAATTAGAATAGAATTAGAATTAGAATAGAATTAGAATTAGAAATAGAATTATAAATAGAATTAGAATAAAATAGAATAGAATAGAATATAATAGAATTAGAAATAGAATTAGAAATAGAATAGAATTAGAATTAGATTAAAATTAGAAATAGAATTAGAATTAGAAATAGAATTAGAATTAGAAATAGAATTAGAATTAGAATAGAATTAGAATTATAATAGAATTATAATAGAATTAGAATATAATTAGAATTAGAATTAGAATAGAATTAGAATTAGAAATAGAAATAAAATTATAAATAGAATTAGAAATAGAATTAGAATTAGAATAGAATTAGAGTTAGAATAGAATTAAAATAGAATTAGAAATAGAAATAGAATAGAATTAGAATTAGAATTAGAATAGAATTAGAATACAATTAGAATTAGAATTAAAATTAGAAATAAAATTACAAAAATAGAATTAGCATAGAATTAGAATTAGAATAGAATTAGAATTAGATTAGAAATAGAATTAGAATTTGAATTAGAATTAGAATTAGAATTACAATTACAATTAGAACTAGAATTAGAATAGAATTAGAATTAGAATTAGAATAGAATTAGAACAGAATTAGAATAGAATTAGAATTAGAAATAGAATTAGAATTAGAATAGAATTAGAATTAGAATTAGAATAGAATTAGAATAGAATTAGAATTAGAAATAGAATTATAAATAGAATTAGAATTAGAATTAGAATAGAATTAAAATAGAATTAGAATAGAATTAGAATAGAATTAGAATTAGAATTAGAATAGAGTAAGAATTAGAATTTAATTAGAATTAGAATAGAATTAGAATCGAATTAGAATAGAATTAGAATAGAATTAGAATTAGAAATAGAATTAGAATTAGAATAGAATTATAATTAGAATTAGAATAGAATTAGAATAGAATTAGAATAGAATTAGAAATAGAATTAGAATTAGAATAGAATTAGAATTAGAATAGAATTAGAATTAGAATTAGAATAGATTTAGAATAGAATTAGAATAGAATTAGAATTAGAATTAGATTAGAATTAGAATTAGAATAGAAATAGAATTAGAATTAGAATAGAATTAGAATTAGAAATAGAATTATAAATAGAATTAGAATAGAATAGAATAGAATAGAATAGAATAGAATAGAATAGAATAGAATTAGAAATAGAATTAGAAATAGAATTAGAAATAGAATAGAATTAGAATTAGATTAAAATTAGAATAAAGACTTAGAATTAGAAATAGAATTAGAATTAGAATTAGAAATAGAATTAGAATTAGAATAGAATTAGAATAGAATTAGAATTATAATAGAATTATAATAGAATTATAATAGAATTAGAATAGAGTAAGAATTAGAATAAAATTAGAATAGAGTAAGAATTAGAATTTAATTAGAATTAGAATTAGAATTAGAATAAAATAGAATTAGAATTAGAATTAGAATAGAATTAGAATAGAATTAGAATTAGAAATAGAATTAGAATTAGAATAGAATTAGAAATAAAATTATATTTAGAATAGAATTAGAATTATAATTAGAATAGAATTATAATTAGAATAGAATTAGAATAGAATTAGAATAGAATTAGAATAGAATTATAATAGAATTAGAATTAGAATTAGAATTAGAATAGAATTATAATTAGAAACAGAAATAGAATTAGAATTAGAATTAGAATTAGAATTAGAATGGATTTAGAATAGAATTAGAATTAGAATTAGATATAGAATTAGAATTAGAATTAGAATAGAAATAGAATTAGAATTAGAATTAGAATAGAATTAGAATTAGAATAGAATTAGAATTAGAAATAGAATTATAAATAGAATTAGAATAGAATAGAATAGAATAGAATATAATAGAATTAGAAATAGAATTAGAAATAGAATAGAATTAGAATTAGATTAAAATTAGAAATAGAATTAGAATTAGAAATAGAATTAGAATTAGAATTAGAAATAGAATTAGAATTAGAATAGAATTAGAATAGAATTAGAATTATAATAGAATTATAATAGAATTAGAATATAATTAGAATTAGAATTAGAATAGAATTAGAATTAGAAATAGAAATAAAATTATAAATAGAATTAGAATTAGAATAGAATTAGAGTTAGAATAGAATTAAAATAGAATTAGAAATAGAAATAGAATAGAATTAGAATTAGAATTAGAATAGAATTAGAATAGAATTAGAATTAGAATTAAAATTAGAAATAGAATTACAAAAATAGAATTAGAATAGAATTAGAATTAGAATAGAATTAGAATTAGATTAGAATTAGAATTAGAATTAGAATTAGAATTAGAATTAGAATTAGAATTAGAATTAGAATTAGAATTAGAATTAGAATAGAATTAGAATTAGAATTAGAATAGAATTAGAATTAGAATTAGAATAGAATTAGAATGGAATTAGAATTAGAAATAGAATTATAAATAGAATTAGAATTAGAATTAGAATAGAATTAAAATAGAATTAGAATAGAATTAGAATAGAATTAGAATAGAATTAGAATTATAAATAGAATTATAAATAGAATTAGAATAGAATAGAATAGAATAGAATAGAATAGAATAGAATTAGAAATAGAATTAGAATTATAATAGAATTAGAATTAGATTAAAATTAGAAATAGAATTAGAATTAGAAATAGAATTAGAATTAGAATTAGAAATAGAATTAGAATTAGAATAGAATTAGAATAGAATTAGAATTAGAATTAGAATTAGAATAGAATTAGAATAGAATTATAATTAGAAATAGAAATAGAATTAGAATTAGAATAGAATTAGAATTAGAAATAGAATTAGAATTAGAATTAGAAATAGAATTAGAATAGAATTAGAATAGAATTAGAATAGAGTAAGAATTAGAATTAGAATAGAATTAGAATAGAATTAGAATAGAATTAGAATTAGAATTAGAATTACAAATAGAAATAGAAATAGAATTAGAATTAGAAATAGAATTAGAATTAGATTAGAATTAGAATTAGAATTAGAAATAGAATTAGAATTAGAATAGAATTAGAATTAGAATAGAATTAGAATAGAATTAGAATAGAATTAGAATAGAATTAGAATTAGAAATAGAATTAGAATTAGAATAGAATTAGAATAGAATTAGAATTAGAATAGACTTAGAATTAGAAATAGAAATAGAATTAGAATTAGAATTAGAATTAGAATTAGAATAGAATTAGAATAGAAATAGAATTAGAATTAGAATAGAATTAGAATTAGAATAGAATTATAAATAGAATTAGAATAGAATAGAATAGAATAGAATTAGAAATAGAATTAGAATTAGAATAGAATTAGAATTAGATTAAAATTAGTAGAATTAGAATTAGAAATAGAATTAGAATAAGAATTAGAAATAGAATTAGAATTAGAATAGAATTAGAATAGAATTAGAATTATAATAGAATTAGAATATAATTAGAATTAGAATTAGAATATAATTAGAATTAGAAATAGAAATAGAATTATAAATAGAATTAGAAATAGAATTAGAATTAGAATAGAATTAGAATTAGAATTAGAATAGAATTAGAATAGAATTAGAATAGAATTAGAATAGAATTACAATTAGAATTAGAATTAGAATAGAATTAGAATTAGAAATAGAAATAGAATTAGAATTAGAATTAGAATTAGAATAGATTTAGAATAGAATTAGAATTAGAATTAGATTAGAATTAGAATTAGAATAGAAATAGAATTAGAATTAGAATAGAATTAGAATTAGAAATAAAATTATAATTAGAATTAGAATAGAATAGAATAGAATAGAATTAGAAATAGAATTAGAATTAGAATAGAATTAGAATTAGATTAAAATTAGAAATAGAATTAGAATTAGAAATAGAATTAGAATTAGAATTAGAAATAGAATTAGAATTAGAATAGAATTATAATAGAATTATAATAGAATTAGAATAGAGTAAGAATTAGAATAGAATTAGAATAGAGTAAGAATTAGAATTTAATTAGAATTAGATTAGAATTAGAATTAGAATTAGAATTAGAATAAAATAGAATTAGAATTAGAATAGAATTAGAATAGAATTAGAATTAGAAATAAAATTAGAATTAGAATAGAATTAGAATTAGAATTAGAATAGAATTAGAATAGAATTAGAAATAGAATTAGAATTAGAATAGAATTAGAATTATAATTAGAATAGAATTAGAATAGAATTAGAATAGAATTAGAATAGAATTAGAATAGAATTAGAATTAGAATTAGAATAGAAATAGAATTGGAATTTGAATATAATTAGAATTAGAATTGAAATTAGAACATAATTAGAATTAGAATTAGAATAGAATTAGAATAAAATTAGAATTAGAATTAGAAGAATAGAATTAGAAATAGAAATAGAAATAGAATTAAAATTAGAATTAGAATAGAAATAAAATTAGATTAGAATTAGATTAGAATTAAAATTAGAATTAGAATTAGAATTAGAATTATAATTAGAATAGAAATAAAATTAGAATTAGAATAGAATTAGAATTAGAAATATAATTATAAATAGAATTAGATTAGAATAGAATAGAATAGAATGGAATAGAATAGAATTAGAAATAGAATTAGAAATAGAATAGAATTAGAATTAGATTAAAATTAGAAATAGAATTAGAATTAGAAATAGAATTAGAATTAGAATTAGAAATAGAATTAGAATTAGAATAGAATTAGAATAGAATTAGAATTATAATAGAATTATAATAGAATTAGAATATAATTAGAATTAGAATTAGAATAGAATTAGAATTAGAAATAGAAATAAAATTATAAATAGAATTAGAAATAGAATTAGAATTAGAATAGAATTAGAGTTAGAATAGAATTAAAATAGAATTAGAAATAGAAATAGAATAAAATTAGAATTAGAATTAGAATAGAATTAGAATAGAATTAGAATTAGAATTAGAATTAGAAATAGAATTACAAAAATAGAATTAGAATAGAATTAGAATAGAGTAAGAATTAGAATAGAATTAGAATTAGATTAGAATTAGAATTAGAATTAGAATTAGAATTAGAATTAGAATTAGAATTAGAATTAGAATTAGAATTAGAATTAGAATTAGAATTAGAATAGAATTAGAATTAGAATTAGATTAGAATTAGAATTAGAATAGAAATAGAATTAGAATTAGAATAGAATTAGAATTAGAAATAGAATTATAAATAGAATTAGAATAGAATAGAATAGAATAGAATAGAATAGAATAGAATAGAATTAGAAATAGAATTAGAATTAGAATTAGAATAGAGTAAGAATTAGAATTTAATTAGAATTAGATTAGAATTAGAATTAGAATTAGAATTATAATTAGAATAGAATTAGAATCGAATTAGAATAGAATTAGAATAGAATTAGAATTAGAAATAGAATTAGAATTAGAATAGAATTATAATTAGAATTAGAATAGAATTAGAATAGAATTAGAATAGAATTAGAAATAGAATTAGAATTAGAATAGAATTAGAATTAGAATAGAATTAGAATAGATTTAGAATAGAATTAGAATTAGAATTAGATTAGAATTAGAATTAGAATTTAATTAGAATTAGAATAGAATTAGAATCGAATTAGAATAGAATTAGAATAGAATTAGAATTAGAAATAGAATTAGAATAGAATTAGAATTAGAAATAGAATTAGAATAGAATTAGAATAGAATTAGAATAGAATTAGAAATAGAATTAGAATTAGAATAGAATTAGAATTAGAATAGAATTAGAATTAGAATTAGAATAGATTTAGAATAGAATTAGAATAGAATTAGAATTAGAATTAGATTAGAATTAGAATTAGAATAGAAATAGAATTAGAATTAGAATAGAATTAGAATTAGAAATAGAATTATAAATAGAATTAGAATAGAATAGAATAGAATAGAATAGAATAGAATAGAATAGAATAGAATAGAATAGAATAGAATTAGAAATAGAATTAGAAATAGAATTAGAAATAGAATAGAATTAGAATTAGATTAAAATTAGAATAAAGAATTAGAATTAGAAATAGAATTAGAATTAGAATTAGAAATAGAATTAGAATTAGAATAGAATTAGAATTATAATAGAATTATAATAGAATTATAATAGAATTAGAATAGAGTAAGAATTAGAATAAAATTAGAATAGAGTAAGAATTAGAATTTAATTAGAATTAGAATTAGAATTAGAATAAAATAGAATTAGAATTAGAATTAGAATAGAATTAGAATAGAATTAGAATTAGAAATAGAATTATAATTAGAATAGAATTAGAAATAAAATTATATTTAGAATAGAATTAGAATTATAATTAGAATAGAATTAGAATAGAATTAGAATAGAATTAGAATAGGATTATAATAGAATTAGAATTAGAATTAGAATTAGAATAGAATTATAATTAGAAACAGAAATAGAATTAGAATTAGAATTAGAATTAGAATTAGAATGGATTTAGAATAGAATTAGAATAGAATTAGAATTAGAATTAGATATAGAATTAGAATTAGAATTAGAATAGAAATAGAATTAGAATTAGAATTAGAATAGAATTAGAATTAGAATAGAATTAGAATTAGAAATAGAATTATAAATAGAATTAGAATAGAATAGAATAGAGTAGAATAGAATAGAATATAATAGAATTAGAAATAGAATTAGAAATAGAATAGAATTAGAATTAGATTAAAATTAGAAATAGAATTAGAATTAGAAATAGAATTAGAATTAGAATTAGAAATAGAATTAGAATTAGAATAGAATTAGAATAGAATTAGAATTATAATAGAATTATAATAGAATTAGAATATAATTAGAATTAGAATTAGAATAGAATTAGAATTAGAAATAGAAATAAAATTATAAATAGAATTAGAATTAGAATAGAATTAGAGTTAGAATAGAATTAAAATAGAATTAGAAATAGAAATAGAATAGAATTAGAATTAGAATTAGAATAGAATTAGAATAGAATTAGAATTAGAATTAAAATTTGAAATAGAATTACAAAAATAGAATTAGAATAGAATTAGAATTAGAATAGAATTAGAATTAGATTAGAATTAGAATTAGAATTAGAATTAGAATTAGAATTAGAATTAGAATTAGAATTAGAATAAAATAGAATTAGAATTAGAATAGAATTAGAATTAGAATAGAATTATAAATAGAATTAGAATAGAATAGAATAGAATAGAATAGAATAGAATTAGAAATAGAATTAGAATTAGAATAGAATTAGAATTAGATTAAAATTAGTAGAATTAGAATTAGAAATAGAATTAGAATAAGAATTAGAAATAGAATTAGAATTAGAATAGAATTAGAATAGAATTAGAATTATAATAGAATTAGAATATAATTAGAATTAGAATTAGAATATAATTAGAATTAGAAATAGAAATAGAATTATAAATATAAGTAGAAATAGAATTAGAATTAGAATAGAATTAGAATAGAATTAGAATTAGAATTAGAATTAGAATAGAATTAGAATTAGAAATAGAAATAGAATTAGAATTAGAATTAGAATTAGAATTAGAATAGAATTAGAATTAGAAATAGAATTAGAAATAGAATTAGAATAGAATTAGAATAGAGTAAGAATTTGAATTTAATTAGAATTAGAATTAGAATTAGAATTAGAATTAGAATTAGAATAGAATTAGAATATAATTAGAATAGAATTAGAATAGAATTAGAATTAGAATTAGATTAAAATTAGATATAGAATTAGAATTAGAATTAGAATAGAAATAGAATTAGAATTAGAATAGAATTAGAATTAGAAATAGAATTATAAATAGAATTAGTATAGAATAGAATAGAATATAATAGAATTAGAAATAGAATTAGAATAGAATTAGAATTAGAATTAGAATTAGAATTAGAATTAGAATAGAATTAGAATAGAATTAGAATAGAATTAGAATAAAATTAGAATTAGAATTAGATTAAAATTAGATATAGAATTAGAATTAGAATTAGAATAGAAATAGAATTAGAATTAGAATAGAATTAGAATTAGAAATAGAATTATAAATAGAATTAGAATAGAATAGAATAGAATAGAATTAGAAATAGAATTAGAATTAGAATAGAATAAGAATTAGAAATAGAATTAGAAATATAATTACAAAAATAGAATTAGAATAGAATTAGAATAGAGTAAGAATTAGTATAGAATTAGAATTAGATTAGAATTAGAATTAGAATTAGAATTAGAATTAGAATTAGAATTAGAATTGGAATTAGAATTAGAATTAGAATTAGAATTAGAATTAGAATTAGAATTAGAATAGAATTAGAATTAGAATTAGAATAGAATTAGAATAGAATTAGAATTAGAAATAGAATTAGAATTAGAATAGAATTAGAATTAGAAATAGAATTATAAATAGAATTAGAATTAGAATTAGAATAGAATTAAAATAGAATTAGAATTAGAATTAGAATTAGAATTAGAATAGAATTAGAATTAGAAATAGAAATAGAATTAGAATTAGAATTAGAATTAGAATAGAATTAGAATAGAATTAGAATAGAATTAGAATAAAATTAGAATTAGAATTAGATTAAAATTAGATATAGAATTAGAATTAGAATTAGAATTAGAATAGAATTAGAATTAGAATAGAATTAGAATAGAATTAGAATTAGAATTAGAATTAGAATTAGAATAGAATTAGAATTAGAAATAGAAATAGAATTAGAATTAGAATTAGAATTAGAATAGAATTAGAATAGAATTAGAATAGAATTAGAATAAAATTAGAATTAGAATTAGATTAAAATTAGATATAGAATTAGAAATAGAATTAGAATTAGAATAGAATAAGAATTAGAAATAGAATTAGAAATATAATTACAAAAATAGAATTAGAATAGAATTAGAATAGAGTAAGAATTAGTATAGAATTAGAATTAGATTAGAATTAGAATTAGAATTAGAATTAGAATTAGAATTAGAATTAGAATTGGAATTAGAATTAGAATTAGAATTAGAATTAGAATTAGAATTAGAATTAGAATTAGAATAGAATTAGAATTAGAATTAGAATAGAATTAGAATAGAATTAGAATTAGAAATAGAATTAGAATTAGAATAGAATTAGAATTAGAAATAGAATTATAAATAGAATTAGAATTAGAATTAGAATAGAATTAAAATAGAATTAGAATTAGAATTAGAATTAGAATTATAATAGAATTAGAATTAGAAATAGAAATAGAATTAGAATTAGAATTAGAATTAGAATAGAATTAGAATAGAATTAGAATAGAATTAGAATAAAATTAGAATTAGAATTAGAATTAGAATTAGAATTAGAATAGAATTAGAATTAGAAATAGAAATAGAATTAGAATTAGAATTAGAATTAGAATAGAATTAGAATAGAATTAGAATAGAATTAGAATAAAATTAGAATTAGAATTAGATTAAAATTAGATATAGAATTAGAATTAGAATTAGAATTAGAATAGAATTAGAATTAGAATAGAATTAGAATAGAATTAGAATTATAATAGAATTAAAATAGAATTAGAATTAGAAATAGAATAGAATTAGAATTAGAATTAGAATAGAATAGAATTAGAATTAGAATTAGAAATAGAATTAGAATAGAATTAGAATAGAATTAGAATAGAGTAAGAATTAGAATTTAATTAGAATTAGATTAGAATTAGAATTAGAATTAGAATTAGAATTAGAATTAGAATTAGAATTAGAATTAGAATTAGAATTAGAATTAGAATTAGAATTAGAATAGAATTAGAATTAGAATAGAATTATAAATAGAATTATAATAGAATAGAATAGAATAGAATAGAATAGAATTAGAAATAGAATTAGAATTAGAATAGAATTATAATTAGATTAAAATTAGTAGAATTAGAATTAGAAATAGAATTAGAATTAGAATTAGAAATAGAATTAGAATTAGAATATAATTAGAATAGAATTAGAATTATAATAGAATTATAATAGAATTAGAATATAATTAGAATTAGAATTAGAATATAATTAGAATTAGAAATAGAAATAGAATTATAAATAGAATTAGAAATAGAATTAGAATTAGAATAGAATTAGAATAGAATTAGAATTAGAATTAGAATTAGAATAGAATTAGAATTAGAAATAGAAATAGAAATAGAATTAGAATTAGAATTAGAATTAGAATTATAATAGAATTAGAATTAGAAATAGAATTAGAAATAGAATTAGAATAGAATTAGAATAGAGTAAGAATTTGAATTTAATTAGAATTAGAATTAGAATTAGAATTAGAATTAGAATATAATTAGAATAGAATTAGAATAGAATTAGAATTAGAATTAGATTAAAATAAGATATAGAATTAGAATTAGAATTAGAATAGAAATAGAATTAGAATTAGAATAGAATTAGAATTAGAAATAGAATTATAAATAGAATTAGAATAGAATAGAATAGAATATAATAGAATTAGAAATAGAATTAGAATAGAATTAGAATTAGAATTAGAATTAGAATTAGAATAGAATTAGAATAGAATTAGAATAGAATTAGAATAAAATTAGAATTAGAATTAGATTAAAATTAGATATAGAATTAGAATTAGAATTAGAATAGAAATAGAATTAGAATTAGAATAGAATTAGAATTAGAATTAAAATTAGAAATAGAATTACAAAAATAGAATTAGAATAGAATTAGAATAGAGTAAGAATTAGTATAGAATTAGAATTAGATTAGAATTAGAATTAGAATTAGAATTAGAATTAGAATTAGAATTAGAATTGGAATTAGAATTAGAATTAGAATTAGAATTAGAATTAGAATTAGAATTAGAATAGAATTAGAATTAGAATTAGAATAGAATTAGAATAGAATTAGAATTAGAAATAGAATTAGAATTAGAATAGAATTAGAATTAGAAATAGAATTATAAATAGAATTAGAATTAGAATTAGAATAGAATTAAAATAGAATTAGAATTAGAATTAGAATTAGAATTAGAATAGAATTAGAATTAGAAATAGAAATAGAATTAGAATTAGAATTAGAATTAGAATAGAATTAGAATAGAATTAGAATAGAATTAGAATAAAATTAGAATTAGAATTAGATTAAAATTAGATATAGAATTAGAATTAGAATTAGAATTAGAATAGAATTAGAATTAGAATAGAATTAGAATAGAATTAGAATTAGAATTAGAATTAGAATTAGAATAGAATTAGAATTAGAAATAGAAATAGAATTAGAATTAGAATTAGAATTAGAATAGAATTAGAATAGAATTAGAATAGAATTAGAATAAAATTAGAATTAGAATTAGATTAAAATTAGATATAGAATTAGAAATAGAATTAGAATTAGAATAGAATAAGAATTAGAAATAGAATTAGAAATATAATTACAAAAATAGAATTAGAATAGAATTAGAATAGAGTAAGAATTAGTATAGAATTAGAATTAGATTAGAATTAGAATTAGAATTAGAATTAGAATTAGAATTAGAATTAGAATTGGAATTAGAATTAGAATTAGAATTAGAATTAGAATTAGAATTAGAATTAGAATTAGAATAGAATTAGAATTAGAATTAGAATAGAATTAGAATAGAATTAGAATTAGAAATAGAATTAGAATTAGAATAGAATTAGAATTAGAAATAGAATTATAAATAGAATTAGAATTAGAATTAGAATAGAATTAAAATAGAATTAGAATTAGAATTAGAATTAGAATTAGAATAGAATTAGAATTAGAAATAGAAATAGAATTAGAATTAGAATTAGAATTAGAATAGAATTAGAATAGAATTAGAATAGAATTAGAATAAAATTAGAATTAGAATTAGAATTAGAATTAGAATTAGAATAGAATTAGAATTAGAAATAGAAATAGAATTAGAATTAGAATTAGAATTAGAATAGAATTAGAATAGAATTAGAATAGAATTAGAATAAAATTAGAATTAGAATTAGATTAAAATTAGATATAGAATTAGAATTAGAATTAGAATTAGAATAGAATTAGAATTAGAATAGAATTAGAATAGAATTAGAATTATAATAGAATTAAAATAGAATTAGAATTAGAAATAGAATAGAATTAGAATTAGAATTAGAATAGAATAGAATTAGAATTAGAATTAGAAATAGAATTAGAATAGAATTAGAATAGAATTAGAATAGAGTAAGAATTAGAATTTAATTAGAATTAGATTAGAATTAGAATTAGAATTAGAATTAGAATTAAAATATAATTAGAATTAGAATAGAATTAGAATAGAATTAGAATTAGAAATAGAATTAGAATTAGAATAGAATTAGAATTATAATTAGAATTATAATTAGAATAGAATTAGAATAGAATTAGAATAGAATTAGAATAGAATTAGAATTATAATTTGAATTAGAATAGAATTATAATTAGAAATAGAAAAAGAATTAGAATTAGAATTAGAATTAGAATTAGAATGGATTTAGAATAGAATTAGAATAGAATTAGAATTAGAATTAGATATAGAATTAGAATTAGAATTAGAATAGAAATAGAATTAGAATTAGAATAGAATTAGAATTATAAATAGAATTATAAATAGAATTAGAATAGAATAGAATAGAATAGAATAGAATAGAATAGAATTAGAAATAGAATTAGAATTAGAATAGAATTAGAATTAGATTAAAATTAGAAATAGAATTAGAATTAGAAATAGAATTAGAATTAGAATTAGAAATAGAATTAGAATTAGAATTAGAATTAGAATAGAATTAGAATTAGAATAGAATTAGAATTAGATTAGAATTAGAATTAGAATTAGAAATAGAATTATAATTAGAATAGAATTAGAATTATAATAGAATTAGAATAGAATTAGAATAGAATTAGAATTAGAATTAGAATTAGAATTAGAATTAGAATTAGAATAGAATTAGAATAGAATTAGAATAGAATTAGAATAGAATTAGAATAGAATTAGAATTAGAAATAGAATTAGAATTAGAATAGAATTAGAATAGAATTAGAATTAGAATTAGAATTAGAATAGAATTAGAATAGAATTATAATTAGAAATAGAAATAGAATTAGAATTAGAATAGAATTAGAATTAGAAATAGAATTAGAATTAGAATAGAATTAGAATTATAATTAGAATTATAATTAGAATAGAATTAGAATAGAATTAGAATAGAATTAGAATTAGAATTAGAATTAGAATAGAATTATAATTAGAAATAGAAATAGAATTAGAATTAGAATTAGAATTAGAATTAGAATGGATTTAGAATAGAATTAGAATAGAATTAGAATTAGAATTAGATATAGAAATAGAATTAGAATTAGAATAGAAATAGAATTAGAATTAGAATAGAATTAGAATTATAAATAGAATTATAAATAGAATTAGAATAGAATAGAATAGAATAGAATAGAATAGAATAGAATTAGAAATAGAATTAGAATTAGAATAGAATTAGAATAGAATTAGAATAGAATTAGAATAGAATTAGAATTAGAAATAGAATTAGAATTAGAATAGAATTAGAATAGAATTAGAATTAGAATTAGAATTAGAATAGAATTAGAATAGAATTATAATTAGAAATAGAAATAGAATTAGAATTAGAATAGAATTAGAATTAGAAATAGAATTAGAATTAGAATAGAATTAGAATTATAATTAGAATTATAATTAGAATAGAATTAGAATAGAATTAGAATAGAATTAGAATTAGAATTAGAATTAGAATAGAATTATAATTAGAAATAGAAATAGAATTAGAATTAGAATTAGAATTAGAATTAGAATGGATTTAGAATAGAATTAGAATAGAATTAGAATTAGAATTAGATATAGAATTAGAATTAGAATTAGAATAGAAATAGAATTAGAATTAGAATAGAATTAGAATTATAAATAGAATTATAAATAGAATTAGAATAGAATAGAATAGAATAGAATAGAATAGAATAGAATTAGAAATAGAATTAGAATTAGAATAGAATTAGAATTAGATTAAAATTAGAAATAGAATTAGAATTAGAAATAGAATTAGAATTAGAATTAGAATTAGAAATAGAATTAGAATTAGAATAGAATTAGAATAGAATTAGAATTATAATAGAATTAGAATAGAATTAGAATATAATTAGAATTAGAATTAGAATAGAATTAGAATTATAATAGAATTAGAATAGAATTAGAATATAATTAGAATTAGAATTAGAATAGAATTAGAATTAGAAATAGAAATAGAATTATAAATAGAATTAGAAATAGAATTAGAATTAGAATAGAATTAGAGTTAGAATAGAATTAAAATAGAATTAGAAATAGAAATAGAATAGAATTAGAATTAGAATTAGATTAAAATTAGAAATAGAATTAGAATTAGAAATAGAATTAGAATTAGAATTAGAAATAGAATTAGAATTAGAATTAGAATTAGAATAGAATTAGAATTAGAATAGAATTAGAATTAGATTAGAATTAGAATTAGAATTAGAAATAGAATTAGAATTAGAATAGAATTAGAATTATAATAGAATTAGAATAGAATTAGAATAGAATTAGAATTAGAATTAGAATTAGAATTAGAATTAGAATTAGAATAGAATTAGAATAGAATTAGAATAGAATTAGAATAGAATTAGAATTAGAAATAGAATTAGAATTAGAATAGAATTAGAATAGAATTAGAATTAGAATTAGAATTAGAATAGAATTAGAATAGAATTATAATTAGAAATAGAAATAGAATTAGAATTAGAATAGAATTAGAATTAGAAATAGAATTAGAATTAGAATAGAATTAGAATTATAATTAGAATTATAATTAGAATAGAATTAGAATAGAATTAGAATAGAATTAGAATTAGAATTAGAATTAGAATAGAATTATAATTAGAAATAGAAATAGAATTAGAATTAGAATTAGAATTAGAATTAGAATGGATTTAGAATAGAATTAGAATAGAATTAGAATTAGAATTAGATATAGAATTAGAATTAGAATTAGAATAGAAATAGAATTAGAATTAGAATAGAATTAGAATTATAAATAGAATTATAAATAGAATTAGAATAGAATAGAATAGAATAGAATAGAATAGAATAGAATTAGAAATAGAATTAGAATTAGAATAGAATTAGAATTAGATTAAAATTAGAAATAGAATTAGAATTAGAAATAGAATTAGAATTAGAATTAGAATTAGAAATAGAATTAGAATTAGAATAGAATTAGAATAGAATTAGAATTATAATAGAATTAGAATAGAATTAGAATATAATTAGAATTAGAATTAGAATAGAATTAGAATTAGAAATAGAAATAGAATTATAAATAGAATTAGAAATAGAATTAGAATTAGAATAGAATTAGAGTTAGAATAGAATTAAAATAGAATTAGAATAGAATTAGAATTAGAAATAGAATTAGAAATAGAATTACAAAAATAGAATTAGAATAGAATTAGAATAGAGTAAGAATTAGAATAGAATTAGAATTAGATTAGAATTAGAATTAGAATTAGAATTAGAATTAGAATTAGAATTAGAATTAGAATTAGAATTAGAATTAGAATTAGAATTAGAATTAGAATTAGAATTAGAATTAGAATTAGAATTAGAATAGAATTAGAATTAGAATTAGAATAGAATTAGAATAGAATTAGAATAGAATTAGAATTAGAAATAGAATTAGAATTAGAATAGAATTAGAATTAGAAATAGAATTATAAATAGAATTAGAATTAGAATTAGAATAGAATTAGAATTAGAATTAGAATTAGAATTAGAATGGATTTAGAATAGAATTAGAATAGAATTAGAATTAGAATTAGATATAGAATTAGAATTAGAATTAGAATAGAAATAGAATTAGAATTAGAATAGAATTAGAATTATAAATAGAATTATAAATATAATTAGAATATAATAGAATAGAATAGAATAGAATAGAATTAGAAATAGAATTAGAATTAGAATAGAATTAGAATTAGATTAAAATTAGAAATAGAATTAGAATTAGAAATAGAATTAGAATTAGAATTAGAAATAGAATTAGAATTAGAATTAGAATTAGAATAGAATTAGAATTAGAATAGAATTAGAATTAGATTAGAATTAGAATTAGAATTAGAAATAGAATTAGAATTAGAATAGAATTAGAATTATAATAGAATTAGAATAGAATTAGAATAGAATTAGAATTAGAATTAGAATTAGAATTAGAATTAGAATTAGAATAGAATTAGAATAGAATTAGAATAGAATTAGAATAGAATTAGAATTAGAAATAGAATTAGAATTAGAATAGAATTAGAATAGAATTAGAATTAGAATTAGAATTAGAATAGAATTAGAATAGAATTATAATTAGAAATAGAAATAGAATTAGAATTAGAATAGAATTAGAATTAGAAATAGAATTAGAATTAGAATAGAATTAGAATTATAATTAGAATTATAATTAGAATAGAATTAGAATAGAATTAGAATTAGAATTAGAATTAGAATAGAATTATAATTAGAAATAGAAATAGAATTAGAATTAGAATTAGAATTAGAATTAGAATGGATTTAGAATAGAATTAGAATAGAATTAGAATTAGAATTAGATATAGAATTAGAATTAGAATTAGAATAGAAATAGAATTAGAATTAGAATAGAATTAGAATTATAAATAGAATTATAAATAGAATTAGAATAGAATAGAATAGAATAGAATAGAATAGAATAGAATTAGAAATAGAATTAGAATTAGAATAGAATTAGAATTAGATTAAAATTAGAAATAGAATTAGAATTAGAAATAGAATTAGAATTAGAATTAGAATTAGAAATAGAATTAGAATTAGAATAGAATTAGAATAGAATTAGAATTATAATAGAATTAGAATAGAATTAGAATATAATTAGAATTAGAATTAGAATAGAATTAGAATTAGAAATAGAAATAGAATTATAAAT
Source organism: Streptanthus diversifolius (assembly GCA_039880935.1). Taxonomy (NCBI): domain Eukaryota; kingdom Viridiplantae; phylum Streptophyta; class Magnoliopsida; order Brassicales; family Brassicaceae; genus Streptanthus; species Streptanthus diversifolius. Next base: position 661,096 of record JAXGFM010000007.1, read on the forward strand.
AGAATTAGAAATAGAATTAGAATTAGAATAGAATTAGAGTTAGAATAGAATTAAAATAGAATTAGAAATAGAAATAGAATAGAATTAGAATTAGAATTAGATTAAAATTAGAAATAGAATTAGAATTAGAAATAGAATTAGAATTAGAATTAGAAATAAAATTAGAATTAGAATTAGAATTAGAATAGAATTAGAATTAGAATAGAATTAGAATTAGATTAGAATTAGAATTAGAATTAGAAATAGAATTAGAATTAGAATAGAATTAGAATTATAATAGAATTAGAATAGAATTAGAATAGAATTAGAATTAGAATTAGAATTAGAATTAGAATTAGAATTAGAATAGAATTAGAATAGAATTAGAATAGAATTAGAATAGAATTAGAATTAGAAATAGAATTAGAATTAGAATAGAATTAGAATAGAATTAGAATTAGAATTAGAATTAGAATAGAATTAGAATAGAATTATAATTAGAAATAGAAATAGAATTAGAATTAGAATAGAATTAGAATTAGAAATAGAATTAGAATTAGAATAGAATTAGAATTATAATTAGAATTATAATTAGAATAGAATTAGAATAGAATTAGAATAGAATTAGAATTAGAATTAGAATTAGAATAGAATTATAATTAGAAATAGAAATAGAATTAGAATTAGAATTAGAATTAGAATGGATTTAGAATAGAATTAGAATAGAATTAGAATTAGAATTAGATATAGAATTAGAATTAGAATAGAAATAGAATTAGAATTAGAATAGAATTAGAATTATAAATAGAATTATAAATAGAATTAGAATAGAATAGAATAGAATAGAATAGAATAGAATAGAATTAGAAATAGAATTAGAATTAGAATAGAATTAGAATTAGATTAAAATTAGAAATAGAATTAGAATTAGAAATAGAATTAGAATTAGAATTAGAATTAGAAATAGAATTAGAATTAGAATAGAATTAGAATAGAATTAGAATTATAATAGAATTAGAATAGAATTAGAATATAATTAGAATTAGAATTAGAATAGAATTAGAATTAGAAATAGAAATAGAATTATAAATAGAATTAGAAATAGAATTAGAATTAGAATAGAATTAGAGTTAGAATAGAATTAAAATAGAATTAGAAATAGAAATAGAATAGAATTAGAATTAGAATTAGATTAAAATTAGAAATAGAATTAGAATTAGAAATAGAATTAGAATTAGAATTAGAAATAAAATTAGAATTAGAATTAGAATTAGAATAGAATTAGAATTAGAATAGAATTAGAATTAGATTAGAATTAGAATTAGAATTAGAAATAGAATTAGAATTAGAATAGAATTAGAATTATAATAGAATTAGAATAGAATTAGAATAGAATTAGAATTAGAATTAGAATTAGAATTAGAATTAGAATTAGAATAGAATTAGAATAGAATTAGAATAGAATTAGAATAGAATTAGAATTAGAAATAGAATTAGAATTAGAATAGAATTAGAATAGAATTAGAATTAGAATTAGAATTAGAATAGAATTAGAATAGAATTATAATTAGAAATAGAAATAGAATTAGAATTAGAATAGAATTAGAATTAGAAATAGAATTAGAATTAGAATAGAATTAGAATTATAATTAGAATTATAATTAGAATAGAATTAGAATAGAATTAGAATAGAATTAGAATTAGAATTAGAATTAGAATAGAATTATAATTAGAAATAGAAATAGAATTAGAATTAGAATTAGAATTAGAATGGATTTAGAATAGAATTAGAATAGAATTAGAATTAGAATTAGATATAGAATTAGAATTAGAATAGAAATAGAATTAGAATTAGAATAGAATTAGAATTATAAATAGAATTATAAATAGAATTAGAATAGAATAGAATAGAATAGAATAGAATAGAATAGAATTAGAAATAGAATTAGAATTAGAATAGAATTAGAATTAGATTAAAATTAGAAATAGAATTAGAATTAGAAATAGAATTAGAATTAGAATTAGAATTAGAAATAGAATTAGAATTAGAATAGAATTAGAATAGAATTAGAATTATAATAGAATTAGAATAGAATTAGAATATAATTAGAATTAGAATTAGAATAGAATTAGAATTAGAAATAGAAATAGAATTATAAATAGAATTAGAAATAGAATTAGAATTAGAATAGAATTAGAGTTAGAATAGAATTAAAATAGAATTAGAAATAGAAATAGATTAGAATTAGAATTAGAATTAGAATTAGAATTAGAATTAGAATTAGAATTAGAATTAGAATTAGAATTAGAATTAGAATAGAATTAGAATTAGAATTAGAATAGATTTAGAATAGAATTAGAATAGAATTAGAATTAGAAATAGAATTAGAATTAGAATAGAATTAGAATTAGAATTAGAATAGAATTTGAATAGAATTAGAATTAGAAATAGAATTATAAGTAGAATTAGAATTAGAATTAGAATAGAATTAGAATAGAATTAAAATAGAATTAGAATTAGAATTAGAATTACAAATAGAAATAGAAATAGAATTAGAATTAGAAATAGAATTAGAATTAGATTAGAATTAGAATTAGAATTAGAATTAGAATAGAAATAAAATTAGAATTAGAATAGAATTAGAATTATAAATAGAATTATAAATAGAATTAGAGTAGAATAGAATAGAATAGAATAGAATAGAATAGAATTAGAAATAGAATTAGAAATAGAATAGAATTAGAATTAGATTAAAATTAGAAATAGAATTAGAATAGAATAGGATAGAATTAGAATTAGAATTAGAAATAGAATTAGAATTAGAATAGAATTAGAATAGAATTAAAATTATAATAGAATTATAATAGAATTAGAATATAATTAGAATTAGAATTAGAATAGAATTAGAATTAGAAATAGAAATAAAATTATAAATAGAATTAGATATAGAATTAGAATTAGAATAGAATTAGAGTTAGAATAGAATTAAAATAGAATTAGAAACAGAAATAGAATAGAATTAGAATTAGAATTAGAATAGAATTAGAATAGAATTAGAATTAGAATTAGAATTAGAAATAGAATTACAAAAATAGAATTAGAATAGAATTAGAATAGAGTAAGAATTAGAATAGAATTAGAATTAGATTAGAATTAGAATTAGAATTAGAATTAGAATTAGAATTAGAATTAGAATTAGAATTAGAATTAGAATTAGAATTAGAATAGAATTAGAATTAGAATTAGAATAGAATTAGAATAGAATTAGAATAGAATTAGAATTAGAAATAGAATTAGAATTAGGATAGAATTAGAATTAGAATTAGAATAGAATTAGAATAGAATTAGAATTAGAAATAGAATTATAAATAGAATTAGAATTAGAATTAGAATAGAATTAGAATAGAATTAGAATAGAATTAGAATAGAATTAGAATTAGAATTAGAATTACAAATAGAAATAGAAATAGAATTAGAATAAGAAATAGAATTAGAATTAGATTAGAATTAGAATTAGAATTAGAATTAGAATTAGAATTAGAATTAGAATTATAATTAGAATAGAATTAGAATTAGAATAGAATTAGAATTAGATTAGAATTAGAATTAGAATTAGAAATAGAATTAGAATTAGAATAGAATTAGAATTAGAATAGAATTAGAATAGAATTAGAATAGAATTAGAATAGAATTAGAATAGAATTAGAAATAGAATTAGAATTAGAATAGAATTAGAATAGAATTAGAATAGAATTAGAATTAGAATAGAATTAGAATTAGAATTAGAATTAGAAATAGAATTAGAATTAGAATAGAATTAGAATAGAATTAGAATTAGAATTAGAATTAGAATTAGAATAGAATTAGAATTAGAAATAGAAATAGAATTAGGATTAGAATTAGAATTAGAATTAGAATAGAATTAGAATAGAAATAGAATTAGAATTAGAATAGAATTAGAATTAGAAATAGAATTATAAATAGAATTAGAATAGAATAGAATAGAATAGAATAGAATAGAATAGAATTAGAAATAGAATTAGAATTAGAATAGAATTAGAATTAGATTAAAATTAGAAATAGAATTAGAATTAGAAATAGAATTAGAATTAGAATTAGAAATAGAATTAGAATTAGAATAGAATTAGAATAGAATTAGAATTATAATAGAATTATAATAGAATTAGAATATAATTAGAATTAGAATTAGAATAGAATTAGAATTAGAAATAGAAATAGAATTATAAATAGAATTAGAAATAGAATTAGAATTAGAATAGAATTAGAGTTAGAATAGAATTAAAATAGAATTAGAAATAGAAATAGAATAGAATTAGAATTAGAATTAGAATAGAATTAGAATAGAATAAGAATTAGAAATAGAATTAGAAATAGAATTAGAATTAGAATTAGAATAGAATTAGAATAGAAATAGAATTAGAATTAAAATAGAATTAGAATAGAAATAGAATTAGAAATAGAATTAGAATTAGAATAGAATTAGAATAGAAATAGAACTAGAATTAGAATAGAATTAGACTTAGAAATAGAATTATAAATAGAATTAGAATAGAATAGAATAGAATAGAATAGAATAGAATAGAATAGAATTAGAAATAGAATTAGAATTAGAATAGAATTAGAATTAGATTAAAATTAGAAATAGAATTAGAATTAGAATTAGAAATAGAATTAGAATTAGAATAGAATTAGAATAGAATTAGAATTATAATAGAATTATAATAGAATTAGAATATAATTAGAATTAGAATTAGAATAGAATTAGAATTAGAAATAGAAATAGAATTATAAATAGAATTAGAAATAAAATTAGAATTAGAATAGAATTAGAGTTAGAATAGAATTAAAATAGAATTAGAAATAGAAATAGAATAGAATTAGAATTAGAATTAGAATAGAATTAGAATAGAATAAGAATTAGAAATAGAATTAGAAATATAATTACAAAAATAGAATTAGAATAGAATTAGAATAGAGTAAGAATTAGTATAGAATTAGAATTAGATTAGAATTAGAATTAGAATTAGAATTAGAATTAGAATTAGAATTAGAATTAGAATTAGAATTAGAATTAGAATTAGAATTAGAATTAGAATTAGAATTAGAATAGAATTAGAATTAGAATTAGAATAGAATTAGAATAGAATTAGAATAGAATTAGAATTAGAAATAGAATTAGAATTAGAATAGAATTAGAATTAGAAATAGAATTATAAATAGAATTAGAATTAGAATTAGAATTAGAATTAGAATTAGAATTAGAATAGAACTAGAATTAGAATTAGAATAGAATTAGAATAGAATTAGAATAGAATTAGAATTAGAAATAGAATTAGAATTAGGATAGAATTAGAATTAGAATTAGAATAGAATTAGAATAGAATTAGAATTAGAAATAGAATTATAAATAGAATTAGAATTAGAATTAGAATAGAATTAGAATAGAATTAGAATAGAATTAGAATAGAATTAGAATTAGAATTAGAATTACAAATAGAAATAGAAATAGAATTAGAATAAGAAATAGAATTAGAATTAGATTAGAATTAGAATTAGAATTAGAATTAGAATTAGAATTAGAATTAGAATTATAATTAGAATAGAATTAGAATTAGAATAGAATTAGAATTAGATTAGAATTAGAATTAGAATTAGAAATAGAATTAGAATTAGAATAGAATTAGAATTAGAATAGAATTAGAATAGAATTAGAATAGAATTAGAATAGAATTAGAAATAGAATTAGAATAGAATTAGAATAGAATTAGAATAGAATTAGAATTAGAATAGAATTAGAATTAGAATTAGAATTAGAAATAGAATTAGAATTAGAATAGAATTAGAATAGAATTAGAATTAGAATTAGAATTAGAATTAGAATAGAATTAGAATTAGAAATAGAAATAGAATTAGAATTAGAATTAGAATTAGAATTAGAATAGAATTAGAATAGAAATAGAATTAGAATTAGAATAGAATTAGAATTAGAAATAGAATTATAAATAGAATTAGAATAGAATAGAATAGAATAGAATAGAATAGAATAGAATAGAATAGAATAGAATTAGAAATAGAATTAAAATTAGAATAGAATTAGAATTAGATTAAAATTAGAAATAGAATTAGAATTAGAAATAGAATTAGAATTAGAATTAGAAATAGAATTAGAATTAGAATAGAATTAGAATAGAATTAGAATTATAATAGAATTATAATAGAATTAGAATATAATTAGAATTAGAATTAGAATAGAATTAGAATTAGAAATAGAAATAGAATTATAAATAGAATTAGAAATAGAATTAGAATTAGAATAGAATTAGAGTTAGAATAGAATTAAAATAGAATTAGAAATAGAAATAGAATAGAATTAGAATTAGAATTAGAATAGAATTAGAATAGAATAAGAATTAGAAATAGAATTAGAAATAGAATTAGAATTAGAATTAGAATAGAATTAGAATAGAAATAGAATTAGAATTAAAATAGAATTAGAATAGAAATAGAATTAGAAATAGAATTAGAATTAGAATAGAATTAGAATAGAAATAGAACTAGAATTAGAATAGAATTAGACTTAGAAATAGAATTATAAATAGAATTAGAATAGAATAGAATAGAATAGAATAGAATAGAATAGAATTAGAAATAGAATTAGAATTAGAATAGAATTAGAATTAGATTAAAATTAGAAATAGAATTAGAATTAGAATTAGAAATAGAATTAGAATTAGAATAGAATTAGAATAGAATTAGAATTATAATAGAATTATAATAGAATTAGAATATAATTAGAATTAGAATTAGAATAGAATTAGAATTAGAAATAGAAATAGAATTATAAATAGAATTAGAAATAAAATTAGAATTAGAATAGAATTAGAGTTAGAATAGAATTAAAATAGAATTAGAAATAGAAATAGAATAGAATTAGAATTAGAATTAGAATAGAATTAGAATAGAATAAGAATTAGAAATAGAATTAGAAATATAATTACAAAAATAGAATTAGAATAGAATTAGAATAGAGTAAGAATTAGTATAGAATTAGAATTAGATTAGAATTAGAATTAGAATTAGAATTAGAATTAGAATTAGAATTAGAATTAGAATTAGAATTAGAATTAGAATTAGAATTAGAATTAGAATTAGAATTAGAATAGAATTAGAATTAGAATTAGAATAGAATTAGAATAGAATTAGAATAGAATTAGAATTAGAAATAGAATTAGAATTAGAATAGAATTAGAATTAGAAATAGAATTATAAATAGAATTAGAATTAGAATTAGAATAGAATTAAAATAGAATTAGAATTAGAATTAGAATTAGAATTAGAATTAGAATAGAATTAGAATTAGAAATAGAAATAGAATTAGAATTAGAATTAGAATTAGAATAGAATTAGAATAGAATTAGAATAGAATTAGAATAAAATTAGAATTAGAATTAGATTAAAATTAGATATAGAATTAGAATTAGAATTAGAATTAGAATAGAATTAGAATTAGAATAGAATTAGAATAGAATTAGAATTATAATAGAATTAAAATAGAATTAGAATTAGAAATAGAATAGAATTAGAATTAGATTTAGAATAGAATAGAATTAGAATTAGAATTAGAAATAGAATTAGAATAGAATTAGAATAGAATTAGAATAGAGTAAGAATTAGAATTTAATTAGAATTAGAATTAGAATTAGAATTAGAATTAAAATAGAATTAGAATTAGAATAGAATTAGAATAGAATTAGAATTAGAAATAGAATTAGAATTAGAATAGAATTAGAATTATAATTAGAATTATAATTAGAATAGAATTAGAATAGAATTAGAATAGAATTAGAATTAGAATTAGAATTAGAATAGAATTATAATTAGAAATAGAAATAGAAATAGAATTAGAATTAGAATTAGAATTAGAATGGATTTAGAATAGAATTAGAATAGAATTAGAATTAGAATTAGATATAGAATTAGAATAGAATTAGAATAGAATTAGAATAGAATTAGAATATAATTAGAATAGAGTAAGAATTAGAATTAGAATAGAATTAGAATAGAATTAGAATTAGAATTAGAATTACAAATAGAAATAGAAATAGAATTAGAATAAGAAATAGAATTAGAATAAGAAATAGAATTAGAATTAGATTAGAATTAGAATTAGAATTAGAATTAGAATTAGAATTATAATTAGAATAGAATTAGAATTAGAATAGAATTAGAATTAGATTAGAATTAGAATTAGAATTAGAAATAGAATTAGAATTAGAATAGAATTAGAATTAGAATAGAATTAGAATAGAATTAGAATAGAATTAGAATAGAATTAGAATTAGAAATAGAATTAGAATTAGAATAGAATTAGAATAGAATTAGAATTAGAATTAGAATTAGAATAGAATTAGAATTAGAAATAGAAATAGAATTAGAATTAGAATTAGAATTAGAATTAGAATAGAATTAGAATAGAAATAGAATTAGAATTAGAATAGAATTAGAATTAGAAATAGAATTATAAATAGAATTAGAATAGAATAGAATAGAATAGAATAGAATAGAATAGAATAGAATAGAATTAGAAATAGAATTAGAATTAGAATAGAATTAGAATTAGATTAAAATTAGAAATAGAATTAGAATTAGAAATAGAATTAGAATTAGAATTAGAAATAGAATTAGAATTAGAATAGAATTAGAATAGAATTAGAATTATAATAGAATTATAATAGAGTTAGAATATAATTAGAATTAGAATTAGAATAGAATTAGAATTAGAAATAGAATTAGAATTAGAATTAGAATTAGAATTAGAATTAGAATTAGAATTAGAATTAGAATTAGAATTAGAATAGAATTAGAATTAGAATTAGAATAGAATTAGAATAGAATTAGAATAGAATTAGAATTAGAAATAGAATTAGAATTAGAATAGAATTAGAATTAGAAATAGAATTATAAATAGAATTAGAATTAGAATTAGAATAGAATTAGAATAGAATTAGAATAGAATTAGAATAGAATTAGAATAGAATTAGAATAGAATTAGAATAGAATAGAATAGAATTAGAATTAGAATAGAATTAGAATAGAATTAGAATAGAATTAGAATTAGAATTAGAATTACAAATAGAAATAGAAATATAATTAGAATTAGAAATAGAATTAGAATTAGATTAGAATTAGAATTAGAAATAGAATTAGAATTAGAATATAATTAGAATTAGAATAGAATTAGAATAGAATTAGAATAGAATTAGAATAGAATTAGAATTAGAATTATAATTAGAATTAGAATTAGAGTAGAATTAGAATTAGAAATAGAATTAGAAATAGAATTAGAATAGAATTAGAATAGAATTAGAATAGAGTAAGAATTAGAATTTAATTAGAATTAGAATTAGAATTAGAATTAGAATTAGAATAAAATTAGAATATAATTAGAATAGAATTAGAATAGAATTAGAATTAGAGTTAGATTAAAATTAGATATAGAGTTAGAATTAGAATTAGAATAGAAATAGAATTAGAATTAGAATAGAATTAGAATTAGAAATAGAATTATAAATAGAATTAGAATAGAATAGAATAGAATATAATAGAATTAGAAATAGAATTAGAATAGAATTAGAATTAGAAATAGAATAGGAATTAGAATTAGAATAAAATTAGAATTAGAATAGAATTAAAATAGAATTAGAATTAGAAATAGAATTAGAATTAGAATATAATTAGAATAGAATTAGAATAGAATTAGAATTAGAATTAGAATAGAATTAGAATAGAATTAGAATAGAAATAGAAATAGAATTAGAATTAGAATAGAATTAGAATTATAATTAGAATAGAATTAGAATAGAATTAGAATAGAATTAGAATAGAATTAGAATTAGAATTAGAATTAGAATAAAATTATAATTAGAAATAGAAATAGAATTAGAATTAGAATTAGAATGGATTTAGAATAGAATTAGAATAGAATTAGAACTAGAATTAGATATAGAATTAGAATTAGAATTAGAATAGAAATAGAATTAGAATTAGAATAGAAATAGAATTAGAATTAGAATAGAATTAGAATTAGAAATAGAATTATAAATTGAATTAGAATAGAATTAGAATAGAATTAGAATTATAATAGAATTATAATAGAATTAGAATATAATTAGAATTAGAATTAGAATAGAATTAGAATTAGAAATAGAAATAGAATTATAAATAGAATTAGAAATAGAATTAGAATTAGAATAGAATTAGAGTTAGAATAGAATTAAAATAGAATTAGAAATAGAAATAGAATAGAATTAGAATTAGAATTAGAATAGAATTAGAATAGAATAAGAATTAGAAATAGAATTAGAAATAGAATTAGAATTAGAATTAGAATAGAATTAGAATAGAAATAGAATTAGAATTAGAATAGAATTCGAATAGAAATAGAATTAGAAATAGAATTAGAATTAGAATAGAATTAGAATAGAAATAGAACTAGAATTAGAATAGAATTAGACTTAGAAATAGAATTATAAATAGAATTAGAATAGAATAGAATAGAATAGAATAGAATAGAATAGAATAGAATAGAATAGAATAGAATAGAATTAGAAATAGAATTAGAATTAGAATAGAATTAGAATTAGATTAAAATTAGAAATAGAATTAGAATTAGAATTAGAAATAGAATTAGAATTAGAATAGAATTAGAATAGAATTAGAATTATAATAGAATTATAATAGAATTAGAATATAATTAGAATTAGAATTAGAATAGAATTAGAATTAGAAATAGAAATAGAATTATAAATAGAATTAGAAATAAAATTAGAATTAGAATAGAATTAGAGTTAGAATAGAATTAAAATAGAATTAGAAATAGAAATAGAATAGAATTAGAATTAGAATTAGAATAGAATTAGAATAGAATAAGAATTAGAAATAGAATTAGAAATAGAATTACAAAAATAGAATTAGAATAGAATTAGAATAGAGTAAGAATTAGTATAGAATTAGAATTAGATTAGAATTAGAATTAGAATTAGAATTAGAATTAGAATTAGAATTATAATTAGAATTAGAATTAGAATTAGAATTAGAATTAGAATTAGAATTAGAATTAGAATTAGAATAGAATTAGAATTAGAATTAGAATAGAATTAGAATAGAATTAGAATTAGAAATAGAATTAGAATTAGAATAGAATTAGAATTAGAAATAGAATTATAAATAGAATTAGAATTAGAATTAGAATAGAATTAAAATAGAATTAGAATTAGAATTAGAATTAGAATTAGAATAGAATTAGAATTAGAAATTGAAATAGAATTAGAATTAGAATTAGAATTAGAATAGAATTAGAATAGAATTAGAATAGAATTAGAATAGAATTAGAATAAAATTAGAATTAAAATTAGATTAAAATTAGATATAGAATTAGAATTAGAATTAGAATTAGAATAGAATTAGAATTAGAATAGAATTAGAATAGAATTAGAATTATAATAGAATTAAAATAGAATTAGAATTAGAAATAGAATAGAATTAGAATTAGAATTAGAATAGAATAGAATTAGAATTAGAATTAGAAATAGAATTAGAATAGAATTAGAATAGAATTAGAATAGAGTAAGAATTAGAATTTAATTAGAATTAGATTAGAATTAGAATTAGAATTAGAATTAGAATTAAAATAGAATTAGAATTAGAATAGAATTAGAATAGAATTAGAATAGAATAAGAATTAGAAATAGAATTAGAATTAGAATAGAATTAGAATTATAATTAGAATTATAATTAGAATAGAATTAGAATAGAATTAGAATAGAATTAGAATAGAATTAGAATTATAATTAGAATTAGAATAGAATTATAATTAGAAATAGAAAAAGAATTAGAATTAGAATTAGAATTAGAATTAGAATGGATTTAGAATAGAATTAGAATAGAATTAGAATTAGAATTAGATATAGAATTAGAATTAGAATTAGAATAGAAATAGAATTAGAATTAGAATAGAATTAGAATTATAAATAGAATTATAAATAGAATTAGAATAGAATAGAATAGAATAGAATAGAATAGAATAGAATTAGAAATAGAATTAGAATTAGAATAGAATTAGAATTAGATTAAAATTAGAAATAGAATTAGAATTAGAAATAGAATTAGAATTAGAATTAGAAATAGAATTAGAATTAGAATTAGAATTAGAATAGAATTAGAATTAGAATAGAATTAGAATTAGAATAGAATTAGAATTAGATTAGAATTAGAATTAGAATTAGAAATAGAATTAGAATTAGAATAGAATTAGAATTATAATAGAATTAGAATAGAATTAGAATAGAATTAGAATTAGAATTAGAATTAGAATTAGAATTAGAATAGAATTAGAATAGAATTAGAATTAGAAATAGAATTAGAATTAGAATAGAATTAGAATAGAATTAGAATTAGAATTAGAATTAGAATAGAATTAGAATAGAATTATAATTAGAAATAGAAATAGAATTAGAATTAGAATAGAATTAGAATTAGAAATAGAATTAGAATTAGAATAGAATTAGAATTATAATTAGAATTATAATTAGAATAGAATTAGAATAGAATTAGAATAGAATTAGAATTAGAATTAGAATTAGAATAGAATTATAATTAGAAATAGAAATAGAATTAGAATTAGAATTAGAATTAGAATGGATTTAGAATAGAATTAGAATAGAATTAGAATTAGAATTAGATATAGAATTAGAATTAGAATTAGAATTAGAATAGAAATAGAATTAGAATTAGAATAGAATTAGAATTATAAATAGAATTATAAATAGAATTAGAATAGAATAGAATAGAATATAATAGAATAGAATAGAATCAGAAATAGAATTAGAATTAGAATTAGAATTAGAATTAGAATTAGAATTAGAATTAGAATTAGAATTAGAATTAGAATTAGAATAGAATTAGAATTAGAATTAGAATAGAATTAGAATAGAATTAGAATAGAATTAGAATTAGAAATAGAATTAGAATTAGAATAGAATTAGAATTAGAAATAGAATTATAAATAGAATTAGAATTAGAATTAGAATAGAATTAGAATAGAATTAGAATAGAATTAGAATAGAATTAGAATAGAATTAGAATAGAATTAGAATAGAATAGAATAGAATTAGAATTAGAATAGAATTAGAATAGAATTAGAATAGAATTAGAATTAGAATTAGAATTACAAATAGAAATAGAAATATAATTAGAATTAGAAATAGAATTAGAATTAGATTAGAATTAGAATTAGAAATAGAATTAGAATTAGAATATAATTAGAATTAGAATAGAATTAGAATAGAATTAGAATAGAATTAGAATAGAATTAGAATTAGAATTATAATTAGAATTAGAATTAGAGTAGAATTAGAATTAGAAATAGAATTAGAAATAGAATTAGAATAGAATTAGAATAGAATTAGAATAGAGTAAGAATTAGAATTTAATTAGAATTAGAATTAGAATTAGAATTAGAATTAGAATAAAATTAGAATATAATTAGAATAGAATTAGAATAGAATTAGAATTAGAGTTAGATTAAAATTAGATATAGAGTTAGAATTAGAATTAGAATAGAAATAGAATTAGAATTAGAATAGAATTAGAATTAGAAATAGAATTATAAATAGAATTAGAATAGAATAGAATAGAATATAATAGAATTAGAAATAGAATTAGAATAGAATTAGAATTAGAAATAGAATAGGAATTAGAATTAGAATAAAATTAGAATTAGAATAGAATTAAAATAGAATTAGAATTAGAAATAGAATTAGAATTAGAATATAATTAGAATAGAATTAGAATAGAATTAGAATTAGAATTAGAATAGAATTAGAATAGAATTAGAATAGAAATAGAAATAGAATTAGAATTAGAATAGAATTAGAATTATAATTAGAATAGAATTAGAATAGAATTAGAATAGAATTAGAATAGAATTAGAATTAGAATTAGAATTAGAATAAAATTATAATTAGAAATAGAAATAGAATTAGAATTAGAATTAGAATGGATTTAGAATAGAATTAGAATAGAATTAGAACTAGAATTAGATATAGAATTAGAATTAGAATTAGAATAGAAATAGAATTAGAATTAGAATAGAAATAGAATTAGAATTAGAATAGAATTAGAATTAGAAATAGAATTATAAATTGAATTAGAATAGAATTAGAATAGAATTAGAATTATAATAGAATTATAATAGAATTAGAATATAATTAGAATTAGAATTAGAATAGAATTAGAATTAGAAATAGAAATAGAATTATAAATAGAATTAGAAATAGAATTAGAATTAGAATAGAATTAGAGTTAGAATAGAATTAAAATAGAATTAGAAATAGAAATAGAATAGAATTAGAATTAGAATTAGAATAGAATTAGAATAGAATAAGAATTAGAAATAGAATTAGAAATAGAATTAGAATTAGAATTAGAATAGAATTAGAATAGAAATAGAATTAGAATTAGAATAGAATTCGAATAGAAATAGAATTAGAAATAGAATTAGAATTAGAATAGAATTAGAATAGAAATAGAACTAGAATTAGAATAGAATTAGACTTAGAAATAGAATTATAAATAGAATTAGAATAGAATAGAATAGAATAGAATAGAATAGAATAGAATAGAATTAGAAATAGAATTAGAATTAGAATAGAATTAGAATTAGATTAAAATTAGAAATAGAATTAGAATTAGAATTAGAAATAGAATTAGAATTAGAATAGAATTAGAATAGAATTAGAATTATAATAGAATTATAATAGAATTAGAATATAATTAGAATTAGAATTAGAATAGAATTAGAATTAGAAATAGAAATAGAATTATAAATAGAATTAGAAATAAAATTAGAATTAGAATAGAATTAGAGTTAGAATAGAATTAAAATAGAATTAGAAATAGAAATAGAATAGAATTAGAATTAGAATTAGAATAGAATTAGAATAGAATAAGAATTAGAAATAGAATTAGAAATAGAATTACAAAAATAGAATTAGAATAGAATTAGAATAGAGTAAGAATTAGTATAGAATTAGAATTAGATTAGAATTAGAATTAGAATTAGAATTAGAATTAGAATTAGAATTATAATTAGAATTAGAATTAGAATTAGAATTAGAATTAGAATTAGAATTAGAATTAGAATTAGAATAGAATTAGAATTAGAATTAGAATAGAATTAGAATAGAATTAGAATTAGAAATAGAATTAGAATTAGAATAGAATTAGAATTAGAAATAGAATTATAAATAGAATTAGAATTAGAATTAGAATAGAATTAAAATAGAATTAGAATTAGAATTAGAATTAGAATTAGAATAGAATTAGAATTAGAAATTGAAATAGAATTAGAATTAGAATTAGAATTAGAATAGAATTAGAATAGAATTAGAATAGAATTAGAATAGAATTAGAATAAAATTAGAATTAGAATTAGATTAAAATTAGATATAGAATTAGAATTAGAATTAGAATTAGAATAGAATTAGAATTAGAATAGAATTAGAATAGAATTAGAATTATAATAGAATTAAAATAGAATTAGAATTAGAAATAGAATAGAATTAGAATTAGAATTAGAATAGAATAGAATTAGAATTAGAATTAGAAATAGAATTAGAATAGAATTAGAATAGAATTAGAATAGAGTAAGAATTAGAATTTAATTAGAATTAGATTAGAATTAGAATTAGAATTAGAATTAGAATTAAAATAGAATTAGAATTAGAATAGAATTAGAATAGAATTAGAATAGAATAAGAATTAGAAATAGAATTAGAATTAGAATAGAATTAGAATTATAATTAGAATTATAATTAGAATAGAATTAGAATAGAATTAGAATAGAATTAGAATAGAATTAGAATTATAATTAGAATTAGAATAGAATTATAATTAGAAATAGAAAAAGAATTAGAATTAGAATTAGAATTAGAATTAGAATGGATTTAGAATAGAATTAGAATAGAATTAGAATTAGAATTAGATATAGAATTAGAATTAGAATTAGAATAGAAATAGAATTAGAATTAGAATAGAATTAGAATTATAAATAGAATTATAAATAGAATTAGAATAGAATAGAATAGAATAGAATAGAATAGAATAGAATTAGAAATAGAATTAGAATTAGAATAGAATTAGAATTAGATTAAAATTAGAAATAGAATTAGAATTAGAAATAGAATTAGAATTAGAATTAGAAATAGAATTAGAATTAGAATTAGAACTAGAATAGAATTAGAATTAGAATAGAATTAGAATTAGAATAGAATTAGAATTAGATTAGAATTAGAATTAGAATTAGAAATAGAATTAGAATTAGAATAGAATTAGAATTATAATAGAATTAGAATAGAATTAGAATAGAATTAGAATTAGAATTAGAATTAGAATTAGAATTAGAATTAGAATTAGAATAGAATTAGAATAGAATTAGAATTAGAAATAGAATTAGAATTAGAATAGAATTAGAATAGAATTAGAATTAGAATTAGAATTAGAATAGAATTAGAATAGAATTATAATTAGAAATAGAAATAGAATTAGAATTAGAATAGAATTAGAATTAGAAATAGAATTAGAATTAGAATAGAATTAGAATTATAATTAGAATTATAATTAGAATAGAATTAGAATAGAATTAGAATAGAATTAGAATTAGAATTAGAATTAGAATAGAATTATAATTAGAAATAGAAATAGAATTAGAATTAGAATTAGAATTAGAATGGATTTAGAATAGAATTAGAATAGAATTAGAATTAGAATTAGATATAGAATTAGAATTAGAATTAGAATTAGAATAGAAATAGAATTAGAATTAGAATAGAATTAGAATTATAAATAGAATTATAAATAGAATTAGAATAGAATAGAATAGAATAGAATAGAATAGAATAGAATCAGAAATAGAATTAGAATTAGAATAGAATTAGAATAAGATTAAAATTAGAAATAGAATTAGAATTAAAAATAGAATTAGAATTAGAATTAGAAATAGAATTAGAATTAGAATAGAATTAGAATAGAATTAGAATTAGAATAGAATTAGAATATAATTAGAATTAGAATTAGAATAGAATTAGAATTAGAAATAGAAATAGAATTATAAATAGAATTAGAAATAGAATTAGAATTAGAATAGAATTAGAGTTAGAATAGAATTAAAATAGAATTAGAAATAGAAATTTAATAGAATTAGAATTAGAATTAGAATAGAATTAGAATAGAATTAGAATTAGAAATAGAATTAGAAATAGAATTACAAAAATAGAATTATAATAGAATTTGAATAGAGTAAGAATTAGTATAGAATAATTAGATTAGAATTAGAATTAGAATTAGAATTAGAATTAGAATTAGAATTAGAATTAGAATTAGAATTAGAATTAGAATAGAATTAGAATTAGAATTAGAATAGATTTAGAATAGAATTAGAATAGAATTAGAATTAGAAATAGAATTAGAATTAGAATAGAATTAGAATTAGAATTAGAATAGAATTAGAATAGAATTAGAATTAGAAATAGAATTATAAGTAGAATTAGAATTAGAATTAGAATAGAATTAGAATAGAATTAAAATAGAATTAGAATTAGAATTAGAATTACAAATAGAAATAGAAATAGAATTAGAATTAGAAATAGAATTAGAATTAGATTAGAATTAGAATTAGAATTAGAATTAGAAATAGAATTAGAATTAGAATATAATTAGAATTAGAATAGAATTAGAATAGAATTAGAATAGAATTAGAATAGAATTAGAATTAGAAATAGAATTAGAATTAGAATAAAATTAGAATAAAATTAGAATTAGAATTAGAATTAGAATAGAATTATAATTAGAAATAGAAATAGAATTAGAATTAGAATTAGAATTAGAATTAGAATAGAATTAGAATTAGAATTAGAATTAGAATTAGAATTAGAATAGAATTAGAATTATAATAGAATTATAATAGAATTAGAAAATAATTAGAATTAGAATTAGAATAGAATTAGAATTAGAAATAGAAATAGAATTATAAATAGAATTAGAAATAGAATTAGAATTAGAATAGAATTAGAGTTAGAATAGAATTAAAATAGAATTAGAAATAAAAATAGAATAGAATTAGAATTAGAATTAGAATAGAATTAGAATAGAATTAGAATTAGAAATAGAATTAGAAATAGAATTACAAAAATAGAATTAGAATAGAATTAGAATAGAGTAAGAATTAGAATAAAATTAGAATTAGATTAGAATTAGAATTAGAATTAGAATTAGAATTAGAATTAGAATTAGAATTAGAATTAGAATTAGAATTAGAATTAGAATTAGAATTAGAATTAGATTTAGAATTAGAATTAGAATTAGAATTAGAATTAGAATAGAATTAGAATTAGAATTAGAATAGAATTAGAATAGAATTAGAATAGAATTAGAATTAGAAATAGAATTAGAATTAGAATAGAATTAGAATTAGAAATAGAATTATAAATAGAATTAGAATTAGAATTAGAATAGAATTAGAATTAGAATTAGAATTAGAATTAGAATGGATTTAGAATAGAATTAGAAAAGAATTAGAATTAGAATTAGATATAGAATTAGAATTAGAATTAGAATAGAAATAGAATTAGAATTAGAATAGAATTAGAATTATAAATAGAATTATAAATATAATTAGAATAGAATAGAATAGAATAGAATAGAATAGAATTAGAAATAGAATTAGAATTAGAATAGAATTAGAATTAGATTAAAATTAGAAATAGAATTAGAATTAGAAATAGAATTAGAATTAGAATTAGAAATAGAATTAGAATTAGAATTAGAATTAGAATAGAATTAGAATTAGAATAGAATTAGAATTAGATTAGAATTAGAATTAGAATTAGAAATAGAATTAGAAATAGAATAGAATTAGAATTATAATAGAATTAGAATAGAATTAGAATAGAATTAGAATTAGAATTAGAATTAGAATAGAATTAGAATAGAATTAGAATTAGAATTAGAATTAGAATAGAATTAGAATAGAATTATAATTAGAAATAGAAATAGAATTAGAATTAGAATTAGAATTAGAATTAGAATTAGAATTAGAATAGAATTAGAAATAGAATTAGAATTAGAATAGAATTAGAATTAGATTAAAATTAGTAGAATTAGAATTAGAAATAGAATTAGAATTAGAATTAGAAATAGAATTAGAATTAGAATTAGAATTAGAATTAGAATTAGAATAGAATTAGAATAGAATTAGAATTATAATAGAATTATAATAGAATTATAATAGAATTAGAATATAATTAGAATTAGAATTAGAATAGAATTAGAATTAGAAATAGAAATAGAATTATAAATAGAATTAGAAATAGAATTAGAATTAGAATAGAATTAGAGTTAGAATAGAATTAAAATAGAATTAGAAATAAAAATAGAATAGAATTAGAATTAGAATTAGAATTAGAATAGAATTAGAAATAGAATTAGAATTAGAATTAGAGTTAGAATAAAATTAGAATTAGATATAGAATTAGAATTAGAAATAGAATTATAAATAGAATTAGAATTAGAATTAGAATTAGAATTAGAATAGAATTAGAATTAGAATTAGAATTAGAATTAGAATGGATTTAGAATAGAATTAGAATAGAATTAGAATTAGAATTAGATATAGAATTAGAATTAGAATTAGAATAGAAATAGAATTAGAATTAGAATAGAATTAGAATTATAAATAGAATTATAAATATAATTAGAATAGAATAGAATAGAATAGAATAGAATAGAATTAGAAATAGAATTAGAATTAGAAATAGAATTAGAATTAGAAATAGAATTAGAATTAGAATAGAATTAGAATTAGAATTAGAATAGAATTAGAATAGAATTAGAATTAGAAATAGAATTATAAGTAGAATTAGAATTAGAATTAGAATAGAATTAGAATAGAATTAAAATAGAATTAGAATTAGAATTAGAATTACAAATAGAAATAGAAATAGAATTAGAATTAGAAATAGAATTAGAATTAGATTAGAATTAGAATTAGAATTAGAATTAGAAATAGAATTAGAATTAGAATATAATTAGAATTAGAATAGAATTAGAATAGAATTAGAATAGAATTAGAATAGAATTAGAATTAGAAATAGAATTAGAATTAGAATAAAATTAGAATAAAATTAGAATTAGAATTAGAATTAGAATAGAATTATAATTAGAAATAGAAATAGAATTAGAATTAGAATTAGAATTAGAATTAGAATAGAATTAGAATTAGAATTAGAATTAGAATTAGAATTAGAATAGAATTAGAATTATAATAGAATTATAATAGAATTAGAAAATAATTAGAATTAGAATTAGAATAGAATTAGAATTAGAAATAGAAATAGAATTATAAATAGAATTAGAAATAGAATTAGAATTAGAATAGAATTAGAGTTAGAATAGAATTAAAATAGAATTAGAAATAAAAATAGAATAGAATTAGAATTAGAATTAGAATAGAATTAGAATAGAATTAGAATTAGAAATAGAATTAGAAATAGAATTACAAAAATAGAATTAGAATAGAATTAGAATAGAGTAAGAATTAGAATAAAATTAGAATTAGATTAGAATTAGAATTAGAATTAGAATTAGAATTAGAATTAGAATTAGAATTAGAATTAGAATTAGAATTAGAATTAGAATTAGAATTAGAATTAGATTTAGAATTAGAATTAGAATTAGAATTAGAATTAGAATAGAATTAGAATTAGAATTAGAATAGAATTAGAATAGAATTAGAATAGAATTAGAATTAGAAATAGAATTAGAATTAGAATAGAATTAGAATTAGAAATAGAATTATAAATAGAATTAGAATTAGAATTAGAATAGAATTAGAATTAGAATTAGAATTAGAATTAGAATGGATTTAGAATAGAATTAGAATAGAATTAGAATTAGAATTAGATATAGAATTAGAATTAGAATTAGAATAGAAATAGAATTAGAATTAGAATAGAATTAGAATTATAAATAGAATTATAAATATAATTAGAATAGAATAGAATAGAATAGAATAGAATAGAATTAGAAATAGAATTAGAATTAGAATAGAATTAGAATTAGATTAAAATTAGAAATAGAATTAGAATTAGAAATAGAATTAGAATTAGAATTAGAAATAGAATTAGAATTAGAATTAGAATTAGAATAGAATTAGAATTAGAATAGAATTAGAATTAGATTAGAATTAGAATTAGAATTAGAAATAGAATTAGAAATAGAATAGAATTAGAATTATAATAGAATTAGAATAGAATTAGAATAGAATTAGAATTAGAATTAGAATTAGAATAGAATTAGAATAGAATTAGAATTAGAATTAGAATTAGAATAGAATTAGAATAGAATTATAATTAGAAATAGAAATAGAATTAGAATTAGAATTAGAATTAGAATTAGAATTAGAATTAGAATAGAATTAGAAATAGAATTAGAATTAGAATAGAATTAGAATTAGATTAAAATTAGTAGAATTAGAATTAGAAATAGAATTAGAATTAGAATTAGAAATAGAATTAGAATTAGAATTAGAATTAGAATTAGAATTAGAATAGAATTAGAATAGAATTAGAATTATAATAGAATTATAATAGAATTAGAATATAATTAGAATTAGAATTAGAATAGAATTAGAATTAGAAATAGAAATAGAATTATAAATAGAATTAGAAATAGAATTAGAATTAGAATAGAATTAGAGTTAGAATAGAATTAAAATAGAATTAGAAATAAAAATAGAATAGAATTAGAATTAGAATTAGAATTAGAATAGAATTAGAAATAGAATTAGAATTAGAATTAGAGTTAGAATAAAATTAGAATTAGATATAGAATTAGAATTAGAAATAGAATTATAAATAGAATTAGAATTAGAATTAGAATTAGAATTAGAATAGAATTAGAATTAGAATTAGAATTAGAATTAGAATGGATTTAGAATAGAATTAGAATAGAATTAGAATTAGAATTAGATATAGAATTAGAATTAGAATTAGAATAGAAATAGAATTAGAATTAGAATAGAATTAGAATTATAAATAGAATTATAAATATAATTAGAATAGAATAGAATAGAATAGAATAGAATAGAATTAGAAATAGAATTAGAATTAGAATAGAATTAGAATTAGATTAAAATTAGAAATAGAATTAGAATTAGAAATAGAATTAGAATTAGAATTAGAAATAGAATTAGAATTAGAATTAGAATTAGAATAGAATTAGAATTAGAATAGAATTAGAATTAGATTAGAATTAGAATTAGAATTAGAAATAGAATTAGAATTAGAATAGAATTAGAATTATAATAGAATTAGAATAGAATTAGAATAGAATTAGAATTAGAATTAGAATTAGAATTAGAATTAGAATTAGAATTAGAATAGAATTAGAATAGAATTAGAATAGAATTAGAATAGAATTAGAATTAGAAATAGAATTAGAATTAGAATAGAATTAGAATAGAATTAGAATTAGAATTAGAATTAGAATAGAATTAGAATAGAATTATAATTAGAAATAGAAATAGAATTAGAATTAGAATTAGAATTAGAATTAGAATTAGAATTAGAATAGAATTAGAAATAGAATTAGAATTAGAATAGAATTAGAATTAGATTAAAATTAGTAGAATTAGAATTAGAAATAGAATTAGAATTAGAATTAGAAATAGAATTAGAATTAGAATAGAATTAGAATAGAATTAGAATTATAATAGAATTATAATAGAATTAGAATATAATTAGAATTAGAATTAGAATAGAATTAGAATTAGAAATAGAAATAGAATTATAAATAGAATTAGAAATAGAATTAGAATTAGAATAGAATTAGAGTTAGAATAGAATTAAAATAGAATTAGAAATAAAAATAGAATAGAATTAGAATTAGAATTAGAATTAGAATAGAATTAGAAATAGAATTAGAATTAGAATTAGAGTTAGAATAAAATTAGAATTAGATATAGAATTAGAATTAGAAATAGAATTATAAATAGAATTAGAATTAGAATTAGAATTAGAATTAGAATAGAATTAGAATTAGAATTAGAATTAGAATTAGAATGGATTTAGAATAGAATTAGAATAGAATTAGAATTAGAATTAGATATAGAATTAGAATTAGAATTAGAATAGAAATAGAATTAGAATTAGAATAGAATTAGAATTATAAATAGAATTATAAATATAATTAGAATAGAATAGAATAGAATAGAATAGAATAGAATTAGAAATAGAATTAGAATTAGAATAGAATTAGAATTAGATTAAAATTAGAAATAGAATTAGAATTAGAAATAGAATTAGAATTAGAATTAGAAATAGAATTAGAATTAGAATTAGAATTAGAATAGAATTAGAATTAGAATAGAATTAGAATTAGATTAGAATTAGAATTAGAATTAGAAATAGAATTAGAATTAGAATAGAATTAGAATTATAATAGAATTAGAATAGAATTAGAATAGAATTAGAATTAGAATTAGAATTAGAATTAGAATTAGAATTAGAATTAGAATAGAATTAGAATAGAATTAGAATAGAATTAGAATAGAATTAGAATTAGAAATAGAATTAGAATTAGAATAGAATTAGAATAGAATTAGAATTAAAATTAGAATTAGAATAGAATTAGAATAGAATTATAATTAGAAATAGAAATAGAATTAGAATTAGAATTAGAATTAGAATTAGAATTAGAATTAGAATAGAATTAGAAATAGAATTAGAATTAGAATAGAATTAGAATTAGATTAAAATTAGTAGAATTAGAATTAGAAATAGAATTAGAATTAGAATTAGAAATAGAATTAGAATTAGAATAGAATTAGAATAGAATTAGAATTATAATAGAATTATAATAGAATTAGAATATAATTAGAATTAGAATTAGAATAGAATTAGAATTAGAAATAGAAATAGAATTATAAATAGAATTAGAAATAGAATTAGAATTAGAATAGAATTAGAGTTAGAATAGAATTAAAATAGAATTAGAAATAAAAATAGAATAGAATTAGAATTAGAATTAGAATTAGAATAGAATTAGAAATAGAATTAGAATTAGAATAGAATTAGAATTAGATTAAAATTAGTAGAATTAGAATTAGAAATAGAATTAGAATTAGAATTAGAAATAGAATTAGAATTAGAATAGAATTAGAATAGAATTAGAATTATAATAGAATTATAATAGAATTAGAATATAATTAGAATTAGAATTAGAATAGAATTAGAATTAGAAATAGAAATATAATTATAAATAGAATTAGAAATAGAATTAGAATTAGAATAGAATTAGAATAGAATTAGAATTAGAAATAGAATTAGAAATAGAATTACAAAAATAGAATTAGAATAGAATTAGAATAGAGTAAGAATTAGAATAGAATTAGAATTAGATTAGAATTAGAATTAGAATTAGAATTAGAATTAGAATTAGAATTAGAATTAGAATTAGAATTAGAATTAGAATTAGAATTAGAATTAGAATTAGATTTAGAATTAGAATTAGAATTAGAATTAGAATTAGAATAGAATTAGAATTAGAATTAGAATAGAATTAGAATAGAATTAGAATAGAATTAGAATTAGAAATAGAATTAGAATTAGAATAGAATTAGAATTAGAAATAGAATTATAAATATAATTAGAATTAGAATTAGAATAGAATTAGAATTAGAATTAGAATTAGAATTAGAATGGATTTAGAATAGAATTAGAATAGAATTAGAATTAGAATTAGATATAGAATTAGAATTAGAATTAGAATAGAAATAGAATTAGAATTAGAATAGAATTAGAATTATAAATAGAATTATAAATATAATTAGAATAGAATAGAATAGAATAGAATAGAATAGAATTAGAAATAGAATTAGAATTAGAATAGAATTAGAATTAGATTAAAATTAGAAATAGAATTAGAATTAGAAATAGAATTAGAATTAGAATTAGAAATAGAATTAGAATTAGAATTAGAATTAGAATAGAATTAGAATTAGAATAGAATTAGAATTAGATTAGAATTAGAATTAGAATTAGAAATAGAATTAGAATTAGAATAGAATTAGAATTATAATAGAATTAGAATAGAATTAGAATAGAATTAGAATTAGAATTAGAATTAGAATTAGAATTAGAATTAGAATTAGAATTAGAATAGAATTAGAATAGAATTAGAATAGAATTAGAATAGAATTAGAATTAGAAATAGAATTAGAATTAGAATAGAATTAGAATAGAATTAGAATTAGAATTAGAATTAGAATAGAATTAGAATAGAATTATAATTAGAAATAGAAATAGAATTAGAATTAGAATAGAATTAGAATTAGAAATAGAATTAGAATTAGAATAGAATTAGAATTATAATTAGAATTATAATTAGAATAGAATTAGAATAGAATTAGAATTAGAATTAGAATTAGAATAGAATTATAATTAGAAATAGAAATAGAATTAGAATTAGAATTAGAATTAGAATTAGAATGGATTTAGAATAGAATTAGAATAGAATTAGAATTAGAATTAGATATAGAATTAGAATTAGAATTAGAATAGAAATAGAATTAGAATTAGAATAGAATTAGAATTATAAATAGAATTATAAATAGAATTAGAATAGAATAGAATAGAATAGAATAGAATAGAATAGAATTAGAAATAGAATTAGAATTATAATAGAATTAGAATTAGATTAAAATTAGAAATAGAATTAGAATTAGAAATAGAATTAGAATTAAAATTAGAAATAGAATTAGAATTAGAATAGAACTAGAATAGAATTAGAATTATAATAGAATTAGAATAGAATTAGAATATAATTAGAATTAGAATTAGAATAGAATTAGAATTAGAAATAGAAATAGAATTATAAATAGAATTAGAAATAGAATTAGAATTAGAATAGAATTAGAGTTAGAATAGAATTAAAATAGAATTAGAAATAGAAATAGAATAGAATTAGAATTAGAATTAGAATAGAATTAGAATAGAATTAGAATTAGAAATAGAATTAGAAATAGAATTAGAATGGATTTAGAATAGAATTAGAATAGAATTAGAATTAGAATTAGATATAGAATTAGAATTAGAATTAGAATAGAAATAGAATTAGAATTAGAATAGAATTAGAATTATAAATAGAATTATAAATATAATTAGAATAGAATAGAATAGAATAGAATAGAATAGAATTAGAAATAGAATTAGAATTAGAATAGAATTAGAATTAGATTAAAATTAGAAATAGAATTAGAATTAGAAATAGAATTAGAATTAGAATTAGAAATAGAATTAGAATTAGAATTAGAATTAGAATAGAATTAGAATTAGAATAGAATTAGAATTAGATTAGAATTAGAATTAG
The DNA here is from genome assembly GCA_039880935.1 of Streptanthus diversifolius. Classification (NCBI taxonomy): domain Eukaryota; kingdom Viridiplantae; phylum Streptophyta; class Magnoliopsida; order Brassicales; family Brassicaceae; genus Streptanthus; species Streptanthus diversifolius. The sequence continues at coordinate 687,578 of JAXGFM010000007.1, forward strand.
AATTAGAAATAGAATTAGAATTAGAATAGAATTAGAATTATAATAGAATTAGAATAGAATTAGAATAGAATTAGAATTAGAATTAGAATTAGAATTAGAATTAGAATTAGAATTAGAATAGAATTAGAATAGAATTAGAATAGAATTAGAATAGAATTAGAATTAGAAATAGAATTAGAATTAGAATAGAATTAGAATAGAATTAGAATTAGAATTAGAATTAGAATAGAATTAGAATAGAATTATAATTAGAAATAGAAATAGAATTAGAATTAGAATTAGAATTAGAATTAGAATTAGAATTAGAATAGAATTAGAAATAGAATTAGAATTAGAATAGAATTAGAATTAGATTAAAATTAGTAGAATTAGAATTAGAAATAGAATTAGAATTAGAATTAGAAATAGAATTAGAATTAGAATAGAATTAGAATAGAATTAGAATTATAATAGAATTATAATAGAATTAGAATATAATTAGAATTAGAATTAGAATAGAATTAGAATTAGAAATAGAAATAGAATTATAAATAGAATTAGAAATAGAATTAGAATTAGAATAGAATTAGAGTTAGAATAGAATTAAAATAGAATTAGAAATAAAAATAGAATAGAATTAGAATTAGAATTAGAATTAGAATAGAATTAGAAATAGAATTAGAATTAGAATTAGAGTTAGAATAAAATTAGAATTAGATATAGAATTAGAATTAGAAATAGAATTATAAATAGAATTAGAATTAGAATTAGAATTAGAATTAGAATAGAATTAGAATTAGAATTAGAATTAGAATTAGAATGGATTTAGAATAGAATTAGAATAGAATTAGAATTAGAATTAGATATAGAATTAGAATTAGAATTAGAATAGAAATAGAATTAGAATTAGAATAGAATTAGAATTATAAATAGAATTATAAATATAATTAGAATAGAATAGAATAGAATAGAATAGAATAGAATTAGAAATAGAATTAGAATTAGAATAGAATTAGAATTAGATTAAAATTAGAAATAGAATTAGAATTAGAAATAGAATTAGAATTAGAATTAGAAATAGAATTAGAATTAGAATTAGAATTAGAATAGAATTAGAATTAGAATAGAATTAGAATTAGATTAGAATTAGAATTAGAATTAGAAATAGAATTAGAATTAGAATAGAATTAGAATTATAATAGAATTAGAATAGAATTAGAATAGAATTAGAATTAGAATTAGAATTAGAATTAGAATTAGAATTAGAATTAGAATAGAATTAGAATAGAATTAGAATAGAATTAGAATAGAATTAGAATTAGAAATAGAATTAGAATTAGAATAGAATTAGAATAGAATTAGAATTAAAATTAGAATTAGAATAGAATTAGAATAGAATTATAATTAGAAATAGAAATAGAATTAGAATTAGAATTAGAATTAGAATTAGAATTAGAATTAGAATAGAATTAGAAATAGAATTAGAATTAGAATAGAATTAGAATTAGATTAAAATTAGTAGAATTAGAATTAGAAATAGAATTAGAATTAGAATTAGAAATAGAATTAGAATTAGAATAGAATTAGAATAGAATTAGAATTATAATAGAATTATAATAGAATTAGAATATAATTAGAATTAGAATTAGAATAGAATTAGAATTAGAAATAGAAATAGAATTATAAATAGAATTAGAAATAGAATTAGAATTAGAATAGAATTAGAGTTAGAATAGAATTAAAATAGAATTAGAAATAAAAATAGAATAGAATTAGAATTAGAATTAGAATTAGAATAGAATTAGAAATAGAATTAGAATTAGAATAGAATTAGAATTAGATTAAAATTAGTAGAATTAGAATTAGAAATAGAATTAGAATTAGAATTAGAAATAGAATTAGAATTAGAATAGAATTAGAATAGAATTAGAATTATAATAGAATTATAATAGAATTAGAATATAATTAGAATTAGAATTAGAATAGAATTAGAATTAGAAATAGAAATATAATTATAAATAGAATTAGAAATAGAATTAGAATTAGAATAGAATTAGAATAGAATTAGAATTAGAAATAGAATTAGAAATAGAATTACAAAAATAGAATTAGAATAGAATTAGAATAGAGTAAGAATTAGAATAGAATTAGAATTAGATTAGAATTAGAATTAGAATTAGAATTAGAATTAGAATTAGAATTAGAATTAGAATTAGAATTAGAATTAGAATTAGAATTAGAATTAGAATTAGATTTAGAATTAGAATTAGAATTAGAATTAGAATTAGAATAGAATTAGAATTAGAATTAGAATAGAATTAGAATAGAATTAGAATAGAATTAGAATTAGAAATAGAATTAGAATTAGAATAGAATTAGAATTAGAAATAGAATTATAAATATAATTAGAATTAGAATTAGAATAGAATTAGAATTAGAATTAGAATTAGAATTAGAATGGATTTAGAATAGAATTAGAATAGAATTAGAATTAGAATTAGATATAGAATTAGAATTAGAATTAGAATAGAAATAGAATTAGAATTAGAATAGAATTAGAATTATAAATAGAATTATAAATATAATTAGAATAGAATAGAATAGAATAGAATAGAATAGAATTAGAAATAGAATTAGAATTAGAATAGAATTAGAATTAGATTAAAATTAGAAATAGAATTAGAATTAGAAATAGAATTAGAATTAGAATTAGAAATAGAATTAGAATTAGAATTAGAATTAGAATAGAATTAGAATTAGAATAGAATTAGAATTAGATTAGAATTAGAATTAGAATTAGAAATAGAATTAGAATTAGAATAGAATTAGAATTATAATAGAATTAGAATAGAATTAGAATAGAATTAGAATTAGAATTAGAATTAGAATTAGAATTAGAATTAGAATTAGAATTAGAATAGAATTAGAATAGAATTAGAATAGAATTAGAATAGAATTAGAATTAGAAATAGAATTAGAATTAGAATAGAATTAGAATAGAATTAGAATTAGAATTAGAATTAGAATAGAATTAGAATAGAATTATAATTAGAAATAGAAATAGAATTAGAATTAGAATAGAATTAGAATTAGAAATAGAATTAGAATTAGAATAGAATTAGAATTATAATTAGAATTATAATTAGAATAGAATTAGAATAGAATTAGAATTAGAATTAGAATTAGAATAGAATTATAATTAGAAATAGAAATAGAATTAGAATTAGAATTAGAATTAGAATTAGAATGGATTTAGAATAGAATTAGAATAGAATTAGAATTAGAATTAGATATAGAATTAGAATTAGAATTAGAATAGAAATAGAATTAGAATTAGAATAGAATTAGAATTATAAATAGAATTATAAATAGAATTAGAATAGAATAGAATAGAATAGAATAGAATAGAATAGAATTAGAAATAGAATTAGAATTATAATAGAATTAGAATTAGATTAAAATTAGAAATAGAATTAGAATTAGAAATAGAATTAGAATTAAAATTAGAAATAGAATTAGAATTAGAATAGAACTAGAATAGAATTAGAATTATAATAGAATTAGAATAGAATTAGAATATAATTAGAATTAGAATTAGAATAGAATTAGAATTAGAAATAGAAATAGAATTATAAATAGAATTAGAAATAGAATTAGAATTAGAATAGAATTAGAGTTAGAATAGAATTAAAATAGAATTAGAAATAGAAATAGAATAGAATTAGAATTAGAATTAGAATAGAATTAGAATAGAATTAGAATTAGAAATAGAATTAGAAATAGAATTACAAAAATAGAATTATAATAGAATTAGAATAGAGTAAGAATTAGAATAGAATTAGAATTAGATTAGAATTAGAATTAGAATTAGAATTAGAATTAGAATTAGAATTAGAATTAGAATTAGAATTAGAATTAGAATTAGAATTAGAATTAGAATTAGAATAGAATTAGAATTAGAATTAGAATAGATTTAGAATAGAATTAGAATAGAATTAGAATTAGAAATAGAATTAGAATTAGAATAGAATTAGAATTAGAATTAGAATAGAATTAGAATAGAATTAGAATTAGAAATAGAATTATAAGTAGAATTAGAATTAGAATTAGAATAGAATTAGAATAGAATTAAAATAGAATTAGAATTAGAATTAGAATTACAAATAGAAATAGAAATAGAATTAGAATTAGAAATAGAATTAGAATTAGATTAGAATTAGAATTAGAATTAGAATTAGAAATAGAATTAGAATTAGAATAGAATTAGAATTAGAATAGAATTAGAATAGAATTAGAATAGAATTAGAATAGAATTAGAATTAGAAATAGAATTAGAATTAGAATAGAATTAGAATAAAATTAGAATTAGAATTAGAATAGAATTATAATTAGAAATAGAAATAGAATTAGAATTAGAATTAGAATTAGAATTAGAATAGAATTAGAATAGAAATAGAATTAGAATTAGAATAGAATTAGAATTAGAAATAGAATTATAAATAGAATTAGAATAGAATAGAATAGAATAGAATAGAATAGAATTAGAAATAGAATTAGAATTAGAATAGAATTAGAATTATAATAGAATTAGAATAGAATTAGAATAGAATTAGAATTAGAATTAGAATTAGAATTAGAATTAGAATTAGAATTAGAATAGAATTAGAATAGAATTAGAATAGAATTAGAATAGAATTAGAATAGAATTAGAATTAGAAATAGAATTAGAATTAGAATAGAATTAGAATAGAATTAGAATTAGAATTAGAATTAGAATAGAATTAGAATAGAATTATAATTAGAAATAGAAATAGAATTAGAATTAGAATAGAATTAGAATTAGAAATAGAATTAGAATTAGAATAGAATTAGAATTATAATTAGAATTATAATTAGAATAGAATTAGAATAGAATTAGAATAGAATTAGAATTAGAATTAGAATTAGAATAGAATTATAATTAGAAATAGAATTAGAATTAGAATTAGAATTAGAATTAGAATGGATTTAGAATAGAATTAGAATAGAATTAGAATTAGAATTAGATATAGAATTAGAATTAGAATTAGAATAGAAATAGAATTAGAATTAGAATAGAATTAGAATTATAAATAGAATTATAAATAGAATTAGAATAGAATAGAATAGAATAGAATAGAATAGAATAGAATTAGAAATAGAATTAGAATTAGAATAGAATTAGAATAAGATTAAAATTAGAAATAGAATTAGAATTAAAAATAGAATTAGAATTAGAATTAGAAATAGAATTAGAATTAGAATAGAATTAGAATAGAATTAGAATTAGAATAGAATTAGAATATAATTAGAATTAGAATTAGAATAGAATTAGAATTAGAAATAGAAATAGAATTATAAATAGAATTAGAAATAGAATTAGAATTAGAATAGAATTAGAGTTAGAATAGAATTAAAATAGAATTAGAAATAGAAATTGAATAGAATTAGAATTAGAATTAGAATAGAATTAGAATAGAATTAGAATTAGAAATAGAATTAGAAATAGAATTAGAAATAGAATTACAAAAATAGAATTATAATAGAATTTGAATAGAGTAAGAATTAGTATAGAATAATTAGATTAGAATTAGAATTAGAATTAGAATTAGAATTAGAATTAGAATTAGAATTAGAATTAGAATTAGAATTAGAATTAGAATTAGAATTAGAATAGAATTAGAATTAGAATTAGAATAGATTTAGAATAGAATTAGAATAGAATTAGAATTAGAAATAGAATTAGAATTAGAATAGAATTAGAATTAGAATTAGAATAGAATTAGAATAGAATTAGAATTAGAAATAGAATTATAAGTAGAATTAGAATTAGAATTAGAATAGAATTAGAATAGAATTAAAATAGAATTAGAATTAGAATTAGAATTACAAATAGAAATAGAAATAGAATTAGAATTAGAAATAGAATTAGAATTAGATTAGAATTAGAATTAGAATTAGAATTAGAAATAGAATTAGAATTAGAATAGAATTAGAATTAGAATAGAATTAGAATAGAATTAGAATAGAATTAGAATAGAATTAGAATTAGAAATAGAATTAGAATTAGAATAAAATTAGAATAAAATTAGAATTAGAATTAGAATTAGAATAGAATTATAATTAGAAATAGAAATAGAATTAGAATTAGAATTAGAATTAGAATTAGAATAGAATTAGAATAGAAATAGAATTAGAATTAGAATAGAATTAGAATTAGAAATAGAATTATAAATAGAATTAGAATATAATAGAATAGAATAGAATTAGAAATAGAATTAGAATTAGAATAGAATTAGAATTAGATTAAAATTAGTAGAATTAGAATTAGAAATAGAATTAGAATTAGAATTAGAAATAGAATTAGAATTAGAATAGAATTAGAATAGAATTAGAATTATAATAGAATTATAATAGAATTAGAATATAATTAGAATTAGAATTAGAATAGAATTAGAATTAGAAATAGAAATAGAATTATAAATAGAATTAGAAATAGAATTAGAATTAGAATAGAATTAGAGTTAGAATAGAATTAAAATAGAATTAGAAATAAAAATAGAATAAAATTAGAATTAGAATTAGAATAGAATTAGAATAGAATTAGAATTAGAAATAGAATTAGAAATAGAATTACAAAAATAGAATTAGAATAGAATTAGAATAGAGTAAGAATTAGAATAGAATTAGAATTAGATTAGAATTAGAATTAGAATTAGAATTAGAATTAGAATTAGAATTAGAATTAGAATTAGAATTAGAATTAGAACTAGAATTAGAATTAGAATTAGAATAGAATTAGAATTAGAATTAGAATAGAATTAGAATAGAATTAGAATAGAATTAGAATTAGAAATAGAATTAGAATTAGAATAGAATTAGAATTAGAAATAGAATTATAAATAGAATTAGAATTAGAATTAGAATAGAATTAGAATTAGAATTAGAATTAGAATTAGAATGGATTTAGAATAGAATTAGAATAGAATTAGAATTAGAATTAGAATTAGAATTAGAATAGAAATAGAATTAGAATTAGAATAGAATTAGAATTATAAATAGAATTATAAATATAATTAGAATATAATAGAATAGAATAGAATAGAATAGAATTAGAAATAGAATTAGAATTAGAATAGAATTAGAATTAGATTAAAATTAGAAATAGAATTAGAATTAGAAATAGAATTAGAATTAGAATTAGAAATAGAATTAGAATTAGAATTAGAATTAGAATAGAATTAGAATTAGAATAGAATTAGAATTAGATTAGAATTAGAATTAGAATTAGAAATAGAATTAGAATTAGAATAGAATTAGAATTATAATAGAATTAGAATAGAATTAGAATAGAATTAGAATTAGAATTAGAATTAGAATTAGAATTAGAATTAGAATTAGAATAGAATTAGAATAGAATTAGAATAGAATTAGAATAGAATTAGAATTAGAAATAGAATTAGAATTAGAATAGAATTAGAATAGAATTAGAATTAGAATTAGAATTAGAATAGAATTAGAATAGAATTATAATTAGAAATAAAAATAGAATTAGAATTAGAATAGAATTAGAATTAGAAATAGAATTAGAATTAGAATAGAATTAGAATTATAATTAGAATTATAATTAGAATAGAATTAGAATAGAATTAGAATTAGAATTAGAATTAGAATAGAATTATAATTAGAAATAGAAATAGAATTAGAATTAGAATTAGAATTAGAATTAGAATGGATTTAGAATAGAATTAGAATAGAATTAGAATTAGAATTAGATATAGAATTAGAATTAGAATTAGAATAGAAATAGAATTAGAATTAGAATAGAATTAGAATTATAAATAGAATTATAAATAGAATTAGAATAGAATAGAATAGAATAGAATAGAATAGAATAGAATTAGAAATAGAATTAGAATTATAATAGAATTAGAATTAGATTAAAATTAGAAATAGAATTAGAATTAGAAATAGAATTAGAATTAGAATTAGAAATAGAATTAGAATTAGAATAGAATTAGAATAGAATTAGAATTATAATAGAATTAGAATAGAATTAGAATATAATTAGAATTAGAATTAGAATAGAATTAGAATTAGAAATAGAAATAGAATTATAAATAGAATTAGAAATAGAATTAGAATTAGAATAGAATTAGAGTTAGAATAGAATTAAAATAGAATTAGAAATAGAAATAGAATAGAATTAGAATTAGAATTAGAATAGAATTAGAATAGAATTAGAATTAGAAATAGAATTAGAAATAGAATTACAAAAATAGAATTATAATAGAATTAGAATAGAGTAAGAATTAGAATAGAATTAGAATTAGATTAGAATTAGAATTAGAATTAGAATTAGAATTAGAATTAGAATTAGAATTAGAATTAGAATTAGAATTAGAATTAGAATTAGAATTAGAATTAGAATTAGAATAGAATTAGAATTAGAATTAGAATAGATTTAGAATAGAATTAGAATAGAATTAGAATTAGAAATAGAATTAGAATTAGAATAGAATTAGAATTAGAATTAGAATAGAATTAGAATAGAATTAGAATTAGAAATAGAATTATAAGTAGAATTAGAATTAGAATTAGAATAGAATTAGAATAGAATTAAAATAGAATTAGAATTAGAATTAGAATTACAAATAGAAATAGAAATAGAATTAGAATTAGAAATAGAATTAGAATTAGATTAGAATAAGAATTAGAATTAGAATTAGAAATAGAATTAGAATTAGAATAGAATTAGAATTAGAATAGAATTAGAATAGAATTAGAATAGAATTAGAATAGAATTAGAATTAGAAATAGAATTAGAATTAGAATAGAATTAGAATAAAATTAGAATTAGAATTAGAATAGAATTATAATTAGAAATAGAAATAGAAATAGAATTAGAATTAGAATTAGAATTAGAATTAGAATAGAATTAGAATAGAAATAGAATTAGAATTAGAATAGAATTAGAATTAGAAATAGAATTATAAATAGAATTAGAATAGAATAGAATTAGAATTAGATTAAAATTAGTAGAATTAGAATTAGAAATAGAATTAGAATTAGAAATAGAATTAGAATTAGAATAGAATTAGAATAGAATTAGAATTATAATAGAATTATAATAGAATTATAATAGAATTAGAATATAATTAGAATTAGAATTAGAATAGAATTAGAATTAGAATATAATTAGAATAGAATTAGAATAGAATTAGAATAGAATTAGAATTAGAAATAGAATTAGAATTAGAATAGAATTAGAATAAAATTAGAATTAGAATTAGAATTAGAATAAAATTATAATTAGAAATAGAAATAGAATTAGAATTAGAATTAGAATTAGAATTAGAATAGAATTAGAATAGAAATAGAAATAGAATTAGAATTAGAATTAGAATAGAATTAGAATTAGAAATAGAATTATAAATAGAATTAGAATAGAATAGAATAGAATAGAATAGAATAGAATAGAATTAGAAATAGAATTAGAATTAGAATAGAATTAGAATTAGATTAAAATTAGTAGAATTAGAATTAGAAATAGAATTAGAATTAGAATTAGAAATAGAATTAGAATTAGAATAGAATTAGAATAGAATTAGAATTATAATAGAATTATAATAGAATTATAATAGAATTAGAATATAATTAGAATTAGAATTAGAATAGAATTAGAATTAGAAATAGAAATAGAATTATAAATAGAATTAGAAATAGAATTAGAATTAGAATAGAATTAGAGTTAGAATAGAATTAAAATAGAATTAGAAATAAAAATAGAATAGAATTAGAATTAGAATTAGAATAGAATTAGAATATAATTAGAATTAGAAATAGAATTAGAAATAGAATTACAAAAATAGAATTAGAATAGAATTAGAATAGAGTAAGAATTAGAATAGAATTAGAATTAGATTAGAATTAGAATTAGAATTAGAATTAGAATTAGAATTAGAATTAGAATTAGAATTAGAATTAGAATAGAATTAGAATTAGAATTAGAATAGAATTAGAATAGAATTAGAATAGAATTAGAATTAGAAATAGAATTAGAATTAGAATAGAATTAGAATTAGAAATAGAATTATAAATAGAATTAGAATTAGAATTAGAATAGAATTAGAATAGAATTAGAATAGAATTAGAATAGAATTAGAATAGAATAGAATAGAATTAGAATTAGAATAGAATTAGAATAGAATTAGAATAGAATTAGAATTAGAAATAGAATTAGAAATAGAATTAGAATAGAATTAGAATTAGAATTAGAATTAGAATTAGAATTAGAATTAGAATAGAATTAGAATTAGAATTAGAATAGATTTAGAATAGAATTAGAATATAATTAGAATTAGAAATAGAATTAGAATTAGAATAGAATTAGAATTAGAATTAGAATAGAATTAGAATAGAATTAGAATTAGAAATAGAATTATAAGTAGAATTAGAATTAGAATTAGAATAGAATTAGAATAGAATTAGAATAGAATTAAAATAGAATTAGAATTAGAATTAGAATTACAAATAGAAATAGAAATAGAATTAGAATTAGAAATAGAATTAGAATTAGATTAGAATTAGAATTAGAATTAGAATTAGAAATAGAATTAGAATTAGAATAGAATTAGAATTAGAATAGAATTAGAATAGAATTAGAATAGAATTAGAATTAGAAATAGAATTAGAATTAGAATAGAATTAGAATAAAATTAGAATTAGAATTAGAATTAGAATAGAATTATAATTAGAAATAGAAATAGAATTAGAATTAGAATTAGAATTAGAATTAGAATAGAATTAGAATAGAAATAGAATTAGAATTAGAATAGAATTAGAATTAGAAATAGAATTATAAATAGAATTAGAATAGAATAGAATAGAATAGAATTAGAAATAGAATTAGAATTAGAATAGAATTAGAATTAGATTAAAATTAGTAGAATTAGAATTAGAAATAGAATTAGAATTAGAATTAGAAATAGAATTAGAATTAGAATAGAATTAGAATAGAATTAGAATTATAATAGAATTATAATAGAATTAGAATATAATTAGAATTAGAATTAGAATAGAATTAGAATTAGAAATAGAAATAGAATTATAAATAGAATTAGAAATAGAATTAGAATTAGAATAGAATTAGAGTTAGAATAGAATTAAAATAGAATTAGAAATAAAAATAGAATAGAATTAGAATTAGAATTAGAATAGAATTAGAATAGAATTAGAATTAGAAATAGAATTAGAAATAGAATTACAAAAATAGAATTAGAATAGAATTAGAATAGAGTAAGAATTAGAACAGAATTAGAATTAGATTAGAATTAGAATTAGAATTAGAATAGAATTAGAATTAGAATTAGATTAGAATTAGAATTAGAATTAGATTAGAATTAGAATTATAATTAGAATTAGAATTAGAATTAGAATTAGAATAGAATTAGAATTAGAATTAGAATAGATTTAGAATAGAATTAGAATAGAATTAGAATTAGAAATAGAATTAGAATTAGAATAGAATTAGAATTAGAATTAGAATAGAATTAGAATAGAATTAGAATTAGAAATAGAATTATAAGTAGAATTAGAATTAGAATTAGAATAGAATTATAATAGAATTAAAATAGAATTAGAATTAGAATGAGAATTACAAATAGAAATAGAAATAGAATTAGAATTAGAAATAGAATTAGAATTAGATTAGAATTAGAATTAGAATTAGAATTAGAAATAGAATTAGAATTAGAATAGAATTAGAATTAGAATAGAATTAGAATAAAATTAGAATAGAATTAGAATAGAATTAGAATTAGAAATAGAATTAGAATTAGAATAGAATTAGAATAAAATTAGAATTAGAATTAGAATTAGAATAGAATTATAATTAGAAATAGAAATAGAATTAGAATTAGAATTAGAATTAGAATTAGAATAGAATTAGAATAGAAATAGAATTAGAATTAGAATAGAATTAGAATTAGAAATAGAATTATAAATAGAATTAGAATAGAATAGAATAGAATAGAATAGAATTAGAAATAGAATTAGAATTAGAATAGAATTAGAATTAGATTAAAATTAGTAGAATTAGAATTAGAAATAGAATTAGAATTAGAATTAGAAATAGAATTAGAATTAGAATAGAATTAGAATAGAATTAGAATTATAATAGAATTATAATAGAATTAGAATATAATTAGAATTAGAATTAGAATAGAATTAGAATTAGAAATAGAAATAGAATTATAAATAGAATTAGAAATAGAATTAGAATTAGAATAGAATTAGAGTTAGAATAGAATTAAAATAGAATTAGAAATAAAAATAGAATAGAATTAGAATTAGAATTAGAATAGAATTAGAATAGAATTAGAATTAGAAATAGAATTAGAAATAGAATTACAAAAATAGAATTAGAATAGAATTAGAATAGAGTAAGAATTAGAATAGAATTAGAATTAGATTAGAATTAGAATTAGAATTAGAATTAGAATTAGAATTAGAATTAGAATTAGAATTAGAATTAGAATTAGAATTAGAATTAGAATTAGAATTAGAATTAGAATTAGAATTAGAATTAGAATTAGAATTAGAATAGAATTAGAATTAGAATTAGAATAGAATTAGAATAGAATTAGAATAGAATTAGAATTAGAAATAGAATTAGAATTAGAATAGAATTAGAATTAGAAATAGAATTATAAATAGAATTAGAATTAGAATTAGAATAGAATTAGAATAGAATTAGAATAGAATTAGAATAGAATTAGAATTAGAAATAGAATTAGAATTAGAATAGAATTAGAATTAGAAATAGAATTATAAATAGAATTAGAATAGAATAGAATAGAATAGAATTAGAAATAGAATTAGAATTAGAATAGAATTAGAATTAGATTAAAATTAGTAGAATTAGAATTAGAAATAGAATTAGAATTAGAATTAGAAATAGAATTAGAATTAGAATAGAATTAGAATAGAATTAGAATTATAATAGAATTATAATAGAATTAGAATATAATTAGAATTAGAATTAGAATAGAATTAGAATTAGAAATAGAAATAGAATTATAAATAGAATTAGAAATAGAATTAGAATTAGAATAGAATTAGAGTTAGAATAGAATTAAAATAGAATTAGAAATAAAAATAGAATAGAATTAGAATTAGAATTAGAATAGAATTAGAATAGAATTAGAATTAGAAATAGAATTAGAAATAGAATTACAAAAATAGAATTAGAATAGAATTAGAATAGAGTAAGAATTAGAACAGAATTAGAATTAGATTAGAATTAGAATTAGAATTAGAATAGAATTAGAATTAGAATTAGATTAGAATTAGAATTAGAATTAGATTAGAATTAGAATTATAATTAGAATTAGAATTAGAATTAGAATTAGAATAGAATTAGAATTAGAATTAGAATAGATTTAGAATAGAATTAGAATAGAATTAGAATTAGAAATAGAATTAGAATTAGAATAGAATTAGAATTAGAATTAGAATAGAATTAGAATAGAATTAGAATTAGAAATAGAATTATAAGTAGAATTAGAATTAGAATTAGAATAGAATTATAATAGAATTAAAATAGAATTAGAATTAGAATTAGAATTACAAATAGAAATAGAAATAGAATTAGAATTAGAAATAGAATTAGAATTAGATTAGAATTAGAATTAGAATTAGAATTAGAAATAGAATTAGAATTAGAATAGAATTAGAATTAGAATAGAATTAGAATAAAATTAGAATAGAATTAGAATAGAATTAGAATTAGAAATAGAATTAGAATTAGAATAGAATTAGAATAAAATTAGAATTAGAATTAGAATTAGAATAGAATTATAATTAGAAATAGAAATAGAATTAGAATTAGAATTAGAATTAGAATTAGAATAGAATTAGAATAGAAATAGAATTAGAATTAGAATAGAATTAGAATTAGAAATAGAATTATAAATAGAATTAGAATAGAATAGAATAGAATAGAATAGAATTAGAAATAGAATTAGAATTAGAATAGAATTAGAATTAGATTAAAATTAGTAGAATTAGAATTAGAAATAGAATTAGAATTAGAATTAGAAATAGAATTAGAATTAGAATAGAATTAGAATAGAATTAGAATTATAATAGAATTATAATAGAATTAGAATATAATTAGAATTAGAATTAGAATAGAATTAGAATTAGAAATAGAAATAGAATTATAAATAGAATTAGAAATAGAATTAGAATTAGAATAGAATTAGAGTTAGAATAGAATTAAAATAGAATTAGAAATAAAAATAGAATAGAATTAGAATTAGAATTAGAATAGAATTAGAATAGAATTAGAATTAGAAATAGAATTAGAAATAGAATTACAAAAATAGAATTAGAATAGAATTAGAATAGAGTAAGAATTAGAATAGAATTAGAATTAGATTAGAATTAGAATTAGAATTAGAATTAGAATTAGAATTAGAATTAGAATTAGAATTAGAATTAGAATTAGAATTAGAATTAGAATTAGAATTAGAATTAGAATTAGAATAGAATTAGAATTAGAATTAGAATAGAATTAGAATAGAATTAGAATAGAATTAGAATTAGAAATAGAATTAGAATTAGAATAGAATTAGAATTAGAAATAGAATTATAAATAGAATTAGAATTAGAACTAGAATAGAATTAGAATAGAATTAGAATAGAATTAGAATAGAATAGAATAGAATTAGAATTAGAATAGAATTAGAATAGAATTAGAATAGAATTAGAATTAGAATTAGAAATAGAATTAGAAATAGAATTAGAATAGAATTAGAATTAGAATTAGAATTAGAATTAGAATTAGAATTAGAATAGAATTAGAATTAGAATTAGAATAGATTTAGAATAGAATTAGAATAGAATTAGAATTAGAAATAGAATTAGAATTAGAATAGAATTAGAATTAGAATTAGAATAGAATTAGAATAGAATTAGAATTAGAAATAGAATTATAAGTAGAATTAGAATTAGAATTAGAATAGAATTAGAATAGAATTAGAATAGAATTAAAATAGAATTAGAATTAGAATTAGAATTACAAATAGAAATAGAAATAGAATTAGAATTAGAAATAGAATTAGAATTAGATTAGAATTAGAATTAGAATTAGAATTAGAAATAGAATTAGAATTAGAATAGAATTAGAATTAGAATAGAATTAGAATAGAATTAGAATAGAATTAGAATTAGAAATAGAATTAGAATTAGAATATAATTAGAATAAAATTAGAATTAGAATTAGAATTAGAATAGAATTATAATTAGAAATAGAAATAGAATTAGAAT
This sequence comes from Streptanthus diversifolius, assembly GCA_039880935.1. NCBI lineage: Eukaryota > Viridiplantae > Streptophyta > Magnoliopsida > Brassicales > Brassicaceae > Streptanthus > Streptanthus diversifolius. The sequence goes on from JAXGFM010000007.1 coordinate 702,908, forward strand.
TAGAACTAGAATTAGAATTAGAATAGAATTAGAATAGAAATAGAATTAGAATTAGAATAGAATTAGAATTAGAAATAGAATTATAAATAGAATTAGAATAGAATAGAATAGAATTAGAAATAGAATTAGAATTAGAATAGAATTAGAATTAGATTAAAATTAGTAGAATTAGAATTAGAAATAGAATTAGAATTAGAATTAGAAATAGAATTAGAATTAGAATAGAATTAGAATAGAATTAGAATTATAATAGAATTATAATAGAATTAGAATATAATTAGAATTAGAATTAGAATAGAATTAGAATTAGAAATAGAAATAGAATTATAAATAGAATTAGAAATATAATTAGAATTAGAATAGAATTAGAGTTAGAATAGAATTAAAATAGAATTAGAAATAAAAATAGAATAGAATTAGAATTAGAATTAGAATAGAATTAGAATAGAATTAGAATTAGAAATAGAATTAGAAATAGAATTACAAAAATAGAATTAGAATAGAATTAGAATAGAGTAAGAATTAGAATAGAATTAGAATAGAATTAGAATTAGAATAGAATTAGAATTAGATTAGAATTAGAATTAGAATTAGAAATAGAATTAGAATTAGAATAGAATTAGAATTATAATAGAATTAGAATAGAATTAGAATAGAATTAGAATTAGAATTAGAATTAGAATTAGAATTAGAATTAGAATTAGAATAGAATTAGAATAGAATTAGAATAGAATTAGAATAGAATTAGAATTAGAAATAGAATTAGAATTAGAATAGAATTAGAATAGAATTAGAATTAGAATTAGAATTAGAATAGAATTAGAATAGAATTATAATTAGAAATAAAAATAGAATTAGAATTAGAATAGAATTAGAATTAGAAATAGAATTAGAATTAGAATAGAATTAGAATTATAATTAGAATTATAATTAGAATAGAATTAGAATAGAATTAGAATTAGAATTAGAATTAGAATAGAATTATAATTAGAAATAGAAATAGAATTAGAATTAGAATTAGAATTAGAATTAGAATGGATTTAGAATAGAATTAGAATAGAATTAGAATTAGAATTAGAATAGAATTAGAATTATAAATAGAATTATAAATATAATTAGAATATAATAGAATAGAATAGAATAGAATAGAATTAGAAATAGAATTAGAATTAGAATAGAATTAGAATTAGATTAAAATTAGAAATAGAATTAGAATTAGAAATAGAATTAGAATTAGAATTAGAAATAGAATTAGAATTAGAATTAGAATTAGAATAGAATTAGAATTAGAATAGAATTAGAATTAGATTAGAATTAGAATTAGAATTAGAAATAGAATTAGAATTAGAATAGAATTAGAATTATAATAGAATTAGAATAGAATTAGAATAGAATTAGAATTAGAATTAGAATTAGAATTAGAATTAGAATTAGAATTAGAATAGAATTAGAAAAGAATTAGAATAGAATTAGAATAGAATTAGAATTAGAAATAGAATTAGAATTAGAATAGAATTAGAATAGAATTAGAATTAGAATTAGAATTAGAATAGAATTAGAATAGAATTATAATTAGAAATAAAAATAGAATTAGAATTAGAATAGAATTAGAATTAGAAATAGAATTAGAATTAGAATAGAATTAGAATTATAATTAGAATTATAATTAGAATAGAATTAGAATAGAATTAGAATTAGAATTAGAATTAGAATAGAATTATAATTAGAAATAGAAATAGAATTAGAATTAGAATTAGAATTAGAATTAGAATGGATTTAGAATAGAATTAGAATAGAATTAGAATTAGAATTAGATATAGAATTAGAATTAGAATTAGAATAGAAATAGAATTAGAATTAGAATAGAATTAGAATTATAAATAGAATTATAAATAGAATTAGAATAGAATAGAATAGAATAGAATAGAATAGAATAGAATTAGAAATAGAATTAGAATTATAATAGAATTAGAATTAGATTAAAATTAGAAATAGAATTAGAATTAGAAATAGAATTAGAATTAGAATTAGAAATAGAATTAGAATTAGAATAGAATTAGAATAGAATTAGAATTATAATAGAATTAGAATAGAATTAGAATATAATTAGAATTAGAATTAGAATAGAATTAGAATTAGAAATAGAAATAGAATTATAAATAGAATTAGAAATAGAATTAGAATTAGAATAGAATTAGAGTTAGAATAGAATTAAAATAGAATTAGAAATAGAAATAGAATAGAATTAGAATTAGAATTAGAATAGAATTAGAATAGAATTAGAATTAGAAATAGAATTAGAAATAGAATTACAAAAATAGAATTATAATAGAATTAGAATAGAGTAAGAATTAGAATAGAATTAGAATTAGATTAGAATTAGAATTAGAATTAGAATTAGAATTAGAATTAGAATTAGAATTAGAATTAGAATTAGAATTAGAATTAGAATTAGAATTAGAATTAGAATTAGAATAGAATTAGAATTAGAATTAGAATAGATTTAGAATAGAATTAGAATAGAATTAGAATTAGAAATAGAATTAGAATTAGAATAGAATTAGAATTAGAATTAGAATAGAATTAGAATAGAATTAGAATTAGAAATAGAATTATAAGTAGAATTAGAATTAGAATTAGAATAGAATTAGAATAGAATTAAAATAGAATTAGAATTAGAATTAGAATTACAAATAGAAATAGAAATAGAATTAGAATTAGAAATAGAATTAGAATTAGATTAGAATAAGAATTAGAATTAGAATTAGAAATAGAATTAGAATTAGAATAGAATTAGAATTAGAATAGAATTAGAATAGAATTAGAATAGAATTAGAATAGAATTAGAATTAGAAATAGAATTAGAATTAGAATAGAATTAGAATAAAATTAGAATTAGAATTAGAATAGAATTATAATTAGAAATAGAAATAGAAATAGAATTAGAATTAGAATTAGAATTAGAATTAGAATAGAATTAGAATAGAAATAGAATTAGAATTAGAATAGAATTAGAATTAGAAATAGAATTATAAATAGAATTAGAATAGAATAGAATAGAATAGAATAGAATAGAATTAGAAATAGAATTAGAATTAGAATAGAATTAGAATTAGATTAAAATTAGTAGAATTAGAATTAGAAATAGAATTAGAATTAGAAATAGAATTAGAATTAGAATAGAATTAGAATAGAATTAGAATTATAATAGAATTATAATAGAATTATAATAGAATTAGAATATAATTAGAATTAGAATTAGAATAGAATTAGAATTAGAATATAATTAGAATAGAATTAGAATAGAATTAGAATTAGAAATAGAATTAGAATTAGAATAGAATTAGAATAAAATTAGAATTAGAATTAGAATTAGAATAAAATTATAATTAGAAATAGAAATAGAATTAGAATTAGAATTAGAATTAGAATTAGAATAGAATTAGAATAGAAATAGAAATAGAATTAGAATTAGAATTAGAATAGAATTAGAATTAGAAATAGAATTATAAATAGAATTAGAATAGAATAGAATAGAATAGAATAGAATAGAATAGAATTAGAAATAGAATTAGAATTAGAATAGAATTAGAATTAGATTAAAATTAGTAGAATTAGAATTAGAAATAGAATTAGAATTAGAATTAGAAATAGAATTAGAATTAGAATAGAATTAGAATAGAATTAGAATTATAATAGAATTATAATAGAATTATAATAGAATTAGAATATAATTAGAATTAGAATTAGAATAGAATTAGAATTAGAAATAGAAATAGAATTATAAATAGAATTAGAAATAGAATTAGAATTAGAATAGAATTAGAGTTAGAATAGAATTAAAATAGAATTAGAAATAAAAATAGAATAGAATTAGAATTAGAATTAGAATAGAATTAGAATATAATTAGAATTAGAAATAGAATTAGAAATAGAATTACAAAAATAGAATTAGAATAGAATTAGAATAGAGTAAGAATTAGAATAGAATTAGAATTAGATTAGAATTAGAATTAGAATTAGAATTAGAATTAGAATTAGAATTAGAATTAGAATTAGAATTAGAATTAGAATTAGAATAGAATTAGAATTAGAATTAGAATAGAATTAGAATAGAATTAGAATAGAATTAGAATTAGAAATAGAATTAGAATTAGAATAGAATTAGAATTAGAAATAGAATTATAAATAGAATTAGAATTAGAATTAGAATAGAATTAGAATAGAATTAGAATAGAATTAGAATAGAATTAGAATAGAATAGAATAGAATTAGAATTAGAATAGAATTAGAATAGAATTAGAATAGAATTAGAATTAGAAATAGAATTAGAAATAGAATTAGAATAGAATTAGAATTAGAATTAGAATTAGAATTAGAATTAGAATTAGAATTAGAATAGAATTAGAATTAGAATTAGAATAGATTTAGAATAGAATTAGAATATAATTAGAATTAGAAATAGAATTAGAATTAGAATAGAATTAGAATTAGAATTAGAATAGAATTAGAATAGAATTAGAATTAGAAATAGAATTATAAGTAGAATTAGAATTAGAATTAGAATAGAATTAGAATAGAATTAGAATAGAATTAAAATAGAATTAGAATTAGAATTAGAATTACAAATAGAAATAGAAATAGAATTAGAATTAGAAATAGAATTAGAATTAGATTAGAATTAGAATTAGAATTAGAATTAGAAATAGAATTAGAATTAGAATAGAATTAGAATTAGAATAGAATTAGAATAGAATTAGAATAGAATTAGAATTAGAAATAGAATTAGAATTAGAATAGAATTAGAATAAAATTAGAATTAGAATTAGAATTAGAATAGAATTATAATTAGAAATAGAAATAGAATTAGAATTAGAATTAGAATTAGAATTAGAATAGAATTAGAATAGAAATAGAATTAGAATTAGAATAGAATTAGAATTAGAAATAGAATTATAAATAGAATTAGAATAGAATAGAATAGAATAGAATTAGAAATAGAATTAGAATTAGAATAGAATTAGAATTAGATTAAAATTAGTAGAATTAGAATTAGAAATAGAATTAGAATTAGAATTAGAAATAGAATTAGAATTAGAATAGAATTAGAATAGAATTAGAATTATAATAGAATTATAATAGAATTAGAATATAATTAGAATTAGAATTAGAATAGAATTAGAATTAGAAATAGAAATAGAATTATAAATAGAATTAGAAATAGAATTAGAATTAGAATAGAATTAGAGTTAGAATAGAATTAAAATAGAATTAGAAATAAAAATAGAATAGAATTAGAATTAGAATTAGAATAGAATTAGAATAGAATTAGAATTAGAAATAGAATTAGAAATAGAATTACAAAAATAGAATTAGAATAGAATTAGAATAGAGTAAGAATTAGAACAGAATTAGAATTAGATTAGAATTAGAATTAGAATTAGAATAGAATTAGAATTAGAATTAGATTAGAATTAAAATTAGAATTAGATTAGAATTAGAATTATAATTAGAATTAGAATTAGAATTAGAATTAGAATAGAATTAGAATTAGAATTAGAATAGATTTAGAATAGAATTAGAATAGAATTAGAATTAGAAATAGAATTAGAATTAGAATAGAATTAGAATTAGAATTAGAATAGAATTAGAATAGAATTAGAATTAGAAATAGAATTATAAGTAGAATTAGAATTAGAATTAGAATAGAATTATAATAGAATTAAAATAGAATTAGAATTAGAATTAGAATTACAAATAGAAATAGAAATAGAATTAGAATTAGAAATAGAATTAGAATTAGATTAGAATTAGAATTAGAATTAGAATTAGAAATAGAATTAGAATTAGAATAGAATTAGAATTAGAATAGAATTAGAATAAAATTAGAATAGAATTAGAATAGAATTAGAATTAGAAATAGAATTAGAATTAGAATAGAATTAGAATAAAATTAGAATTAGAATTAGAATTAGAATAGAATTATAATTAGAAATAGAAATAGAATTAGAATTAGAATTAGAATTAGAATTAGAATAGAATTAGAATAGAAATAGAATTAGAATTAGAATAGAATTAGAATTAGAAATAGAATTATAAATAGAATTAGAATAGAATAGAATAGAATAGAATAGAATTAGAAATAGAATTAGAATTAGAATAGAATTAGAATTAGATTAAAATTAGTAGAATTAGAATTAGAAATAGAATTAGAATTAGAATTAGAAATAGAATTAGAATTAGAATAGAATTAGAATAGAATTAGAATTATAATAGAATTATAATAGAATTAGAATATAATTAGAATTAGAATTAGAATAGAATTAGAATTAGAAATAGAAATAGAATTATAAATAGAATTAGAAATAGAATTAGAATTAGAATAGAATTAGAGTTAGAATAGAATTAAAATAGAATTAGAAATAAAAATAGAATAGAATTAGAATTAGAATTAGAATAGAATTAGAATAGAATTAGAATTAGAAATAGAATTAGAAATAGAATTACAAAAATAGAATTAGAATAGAATTAGAATAGAGTAAGAATTAGAATAGAATTAGAATTAGATTAGAATTAGAATTAGAATTAGAATTAGAATTAGAATTAGAATTAGAATTAGAATTAGAATTAGAATTAGAATTAGAATTAGAATTAGAATTAGAATTAGAATAGAATTAGAATTAGAATTAGAATAGAATTAGAATAGAATTAGAATAGAATTAGAATTAGAAATAGAATTAGAATTAGAATAGAATTAGAATTAGAAATAGAATTATAAATAGAATTAGAATTAGAACTAGAATAGAATTAGAATAGAATTAGAATAGAATTAGAATAGAATAGAATAGAATTAGAATTAGAATAGAATTAGAATAGAATTAGAATAGAATTAGAATTAGAATTAGAAATAGAATTAGAAATAGAATTAGAATAGAATTAGAATTAGAATTAGAATTAGAATTAGAATTAGAATTAGAATAGAATTAGAATTAGAATTAGAATAGATTTAGAATAGAATTAGAATAGAATTAGAATTAGAAATAGAATTAGAATTAGAATAGAATTAGAATTAGAATTAGAATAGAATTAGAATAGAATTAGAATTAGAAATAGAATTATAAGTAGAATTAGAATTAGAATTAGAATAGAATTAGAATAGAATTAGAATAGAATTAAAATAGAATTAGAATTAGAATTAGAATTACAAATAGAAATAGAAATAGAATTAGAATTAGAAATAGAATTAGAATTAGATTAGAATTAGAATTAGAATTAGAATTAGAAATAGAATTAGAATTAGAATAGAATTAGAATTAGAATAGAATTAGAATAGAATTAGAATAGAATTAGAATTAGAAATAGAATTAGAATTAGAATATAATTAGAATAAAATTAGAATTAGAATTAGAATTAGAATAGAATTATAATTAGAAATAGAAATAGAATTAGAATTAGAACTAGAATTAGAATTAGAATAGAATTAGAATAGAAATAGAATTAGAATTAGAATAGAATTAGAATTAGAAATAGAATTATAAATAGAATTAGAATAGAATAGAATAGAATTAGAAATAGAATTAGAATTAGAATAGAATTAGAATTAGATTAAAATTAGTAGAATTAGAATTAGAAATAGAATTAGAATTAGAATTAGAAATAGAATTAGAATTAGAATAGAATTAGAATAGAATTAGAATTATAATAGAATTATAATAGAATTAGAATATAATTAGAATTAGAATTAGAATAGAATTAGAATTAGAAATAGAAATAGAATTATAAATAGAATTAGAAATATAATTAGAATTAGAATAGAATTAGAGTTAGAATAGAATTAAAATAGAATTAGAAATAAAAATAGAATAGAATTAGAATTAGAATTAGAATAGAATTAGAATAGAATTAGAATTAGAAATAGAATTAGAAATAGAATTACAAAAATAGAATTAGAATAGAATTAGAATAGAGTAAGAATTAGAATAGAATTAGAATTAGATTAGAATTAGAATTAGAATTAGAATTAGAATTAGAATTAGAATTAGAATTAGAATTAGAATTAGAATTAGAATTAGAATTAGAATTAGAATTAGAATTAGAATTAGAATTAGAATAGAATTAGAATTAGAATTAGAATAGAATTAGAATAGAATTAGAATAGAATTAGAATTAGAAATAGAATTAGAATTAGAATAGAATTAGAATTAGAAATAGAATTATAAATAGAATTAGAATTAGAATTAGAATAGAATTAGAATAGAATTAGAATAGAATTAGAATAGAATTAGAATAGAGTAAGAATTAGAATAGAATTAGAATTAGATTAGAATTAGAATTAGAATTAGAATTAGAATTATAATTAGAATTAGAATTAGAATTAGAATTAGAATTAGAATTAGAATTAGAATAGAATTAGAATTAGAATTAGAATAGAATTAGAATAGAATTAGAATTAGAAATAGAATTAGAATTAGGATAGAATTAGAATTAGAATTAGAATAGAATTAGAATAGAATTAGAATTAGAAATAGAATTATAAATAGAATTAGAATTAGAAATAGAATTAGAATTAGAATAGAATTAGAATAAAATTAGAATTAGAATTAGAATTAGAATAGAATTATAATTAGAAATAGAAATAGAATTAGAATTAGAATTAGAATTAGAATTAGAATAGAATTAGAATAGAAATAGAATTAGAATTAAAATAGAATTAGAATTAGAAATAGAATTATAAATAGAATTAGAATAGAATAGAATAGAATAGAATAGAATAGAATTAGAAATAGAATTAGAATTAGAATAGAATTAGAATTAGATTAAAATTAGTAGAATTAGAATTAGAAATAGAATTAGAATTAGAATTAGAAATAGAATTAGAATTAGAATAGAATTAGAATAGAATTAGAATTATAATAGAATTATAATAGAATTAGAATATAATTAGAATTAGAATTAGAATAGAATTAGAATTAGAAATAGAAATAGAATTATAAATAGAATTAGAAATAGAATTAGAATTAGAATAGAATTAGAGTTAGAATAGAATTAAAATAGAATTAGAAATAGAAATAGAATAGAATTAGAATTAGAATTAGAATAGAATTAGAATAGAATAAGAATTAGAAATAGAATTAGAAATAGAATTACAAAAATAGAATTAGAATAGAGTAAGAATTAGTATAGAATAATTAGATTAGAATTAGAATTAGAATTAGAATTAGAATTAGAATTAGAATTAGAATTAGAATTAGAATTAGAATTAGAATTAGAATTAGAATAGAATTAGAATTAGAATTAGAATAGAATTAGAATAGAATTAGAATAGAATTAGAGATAGAAATAGAATTAGAATTAGAATAGAATTAGAATTAGAAATAGAATTATAAATAGAATTAGAATTAGAATTAGAATAGAATTAAAATAGAATTAGAATTAGAATTAGAATTAGAATTAGAATAGAATTAGAATTAGAAATAGAATTAGAATAGAATTAGAATTAGAAATAGAATTAGAAATAGAATTACAAAAATAGAATTAGAATAGAATTAGAATAGAGTAAGAATTAGAATAGAATTAGAATTAGATTAGAATTAGAATTAGAATTAGAATTAGAATTAGAATTAGAATTAGAATTAGAATTAGAATTAGAATTAGAATTAGAATTAGAATTAGAATTAGAATTAGAATTAGAATTAGAATTAGAATAGAATTAGAATTAGAATTAGAATAGAATTAGAATAGAATTAGAATAGAATTAGAATTAGAAATAGAATTAGAATTAGAATAGAATTAGAATTAGAAATAGAATTATAAATAGAATTAGAATTAGAATTAGAATAGAATTAGAATAGAATTAGAATAGAATTAGAATAGAATTAGAATAGAGTAAGAATTAGAATAGAATTAGAATTAGATTAGAATTAGAATTAGAATTAGAATTAGAATTAGAATTAGAATTAGAATTAGAATTAGAATTAGAATTAGAATTAGAATTAGAATAGAATTAGAATTAGAATTAGAATAGAATTAGAATAGAATTAGAATAGAATTAGAATTAGAAATAGAATTAGAATTAGGATAGAATTAGAATTAGAATTAGAATAGAATTAGAATAGAATTAGAATTAGAAATAGAATTATAAATAGAATTAGAATTAGAATTAGAATAGAATTAGAATAGAATTAGAATAGAATTAGAATAGAATTAGAATTGAATTAGAATAGAGTAAGAATTAGAATTAGAATAGAATTAGAATAGAATTAGAATTAGAATTAGAATTACAAATAGAAATAGAAATAGAATTAGAATTAGAAATAGAATTAGAATTAGATTAGAATTAGAATTAGAATTAGAATTAGAATTAGAATTAGAATTAGAATTAGAATAGAATTAGAATTAGAATAGAATTAGAATTAGATTAGAATTAGAATTAGAATTAGAATTAGAATTAGAATTAGAATTAGAATTAGAATTAGAATTAGAATTAGAATTAGAATAGAATTAGAATTAGAATAGAATTAGAATTAGATTAGAATTAGAATTAGAATTAGAAATAGAATTAGAATTAGAATTAGAATTAGAATTAGAAATAGAATTATAAATAGAATTAGAAATAGAATTAGAATTAGAATAGAATTAGAGTTAGAATAGAATTAAAATAGAATTAGAAATAGAAATAGAATAGAATTAGAATTAGAATTAGAATAGAATTAGAATAGAATAAGAATTAGAAATAGAATTAGAAATAGAATTACAAAAATAGAATTAGAATATAGTAAGAATTAGTATAGAATAATTAGATTAGAATTAGAATTAGAATTAGAATTAGAATTAGAATTAGAATTAGAATTAGAATTAGAATTAGAATTAGAATTAGAATTAGAATTAGAATTAGAATTAGAATTAGAATTAGAATTAGAATTAGAAATAGAATAGAATTAGAATTAGAATTAGAATAGAATTAGAATAGAATTAGAGATAGAAATAGAATTAGAATTAGAATAGAATTAGAATTAGAAATAGAATTATAAATAGAATTAGAATTAGAATTAGAATAGAATTAAAATAGAATTAGAATTAGAATTAGAATTAGAATTAGAATAGAATTAGAATTAGAAATAGAATTAGAATAGAATTAGAATTAGAAATAGAATTAGAAATAGAATTACAAAAATAGAATTAGAATAGAATTAGAATAGAGTAAGAATTAGAATAGAATTAGAATAGAATTAGAATTAGAATTAGAATTAGAATTAGAATTAGAATTAGAATTAGAATTAGAATTAGAATTAGAATTAGAATTAGAATTAGAATTAGAATTAGAATTAGAATTAGAATTAGAATTAGAATTAGAATTAGAATTAGAATTAGAATTAGAATTAGAATAGAATTAGAATTAGAATTAGAATAGAATTAGAATAGAATTAGAATAGAATTAGAATTAGAAATAGAATTAGAATTAGAATAGAATTAGAATTAGAAATAGAATTATAAATAGAATTAGAATTAGAATTAGAATAGAATTAGAATAGAATTAGAATAGAATTAGAATAGAATTAGAATAGAGTAAGAATTAGAATAGAATTAGAATTAGATTAGAATTAGAATTAGAATTAGAATTAGAATTAGAATTAGAATTAGAATTAGAATTAGAATTAGAATAGAATTAGAATTAGAATTAGAATAGAATTAGAATAGAATTAGAATAGAATTAGAATTAGAAATAGAATTAGAATTAGGATAGAATTAGAATTAGAATTAGAATAGAATTAGAATAGAATTAGAATTAGAAATAGAATTATAAATAGAATTAGAATTAGAATTAGAATAGAATTAGAATAGAATTAGAATAGAATTAGAATAGAATTAGAATTGAATTAGAATAGAGTAAGAATTAGAATTAGAATAGAATTAGAATAGAATTAGAATTAGAATTAGAATTACAAATAGAAATAGAAATAGAATTAGAATTAGAAATAGAATTAGAATTAGATTAGAATTAGAATTAGAATTAGAATTAGAATTAGAATTAGAATTAGAATTAGAATTAGAATAGAATTAGAATTAGAATAGAATTAGAATTAGATTAGAATTAGAATTAGAATTAGAAATAAAATTAGAATTAGAATAGAATTAGAATTAGAATAGAATTAGAATAGAATTAGAATAGAATTAGAATTAGAATTAGAATTAGAAATAGAATTAGAATTAGAATAGAATTAGAATAGAATTAGAATTAGAATTAGAATTAGAATAGAATTAGAATTAGAAATAGAAATAGAATTAGAATTAGAATTAGAATAGAATTAGAATAGAAATAGAATTAGAATTAGAATAGAATTAGAATTAGAAATAGAATTATAAATAGAATTAGAATAGAATAGAATAGAATAGAATAGAATAGAATAGAATAGAATTAGAAATAGAATTAGAATTAGAATAGAATTAGAATTAGATTAAAATTAGAAATAGAATTAGAATTAGAAATAGAATTAGAATTAGAATTAGAAATAGAATTAGAATTAGAATAGAATTAGAATAGAATTAGAATTATAATAGAATTATAATAGAATTAGAATATAATTAGAATTAGAATTAGAATAGAATTAGAATTAGAAATAGAAATAGAATTATAAATAGAATTAGAAACAGAATTAGAATTAGAATAGAATTAGAGTTAGAATAGAATTAAAATAGAATTAGAAATAGAAATAGAATAGAATTAGAATTAGATTAGAATAGAATTAGAATAGAATAAGAATTAGAAATAGAATTAGAAATAGAATTACAAAAATAGAATTAGAATAGAGTAAGAATTAGTATAGAATAATTAGATTAGAATTAGAAATAGAATTAGAAATAGAATTAGAATAGAATTAGAATTAGAATTAGAATTAGAATTAGAATTAGAATTAGAATAGAATTAGAATTAGAATTAGAATAGATTTAGAATAGAATTAGAATAGAATTAGAATTAGAAATAGAATTAGAATTAGAATAGAATTAGAATTAGAATTAGAATAGAATTAGAATAGAATTAGAATTAGAAATAGAATTATAAGTAGAATTAGAATTAGAATTAGAATAGAATTAGAATAGAATTAGAATAGAATTAAAATAGAATTAGAATTAGAATTAGAATTACAAATAGAAATAGAAATAGAATTAGAATTAGAAATAGAATTAGAATTAGATTAGAATTAGAATTAGAATTAGAATTAGAAATAGAATTAGAATTAGAATAGAATTAGAATTAGAATAGAATTAGAATAGAATTAGAATAGAATTAGAATAGAATTAGAATTAGAAATATAATTAGAATTAGAATATAATTAGAATAAAATTAGAATTAGAATTAGAATTAGAATAGAATTATAATTAGAAATAGAAATAGAATTAGAATTAGAATTAGAATTAGAATTAGAATAGAATTAGAATAGAAATAGAATTAGAATTAGAATAGAATTAGAATTAGAAATAGAATTATAAATAGAATTAGAATAGAATAGAATAGAATTAGAAATAGAATTAGAATTAGAATAGAATTAGAATTAGATTAAAATTAGTAGAATTAGAATTAGAAATAGAATTAGAATTAGAATTAGAAATAGAATTAGAATTAGAATAGAATTAGAATAGAATTAGAATTATAATAGAATTATAATAGAATTAGAATATAATTAGAATTAGAATTAGAATAGAATTAGAATAGAATTAGAATAGAATTAGAATAGAATTAGAATAGAATTAGAATTAGAAATAGAATTAGAATTAGAATAGAATTAGAATTAGAATTAGAATTGAATTAGAATAGAATTAGAATTAGAAATAGAATTATAAATAGAATTAGAATTAGAATTAGAATAGAATTAGAATAGAATTAGAATAGAATTAGAATATAATTAGAATAGAATAGAATAAAATTAGAATTAGAATAGAATTAGAATAGAATTAGAATAGAATTAGAATTAGAATTAGAATTACAAATAGAAATAGAAATAGAATTAGAATTAGAAATAGAATTAGAATTAGATTAGAATTAGAATTAGAATTAGAAATAGAATTAGAATTAGAATATAATTAGAATTAGAATAGAATTAGAATAGAATTAGAATAGAATTAGAATAGAATTAGAATTAGAATTATAATTAGAATTAGAATATAATTAGAATAGAATTAGAATTAGAATTAGAATTAGAATAGAATTAGAATTAGAAATAGAAATAGAATTAGAATTAGAATTAGAATTAGAATTAGAGTAGAATTAGAATTAGAAATAGAATTAGAATTAGAATTAGAAATAGAATTAGAATTAGAATAGAATTAGAATAGAATTAGAATTATAATAGAATTAGAATATAATTAGAATTAGAATTAGAATAGAATTAGAATTAGAAATAGAAATAGAATTATAAATAGAATTAGAAATAGAATTAGAATTAGAATAGAATTAGAGTTAGAATAGAATTAAAATAGAATTAGAAATAGAAATAGAATAGAATTAGAATTAGAATTAGAATAGAATTAGAATAGAATAAGAATTAGAAATAGAATTACAAAAATAGAATTAGAATAGAATTAGAATAGAGTAAGAATTAGTATAGAATAATTAGATTAGAATTAGAATTAGAATTAGAATTAGAATTAGAATTAGAATTAGAATTAGAATTAGAATTAGAATTAGAATTAGAATTAGAATTATAATTAGAATTAGAATAGAATTAGAATTAGAATTAGAATAGAATTAGAATAGAATTAGAATAGAATTAGAGATAGAAATAGAATTAGAATTAGAATAGAATTAGAATTAGAAATAGAATTATAAATAGAATTAGAATTAGAATTAGAATAGAATTAAAATAGAATTAGAATTAGAATTAGAATTAGAATTAGAATTAGAATAGAATTAGAATTAGAAATAGAAATAGAATTAGAATTAGAATTAGAATTAGAATAGAATTAGAATAGAATTAGAATAGAATTAGAATAAAATTAGAATTAGAATTAGATTAAAATTAGATATAGAATTAGAATTAGAATTAGAATAGAATTAGAATTAGAATAGAATTAGAATAGAATTAGAATTATAATAGAATTAAAATAGAATTAGAATTAGAAATAGAATAGAATTAGAATTAGAATTAGAATAGAATAGAATTAGAATTAGAATTAGAAATAGAATTAGAATAGAATTAGAATAGAATTAGAATAGAGTTAGAATTAGAATTAGAATTAGAATTAAAATAGAATTAGAATTAGAATAGAATTAGAATAGAATTAGAATAGAATTGGAATTAGAAATAGAATTAGAATTAGAATAGAATTAGAATTATAATTAGAATTATAATTTGAATAAAATTAGAATAGAATTAGAATAGAATTAGAATTAGAATTAGAATTAGAATAGAATTATAATTAGAAATAGAAATAGAATTAGAATTAGAATTAGAATTAGAATTAGAATGGATTTAGAATAGAATTAGAATAGAATTAGAATTAGAATTAGATATAGAATTAGAATTAGAATTAGAATAGAAATAGAATTAGAATTAGAATAGAATTAGAATTATAAATAGAATTATAAATAGAATTAGAATATAATAGAATAGAATAGAATAGAATAGAATAGAATTAGAAATAGAATTAGAATAGAATAGAATAGAATTAGAATTAGAATAGAATTAGAATAGAATTAGAATAGAATTAGAATTAGAAATAGAATTAGAAATAGAATTAGAATAGAATTAGAATTAGAATTAGAATTAGAATTAGAATTAGAATAGAATTAGAATTAGAATTAGAATAGATTTAGAATAGAATTAGAATAGAATTAGAATTAGAATAGAATTAGAATAGAATTAGAATAGAATATAATAGAATTAGAATTAGAATAGAATTAGAATAGAATTAGAATAGAATTAGAATTAGAAATAGAATTAGAAATAGAATTAGAATAGAATTAGAATTAGAATTAGAATTAGAATTAGAATTAGAATAGAATTAGAATTAGAATTAGAATAGATTTAGAATAGAATTAGAATAGAATTAGAATTAGAAATAGAATTAGAATTAGAATAGAATTAGAATTAGAATTAGAATAGAATTAGAATAGAATTAGAATTAGAAATAGAATTATCAGTAGAATTAGAATTAGAATTAGAATAGAATTAGAATAGAATTAGAATAGAATTAAAATAGAATTAGAATTAGAATTAGAATTACAAATAGAAATAGAAATAGAATTAGAATTAGAAATAGAATTAGAATTAGATTAGAATTAGAATTAGAATTAGAATTAGAAATAGAATTAGAATTAGAATAGAATTAGAATTAGAATAGAATTAGAATAGAATTAGAATAGAATTAGAATAGAATTAGAATTAGAAATATAATTAGAATTAGAATATAATTAGAATAAAATTAGAATTAGAATTAGAATTAGAATAGAATTATAATTAGAAATAGAAATAGAATTAGAATTAGAATTAGAATTAGAATTAGAATAGAATTAGAATAGAAATAGAATTAGAATTAGAATAGAATTAGAATTAGAAATAGAATTATAAATAGAATTAGAATAGAATAGAATAGAATTAGAAATAGAATTAGAATTAGAATAGAATTAGAATTAGATTAAAATTAGTAGAATTAGAATTAGAAATAGAATTAGAATTAGAATTAGAAATAGAATTAGAATTAGAATAGAATTAGAATAGAATTAGAATTATAATAGAATTATAATAGAATTAGAATATAATTAGAATTAGAATTAGAATAGAATTAGAATAGAATTGGAATAGAATTAGAATTAGAAATAGAATTAGAATTAGAATAGAATTAGAATTAGAATTAGAATAGAATTAGAATAGAATTAGAATTAGAAATAGAATTATAAATAGAATTAGAATTAGAATTAGAATAGAATTAGAATAGAATTAGAATAGAATTAGAATATAATTAGAATAGAATAGAATAAAATTAGAATTAGAATAGAATTAGAATAGAATTAGAATAGAATTAGAATTAGAATTAGAATTACAAATAGAAATAGAAATAGAATTAGAATTAGATATTGAATTAGAATTAGATTAGAATTAGAATTAGAATTAGAATTAGAATTAGAATTAGAATTAGAATATAATTAGAATTAGAATAGAATTAGAATAGAATTAGAATAGAATTAGAATAGAATTAGAATTAGAATTATAATTAGAATTAGAATATAATTAGAATAGAATTAGAATTAGAATTAGAATTAGAATAGAATTAGAATTAGAAATAGAAATAGAATTAGAATTAGAATTAGAATTAGAATTAGAGTAGAATTAGAATTAGAAATAGAATTAGAAATAGAATTAGAATAGAATTAGAATAGAATTAGAATTAGAATAGAATTAGAATAGAATTGGAATTATAATAGAATTATAATAGAATTAGAATATAATTAGAATTAGAATTAGAATAGAATTAGAATTAGAAATAGAAATAGAATTATAAATAGAATTAGAAATAGAATTAGAATTAGAATAGAATTAGAGTTAGAATAGAATTAAAATAGAATTAGAAATAAAAATAGAATAGAATTAGAATTAGAATTAGAATAGAATTAGAATAGAATTAGAATTAGAAATAGAATTAGAAATAGAATTACAAAAATAGAATTAGAATAGAATTAGAATAGAGTAAGAATTAGAATAGAATTAGAATTAGATTAGAATTAGAATTAGAATTAGAATTAGAATTAGAATTAGAATTAGAATTAGAATTAGAATTAGAATTAGAATTAGAATTAGAATTAGAATTAGAATTAGAATTAGAATTAGAATTAGAATTAGAATTAGAATTAGAATAGAATTAGAATTAGAATTAGAATAGAATTAGAATAGAATTAGAATAGAATTAGAATTAGAAATAGAATTAGAATTAGAATAGAATTAGAATTAGAAATAGAATTATAAATAGAATTAGAATTAGAATTAGAATAGAATTAGAATAGAATTAGAATAGAATTAGAATAGAATTAGAATAGAATAGAATAGAATTAGAATTAGAATAGAATTAGAATAGAATTAGAATAGAATTAGAATTAGAAATAGAATTAGAAATAGAATTAGAATAGAATTAGAATTAGAAATAGAATTAGAATTAGAATTAGAATAGAATTAGAATTAGAATAGAATTAAAATAGAATTAGAATTAGAAATAGAATAGAATTAGAATTAGAATTAGAATAGAATTAGAATATAATTAGAATTAGAAATAGAATTAGAAATAGAATTACAAAAATAGAATTAGAATAGAATTAGAATAGAGTAAGAATTAGAATAGAATTAGAATTAGATTAGAATTAGAATTAGAATTAGAATTAGAATTAGAATTAGAATTAGAATTAGAATTAGAATTAGAATTAGAATTAGAATTAGAATTAGAATTAGAATAGAATTAGAATTAGAATTAGAATAGATTTAGAATAGAATTAGAATAGAATTAGAATTAGAAATAGAATTAGAATTAGAATTAGAATAGAATTAGAATTAGAATTAGAATAGAATTAGAATAGAATTAGAATTAGAAATAGAATTATAAGTAGAATTAGAATTAGAATTAGAATAGAATTAGAATAGAATTAAAATAGAATTAGAATTAGAATTAGAATTACAAATAGAAATAGAAATATAATTAGAATTAGAAATAGAATTAGAATTAGATTAGAATTAGAATTAGAATTAGAATTAGAAATAGAATTAGAATTAGAATAGAATTAGAATTAGAATGGAATTAGAATAGAATTAGAATAGAATTAGAATAGAATTAGAATTAGAAATAGAATTAGAATTAGAATAGAATTAGAATAGAATTAGAATTAGAATTAGAATAGAATTAGAATAGAATTAGAATAGAAATAGAAATAGAATTAGAATTAGAATAGAATTAGAATTATAATTAGAATAGAATTAGAATAGAATTAGAATAGAATTAGAATAGAATTAGAATTAGAATTAGAATTATAATAGAATTATAATAGAATTAGAATAGAATTAGAATTAGAATTAGAATAGATTTAGAATAGAATTAGAATAGAATTAGAATTAGAAATAGAATTAGAATTAGAATTAGAATAGAATTAGAATTAGAATTAGAATAGAATTAGAATAGAATTAGAATTAGAAATAGAATTATAAGTAGAATTAGAATTAGAATTAGAATAGAATTAGAATAGAATTAAAATAGAATTAGAATTAGAATTAGAATTACAAATAGAAATAAAAATATAATTAGAATTAGAAATAGAATTAGAATTAGATTAGAATTAGAATTAGAATTAGAAATAGAATTAGAATTAGAATAGAATTAGAATTAGAATAGAATTAGAATAGAATTAGAATAGAATTAGAATAGAATTAGAATTAGAAATAGAATTAGAATTAGAATAGAATTAGAATAAAATTAGAATTAGAATTAGAATTAGAATAGAATTATAATTAGAAATAGAAATAGAATTAGAATTAGAATTAGAATTAGAATTAGAATAGAATTAGAATAGAAATAGAATTAGAATTAAAATAGAATTAGAATTAGAAATAGAATTATAAATAGAATTAGAATAGAATAGAATAGAATAGAATAGAATAGAATTAGAAATAGAATTAGAATTAGAATAGAATTAGAATTAGAATTAGAATAGAATTAGAATAGAATTAGAATTAGAAATAGAATTAGAAATAGAATTACAAAAATAGAATTAGAATAGAATTAGAATAGAGTAAGAATTAGAATAGAATTAGAATTAGATTAGAATTAGAATTAGAATTAGAATTAGAATTAGAATTAGAATTAGAATTAGAATTAGAATTAGAATTAGAATTAGAATTAGAATTAGAATTAGAATTAGAATTAGAATTAGAATTAGAATTAGAATTAGAATTAGAATAGAATTAGAATTAGAATTAGAATAGAATTAGAATAGAATTAGAATAGAATTAGAATTAGAAATAGAATTAGAATTAGAATAGAATTAGAATTAGAAATAGAATTATAAATAGAATTAGAATTAGAATTAGAATAGAATTAGAATAGAATTAGAATAGAATTAGAATAGAATTAGAATAGAATAGAATAGAATTAGAATTAGAATAGAATTAGAATAGAATTAGAATAGAATTAGAATTAGAAATAGAATTAGAAATAGAATTAGAATAGAATTAGAATTAGAAATAGAATTAGAATTAGAATTAGAATAGAATTAGAATTAGAATAGAATTAAAATAGAATTAGAATTAGAAATAGAATAGAATTAGAATTAGAATTAGAATAGAATTAGAATAGAATTAGAATTAGAAATAGAATTAGAAATAGAATTACAAAAATAGAATTAGAATAGAATTAGAATAGAGTAAGAATTAGAATAGAATTAGAATTAGATTAGAATTAGAATTAGAATTAGAATTAGAATTAGAATTAGAATTAGAATTAGAATTAGAATTAGAATTAGAATTAGAATTAGAATAGAATTAGAATTAGAATTAGAATAGATTTAGAATAGAATTAGAATAGAATTAGAATTAGAAATAGAATTAGAATTAGAATTAGAATAGAATTATAATTAGAATTAGAATAGAATTAGAATAGAATTAGAATTAGAAATAGAATTATAAGTAGAATTAGAATTAGAATTAGAATAGAATTAGAATAGAATTAAAATAGAATTAGAATTAGAATTAGAATTACAAATAGAAATAGAAATATAATTAGAATTAGAAATAGAATTAGAATTAGATTAGAATTAGAATTAGAATTAGAATTAGAAATAGAATTAGAATTAGAATAGAATTAGAATTAGAATGGAATTAGAATAGAATTAGAATAGAATTAGAATAGAATTAGAATTAGAAATAGAATTAGAATTAGAATAGAATTAGAATAAAATTAGAATTAGAATTACAATTAGAATAGAATTATAATTAGAAATAGAAATAGAATTAGAATTAGAATTAGAATTAGAATTAGAATAGAATTAGAATAGAAATAGAATTAGAATTAAAGTAGAATTAGAATTAGAAATAGAATTATAAATAGAATTAGAATAGAATAGAATAGAATAGAATTAGAAATAGAATTAGAATTAGAATAGAATTAGAATTAGATTAAAATTAGTAGAATTAGAATTAGAAATAGAATTAGAATTAGAATTAGAAATAGAATTAGAATTAGAATAGAATTAGAATAGAATTAGAATTATAATAGAATTATAATAGAATTAGAATATAATTAGAATTAGAATTAGAATAGAATTAGAATTAGAAATAGAAATAGAATTATAAATAGAATTAGAAATAGAATTAGAATTAGAATAGAATTAGAGTTAGAATAGAATTAAAATAGAATTAGAAATAAAAATAGAATAGAATTAGAATTAGAATTAGAATAGAATTAGAATAGAATTAGAATTAGAAATAGAATTAGAAATAGAATTACAAAAATAGAATTAGAATAGAATTAGAATAGAGTAAGAATTAGAATAGAATTAGAATTAGATTAGAATTAGAATTAGAATTAGAATTAGAATTAGAATTAGAATTAGAATTAGAATTAGAATTAGAATTAGAATTAGAATTAGAATTAGAATTAGAATTAGAATTAGAATTAGAATTAGAATTAGAATTAGAATTAGAATTAGAATAGAATTAGAATTAGAATTAGAATAGAATTAGAATAGAATTAGAATAGAATTAGAATTAGAAATAGAATTAGAATTAGAATAGAATTAGAATTAGAAATAGAATTATAAATAGAATTAGAATTAGAATTAGAATAGAATTAGAATAGAATTAGAATAGAATTAGAATAGAATTAGAATAGAATTAGAATAGAATAGAATAGAATTAGAATTAGAATAGAATTAGAATAGAATTAGAATAGAATTAGAATTAGGATTAGAATTACAAATAGAAATAGAAATAGAATTAGAATTAGAAATAGAATTAGAATTAGATTAGAATTAGAATTAGAATTAGAAATAGAATTAGAATTAGAATATAATTAGAATTAGAATAGAATTAGAATAGAATTAGAATTAGAATTATAATTAGAATTAGAATATAATTAGAATAGAATTAGAATTAGAATTAGAATTAGAATAGAATTAGAATTAGAAATAGAAATAGAATTAGAATTAGAATTAGAATTAGAATTAGAGTAGAATTAGAATTAGAAATAGAATTAGAAATAGAATTAGAAATAGAATTAGAATAGAATTAGAATAGAATTAGAATAGAGTAAGAATTAGAATTTAATTAGAATTAGAATTAGAATTAGAATTAGAATTAGAATAAAATTAGAATATAATTAGAATAGAATTAGAATAGAATTAGAATTAGAGTTATATTAAAATTAGATATAGAGTTAGAATTAGAATTAGAATAGAAATATAATTAGAATTAGAATAGAATTAGAATTAGAAATAGAATTATAAATAGAATTAGAATAGAATAGAATAGAATATAATAGAATTAGAAATAGAATTAGAATAGAATTAGAATTAGAAATAGAATAGGAATTAGAATTAGAATAAAATTAGAATTAGAATAGAATTAAAATAGAATTAGAATTAGAAATAGAATTAGAATTAAAATATAATTAGAATAGAATTAGAATAGAATTAGAATTAGAATTAGAATAGAATTAGAATAGAATTAGAATAGAAATAGAAATAGAATTAGAATTAGAATAGAATTAGAATTATAATTAGAATAGAATTAGAATAGAATTAGAATAGAATTAGAATAGAATTAGAATTAGAATTAGAATTATAATAGAATTATAATAGAATTAGAATAGAATTAGAATTAGAATTAGAATAGATTTAGAATAGAATTAGAATTAGAAATAGAATTAGAATTAGAATTAGAATAGAATTAGAATTAGAATTAGAATAGAATTAGAATAGAATTAGAATTAGAAATAGAATTATAAGTAGAATTAGAATTAGAATTAGAATAGAATTAGAATAGAATTAAAATAGAATTAGAATTAGAATTAGAATTACAAATAGAAATAGAAATATAATTAGAATTAGAAATAGAATTAGAATTAGATTAGAATTAGAATTAGAATTAGAATTAGAAATAGAATTAGAATTAGAATAGAATTAGAATTAGAATGGAATTAGAATAGAATTAGAATAGAATTAGAATAGAATTAGAATTAGAAATAGAATTAGAATTAGAATAGAATTAGAATAAAATTAGAATTAGAATTAGAATTAGAATAGAATTATAATTAGAAATAGAAATAGAATTAGAATTAGAATTAGAATTAGAATAGAATTAGAATAGAAATAGAATTAGAATTAAAGTAGAATTAGAATTAGAAATAGAATTATAAATAGAATTAGAATAGAATAGAATAGAATAGAATAGAATAGAATTAGAAATAGAATTAGAATTAGAATAGAATTAGAATTAGATTAAAATTAGTAGAATTAGAATTAGAAATAGAATTAGAATTAGAATTAGAAATAGAATTAGAATTAGAATAGAATTAGAATAGAATTAGAATTATAATAGAATTATAATAGAATTAGAATATAATTAGAATTAGAATTAGAATAGAATTAGAATTAGAAATAGAAATAGAATTATAAATAGAATTAGAAATAGAATTAGAATTAGAATAGAATTAGAGTTAGAATAGAATTAAAATAGAATTAGAAATAAAAATAGAATAGAATTAGAATTAGAATTAGAATAGAATTAGAATAGAATTAGAATTAGAAATAGAATTAGAAATAGAATTACAAAAATAGAATTAGAATAGAATTAGAATAGAGTAAGAATTAGAATAGAATTAGAATTAGATTAGAATTAGAATTAGAATTAGAATTAGAATTAGAATTAGAATTAGAATTAGAATTAGAATTAGAATTAGAATTAGAATTAGAATTAGAATTAGAATTAGAATTAGAATTAGAATTAGAATTAGAATTAGAATAGAATTAGAATTAGAATTAGAATAGAATTAGAATAGAATTAGAATAGAATTAGAATTAGAAATAGAATTAGAATTAGAATAGAATTAGAATTAGAAATAGAATTATAAATAGAATTAGAATTAGAATTAGAATAGAATTAGAATAGAATTAGAATAGAATTAGAATAGAATTAGAATAGAATTAGAATAGAATAGAATAGAATTAGAATTAGAATAGAATTAGAATAGAATTAGAATAGAATTAGAATTAGGATTAGAATTACAAATAGAAATAGAAATAGAATTAGAATTAGAAATAGAATTAGAATTAGATTAGAATTAGAATTAGAATTAGAAATAGAATTAGAATTAGAATATAATTAGAATTAGAATAGAATTAGAATAGAATTAGAATTAGAATTATAATTAGAATTAGAATATAATTAGAATAGAATTAGAATTAGAATTAGAATTAGAATAGAATTAGAATTAGAAATAGAAATAGAATTAGAATTAGAATTAGAATTAGAATTAGAGTAGAATTAGAATTAGAAATAGAATTAGAAATAGAATTAGAAATAGAATTAGAATAGAATTAGAATAGAATTAGAATAGAGTAAGAATTAGAATTTAATTAGAATTAGAATTAGAATTAGAATTAGAATTAGAATAAAATTAGAATATAATTAGAATAGAATTAGAATAGAATTAGAATTAGAGTTATATTAAAATTAGATATAGAGTTAGAATTAGAATTAGAATAGAAATAGAATTAGAATTAGAATAGAATTAGAATTAGAAATAGAATTATAAATAGAATTAGAATAGAATAGAATAGAATATAATAGAACTAGAAATAGAATTAGAATAGAATTAGAATTAGAAATAGAATAGGAATTAGAATTAGAATAAAATTAGAATTAGAATAGAATTAAAATAGAATTAGAATTAGAAATAGAATTAGAATTAAAATATAATTAGAATAGAATTAGAATAGAATTAGAATTAGAATTAGAATAGAATTAGAATAGAATTAGAATAGAAATAGAAATAGAATTAGAATTAGAATAGAATTAGAATTATAATTAGAATAGAATTAGAATAGAATTAGAATAGAATTAGAATAGAATTAGAATTAGAATTAGAATTATAATAGAATTATAATAGAATTAGAATAGAATTAGAATTAGAATTAGAATAGATTTAGAATAGAATTAGAATAGAATTAGAATTAGAAATAGAATTAGAATTAGAATTAGAATAGAATTAGAATTAGAATTAGAATAGAATTAGAATAGAATTAGAATTAGAAATAGAATTATAAGTAGAATTAGAATTAGAATTAGAATAGAATTAGAATAGAATTAAAATAGAATTAGAATTAGAATTAGAATTACAAATAGAAATAAAAATATAATTAGAATTAGAAATAGAATTAGAATTAGATTAGAATTAGAATTAGAATTAGAAATAGAATTAGAATTAGAATAGAATTAGAATTAGAATAGAATTAGAATAGAATTAGAATAGAATTAGAATTAGAAATAGAATTAGAATTAGAATAGAATTAGAATAAAATTAGAATTAGAATTAGAATTAGAATAGAATTATAATTAGAAATAGAAATAGAATTAGAATTAGAATTAGAATTAGAATTAGAATAGAATTAGAATAGAAATAGAATTAGAATTAAAATAGAATTAGAATTAGAAATAGAATTATAAATAGAATTAGAATAGAATAGAATAGAATAGAATAGAATAGAATTAGAAATAGAATTAGAATTAGAATAGAATTAGAATTAGATTAAAATTAGTAGAATTAGAATTAGAAATAGAATTAGAATTAGAATTAGAAATAGAATTAGAATTAGAATAGAATTAGAATAGAAATAGAATTATAATAGAATTATAATAGAATTAGAATATAATTAGAATTAGAATTAGAATAGAATTAGAATTAGAAATAGAAATAGAATTATAAATAGAATTAGAAATAGAATTAGAATTAGAATAGAATTAGAGTTAGAATAGAATTAAAATAGAATTAGAAATAAAAATAGAATAGAATTAGAATTAGAATTAGAATAGAATTAGAATAGAATTAGAATTAGAAATAGAATTAGAAATAGAATTACAAAAATAGAATTAGAATAGAATTAGAATAGAATTAGAATAGAGTAAGAATTAGAATAGAATTAGAATTAGATTAGAATTAGAATTAGAATTAGAATTAGAATTAGAATTAGAATTAGAATTAGAATTAGAATTAGAATTAGAATTAGAATTAGAATTAGAATTAGAATTAGAATTAGAATTAGAATTAGAATTAGAATTAGAATAGAATTAGAATTAGAATTAGAATAGAATTAGAATAGAATTAGAATAGAATTAGAATTAGAAATAGAATTAGAATTAGAATAGAATTAGAATTAGAAATAGAATTATAAATAGAATTAGAATTAGAATTAGAATAGAATTAGAATAGAATTAGAATAGAATTAGAATAGAATTAGAATAGAATAGAATAGAATTAGAATTAGAATAGAATTAGAATAGAATTAGAATAGAATTAGAATTAGAATTAGAATTACAAATAGAAATAGAAATATAATTAGAATTAGAAATAGAATTAGAATTAGATTAGAATTAGAATTAGAATTAGAAATAGAATTAGAATTAGAATATAATTAGAATTAGAATAGAATTAGAATAGAATTAGAATAGAATTAGAATAGAATTAGAATTAGAATTATAATTAGAATTAGAATATAATTAGAATAGAATTAGAATTAGAATTAGAATTAGAATAGAATTAGAATTAGAAATAGAAATAGAATTAGAATTAGAATTAGAATTACAATTAGAGTAGAATTAGAATTAGAAATAGAATTAGAAATAGAATTAGAATAGAATTAGAATAGAATTAGAATAGAGTAAGAATTAGAATTTAATTAGAATTAGAATTAGAATTAGAATTAGAATTAGAATAAAATTAGAATATAATTAGAATAGAATTAGAATAGAATTAGAATTAGAGTTAGATTAAAATTAGATATAGAGTTAGAATTAGAATTAGAATAGAAATAGAATTAGAATTAGAATAGAATTAGAATTAGAAATAGAATTATAAATAGAATTAGAATAGAATAGAATAGAATATAATAGAATTAGAAATAGAATTAGAATAGAATTAGAATTAGAAATAGAATAGGAATTAGAATTAGAATAAAATTAGAATTAGAATAGAATTAAAATAGAATTAGAATTAGAAATAGAATTAGAATTAGAATATAATTAGAATAGAATTAGAATAGAATTAGAATTAGAATTAGAATAGAATTAGAATAGAAATAGAAATAGAATTAGAATTAGAATAGAATTAGAATTATAATTAGAATAGAATTAGAATAGAATTAGAATAGAATTAGAATAGAATTAGAATTAGAATTAGAATTAGAATAAAATTATAATTAGAAATAGAAATAGAATTAGAATTAGAATTAGAATGGATTTAGAATAGAATTAGAATAGAATTAGAACTAGAATTAGATATAGAATTAGAAATAGAATTAGAATAGAAATAGAATTAGAATTAGAATAGAATTAGAATTAGAAATAGAATTATAAATTGAATTAGAATAGAATAGAATAGAATAGAATAGAATAGAATTAGAAATAGAATTAGAATTAGAATAGAATTACAATTAGATTAAAATTAGAAATAGAATTAGAATTAGAAATAGAATTAGAATTAGAATTAGAAAGAGAATTAGAATTAGAATAGAATTAGAATTATAATAGAATTATAATAGAATTAGAATATAATTAGAATTAGAATTAGAATAGAATTAGAATTAGAAATAGAAATAGAATTATAAATAGAATTAGAAATAGAATTAGAATTAGAATAGAATTAGAGTTAGAATAGAATTAAAATAGAATTAGAAATAGAAATAGAATAGAATTAGAATTAGAATTAGAATAGAATTAGAATAGAATTAGAATTAGAAATAGAATTAGAAATAGAATTACAAAAATAGAATTAGAATAGAATTAGAATAGAGTAAGAATTAGAATAGAATTAGAATTAGATTAGAATTAGAATTAGAATTAGAATTAGAATTAGAATTAGAATTAGAATTAGAATTAGAATTAGAATTAGAATTAGAATTAGAATTAGAATTAGAATTAGAATAGAATTAGAATTAGAATTAGAATAGAATTAGAATAGAATTAGAATAGAATTAGAATTAGAAATAGAATTAGAATTAGAATAGAATTAGAAATAGAATTAGAATAGAATTAGAATAGAATTAGAATTAGAAATAGAATTATAAATAGAATTAGAATTAGAATTAGAATAGAATTAGAGTTAGAATAGAATTAAAATAGAATTAGAAATAGAAATAGAATAGAATTAGAATTAGAATTAGAATAGAATTAGAATAGAATTAGAATTAGAAATAGAATTACAAAAATAGAATTATAATAGAATTAGAATAGAGTAAGAATTAGAATAGAATTAGAATTAGATTAGAATTAGAATTAGAATTAGAATTAGAATTAGAATTAGAATTAGAATTAGAATTAGAATTAGAATTAGAATTAGAATTAGAATTAGAATTAGAATTAGAATTAGAATTAGAATTAGAATTAGAATAGAATTAGAATTAGAATTAGAATAGAATTAGAATAGAATTAGAATAGAATTAGAATTAGAAATAGAATTAGAATTAGAATAGAATTAGAATTAGAATAGAATTAGAATAGAATTAGAATTAGAAATAGAATTATAAATAGAATTAGAATTAGAATTAGAATAGAATTAGAATAGAATTAGAATAGAATTAGAATATAATTAGAATAGAATAGAATAGAATTAGAATTAGAATAGAATTAGAATAGAATTAGAATAGAATTAGAATTAGAATTAGAATTACAAATAGAAATAGAAATAGAATTAGAATTAGAAATAGAATTAGAATTAGATTAGAATTAGAATTAGAATTAGAAATAGAATTAGAATTAGAATATAATTAGAATTAGAATAGAATTAGAATAGAATTAGAATAGAATTATAATTAGAATTAGAATATAATTAGAATAGAATTAGAATTAGAATTAGAATTAGAATAGAATTAGAATTAGAAATAGAAATAGAATTAGAATTAGAATTAGAATTAGAATTAGAGTAGAATTAGAATTAGAAATAGAATTAGAAATAGAATTAGAATAGAATTAGAATAGAATTAGAATAGAGTAAGAATTAGAATTTAATTAGAATTAGAATTAGAATTAGAATTAGAATTAGAATAAAATTAGAATATAATTAGAATAGAATTAGAATAGAATTAGAATTAGAGTTAGATTAAAATTAGATATAGAGTTAGAATTAGAATTAGAATAGAAATAGAATTAGAATTAGAATAGAATTAGAATTAGAAATAGAATTATAAATAGAATTAGAATAGAATAGAATAGAATATAATAGAATTAGAAATAGAATTAGAATAGAATTAGAATTAGAAATAGAATAGGAATTAGAATTAGAATAAAATTAGAATTAGAATAGAATTAAAATAGAATTAGAATTAGAAATAGAATTAGAATTAAAATATAATTAGAATAGAATTAGAATAGAATTAGAATTAGAATTAGAATAGAATTAGAATAGAATTAGAATAGAAATAGAAATAGAATTAGAATTAGAATAGAATTAGAATTATAATTAGAATAGAATTAGAATAGAATTAGAATAGAATTAGAATAGAATTAGAATTAGAATTAGAATTATAATAGAATTATAATAGAATTAGAATAGAATTAGAATTAGAATTAGAATAGATTTAGAATAGAATTAGAATAGAATTAGAATTAGAAATAGAATTAGAATTAGAATTAGAATAGAATTAGAATTAGAATTAGAATAGAATTAGAATAGAATTAGAATTAGAAATAGAATTATAAGTAGAATTAGAATTAGAATTAGAATAGAATTAGAATAGAATTAAAATAGAATTAGAATTAGAATTAGAATTACAAATAGAAATAAAAATATAATTAGAATTAGAAATAGAATTAGAATTAGATTAGAATTAGAATTAGAATTAGAAATAGAATTAGAATTAGAATAGAATTAGAATTAGAATAGAATTAGAATAGAATTAGAATAGAATTAGAATAGAATTAGAATTAGAAATAGAATTAGAATTAGAATAGAATTAGAATAAAATTAGAATTAGAATTAGAATTAGAATAGAATTATAATTAGAAATAGAAATAGAATTAGAATTAGAATTAGAATTAGAATTAGAATAGAATTAGAATAGAAATAGAATTAGAATTAAAATAGAATTAGAATTAGAAATAGAATTATAAATAGAATTAGAATAGAATAGAATAGAATAGAATAGAATAGAATTAGAAATAGAATTAGAATTAGAATAGAATTAGAATTAGATTAAAATTAGTAGAATTAGAATTAGAAATAGAATTAGAATTAGAATTAGAAATAGAATTAGAATTAGAATAGAATTAGAATAGAAATAGAATTATAATAGAATTATAATAGAATTAGAATATAATTAGAATTAGAATTAGAATAGAATTAGAATTAGAAATAGAAATAGAATTATAAATAGAATTAGAAATAGAATTAGAATTAGAATAGAATTAGAGTTAGAATAGAATTAAAATAGAATTAGAAATAAAAATAGAATAGAATTAGAATTAGAATTAGAATAGAATTAGAATAGAATTAGAATTAGAAATAGAATTAGAAATAGAATTACAAAAATAGAATTAGAATAGAATTAGAATAGAATTAGAATAGAGTAAGAATTAGAATAGAATTAGAATTAGATTAGAATTAGAATTAGAATTAGAATTAGAATTAGAATTAGAATTAGAATTAGAATTAGAATTAGAATTAGAATTAGAATTAGAATTAGAATTAGAATTAGAATTAGAATTAGAATTAGAATTAGAATAGAATTAGAATTAGAATTAGAATAGAATTAGAATAGAATTAGAATAGAATTAGAATTAGAAATAGAATTAGAATTAGAATAGAATTAGAATTAGAAATAGAATTATAAATAGAATTAGAATTAGAATTAGAATAGAATTAGAATAGAATTAGAATAGAATTAGAATAGAATTAGAATAGAATAGAATAGAATTAGAATTAGAATAGAATTAGAATAGAATTAGAATAGAATTAGAATTAGAATTAGAATTACAAATAGAAATAGAAATATAATTAGAATTAGAAATAGAATTAGAATTAGATTAGAATTAGAATTAGAATTAGAAATAGAATTAGAATTAGAATATAATTAGAATTAGAATAGAATTAGAATAGAATTAGAATAGAATTAGAATAGAATTAGAATTAGAATTATAATTAGAATTAGAATATAATTAGAATAGAATTAGAATTAGAATTAGAATTAGAATAGAATTAGAATTAGAAATAGAAATAGAATTAGAATTAGAATTAGAATTACAATTAGAGTAGAATTAGAATTAGAAATAGAATTAGAAATAGAATTAGAATAGAATTAGAATAGAATTAGAATAGAGTAAGAATTAGAATTTAATTAGAATTAGAATTAGAATTAGAATTAGAATTAGAATAAAATTAGAATATAATTAGAATAGAATTAGAATAGAATTAGAATTAGAGTTAGATTAAAATTAGATATAGAGTTAGAATTAGAATTAGAATAGAAATAGAATTAGAATTAGAATAGAATTAGAATTAGAAATAGAATTATAAATAGAATTAGAATAGAATAGAATAGAATATAATAGAATTAGAAATAGAATTAGAATAGAATTAGAATTAGAAATAGAATAGGAATTAGAATTAGAATAAAATTAGAATTAGAATAGAATTAAAATAGAATTAGAATTAGAAATAGAATTAGAATTAGAATATAATTAGAATAGAATTAGAATAGAATTAGAATTAGAATTAGAATAGAATTAGAATAGAAATAGAAATAGAATTAGAATTAGAATAGAATTAGAATTATAATTAGAATAGAATTAGAATAGAATTAGAATAGAATTAGAATAGAATTAGAATTAGAATTAGAATTAGAATAAAATTATAATTAGAAATAGAAATAGAATTAGAATTAGAATTAGAATGGATTTAGAATAGAATTAGAATAGAATTAGAACTAGAATTAGATATAGAATTAGAATTAGAATTAGAATAGAAATAGAATTAGAATTAGAATAGAATTAGAATTAGAAATAGAATTATAAATTGAATTAGAATAGAATAGAATAGAATAGAATAGAATAGAATTAGAAATAGAATTAGAATTAGAATAGAATTACAATTAGATTAAAATTAGAAATAGAATTAGAATTAGAAATAGAATTAGAATTAGAATTAGAAAGAGAATTAGAATTAGAATAGAATTAGAATTATAATAGAATTATAATAGAATTAGAATATAATTAGAATTAGAATTAGAATAGAATTAGAATTAGAAATAGAAATAGAATTATAAATAGAATTAGAAATAGAATTAGAATTAGAATAGAATTAGAGTTAGAATAGAATTAAAATAGAATTAGAAATAGAAATAGAATAGAATTAGAATTAGAATTAGAATAGAATTAGAATAGAATTAGAATTAGAAATAGAATTAGAAATAGAATTACAAAAATAGAATTAGAATAGAATTAGAATAGAGTAAGAATTAGAATAGAATTAGAATTAGATTAGAATTAGAATTAGAATTAGAATTAGAATTAGAATTAGAATTAGAATTAGAATTAGAATTAGAATTAGAATTAGAATTAGAATTAGAATTAGAATTAGAATTAGAATAGAATTAGAATTAGAATTAGAATAGAATTAGAATAGAATTAGAATAGAATTAGAATTAGAAATAGAATTAGAATTAGAATAGAATTAGAAATAGAATTAGAATAGAATTAGAA
Organism: Streptanthus diversifolius; assembly: GCA_039880935.1. Classification (NCBI taxonomy): domain Eukaryota; kingdom Viridiplantae; phylum Streptophyta; class Magnoliopsida; order Brassicales; family Brassicaceae; genus Streptanthus; species Streptanthus diversifolius. The sequence continues at coordinate 735,841 of JAXGFM010000007.1, forward strand.
TAGAATTAGAATTAGAAATAGAATTATAAATAGAATTAGAATTAGAATTAGAATAGAATTAGAGTTAGAATAGAATTAAAATAGAATTAGAAATAGAAATAGAATAGAATTAGAATTAGAATTAGAATAGAATTAGAATAGAATTAGAATTAGAAATAGAATTACAAAAATAGAATTATAATAGAATTAGAATAGAGTAAGAATTAGAATAGAATTAGAATTAGATTAGAATTAGAATTAGAATTAGAATTAGAATTAGAATTAGAATTAGAATTAGAATTAGAATTAGAATTAGAATTAGAATTAGAATTAGAATTAGAATTAGAATTAGAATTAGAATTAGAATTAGAATAGAATTAGAATTAGAATTAGAATAGAATTAGAATAGAATTAGAATAGAATTAGAATTAGAAATAGAATTAGAATTAGAATAGAATTAGAATTAGAATAGAATTAGAATAGAATTAGAATTAGAAATAGAATTATAAATAGAATTAGAATTAGAATTAGAATAGAATTAGAATAGAATTAGAATAGAATTAGAATATAATTAGAATAGAATAGAATAGAATTAGAATTAGAATAGAATTAGAATAGAATTAGAATAGAATTAGAATTAGAATTAGAATTACAAATAGAAATAGAAATAGAATTAGAATTAGAAATAGAATTAGAATTAGATTAGAATTAGAATTAGAATTAGAAATAGAATTAGAATTAGAATATAATTAGAATTAGAATAGAATTAGAATAGAATTAGAATAGAATTATAATTAGAATTAGAATATAATTAGAATAGAATTAGAATTAGAATTAGAATTAGAATAGAATTAGAATTAGAAATAGAAATAGAATTAGAATTAGAATTAGAATTAGAATTAGAGTAGAATTAGAATTAGAAATAGAATTAGAATAGAATTAGAATATAATTAGAATAGAATTAGAATAGAATTAGAATTAGAGTTAGATTAAAATTAGATATAGAGTTAGAATTATAATTAGAATAGAAATAGAATTAGAATTAGAATAGAATTAGAATTAGAAATAGAATTATAAATAGAATTAGAATAGAATAGAATAGAATATAATAGAATTAGAAATAGAATTAGAATAGAATTAGAATTAGAAATAGAATAGGAATTAGAATTAGAATAAAATTAGAATTAGAATAGAATTAAAATAGAATTAGAATTAGAAATAGAATTAGAATTTAAATATAATTAGAATAGAATTAGAATAGAATTAGAATTAGAATTAGAATAGAATTAGAATAGAATTAGAATAGAAATAGAAATAGAATTAGAATTAGAATAGAATTAGAATTATAATTAGAATAGAATTAGAATAGAATTAGAATAGAATTAGAATAGAATTAGAATTAGAATTAGAATTAGAATAGAATTATAATTAGAAATAGAAATAGAATTAGAATTAGAATTAGAATGGATTTAGAATAGAATTAGAATAGAATTAGAACTAGAATTAGATATAGAATTAGAATTAGAATTAGAATAGAAATAGAATTAGAATTAGAATAGAATTAGAATTAGAAATAGAATTATAAATAGAATTAGAATAGAATAAAATAGAATAGAATAGAATAGGATTAGAAATAGAATTAGAATTAGAATAGAATTAGAATTAGATTAAAATTAGAAATAGAATTAGAATTAGAAATAGAATTAGAATTAGAATTAGAAAGAGAATTAGAATTAGAATAGAATTAGAATTATAATAGAATTATAATAGAATTAGAATATAATTAGAATTAGAATTAGAATAGAATTAGAATTAGAAATAGAAATAGAATTATAAATAGAATTAGAAATAGAATTAGAATTAGAATAGAATTAGAGTTAGAATAGAATTAAAATAGAATTAGAAATAGAAATAGAATAGAATTAGAATTAGAATTAGAATAGAATTAGAATAGAATTAGAATTAGAAATAGAATTAGAAATAGAATTACAAAAATAGAATTAGAATAGAATTAGAATAGAGTAAGAATTAGAATAGAATTAGAATTAGATTAGAATTAGAATTAGAATTAGAATTAGAATTAGAATTAGAATTAGAATTAGAATTAGAATTAGAATTAGAATTAGAATTAGAATTAGAATTAGAATAGAATTAGAATTAGAATTAGAATAGAATTAGAATAGAATTAGAATAGAATTAGAATTAGAATTAGAAATAGAATTAGAATTAGAATAGAATTAGAAATAGAATTAGAATAGAATTAGAATAGAATTAGAATTAGAAATAGAATTAGAATTAGAATTAGAATTAGAATTAGAATAGAATTAGAATTAGAAATAGAAATATAATTAGAATTAGAATTAGAATTAGAATTAGAATAGAATTAGAATAGAAATAGAAATAGAATTAGAATTAGAATAGAATTAGAATTATAATTAGAATAGAATTAGAATAGAATTAGAATAGAATTAGAATAGAATTAGAATTAGAATTAGAATTAGAATAGAATTATAATTAGAAATAGAAATAGAATTAGAATTAGAATTAGAATGGATTTAGAATAGAATTAGAATAGAATTAGAACTAGAATTAGATATAGAATTAGAATTAGAATTAGAATAGAAATAGAATTAGAATTAGAATAGAATTAGAATTAGAAATAGAATTATAAATAGAATTAGAATAGAATAGAATAGAATAGAATAGAATAGAATTAGAAATAGAATTAGAATTAGAATAAAATTAGAATTAGATTAAAATTAGAAATAGAATTAGAATTAGAAATAGAATTAGAATTAGAATTAGAAAGAGAATTAGAATTAGAATAGAATTAGAATTATAATAGAATTATAATAGAATTAGAATATAATTAGAATTAGAATTAGAATAGAATTAGAATTAGAAATAGAAATAGAATTATAAATAGAATTAGAAATAGAATTAGAATTAGAATAGAATTAGAGTTAGAATAGAATTAAAATAGAATTAGAAATAGAAATAGAATAGAATTAGAATTAGAATTAGAATAGAATTAGAATAGAATTAGAATTAGAAATAGAATTAGAAATAGAATTACAAAAATAGAATTAGAATAGAATTAGAATAGAGTAAGAATTAGAATAGAATTAGAATTATATTAGAATTAGAATTAGAATTAGAATTAGAATTAGAATTAGAATTAGAATTAGAATTAGAATTAGAATTAGAATAGAATTAGAATTAGAATTAGAATAGAATTAGAATAGAATTAGAATAGAATTAGAATTAGAAATAGAATTAGAATTAGAATAGAATTAGAAATAGAATTAGAATAGAATTAGAATAGAATTAGAATTAGAAATAGAATTATAAATAGAATTAGAATTAGAATTAGAATAGAATTAGAGTTAGAATAGAATTAAAATAGAATTAGAAATAGAAATAGAATAGAATTAGAATTAGAATTAGAATAGAATTAGAATAGAATTAGAATTAGAAATAGAATTACAAAAATAGAATTATAATAGAATTAGAATAGAGTAAGAATTAGAATAGAATTAGAATTAGATTAGAATTAGAATTAGAATTAGAATTAGAATTAGAATTAGAATTAGAATTAGAATTAGAATTAGAATTAGAATTAGAATTAGAATTAGAATTAGAATTAGAATTAGAATTAGAATAGAATTAGAATTAGAATTAGAATAGAATTAGAATAGAATTAGAATAGAATTAGAATTAGAAATAGAATTAGAATTAGAATAGAATTAGAATTAGAATTAGAATAGAATTAGAATAGAATTAGAATTAGAAATAGAATTATAAATAGAATTAGAATTAGAATTAGAATAGAATTAGAATAGAATTAGAATAGAATTAGAATATAATTAGAATAGAATAGAATAGAATTAGAATTAGAATAGAATTAGAATAGAATTAGAATAGAATTAGAATTAGAATTAGAATTACAAATAGAAATAGAAATAGAATTAGAATTAGAAATAGAATTAGAATTAGATTAGAATTAGAATTATAATTAGAAATAGAATTAGAATAGAATTAGAATTAGAATAGAATTAGAATAGAATTAGAATAGAATTAGAATAGAATTAGAATTAGAAATAGAATTAGAATTAGAATAGAATTAGAATAGAATTAGAATTAGAATTAGAATTAGAATTAGAATAGAATTAGAATTAGAATTAGAAATATAATTAGAATTAGAATTAGAATTAGAATTAGAATAGAATTAGAATAGAAATAGAATTAGAATTAGAATAGAATTAGAATTAGAAATAGAATTATAAATAGAATTAGAATAGAATAGAATAGAATAGAATAGAATAGAATTAGAAATAGAATTAGAATTAGAATAGAATTAGAATTAGATTAAAATTAGAAATAGAATTAGAATTAGAAATAGAATTAGAATTAGAATTAGAATTAGAATAGAATTAGAATTAGATTAAAATTAGAAATAGAATTAGAATTAGAAATAGAATTAGAATTAGAATTAGAAATAGAAATAGAATTAGAATTAGAATAGAATTAGAATAGAATTAGAATTATAATAGAATTATAATAGAATTAGAATATAATTAGAATTAGAATTAGAATATAATTAGAATTAGAAATAGAAATAGAATTATAAATAGAATTAGAAATAGAATTAGAATTAGAATAGAATTAGAAATAGAATAGAATTAAAATAGAATTAGAAATAGAAATAAAATAGAATTAGAATTAGAAATAGAATTATAAATAGAATTAGAATAGAATTAGAATAGGATAAGAATTAGAATAGAATTAGAATTAGATTAGAATTAGAATTAGAATTAAAATTAGAAATAGAAATAGAAATAGAAATAGAATTAGAATTAGAAATAGAATTAGAAATAGAATTAGAATTAGAATTAGAATTAGAATTAGAAAAAAAGGCTATGAAAGAAAATAGAAGACAAAGTATGGAGCTAATATTGTGGTGACTTTTAATTTTATTTGTGTGGTTTATAAGTTGTGTGTTTATGTATAAATAGGTAAGTCTTGATAATTTTGCAAGATACCTACAATTTTGATATCAAAACAAGTTGCGAATATGTACATAGCGTCTCTCTATGCTGCTTTAGCTTCTCTGATCCACAATAAACACCGTCAGCTAGTAAATATCTCTCTGTTTCTTCCATCCAATCTCTTCAAAAAAAAATTTCATGTTTTCAGGAATCCTATGACACAATCTCTGGTTCTTGATCTTGAAATGCTAGCCGGGGAAGCGAGTGGTGATGTTCTCATACGGAAGCGGTTTAGCCGCTACCATGTTCTCACTTGAGCTCCATAAGAACAACAACAACAACAAAAAACATAAACTCACTTTGGACAATGATCAGAAATTGAAGAATAGGCATGATAATTTAGTCGTCATTATATTCGGTTTTCTTTTTTGGGTCAGTTTTTGCCGGAGAGAGACGATGAAGTTGATGGAGCATACATATGGTGCGCAGGATTTCGTCACCGACAAGAAACACATTGCTTTGTTGCCGCCAGGAACTTATTATTTCGTTGAGGTTGACTCTATGTACCGTCGTTCCTACTATTAAGTTGCCGGAGATCGAAAGTTCGCGGCAGAGAATGGTACGGTCGGAACGAAAGACTTGGCTAGAGATAGTTATGTACTTTACCCATTTGGTAAACTTTGAAATAATTTTCTTTAATTTCTACTTTCATTTATAATGATATTTGTAAACATATTTAAACTAAAAAAAATATTTACTCAATAACTAATTTGATCCGTTGACAAAAAAAAAAAAACCAATTTAATACAGGAAACACAACCCCTTCTATACTAACCAAAAAATGATTAGTGGTTGAATAACAAAACTTAAATTCATACTTATAAGTTATTTTCGATTGAAACAAAAAATGGAAAAATGCAAATGATACATTTTTATTTGTAATAAAAGAAGTTGATTTTAACAATACAACAACATCGGGAGGAAGAAAACAAAAAAAATACAAAAACACAACAATTTTTTTCAGGATTGTTACCTTAACAAATAACACCTTCTCAGCATTTTAAGCTTTAACTTCAGTCTTCTTGTTTGGGCCAAACACGAACTTGATAAGCGATTCTTTGATAGACAACATCTCAGGGAACTCAGTCTTCAACTTAGTTGCATCGAGCTCGTTGTTACTCCTTGGAGCCACAATCACTTTTGCTTGTTCCTCCAAGGTGAAGTTTTTCCATGTGAAGCTCGGGTCGATGTACTCTCTGTACATCTCCAAGATCTCGTTGTGGCTCACGACACCTGGGTTTGTAAAGTTGTAGATCCCGGTTAAGTTCCTCTTTGCCATCTCAATCGATATTGGAAGGAGCTCGTCGAGGATCGTCATCGAGTTTGGGATGTCAACAACTTTCTCATACCGAGCAATCTTCGTGATGAAGTTTCTCGGGTTTGATAGATCCGAAGAGATAGGCATACGCACTCTTAGTGTGCATACATTTTCATAGTTCTTGAGCAGTTCTTCCACCTATTAATCGAGTTCCAAGATCAAATCCAGATCCAACAAATAACCATCAATAAACTTAGCTATGATCATGATAATCTCAGAGCATATGAAACATTGAGCTAACACCTACATTTCATCTGAAACAAGTCAATGGCTAAGTTAACATTTCAACCTAATCAATCACAAGAATTGGAATTTAATTAGCTAAAATCTTGGATTTTTCCTGATTCACTATAGATGGGAGAGAAGCAAATAAAGAAAACGGATCCAATCTGAAGAGTTTCTTAAATGAAGGGATCGAAAGTGTAAAACTTGAAGAGAAACCTCTCACCATAGCTTTGGTCTTAGAATAGAACGATCCGGTGAAATTAGGAGTATCTTCCTCCTTGAATCCGATACCCGACCCGAGAGGATGACCCGAATCGTATTCGAATATGCAACCGGTGGCGTAGTTGATCAGAACGAGTCCCTTTTCCCTGCAAATGTCGGCGAGAGTTAGGGTTCCGGCGACGTTTGTACGGATGGTCTCGACCTTGTGGGATTCGCACCAGTCGACATTAGGACGTCCAGTGACTCCAGCGGCGTTAAAAACGTGACTTGGCTTCACGGTTTCGATGTCGGCGACGATCGATTGGCGATCTTGAAGCCGACCGGAGCCGTAAGTGTAGGAGATTCCTTGAGATTCGCAGAGCTTGCCGAGCAAACCGCCGATCCATCCGGTTCGGCCGTAAATTAGGAAGTTAAGTGATCCGTTTGCTTCCGCACCCATTTTGTTTTTCTCTTGTCGGTGATCGAAGATTCCGCCGGAGAAAGGGAGATAGAAAAGAGAAAATGGATCTGAGTGGTGAGGAGAACAAATATAGTCGTTTTGTGTTCGGTAATGCTTCTTTTTATCCCATTTTGTCGGGACAAATATATTTTAATTTTACCACCCTACATTTTATTTTGTTCATATTTACGACCCCTGAGATAACAATATTTACAAAATTTCTACAATCATTTTAGAAAAAACTTGTCACCACTCAGATTAGGCATGGTATTCGGTTCTGTGTTGTTTTGGTTGGGATTTTTTTTGGATTTAGAAGTATAAGTTTCAGAATAAACCAAATTTTATTTAGATTTAGTTTAGTTTGATAAATATTAATTTAGTTTGAATTTTGTTCAGTTATTAAAAATTCGTTATAAAAATATTATCTGTATAAGTTTCTCTGGATTGTGGATCTTCAGGTTTTGGGAGTCATATTTATTAGGGTGGTATTGACCAAAAAAGATTATCAGGGTGTTGTTTTCGTTTAGTAAATATGAGGGCGTTAGAGATAAGTTTTCAAATCTTGAGGTAGTGGATTAAATTTACCTTAAATTATTAATTGTAGTGGTTGATTGGTTTTTAAAATAGGTAATTATTATTGACCCTGATTTTTGGACAGAGATCTGTGAAGGCGGTGGGACGAGAGATTCCACTTCATTGGTGGTCCGAATTTCAAATATTTAATGTCCACTGGAGTATAATATAAATTAAAAAGCCTCGTTTTACACCTTAAAATTAATTAACAGAAAATATTAATTAACTCTCAGCTATTAAAAGTAATATATTAAATATCCAAATCGTTTGATTTTGTTTAGAACAAAGCGTTAACTTGGCAATAGAATCCGTAAAGGCAACAACCATTGCATTTATAGTACTATTTTAAGAAATATGTATACTTTCTAATTACAGAATATAATACCATATACTAACACTACATATACAAAACCCACCTTATATGGTGCTATTTTTCTTTTTTATAATTGCAAATTTTTCTATATTTTTATTGTAATTGATTTGACACCGAAACTATAACGGGGAGGTTTTTAAGCAAATACCATATCAAGCATTTGAAACATTGGACATATCAAGCATATAAAACTTGCAACGAACAAAACCTTTAATACCATACATTTTTTATTGAAAATATGATAACCTCTCGTTCAGTTAATTAGTTAGTATAACTTTCTTTGTCAATAATTAATTGGTATAATGTGAGTCGGAGATTGAGAATATACAATTGGGCTAGCTCGTGAGCTATGGATACTTTTATATATAAACAGATCGGATCTTCTGTCTGAATCGTAGTGGGACAAGTGATGGGACTCATTCAAGTCTTTGCTAAGATCCAAATCTCAATTCTCGACTCGAGAGGTACTTTTTTACTTTTATATATTTCTCAGCCTCATTATTTTCGTAAAATTATTTGTTAAAATATGAAATAGAGTCGCACAAATCAGATATAGAACTATAAACTCAAAGCCATGTAGCCAAATATTTATTATTACAGCAGATTGTCAACAAGGGCTAGGCGTTCCACTTTAAATCGAAAAGAATCAAACCAGTTCTTTATGATTTAGTCAAATCTGAACCGGTTTACAAAGTTCTGCTTTAACACTAAATCGACGAGGAACAAAATGTTGGCTAAGGTTCTGAAAATAATTTTCTTTAGACGAATGTAAAACTGATAATGTTTTTGTCTTCATATTGAACATAGGTTCTGCTTTGCAAGATCATCAATCGGAGGATGAACGAAGGAATGAAATAGATTGATGATGCCAGATATTTTTTTTTTTTAAAAGATCTTGTTCCTTAAATCCATAAAAATTAAATAAATTCAACTATTCGATTATTACTTTTACTTTCTTCCTATATAAAATGATGTTAGCAAATACCAAAAATAAGTTTGTTATTATGGCTTCGAATGGTGAAGAACCGCACCGCACCGCACTTAACAATAACAAAACTTTTTACATATATATGTATATATCTATACAATTTTGTTACTATTAAAACTGCACCGTAGTTGTTCTGCATATTACCATTCGAACCCTGAATATTACTATTCACATTTAAACTTACATAATTGTTCAGATCTTTTTCTGTGATGAATCTTAGATGAATGCACGAGAATAATAACAAAAAATATACAAATTATCATTTTTAGGGACATTTCGTTCATATATATATATATATATATGTTGGTAAAAAAATTTATCATATAGGATATGACATGACTTATTATTTCCAAATGATAGTCGGTTTGCCACAACAATATTTTTGAATACACAATAAAAAATAAAATAAAATGAATTGAAATTCGAAGAAAACTTATAAATTAATATTCAATAAATAAATAAATATAATATTAATATTTTTTTTTCTAATTTTCAATTAAAACCGTTCTAAAAATAACAAAATTTAATCAGATACTAAGATAATAAAATTCTTCAAAAAATTTATACAAATATGTGGTCTCATTAATATTATAAAATAGTAGTTAATATATATTTTCTCAGTTTCATAGTAAAATTATGTTTTTAAGAAAAAAACTATTCCAAATTATATTTTATTTCATTTTTCAATGAATTGTTTTTATTACTTACCACCATTTATATTTTTCATAATTAGTTGCATTGTGTTGCTTTAAAATTTTAAAAATAAGGAATTACAAAAAATGTATTTAGCTAGGTTTCTGGTTCTTATTTAATCGACTTGATATGCTATTGATTGCTTAAAAAAGTATACAGTAAAAAAGTTCTTTTAGACCAATAATTATGATGTTTATTAATTATTTTTATCACTTATGATGTCTATTAATTAAAAAAATTGTTATGATACTATTTTAGGATATTTTTCATAAATTAATAACTCTATAAATTAATAAAATATTATATTTCTAATATTATTAATTTATATAGTTTTTACTGTAGTAACAACAAGTACATTACTCAAAGCACAAACAATTCAGTGGTTGGGGTGTAAAATAAGCTAAGCAAGAACATGATATTAATAATCACATCTCGTTATTACTAAATAACATGAACTACATATATCATGCATGATAAAGCAATGTAATTAGTATAGTGGCAATTATTTATGAATTAGTAAGGAGAGATTAATGTTTTCGCTTTGACTTCAAGGAAGTGACGGAGTGAGAGTTATTGTGATGAATCGCAGTAAAAAGTAAAACAAAATGAATCACAATAACAACAAGTAAATCACTCAAAGCACGAACCATTTAGTGGTTGGGATGTAAAATAAGCTAAGTAAGTGCATGATATTAATGATCACACCTCTTTATTACCAAATACATGAACTGCATATATTGCGCAATGTAATTAGTATATGAAAATGTAGTGGAAATTATATACTAATTAGTAAGAAGAGATTAGTGTTTGCGCTTGGACTTCAAGGAAGTGAGGGAATGAGAGTTGTTGTGCCAGTTCCTCTTGCGTTGATTAATGAACCAATTGTTGATTTGCTTCAACTGTAATCCTGTCTCCTCCACCAATTTTGCCTTGTCATCTTCCTGTTCAAATCACATCGTTTTTTACATTATATACTTTGTTGTCGTTAATTACATCATAATCCTCAATCTCTATTTATCTATTTTCTATTATTTATGTTGATGTATATAAGAATTTTAATAAGGAAAAAGACAAAAATATTGTTTATGTGTTAAAATAATTGTCTAAAAAGTAAAAACATTCGGATCTAAAGTGAAAAGCGGGCTACTAAGCGGTTATATACTTATTAATAAATTTTGTAAATCGTATGTAAATAAATATGTATTGAGTGTTGGTTATAAGAAGAAAAAAAAAAATGCATGCATTGAGTGTAATTCCAAACTGAGCCAGATTGCTTCTTTGCGTTTACATTTGCATTAGTTGTTTCATGTTATAATAATTAGAATATTATAACATGAAAACGTAAACGTAAATGCAAACGCGACGAATAATTGGACCCAAGTATGTGTGTTGGTTCGTGCAAATATAGAATGGATGTATAGTACTCACAGTAGGGTAAGGCCACTTGCAATGTTGTTGCCACCAATTTTTCAAGACAGTGGTTGTGTCTCCAGGCAATTTCCCAGCCCTTCTTTTTCTCATTATCTCTTCTCTTACATCTTCAATTCTCGATTTAAAACCCTTATCGAACAAAAATAAATGAAGTATATAATTATAAACATATTATTGTTGTGACTCATCATAACATATACATAGTTTACCTGTTTGAGTTCGAGTTTAAGTTCTTGTCTGACTCTTTCCATAAGAGATCTTTCCGATTCAGTCGGAAGCAATGGACCAAATCCCGTCATATCGTGTCCGCCGCTATAATCAAGGCCGGAATTATCCGATGAGAAATCCATATGAAGATCGTCCTCGTCCTCGGACATCGTCGCACCGGACCCTTCTCCTAATGTCGCTCCTACGAGAATAGACAAAGTTTAAACGAAATGTTACTCCAACAGTCCAACCACTCTATTTACATGGATAAAAGCTCAAAAGCACTTTTGCTTAAAACAAGCCACATCAAATCTTCAATGTGTGTATACATGTACAAGTGTGTGTATATTAAGTTTTGATTATTTGGATGTTTGCGCATGTTGAAATATTTAATTGTAATGACAAAAAATAAAAATTAAAAACACACACACAATAGACAAACTAAGTGGAAATGTGACATACTGTTCCAAAATTTACGTTTCAACACAAGTACTCTTTAGTTTATTTTCTTTGTTTTTATCCTCTAAAGAAAAAGTTAAATGATTCTGATGCCTTTGATATATTTCCGAGGCTTTGGAGGTATTGTCTCTTGAAACATTTACATCTTTAGAATAATCATATAATGTTAAGCACAAATTAATTATATCAATATTTAATTGTAAAAGCTATATCCATATTTTATATCTAATTGTGAAAGTATATTCTTCATGATCATCCCCCAATACATACATTTAATTATATATAATTTTTATGTTTGCCGGCTGTTTATATCTGATATGATCAGCAAGAACCTTTAGATATCTAACTCAATTATTTGTATTAAAATAACCTATTTTCCACAAAAGATTAATTTTAGTTATTATATTGTATTTGGAACATACTGCGTGGTTTATAACATTATATAATAGTGTTTACTATTGTATATGGATATATGGTTTCTAATATTTTATAAAGTCATATATCTAAGAGACTTAATTACAACAAACATATGATACTTAAAAGACTTATATTTAATATTCCGATCCTCATATAAATAAATAAATAAATAAATTCCAAAAGGTTAAATTTGATAAAATTTTCTTGATATTTTACAAAAATAAATAGAAAATGTAGGAGAAAACAAACCTGTGAGAGAATGGAGGTTGTTTTCAATTTCACGGCAAGCCATCACAGCTTCGACGGCATGAACCCTCACGTGTTGTTGAAGCTGTTCTTTGAAGCTACATAACACCATTACATATTGTGCCTGTATCCAATTTTTATTATCATCTATACAAACACACACACACACACACACATATATATATATATATATATTAATATAAACATTTAATTCATTTACGTAAAATAAACATTTCCATATATATATGTATACACACGTACAAATACGTGCATCTGGTGTGGTGTGTTTTGAGCGCTTAAACCTATTTTCCACCCAATTTTAATAATCACAAATTACTTCCAAAATTATAGTTGAGATATCAATTCCACTTTAATGCAGTTGCAAACTTTAGTATGGAGTATAAATAACCGGCTTCAACCAACATGAATAATCAAAATTTTAACAGATGATTTAAATTTAATTACAAAGATGACAGTTTACATTGACTAACTCTAATGAATTTAGCACATAATCATGAGACCACTAAAAAGCTAAATCTACACGATAAGCCTATGTATGTGTGTGTGTGTGTATACTATATGTGAAAGTTTGGGAAGATACACAAATTTTCATGGAAATTGACAAAGTTTACATCTTTTTTACAACATCATTCACACGTTTCAGATTAAACTGGCAAGGAATTTGTAATAGAAACCACAAAAATAATTGAAAAACATGATTTTCTTTTTTTTTTTTTTAAAAAAAAACATAATACCACAAGTTTGATTAGTAATTATAAGTTTATAACTTAGTCCACTAGCAATAATTAAGAAAGTTTATGACGACACAAAATTTTCTATGAAAATTAACAAATTTTATATCTTTAATTTCACAAAACTTCTGTATAATTTACCACTAAATCATTGAAAAAACTGTTTCTGGTGAAACATATTTTTCAAACACAATAATAAAAAAACTTCATTCATTCTTGCTCCATTATAAATCAATCTTCTAAACAAAAACAAAGAACAAACAAGTAATCAAACTAAAGATTAATTTCTACAACAATTAGTCTAATCAACGTACCAAGAAATTGTCGAGCTCGTGACGATCATGCTGCGAGAATCCAACGGCTGTCGAAGCATAAGATCGGAGAAGATGATGAGATTGAGAAAGCTGAGCTTCAATGATCGGAAGCTGATCGATCGGAGTCGCCACTCTTAGACATGCCACGTGTGCGGCCAATAATTGCTCGTACATGGGATGTGTCGCTATCTCTCCTTTCATTTGTCTATTCTGCTCCGCCACCAAGGCTGCGTCTCCGTCTCCTCCTCCGCCTACTGTGGCTCCGATCATACCTAACGCTGCTTCTTGCATATTCTTGATTGAAGACGGAGAGCGAGATACGTTTTTGTCCCGAAAACCCTAATTCTTGAACCGGATTTTGTTTGTACGATTAGCTCATACACAGAGAAAGAGAGAGAGAGAGAGAGAGAGAGAGAGATCGGAAGAAATCAACGTGTATAAAGCTGTCCTGATTTTTATCCCCTTTATTTGTTTCTTTTTTCACCTTTTTATAAATATATATATTATTTATTTATAAATATTTCTTTTATTTGTATACATTAAAACAATGTTTTGGGTAGCCATACCAAAAAACAATGTTTTGAGTTTTGATCCGATTAAAAGGACAGGTCCGACCACACCATATTAATGTTTAATTCGGATAAGTCTACATCTGTATTTTATTTTTTCTTCAAGAGCTTCATATTAGTTAAAACGGTTTATAAATACAAATAGAAAATACAAATTTTACATATATGATATCATATAAATATATTTGAGCATTATGTGCTAATATATCTGGATTTGTAGTGAAAATTTGTGAGATTTATAAGATAGAGGAAAAATGGCTCCTTACTGGTTTTTCGAATTGCTCCAAATATGTAAAATTACAATTTATTTCATTAGTAAAGATATGATTTTCACTTTAATACGTTTTCTTTTATTAATAACTTTATTATTTGGTATTGTTTAAAAATAGTATCAATTCTCTAGTATTGTTATTCATTTTGTGTGAAACTAAGATATTCTAACAATAAACACAATAATAAAGGTTAAAATAAATTAAAAATATGAGTTATTACAATTTTGTTTTGTTTAATTTTTTAATTATTACGAAAATGAATAACAGTTTTTTAGCTTGTGAAATTCAAGGATTGAAACATATTTCAATTTTTATAAATAAGTATATAAATTGCGATCCCTAATTTATCTAAATGTGTAGGGGACTGGGAAAAATATTCTGCAATTGATTTTTTTTTTTTTTAATTCAGAACTAGACTATCTGAGTTTTACTGATTTAGAGGTTACATGACTAAGAAATGCTGCATTAAAGCTGTATCAAATAAGTCATAGGCATATAATTTTGGGATGAGTATATAATTGTATTTTTTTTATTGAACAGTGCTATTAATTTGGTGTTGTTAGTTCAGTGGGTGTAAGAGGATTAGGTGTGTCTACCGGTCCCGTCGTTAAAGGTAGGAAGATATTTTCTTTATCTCGTAATTTTCAACTAATTTTTAAGTTCAAGTTGTTGAATCACTTATTAGGTCTCAAATCATTGTCAAGACGATAAAAAAAAAAACAAAGCGATGTGTTTTTATTTGGTTAAAGAAGAGATGTATTTTCGTTTTACATTTTATATACATATACAAATTTAAACTCATAAGTATAATTTCATATATAAAGCACGTTATCAACGTGTACTTTTTCATAACTTTACGTCTAGGAATATCGTGGAAGTGGAACCAAACATAGTAGCAGTTTTCTAATTTCGTTTTATCGAGTGTAGTTTGAAATTAAGAAACCTAATGGAACGATAAAATGAAAAGTCTTTTTTTTTTTGGACGGCAAACGAAAATCAATATATTATTCTCCAATAAATGAGAAAATTTGATCACATACATAAGTGCTTTTAGTTTGCTTGGTCGGTGAAACATTGACTTATTAAAAAAGCGATTATTATATCCTCTTTTCATAGTGAAATTTCAGATAATTCGGTATTTGTTTCACAAACATTGAAATTGCACATGAAATATGATTTTGATGATGCAGTTTAGTGAAGTATTAGAGACTTTTTCTCTTACTTTCGAACAATCCTAAAGCAACGCAACTGGCTTTTTTTGCATTCACTTGGGATAATGGAATAAAAGGATTTTGTAAGTTCCTATGCAATCGATGTTTACGGCTATGCAAAATATTCAAAATTTGATTCTAGCTCATCTGATTTTAAAACAAGATATTTAATTACTCGACTATGGAT
This sequence comes from Streptanthus diversifolius, assembly GCA_039880935.1. Taxonomy (NCBI): domain Eukaryota; kingdom Viridiplantae; phylum Streptophyta; class Magnoliopsida; order Brassicales; family Brassicaceae; genus Streptanthus; species Streptanthus diversifolius. Next base: position 751,764 of record JAXGFM010000007.1, read on the forward strand.
TTGGATTCAGAAAGACTAAGATATATGAATTCTATCGAGATCCGCTAATGTATTTACATACTGAGATATACATACATATATATATATATATAAGAATTTATATAATAATATTTTAAAATATCACTAACAATTATTTACAAAAGCCAGAGTTTTTTCAAAAACATCCATAAAAGTGTGTTCTAAAATCTGTATAGAAATTCGTTTGAAAAAGTTTATATGATATTTTTATTTAATTTAATTTTCAATATTGTATTTTTCCCAACAAAATGTTATTTATGATATTTTAATAATTTAATATTATTATTCAACTATTGCATATTTTTATATTATGATATTTAGAGATATTAGTGGATCTGGATATAGATAATTATTTTTTTTGAATCTAATAAATCCAAATTCGAATCATGATATCATCAAATTTTAAAATATCTGATTCGTACATATTCCTAATCGTTGCATTTTTAGTTTCAATTATATTTAAGTAAATATTTAAGAAAAGTAAATCTACTAGTTTTAAATAGGAAGCAAGAACGATCAAAACAAAACATGATGATGTACTACAAGTTTGCAATTTCAAGTAATATTGAAATATTAATTTGGTGGTATATTTGGACAAGGTAACGTAAAATATAAGAACATAACCAAATTGAACTATGCGTAATCAATAAATGTTTTACCAAAAGTAAATTTAGAGATTTTTTTTTTATTAAAGGGTTTGTTGTCCTCCAAAATTAGTTAAATATTTCAAGAATATCTAATTTAAGAATATTAATATGGTTAGTCAAACCGTTTTAGAAATTTTAATATTTAAGTTTCTTTTTTTGTTAAAAAATGTTTATGTAATCTAAACATCAATTTCCACTAAGAATTTTCACTATTGCAATTTTTAAATTGATAACAGTATATTCTAAAATTAAAGTTGTGTTTCATATATTTTCAACTAAAAATCAATCAACGATAAATGAATTACCTTACATTATTTATATATTATTATTATAAATCTCTTTTAATTTATAATGTGGGTGTCTGGGAGAGTTTTGTAGAGAAAACAATAATGGAGTGGAACTAAAGCAAATAGCATAAGATTTGTGAGTAAATTACATAAAGAAAAAGACGAAAGAATGATTTTGCATTCTTTTGATTAAATAGAAAGAGAAAAGATACACGCCTTCCACTCTTTTTGTGTAGTTTATTTTTACAAAATATCTTTTGTTTTACGCAATGATATTCGTGAGATGTCGAAAAAAAAATGAAAGAAACAAAATAAAGAGGGACACAGTTGTTGGTCGAAACAAATAAAAAAATTGGGACAATATTGTCGTTTTCTTAAGCTTAAGATTTAAGACATCTCACATCTGAAACAGTGTGTGGTCCTTATTCCTATGAAAACTACTTCTCAACTAATGTAATGCAACCATTACCTAAGATGGGCCGAATCATATTTTTAGTTTGGACTCTATTGGGCCAATGCAATTAAGGTGTTACAGCCTACTTGTACACATGTGGAGGTACATATTGTACAAATTAACATATATTTATTATTTATTATTATTATTATTATTATTATTATTATTATTATTGGGATCATATTTCTCATTTTCTCAAACTCAGGTTGTCATATATAAAATTAGCATATAAATGTTGTCAAAAAAATTAACATATAAATTTTCATCAAAAGAGATCCGAAGGAAAATCTTCTTTTGATTAAGATGATTTTCTAAAAAATTATTACTTTTTGGGCCTCATTTAAACGTATAGCCAGTTTATAAAATTACACTAATTAATTATAATATTACCTTATAATTTCATCATTTTTACTTGTAATCAACTAAATACTGTATATGTCCCAAAACTCCCAACAACATATGCAGTTAAATAAAACCCTTTTTACAAGAAAAGAGAAAAAAAAAACGAATTCAAACGTACTTAAATTAAACTAATTAATTAGGAACACACTCATGTTCCATGAAACCAGGCAAAGTCCTTGTAGCAGAAGCAACGAAAACCCTAGAATGCCCCACCATTGACACTACTCTCAGAGCTTCTTCTTCATAAGCTTTTCTCTCCATCTCTTCCCTTTTTGCCCTTCTCATCCGCTTCTTCGCCGTTATAACTGCCGCCGCTACCACAAGCCCTAAAAGCACCACCCCCACCGTCAGAGATCCAACGAGCCCTCCAACAACCGATCTCCACCGTCCGAACTTCTCCTTCTTCATCCCCTTTTCTCCTCCACCGTCCGATTTGGACGAATCCTGATCATCCGTCACCACTAAACCAAAATGACCGTTAGTTTTTATGGCGCAGACATAAGGCTTTACTTCTCCGGCAAACGTTACTTTCCCGTCTAGTCCGAAAGTCACACACATTGGCTTATTCAAGAACGTTCTCTCTACCATCGACGGTCCAGAAATGTTTCGGAAATCAACGGTGGACGGATCTTTAGCATCGTCTAGGAGAAGACTTATCTGATAAGAGCTGCTCAAATTATTCCCCAAAACAACGTCGTTTAATGCATTATAAGCTAAGAGCCCTAAAACCGGAGAGACAAGTCTATAACCGGAGAGATCATAGTTCTCGTAATAGATATCAGACCAATTTGATCCCAAGATTTGTCTCACGACCACAAGACGTTCACCACACGGTTCAAGAATCGCTCCGACGCCGATATGGAATTCTTGGAGTTGTGCTCCATATCGCCGGAGACTCCCACACCGGAACCTAACAGCGTCGAGATTTATGCCGGAGTAGTTAGACGGGAGATGAACACGCCGAAGAACGCCGGTCTTGATTGAGTAATGTTGGTTCTTGAAAGAGTTTAGAGTGTAATCTCTTAGGAGGAGATCGAGAAGACTTGAAGATTCCTTGAAAGGTTCTTGAGTAGTACTACTAGTGGAAGGTGAACCTTTCAGATGAGAAGGAAGGAATGAGAATAATATTATGATTAGAAGAAGAGAGGGAAAATAGAATATTGTTGTTGTTGCCATTTTTTTTTATCTTGATTGAGTTATTTTTTCTCGTGTGTTGTTTTTGAGAGAAATTGAGAAGAAGATGTGAAGGGGAAGACATTAATTTAGTTGATCATGAGATATGAAATTTCCTTTAGCTCAGTGAAGGCTTTAGATTGAAGGGAAAGGTTTGCTTTTATATGTATAGATATATTTATGTATATGTTTGTATGCTAATCAGTATGATTTTTTTTTTTGGATATTAAAGGCGGCATGAGATTGTTTTGAGTAAAGTGTACGTCTACATATTAAATGAATAAATCTTTTTGAAGTAAGAAAAAAACACTTAAAAGTGTATATATTGATTTTGTGGGTGACTAAACATTCGTCAAAGTATATTTTAATCACATCGGTACAATTATACACTGAGGGGTACGATCAGAGTAATTAAGTAGTTAAATAGAGATAATGCAAGATAAATTACACTCAGCCCTATTATAGATTAAGCACGTAGTAAAACCTCACATAAATCAGAATTAACAAGTCTTTTACGTTGTCAATGAAAAGAGTTACCAATTAGATCCCATCGATTATAATGTAAAATGAAAAACAAAAATTAAACACGAAAGTTTAAACAGTTTGTCTCGGTAAAGCCAATTAACCAGATATATTTTTCTCAACTAATGATGGACAAAATAAAATAGACAAGATTTAATTATTACTATATGTAATCGAACCGAGTTAAAATAAGATAGCTTCTTCTATCAATCTGCCTGAAGAAGACAAGACCAAAGGGTAAAACCGTAATAAGATAACCTCTCTCAATTGATTTGTCTCACGAACAAAGGGTAAAAAAAATAATGATAAAAACATTTATCGTTAAGAAATCAACGTGTTATCCTTCATTTCTCAATAATAATGGACAACAAAAAAGGACAACAATTAATCACTAAGATATGATCAAACGAAGTTATTGTAACAAGAAGCCTCTCGATTGACCATCCTCAAGAATAAGGGGTAAAACCGTTATTTGACATCAAAGATTTTATCAATCAGCTGAAATTAGCATTGGTTTGGTAGGTCTGGCCGGTGCTCCAGCTAGCCGGAACAGCATTCCAAGCGTAAATGGTCTGACGAGTGGTGTAAGAGGTGAACAGGAACGAGAGAGATTGGCCATAGAGAGAAGAGAAAGCTTGGTACGAAGCTCCCCAGTTGTGGCTCATGTCGATCCAGCTCGTGCGGCTACCTTTAACGGCCACAGTCTTGATGTCACCAGCACCACCGACGTTCATCACGTACACAAGAAGCCAATATCCATTTCCTTCAAATCTTAACCTTATTCCTCCAGTCCTTTTGCATGCCACTCTGTATATATATATATTGTTATAATATAATGGATGTGAGAAAGATATACATAAAACGGAAATAATACAAACATTTTTACTTGATTCAATGCACATATTTCATATATTTTTACTTATCCAGAATTTTCTTTTGTCGTCCGACTACACTAGCACAGACCACATAATAATAACACATACACTAGAATTCTACAAAAAAAAAACATGATCTACATAAAATGAAATATAATTTTGTTGCATATAACAGAACGTGTTTGAAGAATTTTTTGGACTTTGACTTCATATTGATGATTAATTAGTCACCTAATTTTTTTTCTTTTAAGTGATACATTCTTAATTTTGCTTATATTTTTGGTTAATTATAAGAAAAATTCTCCCTAAAACATTAGCTTCAAGAATATTTTTAATATATCTAATTTAAATGTCCATTATTAGCTTCAAAAGGGTTAATAAATAGCCTTTAATCTATTATGTTGATTTTTATTGCATCTAAAAACTTTGGCAGGGCTTTGAAATGTAATATAGTCACTTAATTAGTTGTGGTTTCAAAATGTGGATCCAACCAATTGTCAAAATTTTGAGAAAGATTCGAACGTATAATAGTAACCGAAATTTCATAAATCCAAACTATTATCTGGAAAAAGTTTTCTATAAATCTTCAATCAATATCTAGCTATCTAAAAAACTCTTTGGTCCTTTTTATACACATGTAACACATCTCCGCAAATTTTTTTTTAGAAAATTGTAATATTTAAGACACACAAATTACTTAGCATACTTGGATGCATATTGTAAGGTGGTTTTGTGGATGTTACCTCCGGTACGAGACGGGGATGATACCAGCCTTCCAATTAGCGATTTTCATGAAAGCCGGTTTAGCCAAATCAAAATGGGCACGTGGCGGATTACACCACCCACCATTGTTGGAGTCTTGGCCCCAATTCGGTGGACATATGTTGGTCGCAGTCACCACCGTGGCTGGTGAACTGTAATAGCAGTTAGGCGATGACACACACCTTATTTGGAAACACTGACCGCACGAGTAACCGTCGTTGAAGAGAACTGTGCTTAGTGCCGACGTGGCCGCACCGTAGCCGCTGTCCCATAGATTGCCATAGCCACAAGCCCCACCTGATAGATGGATATTTTGTCATGCCAAAAATTGTCAATTACATTTTAATTATAGCCTCAAAACATTCATGCATTATATATGGCGATGCAAAATTTGTTTCTAGCAACAATTTATAAATTAAAAACGTTTCAGTAATCTAAACAGATTGTACAGATCCTACGATTTGAAGAGATTATATAAATCCTTGAAATTATGCTATAGTAAAAATATGAATGCCATCGAAAACTCATAAATAAGTTTTTTTCCCCATATCATCTTTAGCTTATAATTAAGATGTTTTTATGTTCAAATTATTAGTTAGTTAATCTGATATTGTTACATGATCTTACTATATAGTTCGTGTTCTACGTATGATATATAATGTAGTAGTGTTTGATTTTTACCCATGGTTTCGCTGGCGGTTTCGTCCCCGTAGAAGGTGGCTGAGGCCTGACGCCACGGGCTCCCGGCATATGCCGCGGTTGATGTTCCGATCATCGCCATTACCGACAAAATAACTAAGCACTTCCGATACAAATTTTGATCCATTTTTTTTATCCTTGTGTTTCTTGAGGACTCCGACTCTTGTTTTCTCTTTGAAAAGCCAAGTCTTATGATTGCATAAGATCTCATATATATAATGAATACAATCGCTTACTAATTATTTTTGCTAAAATGAAAGGCAAAAAAGACATCGTTGTAAACGTGAGACACACTAAGAAAAGAAGAGTATGAACAAGTAATAGACGTGCGTTCATGTTTGCTTTGGTCTGCGCCTCCCTTAACATTCTAACTATTTTAGTTAGTTTGACTTTTTTAATGTTTTTTTTTTCATTCTTTTTTTTTTCTTTCTGTTTAGGTCAATTTATATGAGACAGAAATTATATGTAACAAAAAAAACCTAAACGATATTCATTATATGTAATATATAATATTACACATGTACTAAGATGGAACATAGAGTCCAAACTTGTTATTCTATTGTAAAAAAGCACATATTTTTTTTTTTTGCATATATCATAATTTGAATTTTTGAAAATAAAGACAAATTGTCAACACAAAGGTTGAACTTCTAAGGATAAAGATGTCGTTCTATACTAAATAGAATCTCATTCCATCATATCTCTGTGTTTCTATACAATATATAGAATTATATATATTATTTGTTTTATTCCATTTTTAAATGTTATTTTTATATAACTGTTTTGATGAGTTTGAATTTTGTATATGTCTAAATTTATGTACATGTAAAAGAATCAATTTTCTTGTCTTTTCGAACTTAACAAAATATTTCTGGAAACTAATATGTTATTTGAACTTACATACTATATTACAATGTTTTTAGTTACGATTTTTATTTTCTGTTTTACATGGTTATATTCTACAATATGGATATACGCCAAATTGATCTTAATTAAAAAGACATCATCGTATTTTTTTGGTCGTCCAATCTTTTTTATTGAAAGCTTAAAAGGGCAGGTTTGTTTCCTTTAAACTCTCTTTCTGTCTATCTTTATTTAGACTCTGTTTCTCTCTGTTTTCACTTGTATAAGCCTTTATCTATTCAATATTTTTTTTCATTCATTACAAACTTATAGTAGTTTCTTCTACTTACTTAAATCATGCTTCTTAGTTCAGTTTACATCATTACAAACCTGTAGATATTGAGACTGTTCTAACAACTCCTTAACCACTCCATGTCACACCACTTAATTTTACTTAATTAACTGATTTCTTAACACAACTAACGACTCATTAGAAACCTGTAACTAGACAGATTTCTTCTTTGACTCTAAGTTGGCTTTCATTTTCTTCTTCTTCTGACTGATTTCTCTTCTTCACTTGCAGGGCTCATCTCTCAACACCCTGTCGTTATCCAGAACCAACAAAAGAAGAGATAATGGTTGACGAACATAAAACACGTGTCCAAACAAGTAGAAGATAAAGGTTGTGGACGAAGAGGAAAATCACCGGCGTACTTTCCGGCACCGATCTCCTTTAAGTCGAACTTTAGATGAAACCACTCTAGGCTCAATCGAGATCCAACCCGTTTTTTTTTTTTTTGAAAACCACAGTTTAAAAGTCCTCCGAAGAGGACTGTGCTATAACCAGCAGCACATGAACTTCTACGGGCAGCCAGAAAAGCTGCTTCCGGCCACCATCCTCGAACTAGAAAAACTATGAGAACCATCTCCCACGGATGAACAACAGCCGTCAAAAACCGTTGTTTGCCATTGTTCTTAGCAAAGTCGATGACATGCTCATGTCTCACTCTTTTAGATAAGATTGGAGTCATTGGACTGTCACATTATTTACCTGTCTACCTTGAAAGATGTATAAAACATAATGAAGATTTTTTTTTCTCATCTTAAAAATTATGTAACATATACATAAAGCCTGATTTATTCTTCTAGATTGCATGTATATATAACCTGTGTATATCATATTAATATACTTTATTTCAAATTTATTTTTTTATAATTCAAAAATTCAGTTATGTTTCTATAAATAGATTTTTTAATTTATTTTTAAAATATCAAAATATTGAATAATAAAAAATGTCAAAATGATATTTATATATAAATAGTATAACTGCAATCAAGAGATGTATCTATATAATTGTTGTTGTTGAAAATATTAGAAGTCCACTTGGGAAATGTCTTTTGTTAATTTTTTATAATAATCAAAATAAGATAGTTTTGATATCATCAATGTCTCACTACAGAAGCATATCTTCACTAAATTGTCGAAACGGAAAAACCCGTTACCTTTTTTGTATACGTTATTCTCAAAATCTTTTCTATAATGTAATTCATTCCAAATCAGTATAATAAGACAACATATGTTTCAAAAATTCAATTCTAGGCACTAAACAAATAAACTACCGTAACACTAAAATAACATGATCTTAGTAGTTAACAACACAAATAAAATATACATTAAAGTTCAGTAAACTCCATTTTAAAATCACGAAAATAACTAGAACCTTTTGATCTTCTTTTATGGCTACATATTCACTATTTTATCTTTAAGCTCTGAAAGATTGATCTTTATTCCGTTGCCGACCTGAAATTTTGAAACCATGATATATTATTATTTGTTATATACTAGGCCTATAATTGGTAACTAAGGAACAATGAGGAATAGTGTATTCTTAATCATTCCTAAAAAATACACCAGTTATAAGTATGTTTTTTTACATATGATTCTTTCTCATTCCTTCTTTTATAGGAGAATACAGAACAAATATATTCCTTATTTGGGGAGAAACAATAAGGAACAATTATTCTTATTAATTTGTTTTCTTTCATTCTTTTCCTTATCATTCCTATTAGTTCTCTAATGGTCACTAGTTATAATATATAAAAGGTGTAATGAGAGTCAAGATTTATAGTCATAGCCTACTGAATTTCACTAATATTACTATTATAGCATGTGTAGTTTAAATGTAAATTATATATATATATATATTGTAAGATATACTAGGAAATTATATTTCTTTTCGTTGAAGATTAAGGAAAAAATGTAGCATTTTTTTTTCTGGAAATCAAGCCAATAAATGGTCAAAACTAAAAAAAATGATACTAAATTTAATAACATAAATTTAAATTAATTATTGAATACTGATTTTAGTAACCAAAATAGCTGGTTTTAAAAATAAAATATTGAAATTTATTATTTGTGAAGCAAATAAAATTATGGTAGAACTAATTATGGTAGATTCATATATATGATATGTTTTAGTGATAATTTTACCTGAGAAACAATGGTGTTTATGAATCTCTGTTGCAGCCTAGTTGAGAGGCAGCTAACTACACTAAGCCTTTCGTCTTGAGCCAGGATTTGAAGAACACTCGAGAGACAAGACTTGTTTCGTCCGACACAGCAACTTATGATGATCTCGATACCGACCAAACAAGGCATGACCATAACCGTAATGTGTTTGTCATCTCCACATGAGCATATGGATGATGACAATGATGATGATGATGATGATAAACCACTAGTGCATTCCTCTGTAGATAGATGAGCAGTAATTGTGCCCGGTATGGACTTTTTAATCTGATTTTTCTTTTCGTTGAGTTCTTTGATCTTGTTTTGTAAGTTTTTTATGTAGTTCACTGCTTGAAAAATATGATCTGCTGTCGCTCGTTTACCCTAAACGATATAATCATTTGAACAATCACTTGTAATTATTTGATTCAAGAGTGTAATTAAATTAACCAGTGTTGAGAAAAAAAAAAGATTTATCAGTTGGAGAGGATGTTACATTAATCTCGGATCCCAATTCGAATAAATTCACTTTAGCTGAATATATATAAACTTCATTTAATTTTAATATTTAAATCCCCACCTAAGTTATAAAAAATGTAAATTAATGTAACTAAATATTAAAAGTTTACTACTGTGAAAAACTTATACGAATAAACTTAATGTAGCTAAGATATAAATACATATATATTTTCTGGATTTTATTTTAAAATTACCAACTTAGGATATATATATATATATATAATACCATACTTTATTATAATTTCATATGTATCACACAAATTTCGTTTCTTATTGCTTACACCATTTTTTCTGCTATTAGATTGCAAACATCATGGTTTTGCTATGGTACTAACGGCGAAAGAACAAAAGAATCAGAAAATAGTAACCTAGAATATATATAATAAAGTATATATATATATATATATAACCTAAGTTTTGTAAGATTTTACTTAAAAATACTTAATATATATAGATGGGCCCTATATAGATCACACCTCTATTAACAAAAACTGCTAATTCGCTTTCCCTTTCACACGTAAAACTGATAATTATTTTTTAATTAATAAGTAATTAATATACATATAAATCAAATATATAATAAAGTATTAAGATTAGATAAAAAAAAATCTTTTAGATAGCTACCTGGATGTATTGAAATGGCAAGAGAGATCTTAGACTTTTGAAAAGAGATGAAACTTCTAATCTTCTTTGCCTTTCAATGTCTCTGTGTCTCATCTTCTTGCTTTCTCGATCATCATCCCCTTTGTTGGCTTCACTTGCGCCATATGGGTCACACAAACTTCGTTTCTTATTGCTGACACCATTTTTGTCTGCGATTAGATTGCAAACATCATGGTTTTGGTATGGTATTAACGGCGAAAGAACAAAAGAATCAGAAAATAGTAATCCATCGTCGTCGGTCAAATCAGGCATAAACAATGAAGGAACAAAATCCATCTTTTCTTGGTAAAAATATAATCTCAAGATTTGAGTGTTATGAATACTCTTTGGTATGTTTTTTTGTAGTAGTGTTGTGACTTCCTTACTTGTCAGTCTCTTTATACTTAGCTCCAAGATTTATTTAACTTTTTCTTCTTCCCTTTAATAGGACAGATGTGATGAGGTTAGTGATTGATCTCGAAGAAACTTAACTTTTATTACAATATCCATATAAGATATGAGTAGTTGGGATTAAACGTTGATAATATTATTAAATAAGACTTTGGACTGTTCATTTAGTGGCTATTGAATAATCACGTCAATAGGGGACGGGAACATATGTTTTAAATGTGCTTGAAATGAAATCTCACCTATATTACAAACCACTCAAATTTTCAACTCGAATTAACTTATGTTCTACAATAATTCAACACTCCCTAAGTTTCGTAAGGATATAAATTCTAGGTTTTAGAGATTTGCTTCATATAGATAGATACTATGTTTAATAATTTTATGTACAAAATCATATGGTATTTACAGGTATTAAAAGATCTATCTAATAATTATTTATTAGTTACGAAGTCATACTTGATTTTTCACTAGCAATAACTAAAATTCAAAGGATAAATTTGATTTTTAAAATATTTTTCAAAACTCTGAAATGTAAAACATAGGTTATATTTTTTAAAATTAATTATAACAGGTGTAGTTCCACACCTAAACTCAAATTAAACCCTCACACATCTAAAAAAATCATGTTTTCTTGCCATTTGAAATATTTACAGTGGCAGATAAATAGCTAACTACAGTATGAGGATCCACAAATGGAAAACACGAAGTTGAGTTTATATTATTTTACGCAAATATTATTTTAGTTTAAATATAACATATAATCTCTACATTCATATATATATATATATATATATGTATAGTAGACATAATTATGTTCTAAATACAACTGGACTTCATTACACACCAGACTACTAGTTATACAATAACCGATAATGTTAACTTGTTTAACAGGATATATAAGGTGGTTTGAATATTATTAAATAATGAAAAGTTTTAAACATCAATGTTAACGAAACAGATTATTATGATGATATGTCGATAAAATATCGTGAATTCACTTGTTTAACATGAGAATCTTGTATAATATTAACTTTTACCTTAAAATCGGCATGCACTTTAATCTCGTATAATTTAGATGTGCTCATCTTATAAGACTTATCTCATCACTATTCTCTTGAATATTGTAGCTACACTAACATAATTTTTTTTTCCAAATAATTATTGTTTTAAAATTTCATTGTAAATCTTAATGTAAAACAATCATTTTAATCTCAAATAAAAATTAAGTAAAAATGACATTTTTTCTGAAAAATCTTAAATAACACTTATTGTAACAAACAATTATTAAAGCTTATAAGATCAGGAAAATATTTGTTATTGAAAAAAATTTATTATTGAAAACAAATGAAACATTACAGCATGATAAATTATGAAAAGAATAACAGTAACAAAGCTATTCGGCGAAGCAGAGCAAGAACTTCAAATGAGAAGCAAAACGATACTTAAAACATATAAACCAACTCCAAAGGATAAAGGCGAAACAAACCAGACTCAAACTGTGTCGTTTAAAGAAAAAAACCTGCGAGTGGCGGCAAATGGAGAAGATATTGACTCGTGTCTATTACTTTTATTCATTTCTATTCATTGGCTATTGTTAATCTGTTAATCTCATCTCTTTTTATTCTGAGTAGTGATATATCAAAGTAACGAGTAAGCCACGTATTTGATATATCTAATCCCAATAACGTAGTGTAGTTAAAAGGAGATTAAGACAGATTTTCATTTTGCATTTAATATATTAATGTAACGCCTAATTATTAGAGAGTGTAATTGCAGATGATAACGTGGACACTGAAAAAACCATTGAATGTTTTGCAATAATTGTTAGTGAAGTAAATGATTTGCTATTTAATATATTAAATGTAACAAGTTAGGGTCAGGATTAGGTCTGACATTTTGGTCAAGGGGTCCCTTAGATTGTAGGGGTGGTCATTCTAATTTACGTGCGGTGGTTTTGGTTCGATTTTTTTTTATCAAATTTTATTATTGAAAGTTGATGCCAAACGATAATCTTTTGAAAGCTTATTGATTTTTTTTTTTCATTTTTCTTGTTCGGTTTGAATTAAAGTAACAGCTATAATTTTAATTTTAACCTCATATTTTTAATTGTTTATTTGGTATTAATTTAGTTAATTGAGTTATATTATATAAAAGATTTATTTTAAAAATATTTAATAGTTAAATTATTTCAAATTTCTTTATTTATATATCTATTATGTTACTTAATAAATAACTTTGATTAAGAATAAAAATTAGAGTTGTTGAATACAAAAATACGTTAATGATTTATTTATATAATTAGCTTTGTAAGAATTAACGTCAAAAAACAAACTTCTTAGTTAGTATTACAAAGATTTTATGACTTTTTATGTTGCTATTTCTAGAAATATAATTTGGAATAAAAGTTATTAATTGAGAAAAAACTAAAAAGAAAATTTCAATAATAAAATTTAGTTATTATAATTTTAATTCTTCAAAGTTATTTATGTAATTTAGTATTGGTTTAATTAACGTGAACAAGACATAAAAAATTAACTTTTTAAATAATTCTATAAATATAGATGTTATAAGTAGGTAAATAATAATATTATAAATAGATGTTATAAGTAGGTAAATTATAATAAATATTATAATATTTATGGACTATGTAAATTAAATTTGCATACAGGTGAATAAATCAGCCTCTATAGTTTGGTTTGTGTTTTGTTTTGTTTTTTTTGTTATGAGACTTTAATATCCCCTTAAATATTTTGAAATGTTGTGTTGGAACTTCAAACATATGTTATGAAGTTCAAAAGTAGTTATTATTGTATCACATGATTCTGACTTGTTTTGCTTTATTATGTTAATTTTATTTTTATCAGTTCTAAATACATCGAAACTAAAAAAAAAAATTTTTTTTTTTTAAAAAAACGTTCCTAACATGATCTATAATTTTCTCTATAAAGTCAAAACTCCAGAAACCTATTGATTTTGCCTCTGAAAATATAACACATTGGAACATCATCGAGTGAAAACTTCGAACAAAAAATCTTCAGCGACTTATTTGCTCCAATCAAGAAGTACATTCGACATCGTCTTTACATCTAAAGCCCAAATTGATACTATACAATATATATATGTCCAAAAATATATTTAAAGGCCCAAATAGATTGGTAAATTATTCTGGACATGAAGAACGCGAAAGCGGTGGTCAAGTGATTGCTTACACATGCACGCACGGGTTCAAACATCAGATTTTAGATTTTGTAATGAAACATTGTGGATATCAGTTTTCAGAAATTTCGATATGATTTATGGAGATTTGAGTTTTTTTTTTAATAACATATGATTCATTCAAATACAGGAGTTATACATCCATAAACACGGAACCCTTATCGTCAATTCTTTATCCTTTTGAAAATGTCAATTTTTTAATCTTTTTGATCCTTTCGATTTTGATCTTTTCTTCAGTTTGCATCGTTATGGAAGCCTCGTCCCTTTCCCATCAAAATCCCTGAGTGGAACTCTTCTGTTGTGTAGGTTTCAACCTACAATTGACTAACATATACTAGCATTACTATTTACGTGCCATTGTGGCTTCGCAGAGTTTCTTCATCAATGTTTATGTTTGATTACCTCGTTTGTCCTATCAAATTATCAGACGTCGCGTCAAGGTTTGTATAATTTGGATCTGACCTGGTTCAGTTGTGGATGTTCGAATCAACTAGGGATCTTTTAGAGTTAGTATGAGTCTAGATGACACATATGACATATCATACAGTCGCCTGAAACGTAAGAGTTTTTCCACTTGTTAACAAAGAAGAGCCTGATCAAGATACTATCAAAACCAAGTTGCTTGGACTTATGCGTAATATTCCTTTTTGATTTTATATTTGCCATCACACTCTTTGGATTATAAACTGAAAGTATTGATAAAATCAAATGTTGATGAAGGATGATTTCTGGAAAATATCATTCGCAAACTATCATAAAAAAGAAGAGAACATATCGGAGTAGAATTCTTCTCAAAAACACTACATCCATCTAAATTTACTGTAAAAGAAAAAAAATGAAACATAAATTAAAACAAGAAGGAAGGTGGTTGCTGTTTTTGAATCATTTATTAGAAGAAACAGTTTCAATAATCGTATTTAAAAACTTATAATAAATAATAATAATTTTATTATTTGAGTTTTTGTAGTATATATATGTGCGTTGCGAGTTGATAAACTTTAACTCACTATTTTTTTTTCACAAATCCTTCCATTTTTTTATAAGATAGGTATTACCATATTACTTTTACTGATTTCTAGGTAAGAATATAAAGGTGTTATAAAAATGTAAGAATATAAAGAAACTATAACAACAAAAATTAAAAATGCAAGCTCGAACAATTTATTTTTGGAAAATGTCATGTAGAATGAATCTCGTATGAATTTGCCGATGATTGTTCTTCGAAAATTTCAACCATGAGACTAAAAAAAAAAAAAATCAATTTTCAATCAAACTAAAGCTCTCATTTTTAAATTTGTTCAACAATTAGACTAGTAGACCTCAATAGTTTATTCTATCGTTACTCTAAATTTTGAATTATTTAAAAATATAGAGGATGTTTGTTCTAATAGATACCTCTATATTTTACTTTTAAGAAAAAAAATTCCAATTTTTTTTTATTTTTATCTAATTTTTATTCTCTTACAAAATTTTAAACTGTTAAATATACATATTCTATCTATTTATTTGTACTTTTAGAAATAACTAAATAAAACTTTTATTTTATTAAAATTCAATGTTAAACACGAAAATAAAACTAAAACATATAATCTTGTTTGAGTATAAAATATATCAAATTATAGAATTACTTAATAAAAAAAAATATGTTCTAAAAATTCTCTTAATTAAGAGCTCAGGTTCTTAAAATCCTAAACTTGTAAATATTTGCAATACAAGAAAAATATTTTATACATTTCCAGGTTTCTTATATGAATCGGTTACTAGCAATCTTGAATTTCTTAAACTGAACCCATAAAACTTGAATGTTATAATCATGTGGCTATGATTATTATTAAAAGGAAGCCACGAAATGTTAAAACGAAAGCACAAGTGAGGAGCCCACATGATGATTCATGTTTATATAACGACCAAAAACAGCAGCTATCTCAACTTGAGGCGGAAACACATACGAAGCCAAATCCATTTTGTTTCTACTTATCAACTTCTGTCTCGCATTATTATTATTTTATAAGATAGCAAATATATTTGTAAAATTATCTATTTCAATCAAATGTATAAAAGGATAGCCCTTATAGCTCCTACAAAATTTGTGGCTTATGAAATTTGGATAGAAATATAAGAACATTATTTTGATTATGTATTTTGTTTCTATACTACCTACATATTCGACCATATAAGAAATGATACGAAATAATATTATCTACTAGCCAGCTGGGATCTATCTATATTTTTACATTTTAGTATTCTAATTGATTTTTTTCATTTATTTTTTTTCCACAAAAAGAGAGAATTGTTTTATGTTATTACGTCGCTAGTTTTGTGAATTTCTTTTTTTTTTTCTGTAACCTAGTTTTGTTAAGTTCTTGACAACTAAAACTTCTAAATATTTTGAAGAAATTATGGTCAATCGTTAGAATCAAGAACTTAAGATGCATACGTTTTCTGAAATTTCTTACCAACATCCGTGATTATGATTTCTCATTTTTAGAAACTAAGATATTCAAATTTACAGCTCACATCTAACCCATTTCTATGCAATGAATATAGTTTACTCAAATCATTTTAGAACCGCACATCTGAATCTTACATGTAAATCCAATTACATGTCCCGAAAAAACATCTGCACACTAAATAAATAATTACTTCCATGTTATAGTTTATCGTGATTATTTGAAAATCTATAGAAAAAAAAAGACAGAAAGTTCTCAGACAATCCAAAACTTGAGGGACCCAGTGGAAACAATAAATTAAAAATAAACAAAAAAGGAAGGATAATATAGTAAATGACTCATGGTCCTCTCTCCCTCCAAAAAATCTCAACGACCAAAAAGGCCAAAATCTAACCCATTAACTAAGGAGCGAACAAGCGTAAACAGCTCCCAAAAAAAAAAAAAATTTCGATTTTTCGTTTTACCTAAATCGAAATTTTCTCTTTATCTCTTCGCCGTCGGACTCAATAATCCGTTAACCCGACCCGGAAAAAACTTCAAAAGGCTCCGATTTGATTTAACAGTACTAAAACACTACCCAACATGATGAGTTCACTACAATGACCCGTACCGAACCCAACCGGAGCCGGAGCTCCAAATCTGATTCCGAGAATTCCGGCGGCGGAGGCGGCGGAGGAACCACCGCGATGAGGGTTATCGTTCCATTACAAGGTGTGGTTCAAGGTCGTGGTGGCTTGTTCTTAGGTTCTGTAATTCCGTGTGCTTTCTTCTACTTTCTCCAATTTTACCTAAAACGAAATCGCAAAAACGATTCCGATTCCGGTGACCAAAACTCGGCCTCGTCTCCAAATTCGGATTCTAATTCGGGTTTTCCGGATCCGACCCGGTCACAATCTGCTGGGCATCTCACGGAGCTTACTGGTTTGCCTCGTTCTCTCTCTCGGATTCTCCTCTCGCCGAGAAATTCCGGTGGAGTCGTTTCGGTTTCGGGTCGGGCGAAATGTGTAATCAAGGGAGGAGACTCGCCGTACTACCTGGGTCAAAAACGGGTCGAGGAAGATCCTTATGATGAGTCGGATAACCCGGACGGAGTTATCGAACTTGGTTTAGCTCAGAAGAACAAGGTTTAAACCAAACTCTTCAAATATTTGTTGCACTGTGTGAGATTTTCTGGATTTGACCGTCTCATTCTCTTACAGTTGAGCTTGGAGTATGATTGGGTTTTAAAGAATCCAAAAGAAGCAACTTCAGATGGATTGAGTATTCGTGGCATTGCTTCTTACGAGCCTTCTGATGGACTTATGGAACTGAAAATGGTTGTTCTCTCTAACCCTAAACTTCATAACTTTTTTCCTCTGAATTTTAAACTTCGAGTCTTCTCGAGATGTCTTTATGTGTTCTTAAGAGAAGCTTTCTGGATTATGAAACAGGCTGTGGCAGGATTCATGTCTGAAGCAACCAAGAACTCTGTTTCTTTCGATCCATCACAGTTAGTGTTAACTTCTGGTGCAGCATCCGCAATGGAGATTCTTTCCTTCTGCTTAGCTGATTCCGGAAACGCCTTCCTTGTTCCAACTCCATGTTCTCCCGGGTAAATGTTTTAGTTGTAAACTCTCTACTGTTTGACCAGATAATGCTATAAGCCTATGAGAGATATTGAATCTTTAACGGGGATAGTTTGTTGTGTAGATATGATAGGGATCTTAAATGGCGAACAGGAGTGGAAATCATACACGTTCCTTGTAGAAGCGCGGATAATTTCAATATATCAATGGTCGTGCTTGATCGAGCCTTCTATCAAGCCAAGAAACGTGGTGTCAGAATCCGTGGCATTATCATCTCAAACCCTTCAAATCCCATGGGAAGTCTGTTGAGCAGAGAGAATCTCTATGCTCTTTTGGACTTTGCCCGTGAGAGGAACATTCATATAATCTCAAACGAAATCTTCGCTGGGTCGGTCCACGAAGAAGAAGAAGCAGAGTTTGTTAGCATGGCTGAAATAGTTGACACGGAAGAGAATGTCGACAGAGAAAGAGTTCATATCATCTATGACCTCTCGAAAGACTTGTCGTTCCCGGGCCTCAGGTCAGCTGCTATCTACTCGTTCAACGAGAGTCTTTTATCCGCTTCAAGAAAGCTCACAACGCTCTCGCCCGTATCATCTCCAACCCAACATTTGCTCATATCGGCAATCTCCAATCCAAAGTTTGTTCAGAGATTTGTGAAAACTAACAGGCAGAGATTGCAGAGGATATACACAGACGTTGTAAAGGGGTTGAAAGAAGTAGGGATTGAGTGCACGAGAAGCAATGGAGGGTTCTTCTGTTGGGCGGATATGCGAGGATTGATTTCTTCTTACAGCGAAAAAGGAGAGATTGAGCTGTGGAACAAGCTGTTAAACATTGGCAAGATTAATGTAATACCAGGATCTTGTTGTCATTGCATTGAACCGGGATGGTTTCGTCTCTGTTTCAGTAATTTGTCTGAGAGAGATGTGCCTGTAGTTATGAACCGCATTAGAAAAGTTTGTGAAACTAGTAAATCTCAAAATTGATTACACTATTTGATTATTTGCTTTGCTCTGATGACTCTTATATATCGGTGTACCAGCCTGCATAACCGGCTTTGGATTGGTATTGACTAAATACCAAGCCTGGAAATCGTGCTGTTGAAGCCAATTTAGGATCGGTTTAAGGTAAGGATGAGCCGGTTAAGGAACATTTTACCAAATTTACCATCAGAATCGGCAAAAGAATCGATCTGTTTTCATTTCCCCGGGAAAATATTAAAAGAATACAATTTCAGTTAAACTGGAAAGTCTCAAATCACAAAAGAATGAATGAACTAAAACTCTGCAAATTCTAAACCAATTTTCTCATGATCCCATTCCATTTCTGATCAATTCAAGAACCTGCACAACCTCAGCCATGCTTGGTCTCTTCAATGGATTCTCAGTCGTGCAAATCAAACCTAACTTCATCACTTGAATTAGCTCATTCTCTTCAAAACCTCTCAATCTACTGTCAAAACAACCAGAAGCCGAACCCGTTTCCAGCAAATCCCTCACATGATCCCTTAAGATCAAAACCTCGTTTTTTGATGGCGACTCCACTGGTTTTCTACCTGTAACAAGCTCAAGAAGAACTACACCATAGCTATAAACATCACATTTGTCACTCACTCTCAGACTCTGAGCTAGCTCTGGAGCTATGTACCCAACCGCATTGTGGAACTTGGTCAAACCGAAGCTGTTTAAAACCGGAAGAAACTTTTCCAAACCGTAATCTGATAGCTTTGCCTCGTATCTTTCGTCAAGGAGTATGTTGGTAGACTTTACATTGAGATGAAGAATCGCAGGTTTACAATCATTGTGAAGGAAAGAAAGCGCCTTTGCAGATCCTAACGCGATTTGGAATCTTCTATGCCAATTCAACTCGGTCTTTCCATGGCTGCTGCTGCTGCTACTGCTAGTTCTATGGTAGATTCTCAGGTGTAGATTATCGTAAAGGCTTCCGTTTGGGACAAATTCCGAAAGAATTAGCTGCATCGTAGACGAAAAGTAGTAACCTTGAAAAGAAGCAAGGTTCGGGTGACTTAAACCTCCAAGCCTTCCAATTTCTTGCTCGAACTCTTCTTGGCTTTCGATTCTTCCTAAAGTCTCCAGCTTTTTCACTGCAATGGAAACTCCGCCTTCGAAAGAGGCTCTATAAACCGCTCCAACCGATCCAACCCCGATTATATTATCCTTGTCAAGCAGAGCTTTCTTACCCGCCTCCCAATCTTCATACTTTGATGGCAAACTCTTGCTGAATAGAACAAGTTTTCCGAATGCCATACCGCCATTACCAGATTCAGTTGAAGCCATGGTGGTTGTTGTGGTATCGAAAGCAACTATTTCTTCTTCTTCTTCGTGCTTTCTCCTTCTTTTACGAGCTTTAAGGTTCAAAACAAGCACTAGACAGATACCAACCAAGATCACAGCAGCAGCGATAATGACAATGATAACAGAGGTGCTTAGAGCTTTGGTCTTTCTTGATTTTGATCCGGTTCTGAGAGAACATGGTGTTTCAAGTGGATCACCGCAGAGGAAAGGGTTGTTGGAAAACGAAGAAGCAACCGAAGCTTGGATCTTTGGGATAACGCCGGAGAGGTTGTTGGAAGAAACATTGAAATGTGTCAGGCTATTCAAATTCTCGAGAGAAGATGGAATAGGACCTGAAAGCAAATTTTCTGAAAGATCAAGGAACTGGATTCTCGAGAGGTTCCCAAGATTTGGACGAATGCTTCCATTGATTCTGTTCCGGTGCAGATCAAGAATCTCTAAGTTTGTTAAGTTGAATAGATTCTTGGGGATCTCTCCTTCTAAAGCATTCCCTGAAACATCTCTGCAACAAACAACAAAGATTAACATAACAAAATTCGCTAAATGGCGGAATAGAAGAGATTCAAAGACTCACATTTCAAGAAGTAGTCTGCAATTGGATATATCGTCTGGAATTTCACCAATGAGATTGAGATTGCGCAAATTCAAAACCTGTAGATACTCAAGATTTCCAAGCTCTCGAGGCAGTGTCCCAGCTATAGAATTATCACCTAATCTGATCACAGAGAGCTTCTCCATCTTCCCGATACCTACAGGTACACTCCCGTTGAGCCTATTGGATTCCAAGTCCAAAAGCTTAAGACTTTTGCATCCGGTTATACCGCTAGGTACAGTACCGGTTAACTCATTCGAAGAAGCATCCAGAAACTCCAAACTTTGGCTGCAACCAACGATCTCACCAATCTCCCCTTTAAACCGGTTTCCAGAGACATTGAAATATGTCATGTTCTTGAATCCGAGAACCTCGAAAGACGCTAATCCGTTGAAAGAGTTGCTTGCTATATCGACATGGCTCAGTCTCCTGCATTTCGATATCTCCTCAAAGACATCACCAGATAACACATTTCTTCTCACGGACACAAACTCTAGAACCGGAATATCGCAGATCCTAGGCAACAAACCGGTAATCCCATTGTAAGAGAAATCGAAACCGATGAGATTGTTACAGTTAACGATTGATTTCGGGACTGATCCAGAGAGATTGTTATGAGACAGTGAAACGAACTTGGTCTTGTAGCAGAATTTAAACAGAGAATCCGGAATCTCTCCGGCGAAACCATTTTTCGACAAATCCAAGAACCTTAAGTTAGGTAAATCACCGATAAACTCTGGAATCGAACCAGACAATGCGTTGGAACTAACATTGATCTTCCATAAAGTCTGTAACTTTGAGTACTCCAAAGGTAAGTTACCTGTAAATCTGTTCCCAAACAGAGTCAAAACCCTCAACGAAGTTAAACCAGACAAAGCCGGAGTTAGAGTTCCGGCGAGACTCGTGTTCCAAAGAATGATCTTGTCAACGAATCCATCTGGGTTACAAGATACGCCATTGAAGCTGTTACAGAGGTGGTCGTCGTCGTCACCAATTGAAACCCAAGAAACTAAGCTGTTGTATGGATCTTCGATGATTTTGTCTTTAAATTGAAGCAGAATCTCTCGTTCGGTAATTGAATCGGAGAAATTAATGTAAGCGAATGTGAGAATTACCCAAATCAGGAAGCAAGAAACTCTTATCATTCTCAAAATATCGAAAATCTAAATTACCGGATTGGCATTGTCGGTTATTGGATCCTAAACCGAACCCAGACCCAAAACCCAAACCCGGTTCGAGAAGCTACGCTAAATCAGTAGCATTTTCTTCCAAAGAACTTGAAATTGACGAAGAACAAGAAGAAGTAAATAGCTGCATTTAACTTAACTCAATCCTCAAATGCGAAATGCGAAGCCGGAAAAACAAAATTTATTTCCTTTTTTTCTTGGGGGTTGAGCTATAAAGCTGAGAAAATATCAGCTTCATTTGCCATTTTTCAACATTTTCGACAGCTAAAAACGACAAAACCAAAGTCAAGAAAAGAAAGAAAGAAAAAACTTCGAGAAGCGATTTTTCAAGAATCACGGAATCAAGAACTAGCCATGATCAAGAAACGTAGAATAAGATCTGGGTATTACATGAGTTTCCGAGCCAAACCCATTAATGAAAAGAACTAAAGATAAAAATTTCTGGACACAAATAGAGAGAGAAGAAGAAGAAGAAGATGAGTGCGTGGAGAGTGTGCCTTGGCTGGAAAGTAAGCAGGTGAAGCAATTTAATACTCTCTTTGTCTCTTTCTTCTGCAAAAGTTATGTTTTCTCTCTCTATGAATTTATACATCTGTGGCTTCCACCATGTGAACAAGAACCACGTGCAAGCTTATATTCATGTGTTATGTACGTATGTATGTGTGTGTAATTTTTTTGTTCAAACTTATATATATATATGTGTTGTTTATTAATTTAAGAGTGGGAGGATGGTGTCTGTTTGTCTGTACCATCAAGCATTTATTCTCTGCCTCCACCAATCAAACCTTCATAAATGTAATTCAGAAACTTGAAATCGGTTGAAATAAATTTATAAAATCACTGAGGATTTTAATTTTATACCTGGAATCTTTTGAATTTTTAATATAGTTTTATAATTGATAATTTTAGTTATATTTTGAAAAGCTTTTAAAATTCTCTGCAATTTTATTCAATTATTAAAGAAAAAATTGATTAGTAGTCTGGTTTTATATTAATATGATAAAAATTATACTGTTTTAATAGTTATCAAACACAAAATTAGTGTACAACAAGTTAAAAAAATTGTTACCTTCAAATATTGTTTTTGCTTACCATTTTCTTATAGTTTTTTTATTATTCTCTAACCGTTATCATTCCTTTTAATCGTAAGAAAATAATCGTATAGTTTTAAATTACCAATCTGATCAACTACTAAAACCTTTTTCGCTTAGAACAACTAAAACTTTCTTTATAGATTTTTCCATTTTGATATCTATAAAGTTTTGGGGCCAAAATCTATATAAATCAATGGACTAGGACTAGAGTGATGATTAAAACATGGTATAAATCACCCTTTCCAAAAGAGAGCTTTATTCCATGTTTTCAATTTCATAACGTTTTTTTTAGACAAATCAATTCTTAACGTTTAACCAAAAACAAACGTAATTTGATCTTACGAAATAAAATTAGAGGTGAAAAGTACAAAAGCAAAGAAATACCAAAATCTAAAAAAAAAAAAAAAACTCAAAAGCATGAATATGTCAGATCGAAGATTTAAGTATTCGTTGAGTACTGTAATTTTTTTTATATATAAATAAGAGTTTCAGTTTCCAATTATGCTTCCTGTCGGAATAGTTACGTAAACTTTTGGGAATAATAATGCACTGAGAATCATAAAGACTAGTATTATTGATGTTCGCAAAAATTTCAATATTTATTACTCCGTTATACAGTATATACATACACATAAATAACAAAATATGATAATATATATATATATATCTATGGCCGTTGTCTTTTATTTATGTGGAATTTATAATCTGACCGTTGGTTAAGTACGGAACTGTTATCTTTTTCTCTTGGTACATTCCAAAACCTCAAAGTCTGACTCACTCTGTTCGTAAGATTCCTTCCTTTTTTCGACGTAAAAATGACTATATATTTGACCAATGATCATAGTCCCAAACAATTACACATTTAATTTAAACTAAATGATCAACTTGATCTGATTTAGCAATACCATAACATGATTTCATTCTCAAGATCGATTTAGATTCCAGTGACTTGATCTAACTTTTTTTTTTGTAATGTTTTTGTATTTTTTTTGTCGTTTCAAAATGTATGATGTTTTAGAAAATATTTGGTGTTTTGAAATATAAGATGTTTTGATATTTTTAAATTAATTTTAATTTTATTGAAAATTATGTAACCAATTTTATTTTATAGTTTCTTTAATAAACGGTTGAGTTATTTTTAATTTATAACTTTAATAATACTTTTTCAGAAATATATGTCTTAGTGTTTGTATTTTTAACCTAAAATTATTCATTTGTTAAAAAAAAGTTCTAATTGAGACTCTTCTTCGGATGGTTACACAAACGCCTTAAATGTTCATTATAATCTCAAGAAGAAAGAGAGAGATTACGACACTCATCAGATAGACGATTTTACGGCACTCATCTTATTACGACACTCATCAGATTACGGCACTCATCATATTACGACACTCATCATTTGTTTTGAGTTTGATGTTTCAAAAAAAGATTCTGAAATCAAAAACAAGAAATACGTATACATCAAAACAAAGATCTCCGGAACCATTCCAACAAGTGATCTAAAGATATAAGGATAATAATGAACTCTAGTGGCTAAAAGCGCAGTGATTACAAGTTATATAAGCAAATGACAAAACTCGAGTTTAATGCAACAACTTGAAACTGACAAGACCAGTTTCCTTTACCACCAACTCTCAATATGACAGTGTTTGGGGGTTAATGCTTCTCCACCCCTGGTAATAACAACAGCAAAGTGATGACAAGCTAAAATCATATTCAAGAACATATTTGATGAAACTTTATTTGCATTTTGTGGAGTATGGAATGCAACACCGATTGAAGTTAATGGTAAAATGAGAAGAAATTTGTAGTCATGACACATTGAAGGAGAATAATGGTTTGGGAAATTGCTCATTAATTACTAATGGGATGCTAAATATTTTTTCTCACCCAATTTATAAATAGAACCAATTCCTGAAAAATGTGATTCAGAAAACAGAGAAATGTTTGTTGTAACTTATCTAATTGGAAAAAAGAATGGTGATAAAATGATATATCGTTTTTCATATAGTTTAACGTTCTGAAAACATGATTTGCTATATAATATAAACATGTGAAATTTATAAGTATAATACTATGTATTCCACTATTGATGGAACAAATCTAAGCCAAAATTCATACATCAATGGTGGAAAATATTTGACCAAAATATTTAAATCCTAATTAAGCATTGGTCTAGTAGTTGACCAAGATTAAGTGACCAAATGAAATTCTACTTAATTATGCTACAGAGTTCCGGTTCGGATAACTAATTATATTTTAAATTAATTTGGAACCGAATACTCTCTCTCTCTCAGAGGGTTCAGTTTCGGTCGGAAATGATCAGTGATAGATAACTTCAAGATATCATCTTCTTATTTTCCAAAAATATAAAAGAAAGGTTCGGTTCGCCGGAGACGGAACCGGGAGAAGATCGGAACTTTTTTCTCTGGGGACTGGGATTTCGATCGGGAAAGGTCTCTTCTTTTTTTTTGGGGTGTACAATTTGGTGATGTATCGATTCAGTTCGTTCGAAATTAGCCTTTTGTCGTGTCCATCATTTTCATTACTCTTAGGACTCTGTCAGAGGAATTCTAACCCTAACTCAAAGTCTCAGCTTTTTTTTATTATCTGTTCTTCAACTCGATTTCACCCTTTGTCTTTGTTGCTACAGAGGAATTCGAAATGGGTTCTGAGCAAAACGACAGCACAAGCTTCTCTCCATCGGAGCCAAAGCTCTGCGTCAACGGCTGCGGATTTTTCGGAACAACTGCTAACATGAACCTCTGCTCCAAATGCTGTCACGACCTCAGAATCACCGAAGAGCAAGCTGCTTCAGCTAAAGCCGCCTTTGAGAAATCTCGAAACCCTAAACCCAAAACCTCCCTCGAATCTACTATTGCGTCATCATCAACGAGCAGTGAAACGGCAGCGTTTTCTGAGTCTCCGCCGCTTCCACAGTCTACGGCCAAGACGAGGTGCTTGAGCTGTAACAAGAAAGTGGGCTTGATGGGGTTTAAGTGCAAGTGTGGGAGCACATTTTGTGGAGACCATAGATATCCGGAGAATCACGAATGTGAATTCGATTTCAGAGGGGAAGGAAGAGATGCGATTGGCAAAGCTAATCCGTTGGTGAAGGGTGAAAAAGTTAAGAGATTCTAAGCTGAACGTTCTTTGCTGTTAAAGCTCCTTGTGTTATATGTATATATAGCTCTGGTTATACGGTCTGATTGCTCTAGGGAAATGTTATATCGGTTTGTGTTCTTGCTATTGATTTGGATTTGGAGTCCTGTTCTGTAATAAAAAAAAACATGTTCATAGAACTTGATTATGTATGAGAAGTGTGTGTTTTTTTTGGGGGTACTAATTTAAGCTAGAGAAAGATGCGTTGATGTAGTGTAATCTTATGTGACTCTTTTGGATTGATTGACTAGTTTGAAGAGAAATGAGTCTGTAAAATAATGTCAGTATCTTTCTTTTAACATTGGCAGATGAAAGATTCTGTTAAATTGAATTAGAGTAAAAATGTATTTATTTATTTTTAAATGAAAAGACAAAACACAAACTTGATTCAACAACAAACTCCAAAATACTAGTAAAAAAAGAGAAGCTAAATCTAAAAATTCATTTCAGCATATGAATGGAGCATCCGCATTACTATCGCTGCAATACAGTCCCGGTTGTTGAGGATAACATTCATACTCAAGAAGCTCTCTGACACCTAAAACCAGTTCTTTGTTAGTGATCTTCCTACCTTGTGTCTCAGCAAGTATGATCTGTATTGCATCGCTGAATGCTCCATAGGCTTGTCCCTTGGTACGTACATCTCCTGAAGTTTGATCAGTCTGACATCCACTAAGCAAAATACCATGGTCTATCTTTCTCACGACTCGTTTCTTCGTCGTCAAAACTTGGCCTTCAGTTTCCTGCAGATTCATGATCTTCTTCACTTTTGGAGATGCATCTTCTCCAAACGCATGGAAAAGACTACTTTTGATATTCCCCACTTCTATATCATCCCTCCCTGTTTCTTGCTTTAGCATATTGATCATGCTCTGCAGAGGCAAAGATCTGTTCACGACATGGACTCTGTTCCTCCTATCTTCTTGTTCAATCTCCTTAGTCTTTACTCCCTTCTCCGTGCTCTCTCCGATCTGCTCCTTGGCTGCGTCAATGAGACCACCACTATGACAAGAGTCCGAGACGATTGTAATGGAGCAGTCTTCAGGCACTTTATCAACAATTTCCCTGATTTCATCATCTGAGAAAACCATTTTATATTGGAATGTAATCTCATTTCTCACCAAGATCAAGACTTAGAAAATTACGTACCAGTGATGTTGTTCATATCGCAGGGAACATTACACTCGTCGAAACCAGTATCGTCGTCTTCACCAGTCTCCGGAGGCAACCTCACACCATGTCCAGTGTAATGAACGAAGAGAACATAACCGGAACTAGCTGATCCGACAAGCTCCGACAAAGTCTGTCGTATGTTCTTACCAGTGGGTTGGATTTTAGACTTGTCGGTATCAATCAGCTCAGTGATGTTCTCCTCTACGAATCCAAACCGGTCCACGAGACATTTGTGCATTCGCTTGACGTCATTGACGCAGCCACGTAACTCTCCCTCGGTTCCAGGGTAATTGATCCCAATCAGTACTGCTTTCTTCACCATTGGTGATGACTTAAAAATCTGTGTAGTGAATCTCCTTATCATTTTAGAAACTATCTTAAGATGTTTTGATTCTTCACGATTTTAGATTCAACTTTTTTTTTTTTTTTGTTGACAACTGATTCAACCTTTATAAAGCTGAGTGATGCTTCTAATTTTCTTTTATTATTCATTTTTGTATTCTTCTTACCACGTTACAAACGTGAAATGATGATTATAAAAATCAATCTGACTAAGCCATGAGCTGTATTTTATTTTAATATTATTATTGGTAACCGAGAGGTTCCAGTTGAGCTTAACTATATTATATTTTGTTTCGTCAACTTTGTATGTGGTTCAGTCTTAATTAAATGATTAATTGTAATTGTTATTTAGATAACCTACAAATAATATATAAGCCATTATATCATTTCTTACTTTTACAAATGAATTGATAACTCAACTTCTTTTTGTATATAATTGTGCCCAGACTGTATCCACTTACCATTATATGAATTGATACTACTAATAACATTTTCCCCATCTTTAATTTTTTAAATTAACGTAATACTTTCAAAATTAACCGTGGCTAATTTTTTTTTAAAATTAACATTATATTTTCAAAATTTTGTTGCCAAATTATTACTCCATTAACTCAAACTTTGTATTAATCTAACAAAAGATAATAATAATATTTGAAAAAATAATATCATTTTTAGAGTACAAAAAATGAAATCATAGTAGCTCACCACATCAATAAACGGATGTAAATCTAATAATTAAAATCTGATAATCAACACAATTGTATTTGTAGCAAACCCTGATTCTACTCTAAACAGAGTACCAACGAATAAAAAAACTTTTAGAAAAAAAGGAACAAAACATGAGCATAGTAAAACGTAATTTTTATTGATTACAGACTAAAGTCTTGGATAAATAGTTATAGAAACTAACACAGAAAATACATAAGAAATTCTGAGTCAGATCATAGTCCAAAATACCAAAAATTAAACCCTTTTTTTTCTTCCGAATCATAGTCTTAAGAAGAAAATATTGGCCGAATCATTTATAATATTCATAGCCAAAACCCAAAAGAAGTATTTCATCAGCAGAAGAACATAACGTTCTTGATGTTATCTTTGATAGCTGGAAGTTGCGGAACAACTGCATCCGAACTTCCATCAGACGGCAGACTTTCCATGTAGGAGCGAGCTCTAAGCGCAGCCAAGTGTGCATAGTAAGCTGGTGACACAATTGAGACAGCTCTTGTGCACTTCGCATACCTGCGGTTTAAAGAAGCTTTTTATTGTTTAGACAATTTATTGTATTACTAACATATCAAAGGGAAAATGTATGTTGTTGATCCTTACGTGTAACAAAGGTTGTTGGTAAGTGATTGAATCTCATCAGCAGTGAAATTGTTCTCGTCAAGTAGCACATGGTAATGAGCAGGCCTGCTTTTTCCCTAAACAATTCAGACACACACAAAAGAAATTTATAATTTCTGAATGAGATTGTCAATATTTTTAATTAGTTGGAGAATTTCTGAATTACCTGATTACTAGCGTGACTGTTGAGATAGAAGTCAAACTGTGTCTGGTGACAAATTTTAGTGTCAATGACAGTACCTAAAGAAGAACATGCAAACAATGTTTCAGACAGAACTCTTATGTTGAGATCATCAAAAGAATTGAAGTTGATAAAAAAAGCATATTGTGGAGGAGAACCTGGAAGGATATTGTTACTCTTTTGATAACAGTCGTCCCCTTCCTGAGTATTTTTCAGACGAGTATGGTGGTGGTTCTGGATGATAACAAACGTGATAAGCGGACGATAATCCTCTTCGAAAGCCTCACACGCCTTGCGTATTGCATCCACTTCATGTGACAGCACCCTGTTAAACTGTCCTTCACTTACACCATCGCTACATACAAAGAAAGAACAATTAGCACATACAAAAAAAAAAAAAAGATTATTACATTCAAAAACCTATCCATCAAATATGCGTTACCGATAGAATATGATCCTCCCAGGTTTTGTCTGATCGTTAGCCTTGGAGAAGGCTTGGAGATGTTCCCTGCATTCAGAAACTCAATGTTGTTTCTGTTTTTTAAAATCTGAAAAATTAAAGAAGACAAATAGACAATAGAAATTTTGTTCTTACAGTATCAAACCAGAGTGATCCTGCTCCAGCTTATACAGGTCTTGGATGATTTCTTCCCTAGGAGTCTGAGCAGACATCAGAGCATGATACTTGGGTATCTCAGGCGAGCTCATCGAAGCAACAACCTGTTGTTAAAAGAAACAAAGAGATAACTTATATAAGCTGAATCAGATCAAAGTAACAGCAATCAAGATATACCGCAGCAATCGAAGGTCTTGAGTCCTCTCCAAGGTTCGAGTGAGTCATGTGAGCACCCATGATTATGGTCGGGGAGTCATAAATCTTGGGAATACTTCTTTTAAAAGATTCACGATCAAGAACTGTGTTCAGTCCCCCAGTCTGTACATAATACAAATAACCCTTAAATTCACAGCATCATAAACAATAACAAGTGGAAGGATAAAACAAGAGGGAAACATAAGATGACAAGACCTTGACATTAATCTTCAGCGCGACATTTTTCATGTTGTTGTCTTTAATCACTTCATCCGTGTAAAAACACTGGGAGACAAAGCCTAGCTCCGTTTCGCATATCCTTTTAACCGTTCCTGTGAACAAAAGAAAATTAAGAGTCCCATGAAACCAGAATGGTCGAATAATTACATCAACCAAATGCACAAACATACCATACAATCCCTTGTCATGAGGCAATATTACAATCAAGAGTTGGAGATCAGGTGCCATTTTGTGGATATCACGAAGTGTTTCCTCAATTGTTCCTTGAGGATCAGAGATGAGTGGAATAACAGGTTCTCGGTTAAACATCTGTAAGTAAGGATAAAAAAAACAGTTAGTGACTTTTCTTGTATGAACAAGAAGTATCCCAAAGCATAGAAAAAGTCAAACCATTCCACTGTCGATGCAAATGTCAATCAATCGATTGCAGAAAGATTCAAGTGGATTCGTAGTCCCTGTAGAGAACCTTACGCAAGTCCAAGAATTAACTTCTGCTCCAACAAACATTTTCTAACACACAAAGGAAACAATAGCCAAGAAACGATGTAAGAGGCTTAACCAGAATACAACCATTAGACACAATTAGCTTCAAGTGCCTACCAGAGATCAGAAAGGAAACATTATGATAGTTAAGTAAAGTTATACCTTGTCAATCATATTCCACTTTCCTAGACTTGGAGTCACATTAATTTCTGTACCACTTTCAAGGTATTTCAACTGTAGACAGAAACAACATCTCGTAATGAGAAGCACTGAAAAGAGAAAAAAAAAATATAGCAAGAAAGAAAAGGAGTCACGAAAATGGAATCACCGTAGGAGGAGAAAGTACACGAGCCTCAGAAACATAATTTCTATAGAGTATGCCCTTTGATGAAATAGATTACAAAAAGAAACAAGTTAGCGACGCAGATAATCAAACCAGACTCGTACGTATAAAGTTTACGGAAAACTCAAGAAATGTAACACGTACCAAAACTCTAGAAGACCGAAAAGAATAAGGGACACAAGAAAGAAACTCAAGAAAGCAGGAGAATTGAACGAAGCTTACATCGTAATGAGTCGAACGAACCCTAACATATGTCCCTTCTACACCACGGCCAGGCCGTTCCGAAGGAGTAATCTGGAGTATCTCGGAAGAATCAGACATCTCTGAAGATGAAGAAGCAACGTCACTGGCGGAAACGACAGGAGTGTTTCTGAAAGAAGAAACAAAATTCTATAAGTGGAAAGAGAGAGAGTGAAAATGTTATTGTACGAAGAAAGGAGTGAAGAGGAGTCTCGAATTTAAAGAAGAGCGGTGACTTGTAGAGCAATAGAGAAAACGTTATGTGAAATGACCACTTAGCCCTTATCTCTTTACGTCCATGTTCGTTCGTCCTAGTTTCATCTCTTTTCCTGTGGGTTTAGTAACAATACCATGGTTTAGTTCTTAATCTGAGTCAGAAACATTGCCATATTTGCTATTCGACTATACTTTATCTTTATACAAGTGACTCTACTTTTTCCAAAACTGATATCAGATTATTAATTGTTACTAAAAATAGAAAGATGACTTTGTTACTTTTTGCTCTTTTTGTGATGAACAATGAATGTAGAATCACCTTTAGCTTCTTCGATGTTGAAAATACCTTACAAACAAACAAAAGAGTTTAATTTTATGACGCTCGCTTTAGTTGGAGAAGTTTGAAACGTGTGTCGTTCGATTATTATTTTTCGCATAATTAAAATTATAAACAAACTATATATTTACATCCAATAAAAATCCTCTGAGCTCTAATATGATAATATTGATACAACATTCATAGTTCCTTCGTTAAATGCTATTAACTAGACCATCATGACAAATTTACGGCATTGATCTTTGTCTGGTTTCTGATGTTTAAAATATAAGTTTTAGGAGTATTGTTTTTATTAGTTCTTATCTTTTTTTATATGATCTTCTTTTTTTTTTTTTCTCATTTAATGTTGGAATGGTGATAACGAAGTTAGTTTATTTGCATATTAGACTACTATAATGTATAAGAAAAAGTTAAAATGGAACAACTACTAAAACTAACTTTGTTTTATTTGCATTGTACTCATAGAACCTCAACGTACTATATAAGACATTCTTAAAAAAAAAGGAGATTAAATCAAGAGATAATTAACCGTTAATCAATCACACCATTACTGGTAACTTGTAAGATTAGAATAATGTTTTCTTCATGGTGAGGATCTTGTCTCTGAGAAGCCTTCTCATGATTTCACCAGAGAGAGATTTCGGAACTGAATCCACAAAATGGACGGCTCTGATCTTCTTATAGTGAGGAACATTTGCTGCAGGTAACCATTTTTCATTATTTTTTTCCAAATAATTTGTTTTAATTAAGCAATTAAAAAATTAATATCTAGATTAAAATAATTAGAAGGCAGTATATACTCACGGCACGACGGCAACGTCTTCAACGGATGGATGAGTGAGGAGGCTTGCTTCAAGCTCCGACGGAGCTACTTACCGGAATATAAACAACTCTGTTTTAGACCCATAATGTAAATGCTTTACTTAGAGAAGACCGCCAAACCAAAAATTGTAATCAAACCGAACTGAACCAAATAAGATTTTCGATTGTTGCAAACACAAAACTATACGTAGTAAACACTTAAGAAAAATGTAAACGCAGATAAACAATCGACGCATAGTTCGACATTGATTAGTATTTTTGATGAAATTCTGAAAATCCCATCTGGACCAAAAACCGAGTTCGGTATAACTTTCTCAAACCTGAAATAACCGAAAAAAGTTGGAAAAAACAAATTACCACTGGTAAAGATCAATTCCAATTTATAATATTACCTGAAAACCTTTGTATTTGATAAGTTCTTTGATGCGATCAACGATGAAGATATCTCCATCATCATCAATGTAACCTATATTTCCTGTGGTGAAGCCATCCTTCTTCATCGATCGTCTTCTCCGTCTCTTCCTTGTTCTTGAAGTAACCTTGCATCACACAATGGTAATTAAGACGAAAGTAGAGAATAGTCCTTCTTTGACTCTAATAGACAGTAGGTGAAGTTTTGTTGAATCACGGAAATGCTGTTCATAGAACGAATTAATGATAACTGAAATTTTAATAAAGAAAGTAAAACATGAGAGGAGATTGAAAAAGAAAACAGAGTGACATACATTACATATGTGTGAAAATAGAGCAATACAAACGTTAAGAGATACAAAAAAATACATTCTGAGAAGAAGTTAACAATTCTTCTATACAAATTACTAGATGTAT
Organism: Streptanthus diversifolius; assembly: GCA_039880935.1. Lineage (NCBI taxonomy): Eukaryota > Viridiplantae > Streptophyta > Magnoliopsida > Brassicales > Brassicaceae > Streptanthus > Streptanthus diversifolius. The sequence continues at coordinate 785,471 of JAXGFM010000007.1, forward strand.
GTGTGTGTATATGATCAATATGGCATCTATAGGTTACATGGAGACTCATTCACTCCAGCTATCTGAATCGTGGTCGTCGTCGCTTCCCGCCATTGCCTATATATATAATTAACACATTAATCACTTTTTCTAATATATTGCATGTAATTTTCCAAACTAAAGCAGTAAGTATAGAGAGGGAGAGAGACATGGCGAAGACTATTGGCTTTCTCTAGAATTGCAGCGACCTTCGAGTTGGTTATAGGAACAGCTGCTTGAAAGTTGTGTCTCACCGATGCATCTGCTGGTCGTAGGTTGAACGACTGCTAATGCATTTTATTAGTTATACTGGTTTATACTTTATAAAATTTGAATGGAATCAAAGGAAAAGATGAGTATATATCGATCAGAGTGTGACCTTGCTTCGTATGATCTCTAGTAATGAATCAGTCTCTTTCACTCGAGCTCCAACTTGTGTCTTGTTCCGTTCAGATACCTTCCTCAACTGTAATCAAATAATATCGAGTCACATGATCAACGTGAGAGAGAGAGGCTACTAGACTAACCATAAAGATATAGACTTTAAGGTAATTACCATGCTTCTATCAATTCCAATAACAAGCGAGTCCTTCTCTCTTGGGAGCTTTTCAATTTTCTCATTCTGTTCATATGAGCTATTGTCTTGTTCTGTTTCTCCTGGTGGTTCTAGTGGATGATCAAGCTGAGGTTCCTCTTCTAGCTTTGTAAGGTTAGGATTGGTATGCTCTCTTAAGTTCTGACTAAACCATTCAAGTGCTTCTAAGCCTTCGGTTGACTCTGCCTCTGGTGTGGCTTCAACTGTGAGTAGTGACACCAAAGAAAATGATTCTGAAGGAGAATGTTCCTCGGTTGCTTTCATTGGTTCATTCAGGGTAGTTTGTGCAGAAGTTGACACGGCTTCCATTGTAGATTCTGCAGTATAAACATGAAAATTGTGGTTTCCATCTGCTGTAACTGAGGCTGCTGACGGACCTAGTGCCTCAGTCTCTTGAACTAATCTATTATGTGTGTTTTCATCCCAGTGAATGTAGAAACTGTTTTTTCCACTGCGTGCAAGTGATGGCACTGGAGGATACTGAGTTTCAGTTGTTGTAATAGATTCAACCAGCTTTCCCATCCACCATTGTGTCGGAGGGAGAGGCGGAAGCGGAGGCGTTATCTCCGGAACTTCTTGAGGTGTTTCATGGAGGGACGTGGAGGAGGGAATCGTTGACACGATCAAGCAATTTTCTTGATCGGTCATATCTATGGAAAGAACAGTCTCAGAGATATGACCATCTAATGATGTGAATGTTTTTTGGTGTGGTGCATGAAGAGCTTCTATTTCAGTTAAGCTTGAAGGGAAAAGATCTTCGTTGCATGTTAATGCCTCCTCTGAAGGTGAACCATGAATATCAAGAAGTACATTCTGTGGAGGAAGAGACTCGGCTGCTGCTGCTATTGGATTTTCTGACCCGGTTTCGGATGGACCCTCTTGCCCTTTGTCATGTGTACCTAAAAGACTCTCATGTGGATCACTAATATTTTCCAAGTCTATTTCGGGCACGGTCTCACTGGCCTTGTCACTCAGGCTAGTCTCGTTATCACCTACAAAATCAGTACCATTTCTTTGAGTATCAGGAATTGGTACCTCAAGCTCACTACTCCCATCGGCAATAATAGACATGGTTTCTTGTTCTTCTTTTCCATAATCTGATGATATCTCAGCTAGATCAGAGTTGGCCAATGCGTCTTCTTGCCAAGATGAGGCTGAGAGGTTCATGGTTCCTGTGTGAAGATCTCTTGGAGTATCTGACATCAGCGTTACATTTTCTGAACTGCTTTCAAAAGTTGAAACGAGTCCAGAGTGTTCGATATTCATGGAAGACCCGTCTTGTGAATTGATTTCATCAGCATCCAGAGATAAATCTTCAAAGTTCTCAAATGTGCTAATATGCTGGTTTTGAATAAGAAGACAATCAGACTCTATCTCCATCTCTTGATTGGTTATGGAAGAGAACTGGTCTTCTACTAAAGCGGTTAAAGACATCTCAGATTCAGTCTCCACACTGAAAACATGTTGAGAATGATCATCTTCAACGTAATTTTTTGGAAGAACTTTGGTTCCACCCTCAGATGCGTCTAGCGGAACTTCTGTAAGCTTTAACTTACTAGATTCTCCTTCCTCAGATGAGTTCTGCAAGACATTAGAAAACTGAGAAAGAACCTCTGTTTGAGTCACATCTGCATCAGTACAGATCTCTGTTTGATTACCACCAGTCTTGTCATCACTGTCTACTTCCTTTGCTTCTGAATCTGTGGAAGCAGGTGCGTCTGTGTCGTTGTTCGCCTTGCCACACAAATTCACAGAAGAGCTTCTTTCTGTATAAGGTTTTTCACGTCTTTCATCATCAGAAGTCGATTCCATCTCCTTCTCTTTTCTAGAGTCTCCATTGCTTGGATAAACCAGGGAAGGTATTGACAAGTCTTCTCGAACGTTGCATGCTGTAACTTCAGCTTTCATAGCCAAAGATGACTGATCCAGAGTCCCATGAACTCTTTCACAGTACGGCAAAGAATTCTTGAGGAATTCCTCCATGTAACCTGTCCTAGAGCTTGAGTTGATCGGAGGTCCATTCAGATGCCTTCTCTTTAGTTTAACATGAAATTCAGTATCTCTGACTCCGTTCTCAACATGCTCCAGTAAGAAGAGCTGATGTAACCTGTACTATCCAAAGAGTACATTGTGTCACCAAAAGTACCGATCATATGAACTTCAGAAATAGTAATGACAGAGACACAACTAAATATAGAGGGTGAGTACTTACTTGGCATGTGATGTATGTGAATCCTCAAATCTCTCTCTACTAGTCGCGTGTGATACTTTCTTCTGTTGATGAAAAATATTTTATCATAATGTAACACATAATACCTCAAAATGTGCACTTCAGATGCTTATTTCGGACAGACAGTGAGGTAAAGTAAAACCATAATAAGAAAATGTATTACATGAATACCTTTGGTTTACGTGGTCTCTCATCTTCGCTGAGTACTACTTCTGCTGATGCAGTATGCGTCTTAAACAAAGATGGGTCAGAGTAACGCTTCAAGCAAGATCCAGACCCAACAACATCAAACCTTAAAGGCAACAGAAAAATAATATAAAAAAATGATTATAAGTGATAAATTTTAGAAAACTTCTGTTAATCTACTGAAACGTACTTGTCAAGAAGGAAGAGCTGTGGTGGACCACGACATTCTTCATATGAATCCATTATACAATGAGGCAATCTACGTGGAGAAATCAGATTTTCTTCTGTTTCCAAAGTACAATGCCAATTTAAGCCTGAAATAGTGCATTACTTATCAATCCAATGCCTGGAATCTAATATCAATAACCTATAATACTACAAGTTAGAGTAAGATGACTCGCCTGGATGGTAAAAGAATGTTAAATGATCGGTTTGAGACAGAACATGTATCTGAACTGAAGGAAACTCTGTTTCGAGCTGTTGGAGACGCATTGCTAAACCATGCCCTCGTGCTGCTGTTGTCATTAGTTCTTCATGCAGGCAATGAAATACCTCACCAGCAAACCTTATAATTAGTGTGAAGAGAGACATAAAATGAAAAAGCAAAGACAGTATTTTAAAACATTGGTTTCAAAAATAATATTATTTAGATAAATACTAATATGAACAAAAGTTATTTAAGAGAAACAAGTCTCGTAGTTGATAAAATATAATCGATAATATTAATAACTATATTAACAAAACTCAAATTCTACTATGATCTCTCAGATAATGGCTCCTTATTGGCTCATGTTCAGAGGGAGAGAGAAACTTACTCAGCGAGGTCGCCAAGCTGACGCAAAACGCCGACGAGTCCAGCCATTGATGAACCTTCGAGCAAAGCTTCAGGATCTTCCTTATCGGTGGGTTGATACAGCTGCTTATCCGCCAAACTATACTCGTTCCGTATCTGGTATCTCGTCAACGTCATTATTGCTTCTTGCTCCGAACACAATCGTATTACTTTAAAACGAAACAATTAACGTGATGCTTCATCTTCTGTAGTAAATTGGTAAAACTTATAAGTATAACTAATATCTCTAGCCCTTCTTACAGAGCGACAAACTTTGCTTAGAATCATAAGAGATAATAAAAAGCAACTATTATAATTATTGCAATGTAATTATTTGTACGAATTATTGTCTTCTAGTGGCTGTGGTTGAGATCAGTTAGTATATTGAACCCACTTTTGATGGTTACAGCAACCTTCACCTAAGTTTTTTTATTATACACATTTTGTCTTCATTACGAATAGTGATCCAATAGTGTGGAATTATTCTAATCTTATAACGTTTTGGTAGGGTCATTTGTTTTAGTTTAAAAGGTCATTTCTTTTGTGTTAGTTGAAAAGCATCACGAAAATAGTATCACGTAGGCTTCCAAGGAAAGATTATATGATTACTACATTCAACTTTGTCTCTAGTATAAAGTATAGTTGGTAGATTGTTAAAGTTATCCTAATGAGTAATGATGAGCATAACGAGTAATTAGAAAGTCAAACGTCACAAATCGTCGTGGTCGAGGTGGCAAGCTCTAAATGATCTGATTAACTTATTTACGTCCAATTAAAGAAACACAAAGTGTTGCAGCACATTACGTGACCTAAGTTAAGTGTTGGAATAGATGAAAATTAGCTAAGGTTATGCAGAAACGCAGCGTAGGTCGGTTTTGAGGCTGATGGAAAGAGATCACCAAACACTGCAACAGCCTAGGCTTGTGTTTGTTACATGCCCCTTATATAGATTCTATTTTTTTATTTTCTTTTTATCGTCTTAAATAATTAAGGTGGGATGGAAACACCCAAAATTCACAAAAATGAAAGCAAAGCAAAATTAACAAATTATTACTATAATGAAAACAAATACAAATCAACGTTAGCTTCTACATCACAACAAAACACTTCTCATTAACAATCTTGCATCTAACGCAAAAATTCTTAGTATATAATTATTTTTCTTATACCAACCAACTAGGTCTTTTAGATTGGTATTTCTTTTTCTTAACTTTTTTGGACAAAAATTTTGTGTATACAATAAACTTTTTTGATAAGATATAGAACTTGAAACAAATCTTCTTTTTAATAGAACATCATTTTTATTACGAAAAAATTATATTGTTAAATGTTAATAAAACTGATCTATAATAATTAAATCATTGGTAAATAATTAATGATTTTGGTCTGTAACTGTAAAAATAAAACTTGATAATTGATAAGCTCAATGGATAATATTATACTTATGAAACTACAAATTAATATAATTAAAATCACATATATACAAATACAGTTGGAAGTGTTTGTTCTGTATTTTCAAATCAAATTAATTCATTTAACATACAGATATTTAATTGTCAAAATAGAAATTTTTATTATATTTTCTCAACAAGAATAGAAAATCTTTTGTATATTCATATATATATATATATACCTCTTAAAAAGCAAAGTTTTCAACTACACACAATCGGGATAATAAGATGGATATATCGTTTTCAAGATTTTTGCATCAATTAGAGATATATTTCTCAGTGAAATAGCCAGCAAGCATGAAGTATATGTACGTCTTTTAAGAGATGAGAACTGTTTATGGTTTCAAGAAAAAAAAATTTGTTTGTAAATCAAAATTCATATCTATTTATAAATATATAAATGATTTATGCACGCAAAAAAAAAACATGGAATGGAAGCTCTCCTCCCTCTTGACATTTCCTAGTATTATTTTTAGATGTAAATCCACATTTAAGATGATTATCTCTATACCGTCTTCGCGTTTTTTTTTGCCTTTCTAATATTACACGAAGTGTAGTTAAGTGGCTTTTTCTTTTACCTTTGCGTATGCCATTTTTGGATTTCATAACGATAAATTCTCAATAAAACGGTCTGTCTACTATACCAAATTGGTGAACTGGTAAGGCTTTCTTATTACGATACAGATTAAATGTGATAAATTCCATCCCAATAATCTCATCTATTTTTATTTTGGTCCCTCGACGACATCGTATAAATTCACACCTTATGTTTGTTAATTTTATTGCAAGCTATTTTATTAACTTATAATATATTTTTTTTTGTCGCCTATAACTTATTACTATGGAAATGAATTAAATCACTATAATGGGTGAACATAGAATTCTAATTTCGTTTAGCTGTTGTATTTCCTAACAATGATTTTTACCTTTTCGGCTTTTCCTAATCAACAATGTATATCACGCGCGACTTATTTTATATTAAAAAATTTCCAATCTTTAATATTTAAAATTTTCTTAAAGGGAAAATTATTCTGTTTCTTTTTCCATAAAGATTGAAAATTAGGATTTAAAAAATTATTATTACAGGGTTGTGATCGACAATGGGATTTGTTCTTCTGCGACAATCGTCAAGGTTAGTCCTTTTTATTAATATCTTACAACCATTACATAAATTATAAGGTTATTCCCTTAAAAATTATTGAATTGAAATTTTAAAACATTTGTTCTTCTTGGTTCCTCAGGTTGATAGTTCGAGGAGAAAGGGAGTATTGTTAGAGGCAGTACAGATTCTCACGGATCTTAACCTCTCCATCAAAAAAAGCTTACATTTCCTCTGATGGAAGATGGATGGTAAATAATTAGTAACAATAATTTTACCAATAAAATTATAGATTTAAATTTTGTATATATATTATATACGTTTTCCTAATTTCTGGTTACTGCAGTATTTTCATGGAGAAAGTATTGAAGTTAACGGTTTAACGATCCTAGAGTTAACTGGATCAGACCGTGTAGGATTATTATCCAAAGTGTTTCCGCTTCTCTCTGATCGAAGACACGTTTAAGACACGTTTTGAAAGGCGGCGTTGCAATTACTTGTGTTTCAATAGATTTGACACACACTGAAAGGAGACTTCATCAGCTGATGTTTGAAGACAGAGACTACGAGAGGATACCACATGATAAATCTCCGGTGGTGGTTGTAACGGTTCAGAATTGGGCAGAGAGGAGTTACTCGGTTGTTAACGTTCAATGTCAAGACCGGAGAGAGCTTCTTTTTGATGTGGTGTGTACATTAACCGACATAGCGTATGTTGTGTTTCATACTATAGTCAATACGGCTTCAGACCAAGCTTACTTGTTATGCTTCTTGATCAGCCAAATTCATTAGACAAGCATCGATCCTTTTTGCAATGAACTCGAATTCTATAGGCTTGTTTTATCTTTCAGGAATTCTATATTAGACACAAAGAAGGATCGCCAATCAGTTCAGAACTGGGAAGGCAGAGAGTGATCAAGTAACACGAACAATGACATGGCTACGAACATATTCTATGTGACAGATACGGATGGGAATGAGACTAAACCAAAATTGATTGAATCGGTTAGGGAGAAACTCGGGTTTGAGTCATTGAGAGTGAAGGAAATTCCATGTGTGGATCATAAGAAGGGATATGAAGAAGCAGAGCAACAGAAAAAGGCAGTGTTGGTTTCACTTGGTAGTTTAGTTTGGAAATATCTCTTCAACTTTGGTCTTGTTAAATCATTATCTTAATTAAGGGTTAAGTCTTAGGGTTTGTTTAGGTTATGTGCAAAGCAAAGTTTAATATAGTGGAAAAGGTTTTTACATTATTCAATGTTTAGCATGATCTTGTGCATAGGAAAAGGGATTGATTAGAATTTTGAATTCAGAAATTTCTCGCTTTATAGTTGATTTGGAATGGGTTTATTTCTAGAGTTTAGGTGTTTTTAATACGCTTTACAAAAGTTTTATATAAGTTTTTTTTTATTGTGTGCTTATGTTCATAGTTTGATGATTTTAGTAGTATTTTAGATTAAAGAATCAAAGATAAATTTATAGAATAAAACGGATATAGTAATTTTCTGTAATACTAATTACCAAAAATTAGTTTTTTTAAAAAATTACCAAAATTATTTCAGGCGCAAAAAATTACCGTTTAACGGCTATTTTCAACGGTAATAAAACTCAACACTATCCAGCATATCTTAATTGAGTTCGTATGTATTAATTTACTACCAAAATTTACGAAGAAATTAGTTTTCTCCATATTATTCTGTTACTCTGTTTCCATGTGATGATGATACGATTCATTTACTCCTCTTATTTATTTTTTTAATCCATGATGCGTCGCTGTGTTGCTCTGTTGTCAATGTGTGTAATTAGATTCATTTCTCGATAGGAGTATCTGTATGTACAAACGTGAAAATCTTTTCTCTTAAATTGGCAGCATTCTATATATCCTAATTATAATTGGTTTTTGTATTATTTAAGTTAGGAGATGATACGTTAGTATAGGCTACAACTACTACTATATTTAGCAAGTTAACTCATGGTCGTTCCGCAAGAGCTGACATAGAAATGACCCACGTTTCACTTGGAAGCACCGTTAACCCAAGCTCGAAAATGGTCTACCATATTAATAGATTTTTAATTAAAATATATATTCTTAGTTTTTAAAGAAACTTCAAATTAAGATCCTTTTTTTTTTCCTTTTCAGTTCAATTCAATATCAGTGTTTGAATTTCAGTAATCGTACCTATTTTTAACCGGACGTTCCGGGAGAGGATAACTACTTGGAAACTCAACTTAATTTTTAAGACAAAAAAAAAAAAATCAAATACATTGACATGGCAAATTTATTATTAAATAGATGGATACGACTAGATGATTCTTTACCTGAATTTTTATCTATCTTAAAATAGCATATTAAATAGAAGAATAGATGAGCATATTTCACAACTGTCATGATCATAGCTTCAAAACTCAAATTTTTATACTCAAGAATTTTAAAATTTCGCTCTCAAGAACACATAAATATTTATACATAATTACACATACACACATTGTTATACCTTGTGCATCAAGAAAGTCATAAGTATAATAACATATAACTAGAATATTATAATATTTTTCTTGGAAGTTTTACAATAACTTCACACAAAAGACTTTTTCAGTCATTTGTCTCAGCAGAATTCATGGTATATTCCCGGAAAGTTACTCTTAATTCGAATTTTCCTGGAAAGTTACTCATCCTTTATTGATATAGATAGAACCCACAATACAATAGTTCAACATTATAATCAATGGCATGGAGATAATCTGGAGAACAATTGTTTCAACTTTAATGCTCGTTTTCTTCTTGAGATATTTCGATAATCCTCCAACTCCACCAAATCTTCTCCTTATTTTCTTCTTCCTCGGTTTGATCCTTTTCTTGTTTATCATCGATCGTAATCGCTCTGTTCATGAAGAAACCGAAGATTTCTATGTTCTGTACACGTTTGAAGAAGACAGTATGCTTGATGATTACACCATAGACAAGAACAAAGATTGTTTTCATCTCACAAGATATTACTATGGTGATGACGATGATTATTTTAGCTATTATGGTGGTTTTCATGAAGTTGATTATGATGGTGCTATATGGAATGATGATGAAGATTATAGCCAATGGATTGAAGATGATGGTGATGATGGTATTGAAAACCATGATGATGATGATAATCATGCCCATGGTGATGATGATGATGATGATACCTTGACGTGTAGGGTTGAAGATTACATTGCAAGCGTTTACAAAGGATGGAGAGAAGAGAGACGAGCAGAGATTATGCTTGTCTGATCTTTTCATTACTCTGTTTTACTTTCTCTGTACATTATGAAGAAAGTGTTGTAGTGTGTACATAAGTTTGGTTGTTGGGCATTTACAAGTTTCAATCTTGGTTTCATCAGCGGTTTTAACGACTGAGGGATTCGTATTTTGAAATCCCAAATCTTTATAAAAAGGGAGCTTCTTTAAGTTCCCAACACTGAAATTGCGTCAACGAATGTTTAGCAGACACAACAGTGATGGTATATACACAAATATATCCACCTGTAACATGAAAACGTAAGAAGAACCAACTGCGTTTTAAAAGTATCAATAAGCAACATTTAAAGTTGCTTCAATTTCACAGGTGTTTCCTTCAATGTTGCTGGGCTATTCCCTTGAGGATAAACTGTTTTAAGAAAGCATATGAAGAAAGCTTTATTCCAATCTCCCATCATACAACATATCAAAGACCAAATTTATTGTTGAAGCGTCTCCAGTAAACCTGCAACTCCTCATTTCTTTGATGAATTCAGCTGATACAGCTTTGTCACCATCTCTAAGATGTGCCCTGATCAGCGTATTATACGTACCACTATCTGGGAGAGTCCTGTCTTGTTTCATTGTTCTGAACAAGGAATATACTTCCTGCTTTAAACCTTTCCTACAAAAGCCTAAGATCATTTGTATTGTAGCTTACAACATTAGGTTTCACTCCTTTGACGCTGAGGCTACAAAAAAAATGCTGCGCATCTTCAATCTCGCCAGTCTTGCACATCCCGTGAATGATGATATTATATGTAGTAATGTCAAGATCCATTATACTCTTTTGCATATTCTCGAATATCACCAATGCTTCCTCTAGCTTCCCGTTTTTACAAAGGCCATCCAACAAAATATTGTATGTAATAAAATTGGGAGGCACACCACTAGAAACCATATGTTTCTTGTGCATTCCCACAATCTCCAGTTGGATAAAAGTGATGTAAGTGAATGTTTTGCCAATCAATCCACCTTGGCTTTGTGACATCTCACGGGAAAGCTTTAGCCCATCATCTACTGTACCCGGTTTAACTTTAGTTCGGTCTGGATCTGCCAAATGGAGAGTGACTGCCTTAACCGATTTAGTAATTTCTTATTAGCTTATGCTTAATAATGATGTTTTATTGAATATCATTCCATCGCATCTAGAGTTATTATTTTTTTCCTAGAACAATATAATTTTGAAACCTGACATTTATTATAAAATAAAGAGAGTATAATTTAGTTGCTTGATAAACTTAAAAATGTGAAATAAGGAAGAGAAAAATGTGAAACTGTAATCCTGAAAAAATCTTAATTGATTTATTTGCTTTAGTATGCATAAAGATATCACGTAATTGATGCAATATTATCTATATAAAGTAAGATATTTGAACACAGCTAACATAATATGCATGAAAATATCCCAAAAAAAACTTTACTAAAAAAGTCATGTAAGTACAAATTATAAATACTAGGACTAATGTCATAACAATTACAAGACAAAATAAATAAATTGTATAAACAATAAACAATGAGTGGAAGTAAGCAAAGAGTGTGTCTATCCATCTTATTAGTGATGGTATTGATACTATCAATATCTCAAAATACAAAAAGCGTTAATGATTCTGGGCTTGCTCCAATGGCGGAGAAAGGGTTGCTGCCAAAGCCAATATCTTGTGTGTCGGACGCAAGAAAAATTCCGGATTGTGTAGAAGCAGTGAAGCATTTCCGTTTCAAAGATATTAAAAAAGAATGTTGCATTGTTCTAATTGGTCTCTCTGAACATTGTTTTGGGATTTTATTTCCTCAGCGTTTTCTTTATCGTGTTTTGCTTAAAATTACATGCCGTTTGATAGGTGTAATAGGTTAATCATTTCCTACGTTACCATTTGTTGTTCTATCTTCATGTAACAAGCGTTATAATTAAAATTACGATTCATATAGACCATTATGTTTTGACTATTATTTTGGTCCTTCATTGTCTTGTTTGTTTTTTTCTTCTACAAAGTAATGCGTAATGTTTCATTGACCATTATGCTTGAGAAAACCCTTACATAAGAGTGTTGTAACTGATTCCTAAACATGAACTCAAACATTTGATTGGCCTTGTCTAAGTTACTACATCTGGGGAACAACCTTTGTTAACATGAACTCAAACATATGCTTGCCCTTGTCTAAGTGATCGTGCATACAAAACCCAGTGAGCGATTTTATGCCAAATCAGTATCACCTCTCTTACATATTCCATTTACTACCATACCATAAGTGATTAGACTCCTTTGACATTTTCTTCGCAACGATTCCCTCAACTAAAGCCACTGCTTCTGAAGCTTTGTTAGTGATTGGGTTGTTTCTAAACCTCTGACTCGGAAGATGTCGCTCTGAAAAGTTCGATAAGCCCTAAATGAAACAGTTCATGAACCTTTGAGACAGAGACAGAGCGAGATTTTGTACCTACTTTTCAGCGCCGTTGAATTAATTTGATATCTTACCTTTTACGGTTTCACTAACCTTCCGGTTCACTATGTGTTATGTGTTCTCTTGAACGGTTTGTCTTTTATAATTTGCTTTCACAGTATGAAAAAGTTTAGTAGTGAGGTATTTGACTAATTGATGGGAGATGGAGCATTTAACTCGCAAAACCTTGATTTGGATTTCTTTTTCCAAATTTTTCACAGGAAAAATCTTCAGATTTTACTAAAGATTTAGAGAGGAAACTAAATTCGAAAAACTAAAATGCAAAATTTTTGACTCCGAATAAACTCGATTTCAGTTTGATTAAATCAAACCGAAAACGTCAATTGTTGCAAAGACATGTACTCTTCAAAAGCTACTTTTGAAGTGGTGAAACTGAAGATAAAGTGGAATCTATCGAAGATAAAACGGACTTTTTGAAGTATGCTCCCAAATTCTATGATTTTGTTGTTTTAAAATGTGAAGGATTTGATAATAATAAATAAAAAAATCCTTAGTATTCGGAAAATTGTAAATACGATGTATATATTTGATATTCTTATAAACAAAATTGTAGATTTGCGAGGTTAAATCCATTGATCTAACCATTTCAGGAAAAATGTTTGATAGCAATATTTATTTACTTGATATTTATAATTTATGGCCAGATATATAAGTATACTTTTTTGTTGAGGCAAAAATTTAAGGACCCATTAAAATTCCACTAATTACTTTTAACAATTCAGCCTTGGTCTGAATCTGATTAAACCAAACCCAATTGAATGATTAATACCATCAACCATGTTTTCATTCAAGCTTTTATATATACAAAATTTATTATTTTGATGAAACTTTATAAAACATCATCACATACTTAAGACACATACAACCTTTTTATTTTTTGGATTTTTTTCTTACGACTAAAAATCCTATAACTCGCATAAAGTAAAAGTTTTTTTTTATTTTCAATTGGCATTTATGTAGAATTATTATTTACATTTACATCTAATGACAATTAAGATTAGTCATAGAAAATTAATGACAAACATATAAGAAATTATGTCATTATGCTACTTTTACATTTTAAATTATGTTTTGTATGATTATTACACCATGCAAACCTACAACTTTTTTTATTTTTATGATACTGCCATCCAATCATATTAACGATATAGTTATAGCAATACACTATATGATACGTCTTTTGTCTCTTGTAACTAAAATCATGTTTGGAATTTGATTTACTAGATATTATGCGACATGTTAATTTTATATAGCATAGGTACATGCATCATATATTGCATATGTGACATTCAAGGATTTCAAAAATGTTGCTTGTTTAGTAAACTCACGCTTTATTATTTAGAATCGAGTAGTTGCTTGCTGGGGCAGGACACTCTCTTCTCAAAAGTAAAAAAAATGTTGCGTCAAAAAGCTATATATTATTCAAAAAGCACCAATTATTTTTTCGACTAATATAATCCGTTTACAGTTATAAAGTCATGAAGAATAAATCTCATGATTCATTAACGTTTTATTCGTAATAGTACGAAATAAAAACAAGTTGAATATGTATACGTACAAAGCATATCCAGAGCATCCTATATAAATTTTATCTTATTTCCAAAACAAAATCAACATCACGATCATAGGGCCGGATGAATTCTAATTGAATTTCTTAAAATCATAATGATCTAGCTAACTAGCAATATTGCCAAACTATCTCCATTGTAAACAAAGGTTTTTTTTCTATGTGATTGGAGTCTGTGATTTAATTAATTTATTTTTGGTGGTAAAAAATTGTGCTTCTAATAAATATATTACAAAATAAATTAATAAACAGACAATAAAACTGTATAGAAATTAGAAAGAGAGAAAATGAAGCATCATGCATAAATACGGACGTGAAACTTTTGTTCTCAGGTTTCCATTTTGGGATTTAATAAATAAGTGATCTTTTTATCTATATAAAAAACATCGGACCGATTAACGTTTGAGAAGTGCCATTTGGACTCCTGACGCGAGTCAAGACCCGAGTTTTGGAGCACAAGTTCAATAAAATGGCCAGGCAAGCAGGAAAACAAGCACCATTCCACGACCAGGCCATCACGGCCCGCCCGAGCCGACCTATGAACCGGTCCACCAAGACCCATTCACATCACATCGGAAACCATGGAGGTTCCTGCTTGAAGATTCTTCCAGCTCGGGTGTCTTCACTATTACCATCCGATGAAGACACCAAAAGCCGTGCTAAAACATTGTATTCTTTTTCCTACTTTCGGTTTTGTCCCACTGGGTTTTTCGAAGAAGGTTTGAATGATACAACACTTTTAGTGAGCATGACGACCAAAACCGTTCTCAAACCCAACATCTTCCACATGCCCAAATCGACTTCGGCCATGTCCTTATGGGGCTTACTTATTCTATTTCTTGTTTTTAGAATAAATGTGGAATTAAAGCATTAAGCCCAATTCTTTAGTTTAATGATTTGTCTTAGACCTAAGCCTTTGTGTTTAATCCTTGGCTTAAACTTATTTCTCTATTTAAAACTTTATGTTGTTTTTATTTAGACTTTTTTTGTTTTGGGGAAACATTATGTTGTTTATCCTAAGTTGTAAACCAAAAACCTATATAAGTCTTATTACTTGCAATGAATAAAATAACTTGAACTTTAAACAAAAAAAAATTCTAAGATTCTTGTCTAAAAACTTGGCTCCTCTCTCTCCGAGCTTCATCATGAAGATGATAGTGATGATGGTTATTGAAAACCATGATGATGATGATAATCATGCCCATAGTGATAATGATGATATCTTGACGTGTAGGATTGAAGATTACATTGCAAGCGTTTACAATGGATGGAGAGAAGAGAGACGAGCAGAGATTATGTTTGTCTGATCTTTTCATTACTCTTACTTTCTCTGTACATTATAAAGAAAGTGTTGTAGTGTGTACATAAGTTTGGTTGTTGGGCATTGACAAGTTTCAATCTTGGTTTCATCAGTGGTTTTAACGACTGAGGGATTCGTTAATGTATCGATCAGTCAGTTGTATATACAACATATCAAAGACCAAATTTATTATTGAAGCGTCTCTAGTAAACCTACAACTCTTCATTTCTTTGATGAATTCAGCTGCTGCAGCTTTGTCACCATCTCTAAGATGTGCCCTGATCAGCGTATTATACGTACCACTATCTGGGAGAGTCCTGTCTTGTTTCATTGTTCTGAACAAGGAATATACTTCCTGCTTTAAACCATTCCTACAAAAGCCTAAGATCATTTGTATTGTAGCTTACAACACTAGGTTTCACTCCTTTGAGGCTGAGGCTACAAAAAAAAATGCTGCGCATCTTCAATCTCGCCAGTCTTGCACATCCCATGAAAGATGATATTATATGTAGTAATGTCAAGATCCATTACACTCTGTTGTATATTCTCCAGTATCACCAATGCTTCCCGTTTTTACAAAGGCCATCCAACAAAATGTTGTATGTAATAAGATTGAGAGGCACACCACTAGAAACCATATCTTTGAAAACTTGTTGGGCATTATCACAATCTCCAGCTTGGAAAAACCCTTGGATAAGAGTGTTGTAAGTGATTGTGTCTCCAACCAATCCTCTTTCAGACATCTCGCAGAACAGTTCCATGCCATCCTCTACCCTATTAGACTTGCAAAATCCATTTAAAACAATACTATAATTCACTAAGTTTGGGAGACAACCCTTCTTAACCATCACGCTCTTTTCACTCCTTTGAGGCTGAGGCGACAAAATAAATCCCATCCGAATATTATATCTGAATATATTGATTTCCATTACGCTCTTTTCAAGATCTTCAAATATGACCAATGCTTCTAGCTTCCCGTTTTTACAAATTCCATCCAACAAAATGTTGTATGTAATAAAATTGGGAGGCACACCACTAGAAACCATATGTTTCTTGTGCATTCCCACAATCTCCAGTTGGATAAAAGTGATGTAAGTGAATGTTTTGCCAATCAATCCACCTTGGCCTTGTGACATCTCACGGAAGAGCTTTAGCCCATCATCTACTGTACCCGGTTTAACTTTGGTTCGGTTTGGATCTGCCAAATGGATAGTGACTGCCTTAACCGCTTTAGTAATTTCTTATTAGCTTATGCTATATAATGATGTTTTATTGAATATCATTCCATCGCATCTAGAATTATTATTTTATTTCAACATGTATGTCAATTTATTCTCAAATACATTTATATATATTTTGTTCCTAAAACGATATAATTTTGAAACCAATATTTATTATAAAATGAAGAGAGTATAATTTAGTTGCTTGATAAACTTAAAAATGTGAACTAAGGAAGAAAAAAATGTGAAACTGTAATTCTGAAAAAAAAAAAATTGATTTATTTGCTTTAGTTTGCATAAGGATATCACGTAATTGATGCAATACTTTGAATATTTTATCTCTATAAAGTAAGATATTTGAACACAGCTAACATATATGCATGAATAATATCCCAAATTAAACTTTACTAAAAAAAAGTCATGAAAGTACAAATTATAAATACTAGCACTAATGTCATAACAATTACAAGATAAAACATAAATTGTATAAACATTAAATAATGAGTGGAAGTAAGCAAAGAGTGTGTCTATCCATTCTATTAGTGATGGCATTGATGCTATCAATATCTCAAAATACAAAAAGCGTTAATGATTCTGCGCTTGCTCCAATGGCGGAGAAAGGGTTGCTGCCAAAGCCATTATCTTGTGTGGCGGACGCAAGAAAAATTCCGGATTGTGTAGAAGCAGTGAAGCATTTCCGTTTCAAAGAGATTACAAAAGAATGTTGCATTGTTCTAATTGGTATTCCTGAAGATTGTTTTGGGATTTTATTTCCTCTGCGTTTTGTTTATCGTGTTATGCTTAAAATTGCATGCCATTTGATAGGCGCAAACGGTTAATCATTTCTTAAGTTACCATTTGATGTTTTATCTACATGTAACAACGGTTATAATAAAAATTACGATTCATATAGACCATTAACATGACTGACTGCTAAACATGAACTCAAACATATGATTGGCCTTGTCTAAGTTACTACATCTGGGGAACAACCTTTGTTAACATGAACTCAAACATATGATTGCCCTTATCTAAGTGATCGTGCATACAAAACACATTGAGCGATTTAAAGCCAAATCATTATCACCTCTCTTTCATATTCCATTTACTACCATACCATAAGTGATTAGACTCGGTTGACATTTTCTTCGCAACGATTCCCTTAACTAAAGCCACTGCTTCTTAAGCTTTGTTAGTGATTGGGTTGTGTCTTAACCTCTAACTCGGAAGCTGTCACTCTCAAAAGTTCGATAAGCCCTAAATGAAACAGTTCGTGAACCTTTGAGACTCAGACAGAGCAAGATTTTAAACCTACTTTTCAGCGCCGTTCAATTATGCTACTTTACATTTTAAATTAAGTTTTCTGTGATTATTACACCATGCAAACCTACAACTTTTATTTTTATTTTTATGATTCCGCCATCCAATCATATTAACGATATAGTTATAGCAATACACTATATGATACGTCTTTTGTCTCTTGTAACTAAGATCATGTTCGGATTTTGATTTACTAGATAATATGCGACATGTATTTAATTTTATATAGCATAGGAACATGCATTATCTATTGCATATGTGACATTCAAGGACTTCGATAATGTTGCTTGTTTAGTAAAGTCACGCTTTATTATTTAGAATTGATCAGTAGTTGCTTGCTGGGGCAGGACACTCTCTCTTCTCAAAAGTAAAAAATGTTGCGTCAAAAAGCTAGAGATTATTCAAAAAGCATCAATTATTTTTTCGAATAATTAGATAATTCGTTTACAGTTATAAAGTCATGAAGAATATATCTCATGATTCATTAACGTTTTATTCGTAATAATACGAAATAATATTAAGTTGAATATGTATATGTACAAAGCATATTCAGCATCCTATATAATTTTATCTTATTTCCAAAATAAAATCAACATTAAGATCATAGGGCCGGATAAATTCAAATTGAATTTCTTAAAATCATAATGATCTAGCTAACTAGCACTATTTGCCAAACTATGTTCATTGTAAACAAATGTTTTCTTCTATGTGATTCGTGTCTTTAGTTTAATTAATTTATTTTTGGTGGTAAAAAGTGTGCTTCTAATAAATATATTACAAAAAAAATTAATAAACAAATAATAAAACTTTGGGAAAACGGCCAAAAAAATCATGAATTTACTAAAATAAGCCCAAAAAACCTCCAATTTTTAATTGAACCATTTAAACCTCTAATTTTTTGAAAATGACCAATTTAAACATGAATTTAAGTTGGCCACACCATTTTAACCCTCAAAAAAGTCAACCGTTAAAATGGTTAACGGCCGTTAAAATCGAAACGACGTCGTTTTATTAATTTAGTTTTTTTGGCGTAATCAAGATAAATATATGTTTAAATTGGACATTTAAAAAAAAAATATGATTAAAATGGCGCAAAATGAAACTTGGTGATTTTTTTGGCTTCTTTTGGAAAGTTCGTGGTTTTTTTGGCCAAAAAAAAAATGATTAAAAAAACCACGGCATGAAGTCGTTTGGGGTCCAGTTCAGATTAGGGGTCCCGTTCGGAGTCCCGTTCGGGTTTTTCGTACTTTCGGTTCGGGTCTTTGAAAAAAAACAACGGTATGAGGTCGATTCAAAACCAAACTTTAATGTATGTTTATAAACAACGGTCTGAGACCTCATACACATGAATTTGTTTTTGAGATCTATTATGACCTAATCGAAGATATTATAAATTTACATTTATTTGGTCAAAACCAATATATTGAACCTGGTTCATTTGGTTAAAACAATTTTATTGACCCCAGTAATCAATAAATATCGTCGATTGGTTCAGAATATATCTCAAAAAAAATCCATGTGTATGAGATCTCAAACAAAAAAAACCACGGCCTAAGTGTTCATAGTTTTTTTTTTCCTAAAAAATTCATGATAAATACCAATTTTGTTTATTTAGTATGAGGTCTTTTGGTATGGGTGGGCGTTCGGGGTCCTGTTCGGATTCGGTTCGGGTTTTTCGAATTTTCGGGCATGATTTTGGTAACACAATTTAAGTATGATTTTGGATCGAAAAAATATTTGGATCGAAATACTATTTGGATTCGGTTCGGATTCGATTCCAAACCAAAGTACTTAAATTTGATAATTTAAACATACATTTAAGTATAGTTTAGAATCGACCTTAGATCGTTGTTTTTTTTTGTCTGAGACTCGAACCGAAACCGAACAGGACTCCGAACGGGACCCCAAACGACCTCAGACCGTGGATTTTTGAATCATAATTTTTTTGGCAAAAAAAACCACAAACTTTCCAAACAAAACAAAAAAAAATCACCAAGTTTCAGTTTGCGTCATTTAAATCATATTTTTTTATAAATGTCCAATTTAAACATATATTTATGTTGATTATGCTAAAAAAACTAGATTAATAAAACGATGTCGTTTCGATACCGTTAACCATTTTTAACGGTTGACTTTTTTGAGGGCTAAAATGGTGTGGTCAAATTAAATTCATGTTTAAATTGGTCATTTTCAAAAATTAAAGGTTTAAATGGCTCAATTAAAAGTTGGAAATCTTTTAGGTTCTCAAAGGATGTTCCACAAGAAAATAAATAAGTGATATCTTTATCCATATATGGTCTTTCATAATAAATAAGTAATAAACTAAACTTAATCTTCTGGTATCAGCATTCTCTCTCTGTCCTCACGAAGCAGCTTCTTTTTGTTTATTTCTTATTTTTCAATATCAATAAAATCATGAGTGATGTTCATAATTATACGAGCTACTAATGAGAATCCTAATGTTACAAGTATATATACTCCGTTTGCAAATTATTGAACTAGTCATAGTCTAGATTACTACACAAATGAAGATGAAAGCAACTAAATAGACAATGCCATGCATGAAGTAAAGAGAGCGTGGTAGGTAGTTTCCACTTCTGTTCAAAGGTTTCCATTTTGGGATGTCGCAAAACTGAGTACAGAAATATTAACATTTGAAAGCTTACTGGTTTTTAAGGAACGCATTAGAGCTCTAGTTGCTTAATTATTAAGGTCTAACCCATCTTCTTCTCTCTGTCTTTATCATCTTGTTTTGTAAAGAGCTATTTTTCTTTTCTTTTCTTTTTTCTAGAATGGAAATTACGTAGAGAAATTAGTTTAGACTATAAAGAATATTTTTTTTTAAAAAAAATGATAATTGGCCTGAAAGAGTGGACGAACAAACTTATATGCGGTTGCTATATATAAACCATCGCTTCAGTACATAGTTTCCTCTGTCGGCTGCTCCACAGCTGTGAGAGAAGATAGATGACGTAAGATTTTTTTTTTGCTTAGAATGTAAATATCAATAAAAATAGAACAAAATGTTTAGATTTTACAAATTATATTAACAAAATATTCGATTTATTTAATTTCCTTCCGGGCCTTGCAGCCTCTAAGAGTCTCTTCGGCCTATCATCGCTGGCCCTGCTGTCTTTATGGGCACTCTTTCTTTACTTCATAGTTGGAGCTTCAGCCCTAACACCAATTTTAACAATCCAAGTAAAATTTATGATTTTTATTTGTCTGATGGTTGATTTAATTTATTTTATAGCATACACACTGGTGTTTTTCTTTTCTTTTCCTAAAAAATATAAAAGAGCCCGGACAACGACATTATCGACTGCGTCAACAGAGAAGATCAACCGGCGTTTCAGCACCCTCTATTTAAAAACCATAAACTTCAGATATTTTTTCTTTGTTCTCGCTTTAAAATTATTTGAAAATCACAACGAATGTCAAAATTAATTAAGAATGATAATGATCACAGCCTCCAAAACAGTTTGGACCTTGTGATATGTATAAGGCCCCGTCCTAAATTCTACAGTTAGATAATTAATTTTAACTAAATTTTAAAAATATCTTTTGGACAACAATTTATTTTAGTATTATTTTTTTCTTTTTAAAGGGAGACGAAATATTCCAAGTTTAATGTTTTAATGCCGATAGTTTCCAATTGTTATTTTAGATGAGAAAAAAAATAACTGTTTTTTTTTTTTGTAAAAAAATAATATAGGAACCACCAAAGAACATACCATATATGGGGAAAAAAGAATCTGAAAAAGAATACAATTGGCAAATTTGGCATACAAACGGAACCAAATGCCCCCAAGAGTCAATCCCAATACGACGAGTGATTCTTCATCCAAACAACACTTTAAGTTCCAATGCCTGAGACCGAGTCACCAAAGGACATGAGGTATCAGACTATTCTTTTTCCTTTTTTCTGTTTTAAAATTAATTGTCAACCAACTTGAATTAAGAAGATAGGATAACTTTTGATAATTCCTAGCACAATAATCATATAATGTATTTTCTTACAAAAAAATCAGCAAAACATAAGCAAAACATAAGAAAAAAATAAGAAATAAATAAGTGAAAGATAACAAATTAGAAACGAATGGCAAAAAATAAAGATAAAGTAGCATACACATTCTATCTTTTTCCGATTCACCACTAAGTAAGTTAGATAAAGTTAGATAAAATCACAGACTGTCTGTAAATATTAATGGTTGTATATTAAAAATGAAAATGCTAAGGTCTATCTAACTCTCATAAAATAAAAAGATAAACAATCAAGTAAATTAAAAAGAGGAAAAATCTGAAGTTTATGGTATTTGAGAAAGGGGTTGCCGAAGGCTGGTTGTTCTTCTGCATTGAAACAGTCGATCACATCTCCATCAATGCTATTTTTTATTTCAAATCAAAAGAGAGAGAGAGAAAAAAAAGTAAATTAAACTGTACAAGCATGTATAAACACAAAAATACTAACAATTTGATATTACTTATATGAGACTCAGAAAAAAAAATTAAGATCTTTAAATTATAAAATATGATTATGAAACATTATTAATTGATACTGAGATGTTAAAATGTATATGTTAATATAATAAATCATATTAAATTTATGTGTGACCTGGATGGTTAAGACGGTGGATGCGGCTCCTAGTAGATGCATTAACAGAAGCAGCAAGATCATCTCCGATTGTCTGATTCAAGAAACAAAAACAGACTAGTATTTAAGAAAATGTAAAAGAACCAACTGAAAAAAAAACATTTTGAGTAAAATGATTCATATATGTAAACCTCTGCATGGTTAGTTGGGACATCCACATATTGGTTATTATTGCTTATAAAGCAGAGCATCACGTTCTTCACGTACAGTTTCGAGAGCATCCCCCTCTCCAAGTATTTCAGTGTGAATTAGGACTCAAGTGAAACAAAATCATTGACATATTATTGAGAATTATTTCTTAGACCAAAATTCAGAGTGGTGACAGACAAATGAAGGACAAGTACCAGGAACGATATGGAGAAAGAAAGAATCGCACAAAATGGCAAGCGAGAAAGAGAAGGAGAGTGAGATCAAGAGAATTCTTCTGTTTATATTATGACATACATATATGTATACATAATCTATCAAAACAACAAGTGTGTATATTCCATAATCTTTAAAGCACAAGATGTTCAAACAATGCTTCTTAAAGAATTTTTATCAGTGTCACAAAGTGACTATACTAATTAGTAGCTACCACTCTGTACTCGACTCTATTTTTTCTAATTCATTTCCTCTCTTAAGGGATCTATTTATAAAAGTATTGACCATCGCTTTGTTATGTACAAACAAGTCTCCTCAGGTTAGACCGTTTATGAAATCAGTGTTTTGTATGTTGGAGAACAGAGCTTTTTTAGTTATCCAATTTATAAACTACAAAACTTCAATAATCTCATTTCCAGTTGATCTCTCCAAACTTTTTCTCTCTATAATGTTTTTCTCCTTCTCTAGAATTTTCTCTTGAATTTTTTTCTTTGTATCAAGTCATAAACTCATAAAGTCTATACAATATTCTCTTTTTATAGACAAAGGCATGCCTTTAAGATTTGATAATAAACCGAGAAAATGGAATAGAGTGCAAATTACAAGTGAGGAGATGCACCAAGTCACCATCTGCCCTCTCTCGCCCTTTGATTATTGTGTATTTATTTGGTTTCATATTTCTTTGTGTATATTAGACTAGTTATACACGGCCAAAATAAACAAACTACAAACTATTGATGTAAAATTTAGAGGTAACCCAAATAGTTATAAAAATCATTTTGTTATTGCAGATGATTTTTTATCAATACATTATTTTTACCAATAACAAAAGTTAAATTAGAATTTATCTATTATTTTCAATAGTTTACAAATAATGTGAAATCATTCCCAAGTTTCATATTTATGTCGCATGATTCTATACATTAGGAAAAAAACTCATTCATAAACAAAATAATCACATATACATGTGATAATCTGGTGAAAAAAGCATATGTAATTATCTGACTTTGAGATTAGAAGATGAGTTAGCCATCTCACTCGGGTGTTGATTCCTTTCCAAAATTCATTCACTTTCATTAAAGTAGTAAAAATTGGTAGCATTTTAGGCTTATTAAGAAATTCGGTGTATCGACTTTGACAACGAATATTCAATTGGCCAGGATTATCATTTGCTTTTCGATAAAAAAAAAAAAGATTAACCAACAAAATTATTGAAGACAATTGTTAATATTCTGAATGGTGAAAAGAATCTGGTTTTCTCGTAGCGACTGTTCGTTTGGTAGTCGCAGAACCTGCGATCAGCGATTGCGATTGGTCATAGCGATCAGTAATTCATAAATTTTAAATCGTTACTTTTTTGCGATTGATTTTTTGTGACTGCGATCTGCGATCAACGACTAAAAATCAGCGACTGTCGAATGAACAAATCAGCGACGACCAAAACTAGTGATTGTAAAACAAACATCATAACAGTTGATGATCGCAGTCGCTGGTTGCAGCTACTCGTAACAAATAGGGCCTCTTAAGAAATAAGAAAATAAGCTTTAAACTCCGGTTGCTTTACATCTTTCTCCACGCAATATCCTGTTAAGTTAATCTAGGGTTTGAAAGTGACACACAAATTGTAATATTGCAAAAGAGAGAGAGGGAGAGAGAGCCACAGAGAGAGAGAGAGTATCCTGTCAAGGCTTTATATAGCTAGTTAAAACCACCAAAGAAATATGTTAGATAGAGAGAATTTTCGGACATATTTTTCTTATAATCGATCCATTAAAGAATATTGTTTTTGTTTTGGCTTGGCTTTTCAGACCACTTGGCTGTAATAATGAAGAGTTAAAAAGATATCGAACTAGAAGTTGTGCTCGAACCTATTCTGGAAACACGTTTTCACAAAGTAAAATCACTGGTTGGGACCTCAAAAACACGTTTTCACAAACTTCTTCAATGATGTCTGAAATAAAACTCGGGCCAACAGACCCAAACTCCGTGGGAATATGCCACCTACATTGTCCAATCGCTTATTGCAATCTCTTGTATAAAGTCATATCTAAGGTCATTGCAAAAATAATTAAGGTTATTCTTCGGGATGCAATTGAGCCTAACCAAAGTGATTTTATAGAAGGTAGACTCTTGTTAAAGAATGTACTTTTCGCTTCGGAACTTGTCAATGGGTATCATAGTCCAACTAACTCTGCGAAATGTGCCATTAAGTTTGATATCTCCAAAGCATTTGATACGGTAAAGTGGTCCTTTATTGTCTCGATTCTTAAAGTAATGGGGCTACCAGATCAGTTTATTCAATGGATCATAATTAGTATCACAAACTTCAGGCATTTTTTCTTTGTTTTCGTTTTAAAATTATTTGAAATTCACAATGAATGTCAAAATTAATTAAGAAATGATAATGATCACAGCCTTCCAAAACAGTTTGGACATTGTGATATGTATAAGGCCCCGTCCTAACTTCTAGAGTTACATAATTAATTTTAATTAACTTTGAAAAATATCTTTTGGACAACAATTTATTTTAATATTTTTTCTTTTTAAAAGGGAGACAAAATATTCAAAGTTTTATGCTTTAATGCCGATAGTTTCCAATTGTTATTTTAGATGAAAAAAATAACTGATTCTTTTTTTGTAAAAAATAAATATGTAGAAACCGCCGAGGAACTTACCATAAATGGCGAAAAAAGAATCTGAGAAAGAATATAATTGGCAAATTTGGCATACAAACGGAACCAAATGCCACTGAGGGTCAATCCCAGTACGAAAAGGACATGAGGTAGAAGACTATTTTTTTTTCTTTTTTCTGATTAAAGCAAATTAATTGTCAACCAACTTGAATTAAGAAGATAGGATAACTTTTGATAATTTCTAGCACATTAATCATATAATGTATTTTCTATACAAAAAAAAATCAAAAACTATATATATGGCACGTATTTATAACTTTGATTTATTGTTTTTGAACATCTAGCATGCCGTTGGCCGTGTGACAACAAAACAAAAATCTATGGAACACATGCAACAATGAACGTATGGCACCCAATAATAGAAAGAGTAGACGAGTTTAGTTTAGGTCAAATCTGGCTCGTATCAGGAACTTATAACAATAATGACATTAACAGTATTGAAGCCGGTTGGCAGGTTAGTGTTTTTTGTTTCACTAGTAATTAACTTTAAAACACTTCTAGTTACCATTTATATATTTTATAATTTCTATTTAATCAAAAATTTATATATACAAAAGGACTAAATAAATAAAATTTTGATTATCTTATTATATAGGTTTATCCTTTGTTATATCATGATTATCAACCAAGATTCTTCATATTTTGGACGGTATGTATTCATTTCACTTTCAATTTTTTTTTCAATTCTAAGTATTACTACCTAAAACCGAAGTAACAAGACATATTATTGTCATAAATATTTATATAGTAGTGACAAATGAAATGTATTTTAAAAACAAACTAATAATGCATTTTTTTTAATACTCGATTTGTATTCCTCGAGTCAAAATATTGAGTGTAACTAGTTAGATATGTTACATTTTATCATAATTATTTCAAATAATATTAATTTTAAAAAAAAACTTTGAGAATCTATTTGGTATAAACCGATTTAATTTTGGTATAAATTGTTTTTAATTTGGTATAAACTGGTTTGGTTTTAATGTAATTAATTAGAAAAATAATAAAAATGGTTAATTGATCGGTTGGGCCGAACCAAACCAGACCGATAACCAAATTAATTTTTAAAAATATATCGAATTGAACCGACCTCCTAATGAATATAAACTAAAAATCAAAAATTTTGGTTCGGTTTGGTTCAGTACGTTTGGTTCGGTTAAAATTTGTAGCCCTAATATTTATACTTAAAATTCATCATTAGCTCTGATATATTTTCTAACACCAAATCTATTAGACTCTTATCTTCTAGCTTATCCTTATCTCGACAATTACTAAAACATTATACAGTGTTGGTTCAAACCCCATAAATATGTGATAAATTTCAGATAAAATCACCAATATGCCTTATTATTTTCACACATTTGTGAATTTTATAAAAAAATACGAGCAAAATTTATTTCATAATTCAATTTTGGAAAGTTTTGTAATTATTTTTAGGTAATATATGGTATAAAATTTATTTGATTTCAGAATATTAAAAAAAAATAAACTAAAAATTACATATAATAAGTGAATCATAATATAATCCTTTGTCACATCATCAACCATTAAAAGAGTTGAAATCTTGTTTTTGCTTTTGTATCACAAACTAGAACTTTGGCTAGCAAAACTACAATTAAAAATATTTTTATTGAAAAGAACTAATTTCAAAAATAAGTGTTACTAAATTTGTTTTTAAATATAAACAATATATCTTTACTTTAAAATTATCTAAAAATTATAAGTTTACCAATAAATGGTGTAATCAGTATGTAATTTAATTAAATAGTTTTAATAACAAGATTGACTCAAAGTAACAAGATTGTCGATCATTTCTCTAACAAAAAAATGATCCATGATGCACGGAATTTAAAATTAATTAAATTATAAGTTATTTTTTAGAAACAAATCTTAAAAAAAATTATTATTACATATTTATCTTTAACCATGATTGAAATTGTAATCTATATTATACTATTAAAAATACCACTTTGAAAATAACCTTTAGTTCATGTATTATTTACATTGTATGTCATTAAAAATTAATAAATTTGCTAAAAATTCATTAAGCGTAATTTTGGATATTAACATTATTTGTATCCAAACAGTATTATAGTTAAACTAGTTTTACAATCTAAAATTATTGGGTTCCGCTTTTTAATAAGTTTGTTTAAATTCATTTAATAAGACATTAGAATAATTTATAAACAAATTTTAAAAATAGGTATAACTATTTTTTACTGCAGGTTGTTCCGTTAAACTTTTGTTAAAAAAAATATTTGATATAAATTATATTAAATTGACGTGTTAACCTATTATTATTTTCATAAATATATAGTTATATTTATTTTAACTGAAATAAATTCTTATGTAAAATGAAATACTGTATAAAATATAATAATACAATATATAATATATTTATAATAATATTATATAAATAATATAAATAGAATATTAATATAAAAATTGAATATTAGCATAAATGATATAATGTACACTAAAAAAACATTTACACATCTAAAATTTTGAATTTCATAAATATATTTTATATAAAATAAAATATAAATGTTGTCGATCCTTTAAAATTTTATAAACTATATAATATATTAATACCAAAAATAAAACTATTAACATATCTCAATCATTTACATCTACAAATATATGTTATCTAAACAAAACTAAATATTAGAAAAAAAAATTCCAAGCTAGATCCTAGTTAAAGATTAAAGAGTGGGTGTTATACTTCTTTTATGGCAACATCTTTCCGGCATCTGATATTATGAATACTTAGTGAAAAAAAAAAATCTAAATGTTGATACTCTTTATTATTTGTCGCCATCGCATTCCAAATGAAGACTTAATAGAATTTTGCATATGTTAATGTGAAAAACATAACATAACCTGATTAACCTCACAGATGCTTGATAAACTTAAAAATTTGATATAAGGAAGAAAAAAATGTGAAATTGTAATCCTGAAAAAATCTTAATTGATTTATTTGCTTTAGTTTGCATAAGGATATCAACTGATGCAATACTTTGAATATTTTATCTCTATAAAGTAAGATATTTGAACACAGCTAACATATATGCATGAATAATATCCCAAATTAAACTTTACTAAAAAAAGTCATGAAAGTACAAATTATAAATACTAGCACTAATGTCATAACAATTACAAGATAAAACATAAATTGTATAAACATTAAATAATGAGTGGAAGTAAGCAAAGAGTGTGTCTATCCATTCTATTAGTGATGGCATTGATGCTATCAATATCTCAAAATACAAAAAGCGTTAATGATTCTGCGCTTGCTCCAATGGCGGAGAAAGGGTTGCTGCCAAAGCCATTATCTTGTGTGGCGGACGCAAGAAAAATTCCGGATTGTGTAGAAGCAGTGAAGCATTTCCGTTTCAAAGAGATTACAAAAGAATGTTGCATTGTTCTAATTGGTATTCCTGAAGATTGTTTTGGGATTTTATTTCCTCTGCGTTTTGTTTATCGTGTTATGCTTAAAATTACATGCCATTTGATAGGTGCAAATGGTTAATCATTTCCTACGTTACCATTTGATGTTCTATCTTCATGTAACAACCGTTATAATAAAAATTACGATTCATATAAACCATTATGCTTGAGAAAACCCTAACATAAGAGTGTTGTAATTGATTGCTGCCTTGTCTAAGTTACTACATCTGGGGAACAACCTTTGTTAACATGAACTCAAACATATGATTGCCCTTATCTAAGTGATCGTGCATACAAAACCCAGTGAGCGATTTAAAGCCAAATCAGTATCACCTCTCTTGCATAATCCATTTACTACCATACCATAAGTGATTAGACTCGGTTGACATTTTCTTCGCAACAATTCCTTCAACTAAAGCCATGAAGAATATATCTCATGATTCATTAACGTTTTATTCGTAAATAATACGAAATGAAAACAAGTTGAATATGTATACGTACTAAGCATATCCAGCATCCTATATAATTTTATCTTATTTCCAAAACAAAATCAATATCGAGACCATAGGGCCGGATGAATTCAAATTGAATTTCTTAAAATCATAATGATCTAGCTAGCTAGGCCTATTGCCAAACTATGTTCATTGTAAACAAAGGTTTTTTATGTGATTGGTGTCTTTGATTTAATTAATTTATTTTTGGTGGTAAATAAGTGTGCTTCTAATAAATATATTACAAAATAAACTAATAAACAGAAAATAAAACAATATAGAAATTAGAAAGAGAGAAAATGAAGCATCATGCATGAATACGGACGTGGCTGTCCACTAAATACTAATCGTACGTGGAACTTTTGTTCTCAGGTTTCCATTTTGGGATGTTCCACAAGAAAATAAATAAGTGATGTCTTTATCCATATATGGTCATTCATAATAGTGAACCTCAGTAATAAACTAAACTTAAACTGCTTCTGGTATCAGCATTCTCTCTCTGTCCTCACGAAGCAGCTTCTTTATGTTGATTTACGTGATATTACGTTTTTTTAATGACACGTGATAGATATTACGTTTTGGGCTTTGTTCTGATATAGGCTTTAGGCTTTTCTAGTGAGGTGATAAATCCACATTTTAGCGGTTTTAATAGATCATTTTGTATATAACTTACATGAATCAACTATTAAAATTCACATTTTAGGATATATTTAGGTTCATATGCATTAGAACTCTAGGATGTTCTCCACATTTTTATTTTTCAGAGGATTCAAAGTAAGAAAGGAACGTTTTCGGAGTTTTTGAAGTCACGGACAGCTGATACAACCGTCCGAGGATGATAAGGAAGCGTCAATAGAAGTAACACAATCAAATGACGATTGAACCCATACATGTCTCCATGTGAAGAGATCGATCGATCTCAACCTGAAGCGATCGATCGATCGGTTATGCGATCATGATTGCGTGAATTTCCAAGACCGACCAGAAAGAGTGAAGAACGATCGATCTACCTGTCCAGAAATGTCTACGATGGATTCAAGGATCGATCGATCCCTTCTTAAGATCGATTGATCTCATAAATACTCATTATTTTAATGTCATTTTAGTACAGTAAATCAGGGTTTTGAGAACCTATAAATACGCTGTTTGAAGAAAAACTTAGGGGACGTTTTTATTCAGCCTCCAGGGAGAAAAAGTGACAGAGAACCCTAGTTATTTCTTCAACAGTCTATGGTGTTTAGTAAGACAATTACAATTTTATTTTCTTAAGAATTCTTGTATTATTCAATCTCTGCAATTCAATTATGTCTTTTTCACCTCTGATTGTTTTCTCTGCAATTTCTGTCATGTCTGAGTAGATTCTTAGATTCAGCCATGGATAGGATAGATGATTAGGGGAATTGAGATCATGAGATAATATTTTGGTCTAGGATTGTGTAATCCATCACTATTAGATATATTTAATGCTAGGTTGATCTTGTAAGAATTAATCTAGGGTTTATCGAATTCACACCTTGGGAAAAGGATAGTGAATTCATAGGATAATCTGATTAGTGAATCTTATGATTCTAGCCTGCGGAAGTAGTTGTCTAGAGAATTTGATGAAAATTGAGATGAATCTTAATGCTTGTTTAGTTTTAGGATTTGCAATGGGAATTGATCAAATCTAGTTCTAAGCATAGGGGTTTTTACATGGGAATGTACTAACCTATTCATAATCTCATTGTCTGGAAATGCAAATTACACATTCTCGATTCGAATTGATATCTCGATCTCATCCCTATTCATTCTAATGCCTAATCCATGGTAGAATTGTCTTCTTTATTAATACATTCTTAGTTTAATTCATTCGTCGTCTTGATTATCTTGTTCTAATTTAGTTAAATTCATATTATTTCAATCACAATCAAACCTTAAATCACTTAGCTTAGATAAAAATTCCTATAATCTATTGCGTTATAGACCTTCCCTGAGGATCGATCCCGTTTATACTACAAGAGGCATAACTGTGCACTTGCAGTCACTAACTCGGGTAAACTCTTGAGATTACTTTTTAGTAACATCAGGTTTCGTTTTTAGGTTTTTCTCGGCCTAAAAAAAAGCTATAATCTTAGAATAATTGATTTGTCATGGATCCAAAACGAAGATCTAACAAAAACGAAGATCTTATTATATAGGTTTATCCTTTGTTGTATCATGATTATCAACCAAGATTCTTCATATTTTGGACGGTATGTATTCATTTCACTTTCAATTTTTTTTTCAATTCTAAGTATTACTACCTAAAATCAAAGTAACAAGAAATATTATTGTCATAAATATTTATATAGTAGTGACAAATGAAATGTATTTTAAAAACAAACTAATAATGCATTTTTTTAATACTCGATTTGTATTCCTCGAATCAAAATATTAAGTGTAACTAGTTAGATATGTTACATGTTATGATAATTATTTCAAATAATATTAATTTTAAAAAAAACTTTGAGAATCTATTTTATCGATGAAAGAAGTTTTAAAAAATTCCAGTAATAGTAAAAAAGATTTATTGATATGGTTATGTAAATATATATTATAGACGGATACATACAATGAGACATGGTGTTACAACCTCCGATGCAGGCGGTTTTGTACAAACCAGCAGCACAATCGTAGTAGAAGGTGCGATTACTCAGACATCCATTTTCGGAGGCCCCCAAATCGAGCTGACTCTTAGAATATGGAAGGTTAGGCTCTTTTTTTCTTTATAAAATATTATTCTTACATAAATTTTTTTAACAACTAAATAAACATAAATATAGGATCAAAAGCTAGGAAGTTGGTGGTTGGGTGTTGTCATTGACCATGGCATCCTCGAGCCAGTCGGCTATTGGCCAGCATTTCTTTTCACCCTCCAAACTGATTATGCAGAAAGAGTGGAGTGGGGCGGCGAGATCGTGAAAAAGAATTCCTTCGGACGGCACACGTCAACACAGATGGGGTCCGGTTGTTTTCCTGGCAGTGGATTTGGAAAAGTCGCTTACATCCGCAATCTGGAGATCGCACTATCTGAAAACGATTTCCAACCGCTTCAAGACCTCAAGTTAGCAGCAAATCGTCCTGACTACTACACTGCTAAAATGCTCAACAGTACTTTTTTATTATGGAGGACCGGAGCAGATTAAGTCAAGACCTGTTCATCTTTGTTAGCGTGTGATCAAGGGATCAAGTGTGTTTCTTCACATGTGTATGTTTGTAGTCTATTTAAACAATTTTTGTACGAGATTTACAATGTATGTGTGTTCTTTTCAACACAACTAAGTGTTATTCTCACAAAATTAAGAACAAATAATCAAAACCCAAAGAGAGAAACAGAGTAACATATGTTCTTTGTTGTCCGATCAAAACAAGTCATTGTCTTTCTACAATGGCTAACATTGTATCAGAGCTAGGTGAGGCAACAATTCACCAAGTCATTCCAACTTTCAATGGAGAGGCTTATGGTTTTTGGAAGATCAAGATGAAGACTTACTTAAAAACCAGAAAACTATGGACAATGGTGGAAGAAGGAGTTCCAGAGGAACCAATGCCTGGAGATCACAGTCCAGAAACGGTTCTATCTAGAACCCGGTGGGAGGAAGCATGTACTAAGGATATGATGGCACTTCAAATCCTTCAAACTGCAGTCTCAGACACAATATTTCCTAGAATAGCACCTGCAATAAGTGCAGAAGAAGCATGGAATGCCTTGGAAATGGAGTTTCAAGGAAGTTCTCAAGTGAGAATGATTAATCTTCATACCCTGCGAAGGGAATATGAGAATCTGAAGATGGAAGATAGTGGAAGCATAAATGATTTCACTACTAAGTTGGTTAATCTGAGTAACCAACTAAAGATTCATGGTGAAGAGAAGACGGGTTATCTGCTGGTGCAAAAGATTCTCATCTCCTTACCAGAAAAATTTGACAGCATTGTGGCTGTACTTGAACAGACAAGAGATCTCTCAACAGTTTCTGTAACTGAGATAGTGGGAACTCTAAAGGCGCATGAGAAGCGTTTGAGTCTCAGAGAAGAAGGTACCAATGAGGGTGCTTTCTATGGAGAAAAGTTTGTTTCAAAAAGGGGAAACAAACACAAGCACAAACGTCATGAGAAGACCAAAAAATGGTGTGGCGTGTGTAAGAAAGACAATCACAATGAGGTAGATTGTTGGAAGAAGAAAAACAAAAACAATTCACAAATGAGTGTGAAGAATGAGAGAAAGTGCTATGTCTGTGACAAACCTGGTCACATAGCCAAAGATTGCAAACTCAAAAGGAATGATCAAACATATTTGAGTCTAGAAGAAACTGGAGAAGATGCAAAAGCAAGTCATATGCTATTCAGTGCCATAGAGGAAGAAGAATCTGCAAATGTAAGTGATGAAACCTGGCTTATTGACAGCGGTTGCACAAACCATATGTCAAATGAAGAAAGGTATTTCATCAACTTAGATCGCAGTAAGAAGACAAATATCAGAGTGGGTAATGGTCAGTTGATTATGTCAGAAGGAAGAGGAGACATTCAAGTACCCACAAATAGAGGAGTACACACGATAAGAGAAGTTCTTCTAGTACCAAGTCTAGCAAGAAACTTGCTCAGTGTTTGTCAAATGATATCAAATGGATATCGAGTTACATTTGAAGATGACAAATGTAACATTCAAGATGCAAAAGGAATGAAGATTCTGGAGATAAAAATGAAGAACAAAAGTTTTCCAATCAAGTGGAAACCTACAAAAGAAGAAACTCATATGGTTGTTGCAGAGAAAGAAGAAAAATCTGATCTGTGGCACAAGAGGCTTGGTCATGTGATTCATGACAAGATATAGATGATGCAGAAGGAGGAATCAGTGGAGGATTTTCCCAATTTCAGAGTGAATAAAAACATCTGCAAGTCATGTGAGTTGGAAAAACAATCAAGGAGGAGTTTTCCAAACATATCTCAGAGCAAAACATGCAATGCTCTAAACCTCATACATTCTGATGTTTGTGGACCAATGCAAACAGAATAAATGAATGGAAGTAGATATTTTCTAACATTCATTGATGATTACTCAAGAATGATATGTGTGTACTTCATGAAGAATAAGAATGAAGTATTAACTAGGTTCAGGATCTTCAAGTCATATATGGAGAATCATTCTGGAAATCACATTAAGATAATAAGATCTGATGGAGGATGAGAATACATCTCAAAAGAATTCAATAAAGTCTGTCAAGAGAAAGGGATTAAGCACGAAGTAACAACACCATACTCTCCTCAACAGAATGGTGTTGCAGAGAGGAAGAATCGTTCCCTCATGGAAATGGCACGAACCATGCTGAAGGAGAAACAATTGCCAAATCAGTTTTGGGCAGAAGCAGTGGCAACATCTGTTTATCTGCAAAATAGAGTACCAACAAAGGCATTAGAGAAAGGAGTAACTCCATTGGAAGTATGGAGCAGAAGCAAACCAAGTGTGAGACACTTGAAAATATTTGGATGTGTATGCTATGTACATATTCCAGTTGAGAAGAGAAGAAAACTCGATGATAAGGCAAAAGATGGGATATTCATTGGCTACAGCAATGAATCAAAAGGATACA
Source organism: Streptanthus diversifolius (assembly GCA_039880935.1). Taxonomy (NCBI): domain Eukaryota; kingdom Viridiplantae; phylum Streptophyta; class Magnoliopsida; order Brassicales; family Brassicaceae; genus Streptanthus; species Streptanthus diversifolius. The sequence goes on from JAXGFM010000007.1 coordinate 820,277, forward strand.
GAGTTTATCTACATGAAGACAAAAAGGTTGAAGTATCAAGAGATGTCACATTTGACAAAGACAAAGCTTGGAATTGGAAGAAGAAAGAATCTGAGAAGGTAATGATCTTACCACTTCAGATCAAAACCAGAGTAAACCAAAGAAGTCAAGAAGGAGGTTTTGACTTAAACTCACAAGTTGATAATTTGAGTGAAGCGTTTGATCAATTACATATCTCAAACAGAGGAAGGCAAGATGAAGGAGAGACATCGGTTGGTCTAAGGGGATTGAGATCAATAAATGATTTAATGCAACAAACAGAAGTTGTTGCAGAAACTGCTGGAGTTGCAGAGATGGCACACATCCAAGAAATGTGTCTAATGATGGCTGAAGAACCACAAGCTTTGGAGGAAGCCTTGAACAACAGAGAATGGGTTAAGGCAATGGAAGAAGAGTTAAGAATGATCAAGAAGAACAACACTTGGGAAGCAGTAGAAAGACCAAATAACAAAAATGTCATAAGTGTTAAATGGATCTTTCGCTTAAAGACAAATGCAAGTGGAGAAACAATCAAGCATAAGGCTAGATTGGTAGCCAGAGTTCACACAAGAGTATGGAGTGGATTATCTAGAACATTTGCTCCTGTTTCTAGATATGATACCATAAGAACCATTATGGCGATTGCAGCACAAAATAAATGGAAGTTATTCCAAATGGATGTGAAGTCTGCATTCTTGAATGAAGATCTTGAAGAAGAGATCTATATAGAGCAACCACCTGGCTTTATAGAAAAAAAGGAGAAGAAGAAAAGGTACTCAAACTTCACAAAGCACTCTATGGGCTCAAACAAGCACCAAGAGCATGGTATGCACGAATTGATGGTTACTTCACATCAAATGGTCTTGAAAGGAGTTTCAATAATCCTGCATTATATGTGAAGAAGGATTCAAGAAGCATTTTGGTGGTGAGTCTATATGTGGATGATATAATCATCACAGGGAGCAACTTGGAGAAGATTAATGAATTTAGTGAGGAGATGAAAAATGAATTTGAAATGACTGATATGGGAGAACTCAGTTATTTTCTGGGTATGGAGATTATTCAAAATGAAGATGACATCTTTCTGCATCAGGAGAAGTATGCAAAGAAGCTGTTAAGAAAATTTGGGATGGAAGATTGCAAGAGTGTGTCTACACCATTGGATCCTCACATCAAATCAGAAGAAGAAGAATTAAAAGAGGACTATGAAGATGTTACAAAATACAGAAGCATGATTGGAGGAATCATTTATCTGTGTGCTTCTAGACCTGACATCATGTATGCGAGTTCATATCTTTCTCGCTACATGAGTGCACCATTGAAAAAACATCTTCAAAAAGTCAAACGTGTTCTAAGGTACATCAAAGGTATTTTGGCATATGGTGTTAAATTCAGTCAAGTGCAGGAACCAGAGTTGGTGGCATTTTCAGACAGTGATTGTGGAGGATCAAAAGAAGATAGGAAGAGCACAAGTGGGTATGCCTTCACGCTTGGTTCAGGAGTAATTTGTTGGAACTCAAGCAAACAGAAGATTGTGGCCCAATCAACTGCAGAAGCTGAGTATATTGCGGGTTGTTCTGCTGCAAACCAAGCAATATGGTTGCAGAGACTTGTCAAAGAATTGGGGTTGAATAAGAAGAAGGAGTGAAGATATTTTGTGACAACAAGTCAGCAATTGCAATAGGGAAGAATCCGGTTCAACATCGCAAAACAAAACACATTGACATCAAGTATCACTTTGTTAGAGAAGCAGAAAAAGAGAAGAAGATCAAGCTTGAGTATTGTCCGGGAAAAATTTTAATTGTTGATATTCTCACAAAACCTTTAAGTGTTACAAGGTTTGAAGCATTACGTAAAGAACTTGGTGTGAAGACTCTTGATCAAGGAGGAGTGTTAGCGTGTGATCAAGGGATCGATCGATCCTTCACACCATAAAATTTGCGTGAGTTTACGGGATCGATTGATCTTGTGTAAGATCGATCGATCTCATAAAAAACAGAGTCAAAAGTCATGTATGTTGGTGAAGAAGTGTGTTTCTTCACATGTGTCTGTTTGTAGTCTATTTAAACAATGTTTGTACGAGATTTACAATGTATGTGTGTTCTTTTCAACACAACTAAGTGTTATTCTCACAAAATTAAGAACAAATAATCAAAACTCAAAAAAAGAAACAGAGTAACATCTGTTCTTTGTTGTCCGATCAAAACAAGTCATTGTCTTTCTACAATGGCTAACAATCTTATGTTAGACTGGTTTCTTATGTATTTTATTTTCATTGTGTGTTCGGTATTTTAGAATTTTTTATCTTATTTGTATTGTTAGAGTCAAAATGTTTGGTTTGATAATTACTTGCGAATGATGTTTGGATTGGATTTTTTTTCCATATTATGTCTACTAACTGGACCATGCTTGTATAACTTAGATTACCTATATATTCTAGTTGTTCAATTCTTATGTGGTAGCTCAGTTTCAAAGTTTATAAAGAACATTCTTATTTATTGATGTTTAAAAAACTCAAAAACTAAACAACTTGTAATTTTCTTCTCATATGAATTTTCTAATTTTTTGGTTATTTTGGTTTGGTTAAATTAATATATTGGTTAAAATTAGACAATTTTTGGTTTTAAATCATTTCAAATTTGGTATAAACCAGTTTGGTTTGGATGTAATTTAATTGATCGGTTGGGCCGAACCGATACAAATCGATAACCAAATTAATTTTTAAAATATATTGAATTGAACCAAACTCCTAATGAATATAAACCAATAATCTAAAATTTTGGTTTGGTTTTGTTCAGTACGTTCTTTTTGGTTAAAATTGTAGCCCTAATATTTATACTTAGATTCATCATTAGCTCTAATATATTTTATAACACCACAGATTTTTTCTCCAATCTGTTCATCATATGTGTTTACTCTCCCCATAATGTCCTCAAATCCTGTTGTATTGACATCTAATACTCGTTCGAGAGATGCTGCAATATGAATGAACTTTTTTTGATAGGTACTTCAAAAATTATTTCACAAGTATTGATTCTTCAATTACTTTTTGACGAGATTTCAGATAATTTTCCAGAAAAATCATCAATTTTATCTGAATCTTTCATCACTAACCGAGCAAGCTTCAAGCTTGATGTCTGCAGTTGTGCCTCTCTAACACCATCAGCGCCCATGTGACATGTTTTAATCGCATCCCATATGCTCCTTGCTGCATTTTGCTCTCCAAGTTACAGGATCAAAGTCTCGTATTCGATTGGAATAGAAGTGTCATTGTGATATTATTCTTATTCGAATCTTAATGCTACATTCATCCTTATAGTCCATACGGTGTAGTTTGTTGCAGTCAACATAGAAAATTGTACCGATGAGGGTATAGAGTCCCTTCCTTTTGTTAAAGACACAATAGCTTTTTCCGCGCCCTCCATATTACGATCTTCTTATCGCCAAGTGAACTGGTTCCGTTTTTTGTTTTCGTATCAAGTGATTTTGACCTCACTGTCGATCTCCGTTCTTGCTCTCTGCCTAGTCTTTTGCTTTCTTCAAGAAGAAAACTCTGATACCAATTTAAAGCTTATAAAAAAAAATTTCTTTATTGATGTTTAAAAAAATAGGAATCATGTGGCATAATGGTAGCCACCTCTGCATTCATTACACAGGTTTGGGGTTCGAACCCAGCACTCCGCATGTTAATGGGGTTATTAAAACCATTAGACTATATTGACAAAAAAAAAATCTCTACAAAAACTAAACAAATCAAGTGAAAATTTCCAAAAAATATATTAAAGCATACACGGATAATGATATTTATATTTAGAATTTGTCTTTATTATCTCTAATATATTTGCTAACATCAAATCTATTATATTTTATCTTCTAATTTATCTTTATTTCAATAACTACTATAAATAATAAATATAGTTTGGTCTTAACATAGTTAATCGATTGACAAACAATTCACCTGAAACAGATTATGCAGGTCGTGGAAGCTTCTCCATCCCTTAAATGCAATGGATACACAAACATATATATCTTTGTAATTCGTTTTGAAACTCGTGAATTAATAATATATACACATTTAGGTACTAGACACCCATGTAGGTTAGATATAGTGTCTAAATTCATACTAATTCAAACCAAAACCATACCAAATCAAACGAAATGATCTTCATGTTCTATATTTGTTGACTGAATTAGATAGGAAACAATTATTATAGTAAATAATTGATTTTTTTATATTTTTATCTAATTTATTATAAAGAAACGAGATATAAATTAAGCCGATGAAACACGAGATACAAATCACTTTTGACAACAACATCGCTTAGGCTCTTTAGGAGAACGAGAAGCACATTCTCCACCTTCTATGTAGCCAGCTGCATTACAATCATTTTGACATTCCCACCATCCATATGTATCCGAACACAAGGTATTGCAGTGGTAATATCTCTACACTTACACAAACCCACATAAATATTGATTAATTTTATTCGATATAAACATATGCTCCTAATATATAATTTTATATCAATAAAAACAGTTATATAACATGTCCACACGATAGAACTTTAACGAAACTTTTGGATCCATGTCTATATATATACACAAAATACAAACGCATCGTATTAAAAATTCTACATCATTAGTTATTGTTTTTCGTAATTATTAATGCTAATTAAAAATGTCTCTTTTTAAATACCTGAGACCAAAACTTTGTGATTAGACAACGAAGTTGCTATTCCTAAGTCATCAAAGTTTTTGTAGTAATACCCATAGTAGTTTTTTGAATGAAATATATTGAGAATAAGATCTTAATTTTTCTTGATACTATGGAGAAGTTACATATATATATTTATATATAACTTTTGGTCTTTGGAAAACTTTAAATATTAATCCATTTTCAATATTTGTGAGTCAAACAAAATCTTTTATGGCAATATTATTTGAATACTTGCAGATATCATCAAATTAGTCTTCTCAAATCAAGTGAAAGTTTCCAAAAAAATCTGACAGTTTTAAATTTTAATATTCTTTTAACATTATACAGTGTTGGGTTCAAACACCATGAATATGTGATAAATTTCAGATAAGATCACCATTATACCATATTATTCTCACACATTTGTGAATTTTATAAAAAAAAACAAGCAAAATTTATTTCATAATTCAATTTTGGAAAGTTTTGTAATTGTTTTTAGGTAATATATGGTATAAAATTATTTCATTTCAGAAATGATATTAAAAATGTGAACTAAAAATTACATATAATAAGTGAATCATAATATCATCTTTTGTCACACATCATCAACCATTTAAAGAGTTGAAATCTTGTTTGCTTTTGTATCACAAACTAGAACTTTGGCTAGCAAAACTACAATTAAAAATAGTTTTATTGTAAACAACAAATTTCAAAAATAAATGTGACTAAATTTTTTTATTAAAGATAAAAAATATAAATATTTACTTTAAAATTATCTAAAAATTATAAGTTTACCAATAAATAGTGTAATCAGTATGTAATTTAATTAAATAGTTTTAATATCAAGATTGACTCAAAGTAACAAGATTGTCGATCATTTCTCTAACTAAAAAATGATCCATGATGCACGGAATTTAAACTTAATTAAATTATTAGTTATTTTTTGAAACAAATCTTTTAAAATATATATTTTTCTTTAACCATGATTGAAATTGTAATCTATATTATACTATTAAAACAAGACCACCTTGAAAATAACCTTTAGTTCATGTATTATTTACATTGTATGTCATTAAAAATTAATAAATTTGCTAAAGATTTATTAAGGGTAATTTTGGATATTAACATTATATTGACTAAATTTGTATTCAAACAGAATAATAGTTAAACTAGTTTTACACTCTAAAATTATTGAGTTCCACTTTTTTAATAAATTTTGTTTAAATTCATTTAACAAAATTTTAGAATAATTTCTAAAAAAATTAAAATATTTATAACTAAATTTTACTGCAGGTTGTTACGTTAAACTTTTCTTAAAAAGAAATATTTGATATAAATCATATTAAATTGACAGGTTAACCTATTATTATTTTCATAAATATAAATTTATATTTATTTTAACTGAAATAAATTCTTATGTAAAATTAAATACTGTATAAAATATAATAATACAATATATAATATAATGAAACTAAAGATAAAATACTTATTATATTTATAATCATATTATATAATCATACTATAAATAGAATATTAATATAAAAATAGGATATTAGCATAAATGATATAAGTGTACACTAAAATAAAAAAATTCACACATCTCAAATTTTGAATTTCAAAAATATATTTTTATATAAAATAAAAAAAATTATAAATATTTTCGATCCTTTAAAATTTTATAAACTATATAATATATTTATACCAAAAATAAAATATTAACATATCTCAATCATTTACATCTACAAATATATGTTATCTAAGCAAAACTAAACATTAGAAAAAAAAATTCCAAGCTAGATCCTAGTTAAAGATTAAAGAGTGAGTGTTATACTTCTTTTACTCTTTATCATTTTTCTCCATCGAATTCCAAATGAAGACTTACATAAAATTTTGCATATGTTAATGTGAAAAACAAAACATAACTTGATTAACTTCACAGATGCTTTGAAGGGAAGAGAATTGCTCTATCATTCCTCTTCTCTCCTGGATAAACTAGTTTTAAGGAAGCATATCGAGAAAGTGTTTGTCCAATCTCCCATCATGCAACATATTAGTGACCAAACCAAAGGTTGAAACATCTCCGACAAACCCACAACTCCTCATTTCTTTGAAGAATTCAGCTGATGAGCTTTGTCACCATCTCTAAAATGTGCTCTGATCAATGTATTATACGTACCGCTATTCCAGAGAGGCCCGTCTTGTTTCATTTTTCTAAACAATTCATTCCCTTACTCCATCAAACCTTTCCTACACAAGCCTGAGATCATTGTATTCTAGGTTACAACATTAAGCTTCACTCCTTTGATAATACTATACATAGTAACATCAAGATCAATTCCACTCTTTTGTGTATTTTCGAATATCACCAATGTTTCCTCTAGCTTCTCGTTTTTACCATGCCCATCCAACAAAATATCGTATGTAATAAGACTAGGAGACACACCACTAGAAACCATATGTTTGAAAACTTGTTAGACATTATCACTATCTCCAACTAATAAAAAAAACACCTTAGATAAGAGTGGTGTAAATGATTGTGTCTCCAACCAATCCTCTTTCAGACATCTCGCGAAAGAGTTCCATACCATCCTCTACCTTCGTACACATGTAAAATCCATTTATTATAGTATAAGTAACTACATCTAGGTTACAATCATCATCAAATCAAACATCTGCTTGGCGTCGACTATGCGATCGTGCATGCAAAACCCATTAATCAATGAATTATATTAGGATCTATTGACATTTGGATCATTTGCTCGTACAATTTTTCAGCCTCTAAAAGCTTCCCCTCTTTCAAAATTTGCTCGTACAAATTTTAGACCTCAAAATCCCCGGTTTAAGCAGATATAAAAAAAAGTTTATTGTTGGTTAAGAACAGTTATAGCCATAGAAATCCAATATAAACCAAATCGGTTTGTCAGAACCAAACTGAACTGTTCAAATGTGCAATGAACTGCGCCATGGGAACATCACTAAAGACAAAAAAAAAAACAATGATCTGACAACAACCAGAGACAAACTATGCGATTCGGTTTGTGTATCAACAAGAAAGGTAATGAATGTATGAAGAATCCTTTGATGGACTTAACCATTGACTCAACAAGAGAAACAGTATCAAATCTTGAGAATCACCAAAACGACAAAGTGAAAATTTAGCAATCCAAAGCTTGGTTACTAATTATACATTCACCAATCTTAACTCAAAACTGTCAACACTTTACACTATTCGTCAGCCACCATTAAACACACATTGTCTTATCAAAAGATGACCAAACCATATGTGCAAAGAATGCTTAACACTGGATTTCGATTCACACTGTTGAAAGATTTATAGTCATTTTTAATCCACTTTACGAATCATGGTAAATAACTGTACTTTTCTCAAAAATCTTTCAGAAAACAACATATTCTTTTCCAGTCGTCGAGGAATGTTACACAGAGCGAAGTAGCAGCAGAGAAACCCTAGCCCGAAACATTATCTAGGGTTTTAGGAAATTTATCTCAAAGTAGAAGAAATTATCATTGAGAGATTCAGATTATTCGGAGAATCAAGATCTAGAGAATGAACTCACCACGATAGCGAAAGAAAGATCCTTCAGGCTTCACGACAATATAAGAATTTGTTAATTTCGTTTGGTACTTAAATTAATTTAAACCCTACAAAAGGACTGGCTAAGTAATTTTGCAGCTTAACAAAATAAAACCTCTGAAACCAGTTAGCGGGTTCCAATTGGATGAACCGAAACCATTAATTCTGGTGTTAACACTTAACTGCATCACCACAAGATCAGAATGGTTCGGAAGATAACACAGATCTCTAGTCCCACAAACCTAACAACATACACAGTAATAAACATCTGTTAAACCCTTTTCATGTCACAGCGCGGTGTCAAGTAGCAAGAGAGGGTTTGATCAAACCGTGTGTCGCTGTATCTTCAAGCAGTCTTGTCTTCTTCAGACCTCGTGATCATCCAGTGTTGAATAGATTAACCTTAAGAAGAAGTTACAACATAAGTTTAACTGTTTTTAATCTGATTTCAGGGCTTTGAGCAGAAGATAGTGAAGAGGTTATTTACCAGAAAATAGTGAGGAAGAGAGTGAGGATCATGTAAGCGAGCTTGAAGAGCCGTTTCTTCTTTTCCCAATCAAGCAAGTTGAAGATCTCTGTCACGTCTATCAAATGTTGTTTTTTCGAGTAACTAGCATAGAAAAGAATATACTCATTATATCAGAATCAGCATGGACAATGACTGTTTTAAATTTGCTCCAAAAAGTCAAGAGAGTTTTTTCTTAAAAAAAGAGACTCACAGTTGGAAATTGTAGTAGAGATAAGGGACGCCAAGTAGTGCCATGAACCAGTGACCAGTTACGAGGTAGAATAAACATAGAGCTCCTTGAAGAATGAATTCTGGTAATACCACAAAGTTTATTCTTGATGCAGAGTCGTACGGGTTGATGTAATCAAACTCCAGATCAGCTAAGGAAATAAGCTGCAAGACACAAAAAAAATCCTTCCTTTAAAATGAGCTACCAATTGTTAAAAAAAGATTCATAGATATTATCAATAAGCAGTGTCAGTTTCTGTCTATCACAAGCAAAGCACAAGAGCATAGAGACCTATGATCAAGATTCAAATATAAAATGTCGTGTACTGCTTCGAGTTTCTTGTCAATTAAATCCATTTTTACATAATCAGAGCTTATTTTATCAAAGAACGAGCAAAGATCCAAGCTTATTATTTCGTGATCTAAAACGAAAACTATCAACGAGTAAGGACATCTAGAGATTCAGTAGATTCCACAGAATTTTTTGGTAGTTGACAAATAACTAACTAACTACAGAAACCTTAAAGTTACTTCATTTATCACACTTTCAAAACTCAAAACCAATTCTTACATACGATTTTATGTTGCCAGAACAAGAAACCCTTGTTTCATTGTTCAAGACTTCTTCTATCTCATCGAATAAGCCTAGGCAGATTTTATCATAATATAATATAGGTAAGAAGATTCGATAGAACCAAAGTTTTATAATCTTTGGGAATCGGATCTAACCTGGTAAACGATTAATCCGACAAGAGTGATAAGGATTAAGAATGAAATAATCCATGTCCAGACCTCTCCCATCCCTCTCTTTCTCTTGGCTACGACAACAATCGATCCCGCTGTTTTCTTCTTCTTCTCTATCACCTCTTCTATTTTAAGCTTTTGGATCTCTACGATCCTACGACGAACAGAGTTGCAGAGATAAGTTTATGGTCGGAAAATTTATAACACTCCAGTCTCTGTTCTCTGTTTCTCTGATCGGAACTGGTGTGGAAAAAAGGAACGAGACTTGTTGTTTCTGACCTTTTCCTATGGACCGGATGAATCAATTCCCGGTTTATATCACCAATTGTTAATGATTGTACCGGTACCGGTTAAATCGGTACGAATTTGAAGCTGATGGGTCACTAAATTGAGCCCAATTATGAAAAGAGACCGACGAGAGTTTTATATTTTCAGACTGATAACAAAATTTCTTACTTGATATGGTGCGATCGTAGGCATCGTATTCCTTTGGTACATTTGACTGTGACTTCAAACCACACAGGCCAGATCCACCACCGTTGATCGAAGTACACAAAAACAACTCTAAACAATTTACAGCACACAGGCAAGGAGAAATGAAGTTGTACAAAAACTATCGGTTGGGATTTCAACAAAAAAAACTTCAATGAACACTGAAAATGTCATTTAGGTCATTCAGTCTTTTTATCAGTATATTCGACATTACTATAGAAACCAATGTACAAACAAAAGCCGACATTAATACATTGGTTTGGTCATTAGAATATTGATATGAAATGATTATTCATAGACCCCACTGAAATACAAATCATTTTTAATATTGAAAATCGGATATAAGACAAAATCATTTCAAAAAAAAAACACGAGTATCAATTTCAAAGAACAGTATCAGAGTTCTCTGAACCACTAACAAACCGGTTTATTCTTTGGTTCGAACTCATATACCGGACCAAAAAACAAACTAACGTAGCAGACTTCAGTCTTGAGTTGGTGCGTTCTGATTGAGCTCAGCAAACCGCATACCTACACGCATTGTGTGCTTGAGGAACTTCTCAGCACACCGCATAACACAAGTCTCCTCTTGTTTCTGCAAAGTTTTGCGCGTAAATGTATCGACACAGTCCACAAAACACCTCTCGACCAGCGAATTGTACATCCTCAAGCTGAAAATTTCCAAAAGGAAGCAACAAAGTTACGGTCTAGAACTTGGAGCAGGGAACTCAACAAAGACGAAACATCATTAGAGAAAACAAGAAACCAATCAAGACAGATCGATTCTAGATATTGTTGTTCCATTAACGTCCAGAAGCAGCATCTAATTGGCTACACTGGTTTTAAGGAGATCTTTTTCTTCTTAGCTTCAAATTTCAGACAACAAGCCACAGGTTCAAGCTGGTTGCGAAATAAGACTAATCTGAAGCTTTCTAAGTTTTGCTAAGAGCAGAGGACAAAACACAAAACGGAACAAAACAATTTCACCTTAAATAATCAAAACTATATAGATAATTTCACTGATTCAGTTCAAACTTTGACAAATGAAGCTTAAGAAAAAAAATACATTCAACTATTCAAAACCAGTAAAGACTCTTTCTGAAGCGAGGCACCGACGAACGATCCAATGAATCTATAATTAGCTACAGAACGTGTTTCTATCTAATGATTAAGAAGAGAAAGAAAAAAAAAACACAAGAACAGATCTATAAAACGAACCTATCACGTAGCTGAAGCTGATCGATCATGGAGGCCATTTTCGCTTTGTCTTCTTCAGGAAGGCCATCAAGTCCAGCCATCATGCTCGCGTCCATTTTTCCAAACCCTTTTTCTCTTTCTTCGTCTAGTTCAGCAGCAGCAGTTCTTTGTCGCCTCCTTACTCTTTCTTCTTCTTCATAAACCCTAGTGATCATCTTTCACTGGGCCTGATGGGCTTTGTTTCTTACATCTTGATTAAAACCTAAAGTTTTGATCTATCATGGGCCTCACTAGTATACATTTCGGTTTTAATCACAATGTAAGAAACCAAGCCCATCAGGCCTAAATCGATCAAAGCTTTGCCGCTCGCTTCCGCCTAAACTTGGAGCAACAACGTTTAATCTTTTTTTTAGTAAAAGTTTAATCAAAATCAACTAATTTATTAAGCAATTTTAGCACAACATTAACTATTTTAACTGTAATATTTATTACGTAACAACAACACTTCAATCATAGATTCGTAAAAGTTGTCCCTACATGAATAATAATTCATAATATTAATGGTTACATGAGTAGTTTTATACTTATCATTTTTTCAATTTATCATAATAAGTTTAATATTTATCATAATATCGTAAGATGTTAGGTTCAAATTTTAAAAATGTATGATGAATTTTAGAGATGATTATTATTGTGATTATGTATATAACATTTAAATAAATAAATATAAAACATTTAGTTTGATAAAATTGAGTTTAGATGCAAACCATTGTTGCATTAGATGATGATGATTGCAAGCCGTTTAATCATGACGCCGTAGAGACATGCTTCCGCTGCGAACTACCTCCATTGATACGGCTTAGTGAGTTGAGACGAGAAAGTGAAAAGATTTCGTTTCAAAAGATAGAAACTTTTACAAGATAATCTCATGATTCTTGCGGATGGTAAGTAACACGACAGCTTCTCAAATTAAGGACCATTCATCTCTTAATGATTGGGCTGATCTATTTATTATAATACGATTTTTTGTTATTTTTAACTAAACCATCGTATAATGGCACCTATACGATCGTACACAAGAAGGTGCGACACAGTTGTGACGTGTGGCTATATTGACATTAAGATATTGACCAATTAAATCTCGACTCCTACTAATCTCCACTTGTTTACTTTAATTATTGTTTTATTTTAGTTAATTTTTATTATATATTTTAATTATCCTATCTTTTGTATCCTTTTTTATAAAGAGATTAAACAATTTTAAAAAACAAATTTGTATCGTTTTCTCAATTATTAATAATTGAATAAACGTTAAACTCCACAAATCAGTTTTTATATTCGACGTACAAAAATCTACAGATGTATACAGAATTGATACGCAGTCTTGTTTTTTAAATTGCTTTTTTTTTTGCTTGTGAGAGACTACAAGCCAAAAGTATGTAAATGGTTTGTTAAAAATAGAAAAGACCGATCTCCATTGACAATACTATATATAAATTCCCGTTATCGGAAAATATATATATGCAGTTGTATAAAAATAAAACTATGACCCCGAACATTCTTTCATTTTGTAACCCTACCTAATATATTATAGATCTTATGAACGCATTTGATTCCTTTTTTTAGAGACTGACATTTGATTAAGATAGCTCATTGCGTTAATTATCAATCGATTTATTAGAAAGTTAAATTGACAGATAGATAGGTTTAACAATTTCATGTGAATGTTAAAATTAAAAACACAATTTTATGTGGTTTAGTAATTATTGTTTTTCATTTAAAGCCATGCTCAAATCAAGATTAGCACATTAGCAATTGGCTAAGCATATGAATAAACAGTGAGTCGCATCACTGAAGAAGGCCATCGAGGATCCTAAGAGATTGATTGCTACAATTTCTATTGTCTTTGATGTTTTAGTTTTTATTCATTTCTAGTTAGCTCTAATGACCTATATTTTTAATAATCTTTGAAGTAGAATTTTTAATTATACAATATTTTTTTATCTCTAATAAGTTTTGACTATCTAAACATATAGTTAAAATTTGAATCCAACAAGATATACATCATGGTTTGAGATTTTTATTACCATTTTATTCATAAATATCATATGTAGAGATGTTTTTATTAGAAGAAACTTATATGCTTACATATTTTGTGGGACTAGTCTAGATTTGGATTTGTTAAAAATAATAACAATAATACTAATATTGAGATTTTGAAAAACAAAATAAGTTAATTTTTTCGATATGAACCTAATAAGTTAAATTAATTCACTAAGCATATGAATAAATAAGTAATATTTCATATATCGGTTATTTATCTATTTTCAAAATTCCCACTACAGTTCTTAATATTAAAGAACATTCCACTACGGATAACACATAATTGTATAATATAAGCTAGCAGAAGTAGAGTAAGTAGGTAATCTAAAAAAAGAAGTAGAGTAAATAACTTTACAGATAAAAAAGGTAAGAGTAAAAAGAACTACGAAGAAAAACATGAAACTGAGTGTTGTAACGACCATGAGACTCATGAATACCACACAAGACAGTTAAAAAAGGAGAGTAAAAAGTTGTTGCGGGGAAAAAGAGATAGTAGAGGGAAGTCAAATATTTCACTGAAAATGATGTTTATGTGACGTGTCTTTTGTAATGGCGTTGTTTCCTCTTCACCATGAATTCCCCTCTAAAGATCATGTTTTTCAGCATGGAACTTCAAGTCGACAAAGCAGAGGAGAATTGTTGTTTGATCTTGATGGTTCAAGACGTTTTTCGTCTGGCAGGACCTTCCCATGTCCGGCTTTCCACGTGTTAATGAAGGCAGAGGTTATGAGCAGTTGCACTAGTGGTATGAGACATGGATTAACCGCTCTGGGGCGAGATTGTAGGGTGAAGAGTTATATAAGATCGATCCCGTATTGTCTTTCATCAAGAGGAAAGCTATGCTTGGTTAAGGCTTCATCAGAGACCAAGACTATCAAGAAGAGACTTAAAATGTTAGATTCTTACTTTGGGAAACTTCAAGGCGACAATGAGAAGTCTTCTATCTCAAAGAGAGATGAAATCGACCTGAAAGCTGAACTCAGTGCAGAGGAGTTAGAATCTTTAAGCGTTTATCTTGACAAACAACAAAAAGGTATAATCATGATATTATGATCTTCTTGAAATAAGTGTTTCGTTGCTTGATCTTGTTAATACTCACTTTCTTGGCTTGTTTCTTTGATACTCAGATGAGATGGTAAAACTAGATGGAGGTTCAGTAGCAAGCAAATTGAGAAATGATGATAACAAGAGTAAGAATAATAGTCCTTTTCAGGAGCTGGATGTTGATGATCAAGGAGAAGATACATTGAACTTCTATACTGTGTAAAAACTCTTCTTTATCACCTCTTGTTCTTCTTAGACGTATACATGTTCTTGTTGATTCTTAAAAACCTTTTTTTTGGGTTTCCATTGTTAATGCAGGAGCATATTGGCATCCATAAACGTCGGAGTGTGTCTGTTTGAAGCAGCGGCTCCAGTTAGGAATAACAATATGGGACTCTTATCGGTTCCGCTGTTGTATGGAGCAAAGATTAATGATCTAATCGTGGCTGGCGAATGGTGGAGGCTGGTCACACCAATGTTTCTGGTACAAGACCAACAAATTGGGTCTGTTCTCCCATTCTTTACTGTGTCAAGTACACACTTGACTCAAACAGCTGGGAGATTTTAAATACACGACAACGATATTGTCAAAGTCATAAGTGTACATTGCTTTAGTTCAGCACTCTTGATTGCTTCGTTTTGTGTAATTTTCCCCCTTTTTGTCACTGAAATACTTTCATCTTACGTTTGCAGCACTCTGGGATTCCTCATGTAGCCCTTAGCTCATGGGCTCTGCTTACCTTTGGACCAAAAGTGTGCCGTGACTATGGGATATTCACGTTTTGTCTCATATACATTCTCGGAGGAGTCTCTGGCAATTTCATGAGCTTTCTTCATACACCAGATCCTACAGTTGGAGGAACTGTAAGTCAAACTTGTTTCTTCTACCAAACTGCACCATTCTTAATTCTCAAGATGTTAGATCATGTAAATCGGTTGGTGCAGGGACCAGCATTTGCGTTAATAGGAGCGTGGCTTGTCGATCAATCTCAGAACAAAGAGATGATCAAAAGTGATGAATATGAAGACTTGTTTCAAAAGGCCATTGTAATGACAGGAATTGGTCTCATATTAAGCCATTTTGGTCCAATAGATGACTGGTCAGCTTTCAATATTTCATCTTATCAAGGGTACTGTGTTTTGCTTCTAACATGTGTGAGTCATGGCAGGACAAATCTGGGAGCACTTGTAGCCGGGATCGTGTACGGGTTCTTCACTTGTCCGGTGCTTCAACTTGGAAGAGGAAGTGAACAATTGCTGAATTCTTTTATGTTTATGTTTAGAGGGGATTAACAGTAATGTGACGATCATGTTTAAAACTAATTTTTCTCATATATCGAGTTATATTACTAATTGCTGAATTCGTGATTATATGCATAGTTTACATATATCGACTGGTGGTAATGTGTCTAACTTCGGATATCACAAAACCTCAACAAAAAAAAAATTGTCAAGAAACATACAATTAAACAGTCTGTATTCACTAACCCAAAAATGTGTTTACGCAGAAGCTATTTTACAATCTTTAAGTCTAAAATGATTATCGATAACAACTATCTCGGCTTTCACATCGATAAAAAAAAACATAGTAAAATGCAATATTTAGTGTAAATGTCAAAATTTTATAAACCATAGAGTTTTTGAACCAAAGTATTTTCTTGCCAAAAGTACACCTCACAAATTGTCGTCCTATGGATTAGAAGCTGATTTTTTTTGTGTGTTACCACAGGCCAATTAACCAAAATCCAAATTGAAAACGCAAAGAGTATCTAGACATACAGTGATGAATTGAATTCCTAGGTTTCACTTTAATGTCCACATTCTGAATATATCCCACATAGACAACAAGCCACAAAATGGAAACCCCACTCATCATTCTTGTATTTTTCCTTATTCTTATATAATAATAAATAGATTTAAATCTAATGAATCAACAGAAAATATAGTATTTCGTATCTTTCACTCATTTATTAACACTTTCACACAATTATCTACTTTAAACCATTTAATGATGTTGTACTAATTTTGTGAAATGCTTATCTCATCAATGATTTTCCCAAATTATAATCATATGGGTGGTTACTGCCTTACTGGTTACTTCACAACACGAATTATACCATTTCAAAATTCTTAAAATACCAAATTTGATTACATGGATGGTTGATACTATAGAATAGTATAAAATATTATTATATTAAATAAAAAACTATTAAATTAAGGAAAAGAGGAAACAGACGAAAACCTCTTCCACACAAGCACCCAACAATTCACTCAAAAAAAAAAAAAAAAAAAGAGAAAATATATATAAGCAGGAGAAATCCAAAAACAAAAATGATTATTTTTTTCCAAAAAAGTTGTTTAATAATTGATATATAAAAACCTTTATGTAGCGCGTGAAGTACACGTACTAATGAGAGAGATGTGCGAGAGTCTATCATCCAATGTTTTGTTTCCTTCTCGTACGACGTGGGACTCTGGTCTCACCTTGTTCTTATCAAACGTTCCCTTCAATGTTCCACGGGCTTATTATTAGCGAGTGAGATTCACTCTTTTAAAACTTTGTCTCTCTTATTTTCTTCTTCGTCTCTCTCTCTCTCCTGTCTCTTTCTTCTCTTTGAATTTTCTCAGTCTCTTAAAAAACAAAACGAAAGAAACGATCAGTGAGAGCAGAGAGTAAACAGAATTTTCCAAGTAGAAAAAAAGAGAGGAAGTGAGTTTCATTTTATTTGTTTGAGTCTGATCTCCACCATGATAAATCACCGGAGCTTCTGTTATCTCCGGCCACCGGTGGATTTTCCCGGCTGATAACTAAGATTTAACAACTCCCGCTTAAACCCTTCGTAGAACAAAAAGAAACAAATCACATAAATTTTCCTCCACCTAAATATTTTTTCCATTTTCCGGGAAATTTTTTCAATTTTCTAATCAGAGGGAATTTCTCGAATTTTTCAATTTTCAATTTCTCTGCTTAATTCGACGAAGGGGGTTTGTTTAATTATCGACTTAAAATGGCGACGACGACTAACGTGACTCAGTCGCAGTCGCCACAACCGCCATTACCGTCGGCGGAAGAATTAGCGTCCAAGGCGTTACAGAAGCGTTACGAAGGATTGATGATGGTGAGAACAAAAGCAGTAAAAGGCAAAGGCGCGTGGTATTGGAGTCATCTCGAACCAATCCTACTTCACAACACCGACACTGGTCTTCCTAAAGCCGTTAAGCTCCGTTGCTCCTTATGCGACGCCGTTTTCTCCGCCTCTAACCCTTCACGAACCGCCTCCGAGCATCTCAAACGCGGAACTTGCCCCAATTTCAACTCTTTGCCTAAACCCATATCCACAATCTCTCCTTCTCCTCCGCCGCCGTCTAATCGAAAACGCAATTCCTCCGGCGGAAGCTCCGTCGCCGTCGAAGCTCATTCGCCACTGAATCATCATCACCCAGGTTCTTATCATGTGACGCCTCTCACTGTCGTTGATCCCTCGAGATTCTACGGCAGAGATTTGCAGTTTCCGGCGTCTTCTCCTGCCGTTGGATTGCTTACTCAGCAGCCGCATTTGATGCTTTCCGGTGGAAAAGACGATTTGGGTCCTTTAGCTATGCTTGAGGACAGTGTGAAGAAGCTCAAAAGCCCCAAAACTTCGCAGACGCAGAATCTAAGCAAGGCCCAGATAGAATCAGCGCTTGATACTCTCTACGATTGGGTATTTGAATCTTGCGGTTCTGTTTCTCTATCTGGTCTCGAGCATCCAAAGCTGAGAGCTTTTCTGACGCAAATTGGTTTACCGATCATCTCAAGGAGAGATTTTATCACCGGCAGATTGGATTTGAAGTACGAGGATTCGAGAGCAGAGGCTGAATCGAGAATCCACGACGCAATGTTCTTCCAAATCGCTTCTGATGGATGGAAAGTGGAAAATTCCGGCGAGAATCTCGTGAGTTTGATTGTGAATTTGCCCAATGGGACGAGTCTGTACAGACAAGCTGTGTTCGTGAACGGAGCCGTGCCGTCTAACTACGCAGAGGAAGTCCTGTGGGAGACGGTGAGGGGTATTTGTGGGAATTCACCTCATAGGTGTGTTGGGATTGTTTCAGATAGGTTTATGACTAAAGCATTGAGGAATCTTGAGAGCCAGCATCAATGGATGGTGAATCTCTCTTGTCAGTTTCAAGGATTCAACAGTTTGATTAAAGATTTCATAAAAGAGCTTCCTTTGTTCAAATCCGTCTCTCAAAGCTGCTCGAGGCTCGTCAATTTCGTCAACAACACGGCGCAGATCAGAAACTCGCTGTTTAAGTATCAGTTGCAAGAGCAAGGAGAATCTAGGATGCTGCATTGGCCTTTGGAATGTTCCTTGTTTGAGCCATTGTATAGTCTCCTTGAGGACGTGCTAAATTCCGCAAGAGCGATTCAATTGGTGATGCATGATGATGCTTGTAAGGTTGTTCTAATGGAGGATCACTTGGCTAGAGAGGTAGGTGAAACGGTCGGGGATGTTGGGTTTTGGAACGAGGTAGAGGCGGTTTATTCGCTGTTGAAGCTCGTTAAAGAAATGGCTCGAAGAATAGAGGAAGAGAGGCCTTTGATAGGACAGTGTTTGCCGCTTTGGGAGGAGCTTAGATCAAAGATTAAAGATTGGTATGCTAAGTTCAATGTAGTTGAAGAGAGGCAAGTTGAGAAGCTCGTTGAGAGAAGATTCAACAAGTGTTATCACCCGGCTTGGGCTGCGGCGTTTATACTTGACCCACTTTACTTAATAAGAGACAGCAGCGGAAAGTATCTTCCTCCATTTAAATGCTTATCACCAGAGCAAGAGAAAGATGTTGATAAGTTGATAACAAGGCTTGTGTCTAGAGACGAGGCACATATCGCAATGATGGAACTGATGAAGTGGAGAACCGAAGGGCTTGATCCGGTTTACGCACGGGCTGTCCAAATGAAGGAGATAGACCCGGTTTCAGGGAAGATGAGGATAGCTAATCCCCAAAGCAGTAGACTTGTTTGGGAAACGTATCTTAGTGAGTTCAGGTCATTAGGGAGAGTTGCTGTTAGGCTTATTTTCCTTCACGCGTCTTCTTGTGGATTCAAATGCAATTCCTCTCTTTTGAGATGGGTAAACTCACAAGGGCGAGCACGTGCATCCATGGATCGAGCCCAAAAGCTAATTTTTATATCAGCCAATTCGAAATTCGAAAGACGAGATTTCTCCAACGATGAAGAGAGAGATGCTGAGCTTCTCACTATGGCGAGTGGTGAAGATGATATGCTAAACGATGTTCTCATTGACACATCCTCGGTGTGACTTGTTAACTTTTTCTGTTAGTTTTCTTTAACTTGGCCAATTTGTAGGATTGTTTGAATTCTTTTCTTTGCTTTCTTTTTATTACCCTTAATTCAATTTGTACTTGGCTCCTTTAGGATGTGAGAAAGAGAGCCATGTCATTGTATTTCTTTAGCCTATTTCGGTCATAATTTTAGGCAATATTTCCCGTGTCTTTTCGACTGTAGCAATGATCTTGAGACTGGTTTTGGAATTCATAAATACGAGTGATTCTTGTCTTTATCATATTACTATTTTTGACATGAGTAGCAATGAATTAAAACGATTTCTATATTGGTTTCTTCTCTTGTGGTAAGCATCAATCTGTTGGTTTAAAAGCTCAAAGCTTATAGTTAAGGACATTAATGACATTGACACAAGATTCAACGACAGCTTCATCTTCTCTATTGTACATTGTAATGATCCCTTTCTCTGTCTCTTTTGTTCTTTTCATTAGCGTTAATATTCTTTAATCATGACACGAACCAATGTCTTTCCATTTCAAGAAATTGACTTAAAAACACATTTTTTAATTTGAATAATTTTCACGTTCTTTCGTCATCATAACATGATAGTTTCTCTTGATGTCGACGACGAAAGATGTTAGACCTTTTTGTCATCCAAGAACATAACTGGGATTTTGGGTTTTCGCTTTCACTGCCAATATCTACCCAACTATCAATCTATCCGACCATTTATTTTCTACATCTTTCATCAAAAAGAAAAAAGAAATGTGGATCCCCACATGGGAAGCAAGTTTAGTGGGAGGTTCTTGCATCAAGATCATACCTATTTGATGTTATATTGAAGTTGAGAAAGTGTAACTGTCGGAATAGAAGAGCAATCTTAAAAGCTTAGACCCAAAATCCAAAATCTTTTACTTTTTTGTTGGTTAGAAATTACAAAAACTTGATTTGATTTTCATGGGTAAAGCTCGAAGATTCGATTCTTGTAGATCTTGTAGCACAACGTTTGTTTTTGTGTGTTTACCCATAATTTGTACTGTTGTGAATGGTTAAAAAAGGACAAAATCCTTTTTACCCAAGCTCATGATTAGTACTACATATGATCATTTCTAGATTAAAAAAAAAAAAAACAATCAAATCTTTGTTTGCGCAAACCCATGTAAATAGATGGTAGTAAAGTCAAGAACTGCTGTTTGGAAAAGTTTTAGTTGTTGTATATCTTTTGATATGCAAATCTAACCTCTATTATATTGATCACGGCTTTATCAATAGTACTGAACCTTGTAATTTTAGTGGTGAAATTGTCATACTAGACTGACTGGACAACTAAAGTGAAATTACACAAGTTAAGTAATAACAGAACCACCGATAAAAGTATAATAAATAATAAAATATTGAATATTTTTTATAAGAAATGTATATTAAGAAAGTAAAGAAAGACACATTCATTTTGGATGGTATTTTGCCAGACAAATAGATAGATCTAAGTATGTACTCTCCCCTTTTTTTTTGTCAACAACCATCTTCTTACAACCATGTATGTATTTATATTCTTCATTATAAGATAGTACTGAATATTTTCAACTGGTGATTATTAATCTATCAATTTGAAAGTGTTGAAAATAACTGTTATTGAGTGCAAGGAAATTAGTTTGCTTTAAAATTATTCATCTATAAATCTTTTTTTACTTGCCCAAAGGAGGGGTTACAACTAAAAAGTATATATCAATAATTTTACACCACAAACAGCATATTATTATGAAAAAGAATACACTTTATTTTTGTTTTGATAACTTTATACTTGATTGGTATTAGATTCATCTTACCCACCTCCATTAGCAGTTGATCTCAAGAAAATTCAAAACTCAATTCTAAACAAAATAGTTTGACTAAGAAACAAAATTAGGTCGGTTTATATAAAAATACATTATTTTAAATTTTAGTAATATAACTTTTAAAAGATTATCTCCTAAAATTCTTTTACTTTTTGAATTTAAAAATACCATGGCTATTTTTTAAATATCATCTATATATATATATATATATATATATATATATATTATGAATACGACTATGAACAAAACCTTATGATTACTTATTTCATTCCAAACCAAAATATGAAAGTAAAAAATGGTTTATTGAATAAACACCACCAACCTTTTATAATAAAAAATTACTTTGATCTTTTATATTTGGTATTTTTTAGTTTTTGATCTTTAGAAATTTGAAAAATACATTTTATCGGATGTTTAAATATCATTTTATAACATATTTTTAAAAATAAAATAAACATTATATTTATTGGCTTTATAAAATATAAATTTGATGTGTAGATTTTGACATTATATCATTACCAATAATCTTTTTTTGAATTAGAGTGATACAGATATTCAAAAGTATATATTGATTCTACAGTTAAATGATTCATCTTATAATGTTGGAAGTTAAATGATATTTTTGTCCATGAAATTGTTGATGATACATCATAATTTAAAACAAGCTATATAACAACCGATAAATTAATTTATATAAAAATATCAAAAAGAAAAATACTAACATACATGTAGTACTAAGTTTTTTTGTATTTATGTTGTTTATGCATGAAATGAGTAGTATAAAAATTTATTAAAATATTTATACATAAAGATCATTTATTTAGACTAATCAAAATATTTTAAATAAAACTTAAAATGCTAAAAAAATAATTTAATGAATTCTTAATTTCTATTATTTATAACCCAACAAATACATGTGAAAAAAAGTTTTTTTAAATCCAATGTATTAATGAATCTTATTAATCGGAACAAAAGTTTTAGGTTACTAAATCACTAAATCGATGTATAAATAAAATTTATATTTAATATTTTTAAATATAAATTATCTATAGTATATATATTAAATCTGATCTGATAGATACATAACATTTTTGATAAAACAATGCATACTTTGATTCTGATTTAATATTTATTAAAATTCTTAATTTATCTAAATGTTGATTCAGATAAATAATTATCTGATTTTTGATCAATATTTTTTTTAGATTTTTACAGTTGTCCTATAATTCCAAAATATCTTACACCAATATTTTTATAAACCAATAAAATATATTTTACTTATTTAATTAATTTTATTAATTAAATTTATGAATATATCATTGATTGAATATAATAATAAAATAATTTTCTTTTAAAATTAACTATTGAAACTAAAAATACGTATATTTGTTAAAAAAATATTTTTGTTGATTAAAATATTTTTTATTTTAAAATTTTTATTTTTCAAATTTCTATTACCTTTCTTATTTTTTTTTAAAAAAAGTTGCAGCTTTTAATAAACTTTACTTTAGTAAATTTTTGCTTAAACATTGTTTTTGCTATTTTTTGTCAACTTGTCTTAGTAATTTTAATATTGTTTTAATATTGCAGGATGCTAAGTTTGAACTTCAAACATGTTTCATGAATTTCAGAGGTGACCACCATTATGTCATATGATTACGAAATTGTTTTTGCTATTTTAATAAGTTAAAATATATCATTTATTATAATTCTTATATTTTTAAATTGTTTGTCTTATTTTTTAATTTGTTTCTGATTTAATTATATATTCTTATAAAATTTGCTTTTTCATGTTAAATTACTTTTTACGTAAATTAGTTATTTAAAAATATTATCATAACCATTCTCACTTCTCAAATAACATATAGGATCATAAAATCATTTTTCAAATAACAAACTAATCTTTGAAATAAAGCAATTTGATGTTTATTTTTATTTTCTAAATAAAAAGTAACACCTACTTTTTTAAAAAAAAAAGAAGATAAATATCATAAGTTCATAAAATTTGAGACATTATCTGAGATTGTTTTTTATTTTGTTACACTTTTAATTTTCTTAAAACATCGACGTTATGGACTTCATTAATACACTTTTTGACATCAAATTAGTATTATAACAATAATATATATATCTATATATATATTTACAAAATGCAGAGACGCCAAAGAAAGAAGTATAAAAGTTACGACCTCAAAAAAGTAGTTGGAATTATTGATTTGGTATTTTGGTGGTAAAATAGAACTTCTTGTCGGCAAATGCTGACTTCTCACCAAATCTCTCTCTCTCTCATTATTCAATATGTTTTTAATTGTTTTTAAAATTTTATTTTGTATAAGATTTTTAAAAGTTGTAAAGAGAAAAATATAATGATATGGTAGAGGACAATATTTTTCTAGGCACACAAGAATCTCGTCCTCTCCAATGCTTCTTCATTATTATACAAAGTTACAAACTTCCATTTTTATATAAAAATAAACTAATAAAATAAATTCGTTTTCCTTTGCATGTTTTTATAAAATTTAGTATCCACCCTATTATATTTAATTTTGTTTTATTTTATTTACTATGAATCGTATATCCAACTAATTTTCAACAGCTAATGAGAATTGCCTAAAACAGTAAGTGCTTTTGGAGAATTATAATATTATTACTTTTTAGTTTTTTAATAACTTTAACAGAGATAAAGTATGTCGTAGAAAATATGGAAAACTACTGGCTACCTATATAACCAATTCCACTACAAGTTATAATTATTTTAAACATAGTTTTTCACATGTAAATTGTTTAATCACTGCTTATCTAATTAAATAATGACATAAGACATTAATTTTGATGATTAGTGATTACGCTATGACCTTGACAAGTGGCACTATTAGCAGAGATAATTGCTCTCTCGTGTATGGTAACTACATAGAGATTATTCATTATTAACTACTGTATCATGTATCTAATTTCATATAACCAAACCATGATTGTGTGGACATGTCCCTTAATTAAAATAAAATAAAAATCTGGATGAAATCCAGTATATAACTTTGATGCACTTTTTTATAGTAAACTTATTGAAAAAAATTCTTAAAAGTGAATTTTAATCATTATTAATTTTTAAAACATATTAGAAGGTTTTACGCCGAAACCAATAATCCGTCCAAACCTAAGATCATGGTATGTAATATTAGTTCTGTTATATTTTCACTTGTTTTTGTGAATTATAAAATTTACTTATGGCATATTTTCAGCCAATATTCATCATTTTTATCTAGCATTTTATAAAATTATTATGTGATTAACGAAAATATATAAAATAAATTGGTTCAGTATTTTGATTTTTTTTTTAATTTTTCATCATATGTTTTTAATTTTTTAAGCATTTAAAAAGAATATTTACATCCAATTTATGATAAAGAAAAATGACTTTTACCACACAAAAAAAAAGAAAACGATTCAACCTATGTGATTAAAAAGAATATTTACATCCAATTTATGAGAAGGTAGAAGCAGTATATGATGAAGGTGGATACTCAGTTCCCCTGCGGCCTCTCGAACGCCAAATCGATGTTTCATGGATCGATGATAGTCATGTGAATAAACGAGAGTGGATTCACCATAATCAAATTTTATTTTAAGAACAACAATAATAATAGTATCTACGGTTTCAAAAGATTCAGCCAATTGTCTTAACTTTTAAAGTTGTCGCAAGAGCCTCTCGGCAATCTACAAAAATTTGATTTAATATGTAGTGAGTAAAAAATAAATTTAACAGTAAATATTCTGATGTCAACATTCCACTATTTGACTGATAGTTTCATGATATATTTACCTACAGGGAGTACACGTTGTCGACAGATCACAGCTTTAATATAAGAATGCTGTCCTTAACGGCGTCGTTTGAGTCTGACAAGGTCGTTTGTCTTCTGGCACTTACGGTCAAACATCCGAAGTTTGACTATAATATCATTGGAAGTATGACGTGATTGTCCCTATGAATGACGTCAAGAATCTAGAGTTTTTGAAAGTAGATTGCAACAGATTTGTACACGAAAGTATTGTATTCATTTTATAATTGCCAAATAATTAATAGGTAACGTAAAGAATAAATTTCTTCACGTAGATATATGCTTGTTTTAAAAACTAGTATTGATTTTTTTATTGATCATATATTGCTACGACAAATATTCGTTTTCTTCTAATCTTGTCGAGGTGGGTCCAAAAACCAGAATTATAAGTCGAATGTTAATATGTTATTGCTGAGCTACCTAATACATACCATCAGATGTAAAAACAATAACAAAATTATACGATATTTGACTATTTCGTTTCAAAATCATACAATTAGACATATTAGATATGTAAATAAATGCAACTATAGCTAAAGTGAAGTAAAATATACAAGTTAATGATTTTTAGGTCAAATTAAGATTATTTTAATAATAAATTTCTATCTAATAATATAAAATTAAACACATCTCATCCTAAACACACGAGACGTGAACTAATTCTAGTTCTTGTTATTACGCTACGTGTCAAAAAATATATTGAGAATTGACATATCAATTTTATGTTTGCACCTTTGTCTTATGCGTTAATGCAGTTAAGGTAAAAAATAAAGTGCATAAAATAAAAGATACATAATGTTTTTTTTAAAAAAAAATCATGAATCAACACTATCGGTAAAATATCTTCTATGCGTTGTTTGCAAAATCATGTATCAACACGATCGGTTAAAATATCTTCTAATAATATAATTATACGCTCATTTACACGATAAACTAAACTAAGATTAATTCATGTATTGTATGTGAGTTTGAACATGACTGTTTTAATCAATCATCATTCAACTTGTTATTCTTTACACATACAAAAAAGGAGTGGCATATATATATATCTACTTATCGATTTTAATTCAATAGCAATAACGAACACCAAAAATTTGAAACGATATACCAACACCAAAATTCAGAGTAATATATTTAGTGATTAATTTTAATATATTATTATAATTTTAGGACAATATCCGGAGATATATAAAACGTTTTACGATAGAGCAATAACTAAGAGTGTGACTGAGAATCTGCTCTCTTTCATAAATTGATGTTTGTTTTTGAGACAAATCACATTCATATTGCTTCTTTTTTTTTTAATTAGGTAAGGAAGCTTCTACTAGCTAGTTCGACAAGTATATGAAATAAAAGTTTAGTTCAGAAAAGAAAAAAGAAAAAGTTTCTGCTCCTAAACCAATCGACACAATAATATTTTGCCAAATTGGCACACTTCCTGCATTAGCACATCTCATTTAAATGAGTTATAGAGTAGATTCAATATGAATTTTTATAAGAAAATGTTGTGAAAGGTTTTATATACAACAACCATTAGTTTATATGCATTTCGGTTTACAGTTTAGCTTCTTTTACGAAACAACACTTATTGGTGTAAGGAGGTATTAATCAAAGTCCATTCGAAAGTACCAAACTTCGATATTTACATTTTTTTAAAAATGGATCGGCATCCAGAGTTTAATGGTTTTTATACTAATGCTATCATCGTATCATAAACATAATTTATGTATGTGCATGTGAGATGTAAACGAAAACAAAAAAAATCTTTCATATAGAAATTTTCATAAAATAAAAATCATGTTATGAATCAAAAATTAGAACCCTTGGAAAGAAGTTGGTAAGAATTTACCAAAACGGTTAGAACCATTATACCAATGAATTTGTGCCTTTATGGTTTATGATTAATAAAAAAAAGTTAAAACATTACATGAGTTATAGAATACAGTTTAATATGAAAAATGTTGTGAAATGCTTTTATATACAAAAGTGTGAAAATCAAAATATTTTCTAACTAGACTTTAATGATTGGAAATTTACACTTAATTATATGATGGAAGACACGTTAATTGTACATACGTATATCATTTTGGGCTAAAGCCCAAACACTCTTCCCAGCCCGATTAAAAGAAAATTGGGCTCGGCCTGGATATCTTATTCCGAACACGGCGGTTTTGAACCGGGAAGTCAAGTTTGAATTTTTTAATTATTAGACCGGATCTCTTTGAAAGTAAAGATAACCACAAAACAACCGTTATTTTTAATAACCGGGAATTTGGGAGCCACGCTAAATTAGGGCCTTTTTCCACATTTAGTCACTGTCATTGACATCGGAATCTACTCAGGCGCAGGCCGAGAAAAAATGGCGGCAATCAGGACGATGAAGAACTTGATCCTGCGCGAGTTTATCCATCACCCTCTTCTCTTTCACTCTTCCTGGAAGTCGTGTCAATCTCTTTTCACATCGCTCCGTCGCACTCCCCGGATTGCCCTGGTTCAATCTGATTCCCGATTCGGATCCTTCCGATGTACGGCGTCAAATTCCGGTGGAGGCGTTGGTTATCGAAAAGTTTCGTCACGGTTGTTTCAGGTGCAACAGATGCTTCATGAGGCGGAGGAGAGGGCTAATTCCGCTGGCAACGAGCCTACTCCTCAAATCACTCTAGGTAAGTTTTTCTGCTCTATCCATCTACTAGTTTGCTTAATTGTGATGAAAGTTTTAAGGAAATTAAACTGGGTTTAGTTTGTTATTATAGGTAATGAATAATTCTTCTCTCTGATGACTCTTAAACGTCCTAGAGAACTCGTTTAAGTCATGGAAGCCAATGAGAATCTCGATTCGATTGTATTGATCTTCATCTGATTGAATAAATCTCTGGATAAGATTAAGCTCATTTACAGGAAACGGAGGGATGGGAATTTTGTAGATTTAGTGAAACTATGGATCGACAATGTTATTGAATTTTGATGGAAACATTTAGAATTTGATCTGTTCCTAGTTTCATTTGTATCTGTCTTTGTTACTTTCAGACCATGTTACACTTAACTTTGCTCGAAGCGGTGGTCCTGGAGGCCAGAATGTGAACAAAGGTTTGACCTTTTTTTCCGCACTGTTCTTTGCATTGTCGTTTTTGACTACTTGATGTATCATTCCTTTTATATCATTCACATGTTAATAATTTCTTTGTTCTTTTCTCAGTGAATACCAAAGTAGATATGCGCTTCAATGTGAAAAATGCATACTGGCTAAGTGACAGGACCAGAGAGAAGATCATACAAACGGTTTGTTTGTACCTTATTATCCCTTCCACAACAATATAAAGTGCGAGTTTAATCTTTGTCACGTTCCATTGGGCAAGCACAGATAGTTAGTGAACTTGTTGTTTGATATTTGGAGCTGATCTCGTTAGGATATTTAGCTTTTGTTATTTGTCAACAGGAGAAGAATCGGATTAACAAGGACGGAGAACTTGTGATATCTTCAACCAAAACCAGAACGCAGAAGTCAGTAACCTTATAATCTTCTCTTTCTTGTTCCATGTTCAAGCAGCATTTCTGAAAATTCTGTTTTATGCAGAGGCAACATCGACGATGCACTTGCAAAACTGCAGGTAAAATATTAAATGACTCTATTGAATGTCGCTGTCTTTGGTCATGGTGTTTTTTCGTTCTGTATAATGCCGAGATGTTTTGGTTTAATCATATAAACTTCAACAGGCGATAATTGATGCGGCTTCATATGTTCCACCACCACCATCAGAAGAACAGAAGAAGAAGATAGTAAAGATGTAAGAACCAAACCAAAACCAATCCTCTTTCCATGAATCCATCTCTCTTTCCTCAGTTCTCAACGCTGCTTACCTGGTGAATTCTTACATTTTTAGGGCTGCGAGAGCTGATGATAAACGGCTTAAAAGCAAAAAAGTTCTTTCGTACAAGAAAGCTGCGAGAAGAGACCGCAGTAGTTGGGATTAACTTCAATCAATACAATGGAGTCCACGTTGATATTTTTTTCATGGAATGTAATGTAGCACAACAATCAAATCTTCCAATAAAAATTGTAATATATTGGGTTTATGTACAAATCACTCTCATACACATAAAATACAGGGAAAATATCAAACATATCATTCCACACTTTTTTTCTATAATTTTATAATTTTTTCTACTTTCTAATGACATGTTCTTCTCCTGATCTTTGATCAATATGCTTAATCCATTTTCTCTTGTTGATGTTATCACTTTTCCCAAAGCTTCTCGCGGCTGCTACATGAGCAATTTCTAGACCACCGGAAACCGGAAGAGTCACCGTTCTCACAACTTTCCGGTCACTAAACGCTTTTGTCCAACTGAAACAAGACGTGCTTCTCCGGTAACCGCTTCTACAGACCACAACCGCACCTCGGCTACCAAACGCAGCGTTTCTCAAAACGTTTGCTGCAAAATCCTTTTGATCCCAATCAGTTACCAAGAAATCGATTTCTTGTAGCTTCTGCATCGTGTTCTCGGACTTTTCTTCTTCCTCGTTCATAATGATTGTCTCAGGCAAGGTGGAGCAAGATTGTTGTGTCATGGCTTGAAGATAAGCGGCTTCTGATCTTGCATTTGGTACAATACAAATGTGTCTGGCGTCTGTGTGTTGACTTGCTATGTTTAAACCAACGCTTATGGCTATGGTTTCTCCTTCTGACCATGTTTCCACGATTAGAGTCGCGTTCCATCCCGCTGCCATTGCCGCCACTAGCTCCGCCGCTCCTGGTGTTCCAAGTTTCTCGCACTACACATAAATTACACGAAAATCAACTTTATAAATTGTAAACAAATGGCCAAAACGTGCAAAGATCAACATCTTCGTCTTGAAATCTCTAATGGTATGAAAAAACGTGCAAAGATCAAATCTTTCCATCTTGGGATTTCAAATGGTGTGAAAATACTGTCAAATTTAGAGATTTGGGTTTTGGAGAAATGATGGAAAGACTGAAAGAAGCTTTTTTCGTGAAAAAGTTTCAGTTTTTTTTTTCTCTTTTGTTTCTATTGAAAACTTTATTTTGCGGTAGGAAACTCTCGGAAACATGAACGGAAGATATGAATTTTACCGTTTTAACGGTGTCGATGTAAGCCTTCAATGCATTTTCCGGTGACCAAATAAGTTTCATCTTCTTCTTCTAATTGCTCTTTCTTCTTTTGTGTTTCTAACTTGTTCGTTGGGTCACAGAGTCTAGCGTAAAACCTACAAACGATGTCTGCTTTTATAATAACACAAGAGGCATCAGAAAAGTCTTGTTTTGGATATCTTTTGGGAAAAAGTGTTCCGCATAACAGTCAGACAATGCCCCTTATACTTCTGGTTTTATTTTGTTATAGCCCAAATATTCTTAAATTAACAGCTACCACCATACTTTTTTAGCTCCAGCAATACTAAACCAGAAATCTAAACTAATCTCCACTGAAACTTATTAAAGGATTTGCTGATCAGATCACCATTTTTCAAAAAAAAAAAAATTAATTCCGATATATTTTACTAAGAGTATATTCAATCAAATTTTACTATCTTCACATTTAATAAATTTGATTATACTATATATAATATGAACGTGTAAAGCATTTTAAATACAAATAAGAAATATCATTAGTATACTAAACCATTTTAATACCGTTTTTATGTTTCTTTTATTTTTTGTTGAAAAAATATATTCAACTAAAATATTTACATTATTATTCGATTATTTAAGTATTCAGTTATATATTTGATATATTTTTAAAACCAATGTTTTTAAGTAAGAATTCATAATCAAAATGCCTCTGATCTCTAAAATTTATAATTGCCAGACAATTGCAACAATAATAATAAAGAAAAAAACTTTGTCAACCAAAATCGACCTTGGTCATTTAACTAACAAAAAAAAAGAAGAGGACTTTGTCTATCCTGTGTTTAAATATTCTGCACTTCGAGTATCAAGTAGTAACATCCACAAAATTTGACATGGAATGGAAGATAATATATGGGTTGAATCTGTAAGACACCATAAAACGTGGGGTTTATAATTAATTTGTACCCAAGGTGATTTATTCTCTGTTAGGTTGTGTTGTAGATCGTTGACATTAAACATTTTGTCCAGGAGAATCCGACGTGTGAGAGTTTTGGATTTGGGTTATAACCAAGTTAGACTAATTAATCTCTAATTAGTAGTCGGAACCGACTTAAAAATATAATATATTTAACCGAAAACATATTTTAATGTTGACAAAAAAAACATATTTTAATTTTCCATTGCTTTGGTACAATAGATACTAACTATCCTCAATTGAATTGACTCGGTACTATGTATATTAGTATTTCTAAAATATATTCACGTACTATGCAGGTTGGTGGTGATTATTCTTCATTATTAAATTTGTTTTCATAACAAGATTTTCTATATACAATAAGGTGTCAGTAAATTGGATTATGTTAATGATATTTGCACCACCCACGTCCTTTGTTAAACCAAAACCAGACCGATTCTTCCGTCGCCGGTTTTGGATTTGGTCGGCAACTCGTTTTGGACATTTATTATGCCAAAGAATCAAAGTTTCTTTTGTTGTTGTTGTCAAAGAAGAATCAATAAAGTTGATCCTATTCATACATAACTTATATAAAACATGTATATAGATTTAAGTTTCATTAGAAACAAAAAAATATTGGTTAGATAAGAATCAAATTCGAATACAACATCAAACTAGTGTTATATTCTGATCGAAGATATTAGACGATGTCTTACAAAATAGGAGATATATATATTTTATTTTTTATATACATACGGTGCATATAGTATACATACAAGCAACGGGATGTATAAATATGGTATAAATATACGTGCACATATTACAAACACACAAATACGAACTAAAAAAACAGCTGTTTTACTTGGTCGTACGTACAATGTTGATGGAATATGTTGCTTTCCCATTAAAGGCATTTGAGATATTAATGTTTTTTTTTGTTAGGTGGATGTTTCCGTTCTGATATTTTCAGATGTCGAGAGATTGCTTATCGATCAAGTTAAATTACAAAACAAAAAAAAAATGCTAATTATTTTTAGCCCTTTTAAAAAACATTCTGATAGTTGGATTAGATAACATCATACGCTATTTTTTTTTTAAAAAAAATAGCAACATCTTATAGTTGAGGAAACCTAATATCTCCTAAATTTTTGCTATGAAAATTAGTGGTAACGTGCATGGTACGTAGACATAAGATAAAGTTATTGGCTTCAAAAATAACTAAATTGTCCTTTGAGGAAAAATAGCTAGTGTGTTTATCGGAATAGTTGTTAAAAAATTCATCGACATTTTTGGCAAATTGTTCGTACAATAGATGATAATTTGGCGGTGTTTAGGTAAGAAAGAGAATGGAGATCAAAAACATCAGTCGCTCTCGTCTCTTTTCAATATATATAACAGAGACATCCATATACAATAATTTACAAGCATATGATGATGTGAATTCTATATTTGATTTGAATTACGAACAATTTGTTCTAAATAAAACATTCGCTTTTATTAATGTGTTTCTCTCACTCTCTTTTATTCTTTTATTGTTTGTTCAAGTTATCCTCATTAGTGCTTTTTCATCACATGATGAATCATGAGATCATAAGTTATAATAACATACTATTATATACATCGATAGTGCAATTTCTAGTAATACCAAATGTGTTTGTTTCCCATAAATCAGTTCTAATAATGGGACTAAGGCAGGAGAAAGAATTATGTTGTTCTTTCCAATTTGAAAACGACCGTAGAGGCTTCGGTTAAAAGAATATTAGGTCATGTTCCCCATTTTCTTTCCCACTTTCTCCAAATTTCTTTTCTATTGGATGATGAAAGGATTTTCTATAAAATTCACATTCCACACTACCAATGCTAGATTGATTTTTAATTACAGACTAGCTAATTTCTAACAAGGAAGTAACTATCAAAATCACGAATGCGAATATATCTAAAGAGGATTAACTTTTGCATGTTGTTCACGGTTCAAGGATATTATGGACCCTTGTTCCAATAAAAGAGAGGATGTTATGGACCTAAGGAGTAAAGTCCATAGCTTATTCGTAACCCCAAAAAATATTGCATTTTAACTTCTTCGTCAATTCTAACTTATTACCAGTCAAACCAATTTTTTTGCCAAGATCTCTTGAAAATTTTAAATACTTTTTTTTTTATATTTGGTTTTGCATGATACTATATATTGATAGAGCTAAGAGAACAAGGTTTCATATGTTTAGTTATTATTTAGCATTATGATAGAGAATTTTTAATCATGATTAAACTATAATGGAATGATTCGAATTCTTCTGATCTCCAACTTAACAAAGTGATTTTTTTTGATTGAAATGTAATCTTTTATCTATCAACAAATTAAGAATAATATTTTACGAAAAAATAGATTATTTAAGACAGAATAAATTTTTATCGGGATTATTTTGACTAGTTTGATTATTATTTAATATATTTATATAATAACTAAAAAGTAAAAACCAGATCAGAAACTCTATATTCATTCAATGGTATAGTTTGATAGTTTCAAATTAAGAAGATTACAGGTTCCGAAACCAAAGTTGGATGTTTTTTTCAAAAGATTCTAGAAATTTTGAAAAAAAAAAAGATAGAAAGATCAACCAACATACGTCAATCAAACTGGACGACGGTTGCATAGTAAATGGACCAGGCCCATTCATTGGTGGGTTAGATTTAGCTCTACATCCAAACGACGCCGTTTTTATCATCCTCTCTGAGTTAAAGCGAAGAAGGCGAACAACACTATGGTAGCCCACTCAAATGGAGACAGAGAGCATGACAATAGATACTAACGAAACCCGACCCGAGACTAAACCCGAAGACCCGGAATGCCGTTCTAATGTGGATCTATCTGGAGAAGCTCTCGGAAAGCTCACCGCCTACGATGACGACGTCGTTTCCGATGTGTCGGCAACGGATACGGACGTCTCGATATCGGCAAGTCAATCGGAGCAAAATCTTGAAGACGGCCAAAACTCACTGGACGAAAATTCGCCGTTGAAGGAGCTTCAACCTCTGCCTCCTCCTCCTCCTCCTCCAGATACAGTACTCGAAACACGCATCACAGAATCTCTCGGAGAAGAATGTTCCGATCTGGTGGCAGAGCAGCAATTGCAAAACTCCAATGCGGCGGAGCCTGGACCTAGGGCAAGAAAAAGACGCCGTAGGAAACGTTTCTTCACGGAGATAAACGCGAACCCAGCTTTCTCCAGAAACCGCCGTAACAGCGTCGGGAAAGAATTGGATTCGGAAGCCCTAATCGCAATGTCGGTAGGGTTTCCAGTAAATTCGCTCACAGAGGAAGAAATCGAAGCCAATGTGGTTTCGACTATAGGAGGTAAAGAACAGGCGAATTACATCGTTGTGAGGAATCACATTATCGCTCTGTGGCGATCGAATGTCTCGAATTGGCTAACGAGAGATCACGCCCTCGAGTCCATACGCGCCGAACACAAAACCCTAGTCGATACGGCTTACAAATTTCTCCTGGAGCACGGTTACATCAACTTCGGGCTCGCTCCGGTCATCAAAGAAGCGAAATTGAGGTCCTTTGATGTCGTAGAGCCGCCTAATGTTGTGGTTGTAGGGGCGGGTTTAGCCGGGTTGGTAGCTGCTAGACAACTGCTGTCGATGGGGTTTAGGGTTTTGGTTCTTGAAGGTAGAGATCGACCGGGCGGGCGGGTTAAGACCCGGAAGATGAAAGGTGGTGATGGTGTTGAGGCAATGGCTGATGTTGGTGGAAGTGTTCTCACCGGAATCAATGGGAACCCGCTTGGGGTTTTGGCAAGACAACTGGGTTTGCCTCTTCATAAGGTCAGAGATATTTGTCCTTTGTATCTACCTAGTGGTGAGCTTGTTGATGTTGGTGTTGATTCTAAGATAGAGGCATCGTTTAATAAGTTATTGGATAGAGTTTGTAAGCTTAGGCAATCGATGATAGAGGAGATCAAATCAGTAGATGTACCGTTGGGAGAAGCGCTTGAAACTTTTCGATTGGTTTATGGGGTTGCCGAGGATAAGCAAGAGAGAATGCTCTTAGATTGGCATTTAGCAAATTTGGAATATGCAAATGCTACATTGTTAGGGAATTTATCAATGGCGTATTGGGATCAAGATGATCCGTATGAGATGGGAGGTGATCATTGTTTCATCCCAGGTGGGAACGAGATATTTGTACACGCTTTGGCTGAAAATCTGCCGGTTTTCTATGGGAATACTGTCGAGAGCATCAGATATGGAAGCAACGGGGTTCTGGTCTATGCGGGTGATAAGGAGTTCTACTGCGATATGGCTCTTTGCACGGTTCCACTAGGTGTTTTGAAGAAAGGTGCAATCGGGTTTTATCCTGAGCTACCTCAGAAGAAGAAAGAAGCGATACAGAGACTCGGATACGGATTGTTGAACAAAGTGGCGATGTTGTTTCCATATAACTTTTGGGGGGAAGAGATCGATACGTTTGGGCGATTGACCGAAGATTCAAGCACTAGAGGAGAGTTCTTCTTGTTCTACAGCTACTCTTCGGTCTCCGGTGGTCCATTACTTGTAGCACTTGTAGCTGGAGACGCTGCAGAAAGATTCGAGACAATGTCGCCTACTGATTCCGTTAAACGGGTGTTGCAGATACTACGCGGAATATATCACCCAAAAGGAATCGTTGTTCCTGATCCAGTTCAAGCTCTCTGTTCCAGATGGGGACAAGACAAGTTTTCGTATGGTTCTTACTCGTATGTTGCGGTAGGATCATCTGGAGATGATTATGACATTTTAGCTGAGAGTGTTGGAGATGGAAGAGTGTTCTTTGCAGGTGAAGCGACTAACAAACAGTATCCAGCTACAATGCACGGAGCCTTCTTAAGCGGAATGAGAGAAGCAGCAAACATACTTAGAGTTGCTAGAAGAAGGGCATCATCGTCGGCTTCAAAACCTAACCAGAGCTGCATCGACAAAGAAGAAGAAGAAGAGGATGAAGACGAAGAAGAAAACAGGTGCTTGGATCAGTTATTTGAGACACCTGATTTGACATTCGATAATTTCTCGGTGTTGTTCACTCCGAATTCAGATGAACTCGAGTCCAAGTCATTGCTGAGAGTTAGCATCCAAATGGAGAAACCCGAGTCGGGTGTTTGGCTGTACGGTATAGTGACAAGGAAACAAGCTTTCGAGCTTGGTGAAATGGACGGAGATGAGTTGAGAAAAGAATACTTGCGCGGTAAGTTAGGGCTTATACTTGTAGAAAGAAATAGACTTTCTCAAGAAGGGGAATCGATCATCTCTTCACTCAAAGCTGCGATATTGAATCGACAAATCTTCGATTAGTATTAAATTAGGTTTTATATTGAATTGTGTACTCAAGCTACGTCTACGTCCTCTTATTTGTAAATTTCTAGTCTTTTTTCTTCTGTGCTTTTCAAATTATTTTACCACATTTCGATGCTCCACGCAAGAAGGAAAAGAACGTCAATTTTACTTTGTTTCATCTTGTTAATCACATAATCTTAGTATTTTTATTTGGTTTATGCCACAAGAGCGAGACGATATCGTTCTCTATCTTCGTTAACATATCTATATTGTAATGGGCTAGGCCCATTTATTTCAGTCATAAAACGGCGGCGTATTTTGTCATTCTCTCCTTCAAATTACAAGCGCTACACACAACATTAGTTTCATTATACAGGAGCAAAGACAAGAGATCCGACCCGGAAACACGGAAGAAGAATCGAAGATGGGCAAAGATGGTTTGAGCGACGACCAGGTCTCTTCGATGAAGGAAGCCTTCATGCTCTTCGACACCGACGGAGACGGCAAAATCGCGCCTTCAGAGCTCGGGATCTTAATGCGGTCGCTGGGCGGCAATCCCACAGAAGCTCAGCTTAAATCAATCATTACTACCGAAAACCTCACATCTCCATTCGATTTCGATCGATTCCTCGGTCTCATGGCGAAGCATCTAAAAACGGAGCCATTCGATCGACAGCTTCGTGATGCTTTCAAGGTGCTCGACAAAGAAGGCACTGGATTCGTGGCAGTGGCGGATCTGAGGCATATACTGACAAGTATCGGCGAGAAGCTGCAGGCGAGTGAATTCGATGAGTGGATCAAAGAGGTTGATGTTGGATCGGATGGTAAGATCCGGTACGAAGATTTCATCGCTAGGATGGTCGCTAAGTGAGATCTAATCTTTTTAATTTGAATTTGTTAAAATTTTACTCCTTTGTTGATTTGTTTGTTGACTAGAGCGAATCCTAGGCTAGGGTTTGTTCAGAAATGTTAATTTGGGAATTGCTCTCTGCGATAAGGACCAACTTCAGCTTGATTCTATTCCCAGAATGATAAATCTTATATCTTTTATGTTTCTGTAATTCATTGATTTCTTCTATCTCTGAAAAAGGTGGTTCCTTTTTGCTATCAAATGTTCCAACTTGGGTTCATGTTCTGCATCAGATGTTTACTCTTTGATCTTGAAGTTTTTGGCTTTGTTCTACTCGTATTCTTCATTAGCTATGATTTGTGTTGTGTTAGGGAAATGATATTAGAGACCTTGTGTTTGTTATCTTGAGCTTTGTTATATCCTCGGAATGGTGTAAATCATCTGACAAGAGTAAAATCGATAATGTATCATACTCGTTTCCATATATTGATATTAGACAGATTTTGACACGTTCACCAACGAGATCAATAATAAAACCAATGTTCAAGAGTAAAAGAGTAAAAGAGGAAAGCAGGAGCCACCAACAAGTTCTAGCGGTCCTAAAAGCAGTCCACGAAGAGAGGGTTACTCTGTATTCACCTTTTCTATTGCTTTGTATCTCTCAAGTTTTCTACTATTGATGTTTATTATTGATCCATTCTCTTCTTTATTATAATTGCAGTAACTGTGATCGGGATTACATCAGAGATCATCGGTTAACATCTCTCGAATCTATTGATGCAGTTTTTGTTTCATGTAATGTCGCTAGCATACAATGCCGGCCCTGATAGAAGCTATTCATATTCATGGTTCATCATCGGAATGTGTTGGTGTAATGAGTTCACTCAATTAAAGTCTGTTATTTATGTGAAGGGTCTTTCGATTTTACTTGATACCCAATATCCACAATCCTAATCAATGGAAGGGAGTGGATATACATTATAATGAGTTATATAGTGTTTCAATCAACGAATTTGAGATTTAAGTATAGCAGTTCACTGAACTGATGAATCAATATCATCAATATATAACATTGGACGACTATGGAGTTTCATCCAAGATTTGATATTTTTGGATTGATTCTAGAGAAATAAATAAATAGATTTATAAGCGAGTAAGGCTTCGATATCCAAAACATCGTGAAAATTTAGAGACCGGGTTCTAAGCTATAACTAAGCACATTTATTTAGCATACTACTTAAACGAGTGTCATTTTGTTCTTTATTAATGAGTTAAGATAGTTGTTGAGAATTTATAAGAACAATGAATATAGAAGATAAATGAATATTTTCACTTTAATATTCCGCTACAATATAGTAGAATGATAAATATTTTTTATTTATAATTTTTGTCTTCTTTTTCACTTGCATCTTGAATGCTTGAAAATTGGGATAGATGTTAAATTCATGTAAATTTATTGTCTATTTCTAATGAAAAACTTAGCTTCAAAGTGACAATGGCGTATTGCAGGAGGATAAGCATTGCAGGTCTTAGTTCGTAAGACAGTTCCTCAGCTCGCTAATGCTATACATTTGAACCGAATGGAACTATAGATTTGTCTAAAAAGTCAGTCAAAATAAAAATTGTAAAAGAAGTCTGGTTAAGAACCAAATCTAAAGTCATGCCAAACCAAGTCTGAGATCTTTTTGGAGGGAAAAGCTTCTTCTGATGCTCACCACAAATGTTTTGTTTACGGAGCTAAAACACAAAATCCTCCAATACACACAAATCTAT
Organism: Streptanthus diversifolius; assembly: GCA_039880935.1. Lineage (NCBI taxonomy): Eukaryota > Viridiplantae > Streptophyta > Magnoliopsida > Brassicales > Brassicaceae > Streptanthus > Streptanthus diversifolius. The sequence goes on from JAXGFM010000007.1 coordinate 859,835, forward strand.
GTACATGTAACATCAGAATTTAAATAACTTGATTTACCTCGCAGATGCTTTGAAGGGAAGATAGTTGCTCTACCACTACTCTTCTCTTGTGGATAAACTAGTTTTAAGGAAGCATATCTAGAAATCGTTTGTCCAATCTCCCATCATGCAACATATTAGTGACCACAGCAAAGGTTGAAGCATCTCCAGCAAACCCGCAACTCCTCATTTCTTTGATGAATTCAGCTGATGCAGTTTTGTCACCATCTCTAAGATGTGCCCTGATTAGCGTATTGTACACACAACTATCTGGAAGATGCCTGTCTTGTTTCATTTTTCTGAACAAGGCATATGCTTCCTGCTTTAAACCTTTCCTAAACAAGCCTGAGATCATTGTATTGTAGATTACAACATTAGGCTTCACACCTTTGAGGCTGAGGCTACAAAAAAGATCCTGGGCATCTTCAATATTGCCAGCCTTGCACATCCCATGAATGATGATATTATATGTAGTAATGTCAAGATCCAATCCACTCTTTTGAATATTCTCGAATATCACCAATGCTTCCTCTAGCTTCCCGTTTTTACAAAGGCCATCCAACAAAATGTTGTATGTAATAAGACTGGGAGGCACACCGCTAGAAACCATATGTTTGAAAACTTGTTGGGCATTATCACAATCTCCAGTTTTGAAAAACCCTTGGATAAGAGTGGTGTAAGTGATTGTGTTTCCAACCAATCCTCTTTCAGACATCTCTTGGAACAGTTCCATGCCATCCTATACCCTATAAGACTTGCAAAATCCATTTATTACCATACTATAACTCACTACGTTTGGGGGACAACCTTTGCTAACCATCAAATCAAACATCTGCTTGGCGTCGACTATGCGATCATGCATGCAAAACCCATTAATCAAAGAATTATACGTGAGAATATCAGGACCGATAGACCTTTGGATCATCTCCTCATACAGTTGTTCAGCCTCTACAAGCTTTCCCTCTTTTGCAAATGCATCGATCAATGAATTAAAAGTAACCACATTGGAGTTGATTTTCCTCTCAATCATATCACTAAGCAATTGAGAGGCATCACTCCATCTTCCGTAACTACAAAGGCAGCTTATGAGGGAACTGTAGGTAAAAACATCCGGTCTAATTCCTTTGTTATCCATTTCACGGAATAGGTCGAGTGCATTATCCACATGATCGTATTTGCAAAGACCATCAATGACTGTGTTGTAGATTACAACATCCACCTCGGTTTTCCCTTCCTCCATATTTTGAGCAATTTCAAGGCCAAATCAATATTACCTCTCTTACATACTCCATTTACTACCACACCATAAGTAACCAGATCTGGTTGGCATCCTTTCTTCGCCATTCTTTCAACTAAAGCCACTGCTTCTAAGACTTTGTTGTGGAGAAAAAGTCCATAGATTAGTGTTGTAAAATCAGGTTGATATCCCGTTTCCACCATTTGATCAACCAAAGCTACAGCCTCAAGAATCCTTTTCTCGTGACAGAAACCATTGAGCAGTGAGTTTAGCGTGACAATGCTGGGTTCATACCCATGTTTCATCATCTTACCAAGAGTAGCCAACGCAAGAGAGAGTTGAGAGGAGCGGCATAAACAGTTTATGAAAATACTGTAAGTATACAAATTATGTGGAATTCCCAACTTTTGCATCTGCTCCCCCAGAGAGATTACAACATCATACTTCTTCATCTTCGCAATTGCACTCAACAGTTTACTGAACTCAATGATGGAAGGGAAAGGACGAGACTTTACCATTTCACCGAACAAATCAATTGCAGCATCTAACTTTATATCTCTAAGCCCATTTCTCAATATCTCTCTGTAACCGTCACCGAGACCAGAGAAAGCCCGTCTCCAGGAACGGAAACCGTAAAGATTACCTTTTTCGAGAAGGTTCTGATGAACAGATCTCTTTGGCGTCAACGAAATCACCATTGCTCTCATCATTTTCTCGATTTGGTACGATCTCCGACGTCGAAAAGCCCAAAGTGAACCTTTGCGAGAGAAAAAGAGACCTTTAAGTCTCTGATGGATCTTCTTCGATTCGGCTTCAGCTGAATTGGGTTTGTTCTCTATCTCTCTGTCAGAGAGACTCGCGAGGAGTGAGAGTGTGACTTCTTAAACCGGCCGGTTCAGTTAATTTCCAATCCAGTACTCCAAGTTTTTGAGTTTCCGTATCTGGAAGGTTTTAATTATTTCGTGAGAAAATTGGAATTTTCCAGAAAATGAAAACAAAACAGAAAAAAATGCAGAGTAATGTGTGTGATGAGGTGCAGAGGAAGAAGCTAACTATTGAATTAAAGGTGAAATTTTTTGAATAGTAGAGTTGTTGCAGACAGATGATATGATGAACAAAATTATAAGTTACAAGCTTTGTTTTACCTTTGGCCAATACCGGTCCAATAAATTTTGATGCCCTATGCCAAATTTGTTTTTATGTTTTTAATACTTTATAAATATTTTTTTAAAAAGTTTTGATGCCTTTTTGATACTTATAAAAAAACAAAAGTTTGTGCTGCCCTAGGCCCAAGTTTAGGTTGCTTGGCCTCTGGGCCGGCCCTGCCTTTGGCTCAACAAGTGCTTGTTCGTTTGCTGGTTGAATACGATAGCCATTCACAGTTAACCAAATCATGGAGACATTTTTACTTGAGCATCTGCTTCCTTCAGTAGACGTTTCCTGCACAAGTATTGGACTTAAGCTTGAGAGCATCGGGCTACACTCCTTTGAGGCTGAAGCAAAAAACTGACCTGCAGAATAAGATAATAGTCTTGTCCATTAATGTAATAAATACTTGATGACAAGAACAAAGCGGTTTATACTCGTTATCAAGCTACATGTTTATTAAGCTTAAACCAAAGACAAAGCTAAGAAGTAGAAGAGAGGTAGGTAATAAAAACAGTTGAAAAGTATATCAAGGACGTATCATGCAAACTATAAGCCACCAACCTTATTGTTGAAGCATCTCCGGAGAACCCGAACTCCTCATTTCTTTGATGAGTTCTGCTCTTTTTCACCATCTCTAAGTCGTGTTCTGATTAGCGTATTATATGTGCCTCTGCTTCCTGCTATAGAGGTTCTTGGAACAATCCAGAATATTGGTCATCCTTATCTTGAATGATACAGTTGTTAAGGAGATTAGTCACCACAGACAGATTGGAGAAAATCGAATCTGTTTTTTCTTTGGTCTAAAGTCTTTTACATGTACCATCAAATTTTAAGTAACTTAATTTACCTCACAGATGCTTTAAAGGAAAGAGAGTTGTTCTAACACTCCTCTTATCTCCTGGATAAACTAGTTTCAAGGAAGCAATTCGAGAAAGCGTTTGTCCAATCTCCCATCATGTAACACATTAGTGACCAAAGCAAAGGTTGAAGCGCCTCCCGCAAACCTGCAACTCCTCATTTTTTGATGAATTCAGCTGATGCAGCTTTGTCACCATCTCTAAGATGTGTCCTGATCAACGTATTATACGTACAACTATCTGGGTGAGGCCTGTCTTGTTTCATTTGTCCGAACAAGCAGGGAAGCTGTCCAGACGAGGAGATCAGAAGAGTTGTTAGGATTCTTTCAAGAAGAACGAAGAACAAACAAGTGCTTATCAGTGAAAAAAAACAGCTGTGGTTGAAGGTTTAGCACAAAGGATTGTGAATGGAGATGTTCCTAACATATCAACTGCAGCATCTAGCTTTATATATATTGTTGATTGAAGGGAATCTAGCGTCAATAATCAATAATTTTGATGCTACTTATTAGTGACTTGTATCAATTTTAAATATGAAACTAGAAAAATAAGTGAAAATATAATTCTGAAAAAAACATCTGAATTGATTTATTTGTTTTAATATATATATATATATATATATTGTGAATAGAGATGTTCCTAACATATTAACTGCAGCATCTAGCTCTATATATATTGTTGATTGAAGGGAATCTAGCATCAATAATCTATAATTTTAATGCTTCTTATTAGTGACTTATATCAATTTTAAATATGAAACTAGAAAAATAAGTGAAAATATAATTCTAAAAAAAACATCTGAATTGATTTATTTGCTTTAATATATATATATATATATATATATATATATATATATATATATATATTGTTGATTCAAGGGAATTTAGCATCAATAATCATGTAAAATTTTATAATTCAAAAAGTAACCATAAAAATTTATATATATATATATATATATATATATATATTGTTGATTCAAGGGAATTTAGCATCAATAATCATGTAAAATTTTATAATTCAAAAAGTAACCATAAAAATTTATATATATATAAATATATATATAGTATAATGCGAATTATCTATTCAACGTCTTTTACAAATACATAAATACATAAATAAATAAATTCATTTGACTTATTCTATTGCCATTTTTAAGAGTACTATTTGTAGAAATAAATTCATTTTTATTTTCGTTTCTATAATAAAAATCACATTAAATAAATCCATTTACAATGGAAAAACTAAATCCAGTAGAATTACACACAATCATTAAAGTTTATAAAAAAACTGAAAAAAAATCATACTCAAATCAAGACAAACAGATGTACAAATAATAAAGTTTAGATCGCTAAATATAAGAATGTGAACACGATAGTTGACGATAATACACGTGAACAAACAAAAAGAAACTTTATTTTATCTTTAATATATTGAAGTTAAACAAAAACAACCAATCTCGAAAATTCTTAAACTAATAATAAACCGGGTTCACAATCGGAAAACCGAGTTATTTCGGTTTAGTGTTTTCAGAAGAGAATGGTCGAAACCAAAGACAAGATCACAATGGTGACTCCATAACCGGTAAGCTTATTTCCAGATCCGGCGTCAGTTCCTTTATTTCCTGAATGTTATTAAGAAAAAATCGTTAATCCAAAACAAATAAATTATAAATATAACTGTTTTTTTGTTAAAAAATAAAATATATAACCCGACATGTAATCATTTAAAAGTGATTTTGTCCAATTTATTCAAGTCAATATCGGAGGCAAAAGGAAAGTACAAGAAAATGCTGGCATTCACACTCAATTATGTTTTTTTTTTTAACAAAGAATAAAAATAAGAGAAATCTTGGAAAATTAAAAAGGATCGATTTAATGTGTTCTTGACTTGTTGACTTAACTAATAACATTTGATTTTGATTACTACACTCCAACTAATCAACCGAATGTTGATTAATAGTAATAGATAATCAAGATTTGACAAACTAATAATATATTCGAGACAAAATAAATGAGTTTGTGAAGTTTGATTTATACCTGTTGGAGGAGGAGGAGGTAAAGAAGCTTTTGGCGATGGAGTTCCAGAAGCTGAAAATTAAAAATACAAACAAAACTTTATTTCAACTTAAATTTAAATTATAAAAAAAAAAATTAAAAATTAATAAATCGATTCGGAGCCGATAGATCCATACGAAAGCCCTAAAATTCGAAACCCTAATTTCATAGAATCGGTGAGATCTGAAGATTTACCGGAACAAGCAGAGAGATCAGTGTTGACGTCACATCGACGGCTAAGATTAAGAGCTTGTTCAGTAGTTACGTTGAACTGAGAGAGCAAACCAGGAGTGTTGTAGACGGTGCAGAGACAGGTAAGCTCCTTCTCCACCGCTTCCTTGATCGAGTCGCAACAATCCTTCGGTGGCTTCGTCGTCGTTGTCAGAGCACTGAAACAGGGGACTAGCTTGCTCACGCACGTCGTAGGCGCTTGCGCTTCCACCTCCGGCATAGAAATCAAAACCACCGCCGTCATCACCGCCGTAAAAAGCACCATCGCCGTCGAGAAACGCGTCATTTCTTTTTCTCTAACGGAGATTTTTTTTTTTGGGGTTTGGGGTTACTTGTGGCTTTTGGTTTTGCTTTTGTTCGGTTTTAAATACAAACTTGCTTAAGGAGGAAACATTTCGCATTTTACTTTTTGCACATAATCTAATTACATGTTTGTGTACTTGTGTCTTTTTCTTTTATTTAAGTAATGTTATTTCCCAGATATTTGAACAAGAAGGCAAGAAGATTCAATGTTTTGCAATTAATTTATAAATTCTTTTGAAAATTATCACTTGACCTACATGTCTATAGTCTAGAGCCTATAAGCACTTTTCTTCTTGCCAACATTCTTGATTTCATATACACATTAATTTAGACATGCCTATGCAAATACGCCATCTAACAATTTGTAGGCAATTAAGTAATCCATCCATTGGGCGTTTAAGATTAGTAAAAGATATCAGATAACATTAACCGTTAATTTAGATGGCTTTTACACTAAAAATTAATTGACAATTAGTGGATTGAACTATATATTTTAAATATTATTTAAGATCTTTTTCAATTTCTAATGTATGATATATATTTTTAAAAAATAATTCACATAAAGAACGACTGGAGTATAATAAAATGTTGATTTCATAAATGATATGTAATCTTAGGAATTTTAGGCGGCTCTATAATAATTATTAATTAATTATCAAATTTTAATTATGTTTTGTTCTATTTTTTCAAGTTTTTAATAAGTATTTTGACTTGGCAAATACCTGGTTATCAAAAGAAAATCAAAGTGTAGCATATTTTGTTTGATGTACACTGAATCGATTAGAAATAGAAATTTTAAAAACAAAATATTTGGAAACATGATAGTCAACTTTAGTTGAGATCTTATATCATCTATAATTTGACTAAAATTTATTATTGCTTTTTTAGGATAAATATTTAGTTTTTTTTTAATTTTGAAATTTAACATATTTATTTTTCGTATTGATACAATTGTCTACGTTTTTTTTATGATAATTTTGTAATTTTTATAAAAATATATTTATAATATTTTCTTTTATTTTTAATGTATTTTGAGTTTTGAATCTATTATTAGTTTTTATGATTCATGCCATTTCATATATTATATACCTTTCCGAAATCATGTATTATATAGTATATATAAAATATTAAATTATATCGCGAAGAATTAATTAAAACACAATTAAACAGTAACCCGGTTCTTAGTACTTTAAAGTAATACTATTGACCTTTATGATGAAATAAAAAAGAAGTGATGGATGTAAAATCATTCACGGATCTTTGGGATTATCTTAAGCACATGCATGATTCATATATTTAATTTTATGTAATCTTATAAAGATCCAAACCCAATTTCTAATTTCCTGTAACTTGCCCATTACCCTTAAAGATTTTAGTTTCTTTTTATGGTTATTTTGCTCATTTTGTTTTATTTTTTCAATTAATCTCGTTAATTTGAAAATATATCCCATTCAGCGGAAAGCTTCCTCTCATGGCATTACGACGGAGTAAAGTGTGCTTCTTCGTCATCTCATATGTTTTTTTTGGGTATAAATAACTTCTTTTGTTTCCACAAATACCTCTCCATCGACAACCATATTCTCTAATATGATAATTTTACTATTTTCTTTTTGTAATTGTAAAAGATATATAACAACGTTGTAGAGCTTACTTCCTTTTTTCGTCATCTTAAACTATGAAATTAACAAGTTAGCAGACAAAAACAAAATTATAAAAAAGAATTACAATAGTGGATGTGAAAAAAACACTAAAATGACTAAATTATTACATGATGTAAAGTATTAATATGAATTACTATATGGTGTAAATAATTATATGGTGTAGAACCAGTCAACGAATGCATATCATGTACAATTCATTTACATATAGGAATGCTTTGCTGGCAGTGGCGGAGGTAGTGAAGGAGTAGGGGGGGGGGTCATATATAAAATTCATTTTATTTTATTTTTAATGTCGTTTTGCTTGAATTTGGTGAAATATTTGGTCAATATTAGTTAGTGCTTGACCCATTAAATTTGTGTTCAATCTTCCAAATGCACCCACTATTGTATTTATTTTATCTAGTATTAGTACTGTGATTTTATGTATCAACTTTGTTTAATAAAAAAAAAAAAACTCAATTTCTCAACTATAAAAGATATTAAGCTATATATATTATTAATTAACAAAACAAACAAAATTGATGGTTATATCTTACACATTTTGTTTGTGCTTCCTGATCATGATGACCTATTGCTTGATAAATAGTAAAATCAGCCGAAGGAAATGGTGGCCGTGAGAAGAGTTTCTCAATTGTGGGAAACTCTCTAAGCCACACGAACTGAACTAGCCAACTTCGAGCCAGAGTTAAGAATGTTAACCAATAATAACCATGGACATTGTCTTCTTTTCCCTTACTCTTATTCTTTTTATCCTCCTCTGTTCAAATCATTGGTTTCAGAAGTTGCGATTTCAGTTGTAACGTGGAATTATCTTAAAATTATTTCATAATAGGAACACCAAACTGTTCCTTTGCCAACCCAGAAAAGATGAATTATTTACGGATCTTTGGAATTATCTTAAGCACATGCATGCATGATTCATAAGTATATTTTTAATTTATGTAAGCGCAATTTCTAATTTGCTGCAACGTGGCCATTACCCTTACAGACTACAGTTTCTCCTGATGGTTATTCTGCTCATTTTTCCAGTATTAATGACTTGTTTTGTTTCCACAAAAACCTCTCCATCGACAACCATATTCTCCAATCCGATGATTTTACAATTTTTGTTAGAGCTTACTTCTTTTTGTCATTTAAAATTAGGTACATATACTCTCTCTGGCTTTCTTTCTGAGGCCTTGCTAAGACCGATCTCTATGCTTGGCTCTGTTGGAATCTTTGGATTGTCAAAAACCAGTTTGTGTTTGAGAACCGTCTTTTCATTGAAGAAGAAACTATAACAAAAGCAGTGAAACATGCTTTTGAATATCTTCCACGTATTAAAAGAAGTGGAGACCCCGTCAGGACAGAAACAGAGTTACCTTCGGGCTTGCTTTGCGACACTGATGCAGCTCGCAATGCAAATACGCATAACTGTGGCATATGATGTATTTTCCATGATAATACGGATGATATTGCGTTTGATCTTTCTGACTCTCGGAGGTTTGTTTCGTCAGTATTGTTTGTAGAAGCTTTGGCGATTCGAAGGGCACTAGTTGAAGCAACGAACAGAGGAGTGGATATGATTCATGTTCTCTCTGATTCCCAAGTTCTAGTCCGCTTGCTCAATCAAGGAGAAGATAATAATTTTTGTGCGTCCTGATCATGATGACCAGTCCAACTTTTGTAGACCTGGTTAAGATCTGTTCATACCGAACATAACTGAATCGATTTAGTTTACAGAGCATCTTTATTGGCAATCATAATATTAATATAATTTAATTATGTAATTAAATTTTAAATAAAATAAATAAATTTAGACCACTAAAAACAAATGATTTTGATTCTTTTTATGATATTTTGTTCTTGTCTTTCTCTTTTCTCTTTTTTTTTTTCTTTCTTTTTCAAATTCTTTTCATTATTTTAATATTACAGATGATCTTCTGTTGTAACATTTTTGCTTCGTGTCACAAACCCAACCAAACCGGTAAAATTTTGAACGAGCCATAGAAAGGCCGTCCATGGTTTGGGTTACTTGGGCCTATGCACAACTTGAAAAATTATCCTCCTTATATCGTGACGTGGACGTAAGATATTCGCCAGATGAAAACATGTCAACGGTTCCGATCTAATCAAACGCCTCTAAGCACACGTTTTAATTCAACGGTCACAAATAGTCCCGCCATAAAAACAGATAAGTTAAAGATAACGTAGACAGTCAAAACAGAGCTCACAAACAAAAAAGATAAAAATAATTCCCAATGGCTTCGCTCTCAATCGGAATCGCCGTCGCGAACACCGTCCGTACAATCCCAAGAATTAATAATACACGGAGGAGCAAAATCTCCTGCGAATGGGTAAAGAATGAATCATAATCCATTATTTTGCTTAATTTAATTTCATCTGTGTTTATGATTCTTGATTTGGCTGAAAATTTTCTTTTTAATCTTAAGGAAGGATCCGAAAGGTATCTTAGGTCCGGCCCAAACTGGGCATATCGCTCGTCTTGAGTTTAAACGCCGGCTAGAGAGAGATTCGGAGGCAAAAGAGGCTTTTCAGAAACAAATCCGCGAAGAGAGAGAGCGTCGTCAAGCTTTTAGACAAGTAAATAAATTTGCAATTTTTACTGATTTGTTTTTTTTTTTTTGCGTAATTATATCGATGGTTTGTTTCTGGTTTTGTCAGTCTAGAGTTGTACCAGATACTTCGGCGGAGCTGATTGAGTACTTTCTTGATACGGAAGCTCAAGAGATTGAGTTCGAGATAGCTAGGCTTCGACGAAGGTTAGCACTAGGTAACAGAGTTTTGAATTGGAATGTTGCACACCACTTGTTCGACGAATTTCCCCTGTGAAGATGCTTTAATTCTTTACTTTCTCAAGATTACACTTTGGGGGATTTTCAAAGTGTAATATGTTGCTTGGTTTATTAGAATACTGAAATGAGTTCCAAAAGTTTGAGTCTTGTGTTAATGATCTCATGGTTATTGTAATTTCCAGGTTAACCGACGAATTCTTTGCGCAAATTCGACTTGAAATTGGGCAAATCCGGTTTGCTGTTACAAAGACTGCGGTACAACTTTCTTCAAACATCATTATAATCCATCGACCACGAAAGTAACATTTTTTCCGGGGAAATGAAGACAGATTGATTGAGCTTGAATCACTTCAAAAAGCCTTAGAAGAAGGAATAGGTTTTGTCTTTGTCTTTTTCGTCTTAATTATTATATCATTACAAAATTTACGGGTTTTTGATTACTGCTCTCGACTCTTGTAGAGGCTTATGACAAAATGCAAGACGGCTACAAATAGCTTAACCAAGATCTTAACCTCGACCGATATAAAAGCAACAGTATGTGACCTTAAATATTATGATGCTTCATGAGATGATTTTGAACCATTGGTTTTATTACTTTTCTTTTTTACAGTTGTTGGATATGGTGGAGAAAAACCAAATCAACAGATCTCTGTTGACACTTCTTGATGAAAACATAGCAAATGCATACAGAGGAAACCAGGTTAGACCCGGTGGATTGTTGAATTGACAAAAGAAAATGGTTCTGCTTCGAATCTTTTATTCAAACTGAACCAAAAAATTCTAATCGAATTGACCAGAGTTAGGCACAAAAACAGTACTGAATCGAACCAAACCTTATCAACCCCGAACAAAACCGAGCTTAAAAATACTTTGAAAATTAAAGCATTTTATCGTCGTTTAAACACAAATTATTTATTTATTTTTCTCTTTTGCAGAAAGAAGCAGGAGATTACATGGAGAAGGTACGTGCTTCGGTTCTAAAGTACTTGACGGTATAGGATCATATGAGGGAAGAATGGCTGAGATGCCACAAAATATGAAATTTTAATCTGTCCTGCTATTTTTTAATCTGGCATGCCATCCAATTAATGTAAATCCGAAAACACCCTTGTAGAGTACAACTAGTATAATTAGGTATCTAGTTGTACTCGACTACAACTGGTACAACTAGGTATTTAGTTGTACTCGACTACAACTGGTACAACTGGGTATCTAGTTGTACTCGACTACAACTGGTACAACTGGGTATCTAGCACAACTAGATATCCAGTTGTACATCCAGTTGTACTCCAACTGGTACAACTGGATATCTAGTTATACTAGTACTCGGTACAACTAGTATAACTGGATAATTATTTCCAGTTGTACCACGCATCTGAAACTCGAACCCGGGTTATTTAGGTCGCGCGAGCACGTCATACCATCTGCGCTAGCGTGTTTTCGTTGGTATTATTTACAATCATAAATATATAATGTGTTATAAGGATAAAATAGTAATTTTGCCCATTTTAATATTAACAGTGGCATTTGGGACATTGTTTCCACAAATTATGGCATTTGAGCCATTTACCCTCATATGAGTCTTCGAAAGATTTCTCAATCTTTGGAATGTTTTCTTTTGTCCGGTAAAATGTATTTATATTTATTGTGTTGAGTAAAATGTATTTCTTTTTCCCGAACGAATGTTTTTATCTTTAAGGTCATTTCAGATCTCCAAGTATATAGAACTATTTGCTTAAATTTTCAAATATTTTTTTCACATTTTAACCGGTTTAACATCTACCATGTCTCGAAATATCTACGTCTGTATGCTTTTTTCCATTCATTGCATGTCTCTTTATTATGGGACCATGTTCGCTGTAGCGATCAAATCTCTTTTATTCGTAATAAGTGAAATGAATCAATCATTTATAAAGTTGCAGAAAAAGAATTTAAATAAATCGAGAATGGGAAACTACAAAGGGAAGAATAACTAAAAAATCAGAATAATATAGCATAACGGTGACATATTTTAAATTTATAACAGAGTTTGAATATAACATCTCACAATATTAAAGGAGATATTAAAATTATTAGAATAAATTAATAAAAAACTAAAAAAAATTATGACATTTATGAACTTGAAAACTATTGGTTCCAGCATCCAAACATGGCTTTTCATTATCATCTTTAGTTCTTAGTATTTTATTTTCCACTGTCACACAATTATCCTAATTATTATGTTCACATGCATATGTTTTTTTGCTATTTTTTGGGCAATGCAGAGTAAAGACTATAGTAAAATCAAAATGACTTCATAGAAAAGAATAATGGCCACTTGTCTGTCGTCTTGTTTTGGCTACCGAGGTACAGTTTTCATGTAGATTCACCTGAACTTTCCTATCAACCTTGTTAGTTATACTTGCTTATAATATTTACAATTATTAGAAAAAAAAATATTAACATTTATAAAATAGTATCAATCTAAAGCAGTATAAAACAACTATGATGGATTGAATAATGATATCAATCACGGTTTCTCGAATGCAGATTGATTCCTTTAGATCCAAAAATCCCATGATAATTTCTGATGGATGATGGCTCACTATTTTCATCATGTTGCATATGTATATTTTACATGATTTAATAAATATGAAATTATCTTTCTTTAATCAATTATTATGTGATTTTTTACTTTTACCAATACATATTTTCTCTATTCCTTTTTGAAAGACTTTTTTCAACTATAAGCGCGGTTTTCTTAAAAGTTATAAATTTTTTTTTTTTATAAAAGTTATTCTTTGATAAGTATTTTATTAAAAAACCCAACCAATAAAAAGTGATAGAACACAAATAGCCATAGCAAATTAAATAAATATAAATTTTGTTTAATAACTTGAAAAATCCAAACAAATGAAACACATTTTTTATTCTCTTAAAAATCTTACATAAGAGAACATTTCACATCTTAGAGAAAAAAAAATTGTTACTATTGCCGTAATTTATGTACAAAGCTAAAATTGAAAAAAAAAATTTCTTCTTTTCTAATCAGCATTGTCAATTTTTTTTTTCTTTTTTGACATAAGGCATTGTCATTTCTAGTGAGTTTTCCTTTTTCTTATGATGGCAGACAAAAAATAATGGTAGTTTAACTCCGTACTGCTCAGCAAATTGTTTTGACTAAATAAAATTTAAAACGTAAATATCCTATTCAATTGGCTTGTTTAACCGGATTCAACGCTCATCCGTTCGCTGAAAAATAAATAGTAACCAAATAAATACGCATGAGCTCATTGTCATTACTTCCACATGATCTGGATAAGCATCCTGAATAAACACAATAATGCGTTGGGAAAAAGTTATCTTGAAACTACATTCTGCACATTACATGTAAATATACTCTCAAGTATATCAAAATGTAGAGCTAGATTCTGTCAGTGGGATTTAACCAAAGTGAATGAGATATCTATCTAACGATTTATTATTTTTTTCTTTTCTATATAATGCAAAAGAGTCTCTACTTTGAGTCTTTGACTTAAATCATATCCTATATAAATAGCCATCCCTTGTATACTCCATCTTTACTTCAAACAGAAAAACAAGAAAATTTAAAAACATCATGGAGCCTAAAAATTCAATCTTTCTAGTTCTACTCCTCTCAACAACCATTCTTCAACCTTCATCCGCAAATCCGAACCGGTCCAAACTAGACCCGTTCATCGTGTCATCATGCCAAACTACCCGATATCCATCACTATGCGTGCATACTCTCTCTGCTTACGCCACCATGATTCGACACAACAACGACCAAGATCTCGCCCAAACCGCTCTCACCATTAGCTTGGCTCGAGCCAGATCCGTTGCTATATTCGTCGCCAAACTAACCAAAGGGTGTGTTCTCTATACACCTTAATTACATTTGTGCTTCATAATCGATAGATTCTATCTATGATAAAAACTAAACTAATCTCTGGAGTCTGTGTACCTATTATGACATCAGTTGCATAACATTTATTTTCGTAATCAGTATTAATCTTTGTTTTGAATAAAAACTTGTATATATATGTAGAACCCCAGGTTTCAAACGTAGAGAATATTTAGCAATCAAAGATTGCATCGAAGTGTTAGGCAACAGCGTGGACCGGTTAGGCCAGTCGGTTAAGGAACTAGGTCGAGCTGGTCATGCTGTGGCTAGTGAGGACTTCATGTGGAAGATGAGTAACGTTCAGACGTGGGTTAGTGCCGCTTTGACCGACGAAACGACGTGTCTAGATGGATTTTCGGGTCAAGCCATGGGAGGCAAAGTGAAGCGGCTGATTCGTGTAAGAGTTATTTACGTGGCTCAAGTCACTAGCAATGCTCTTGCTTTGGTTAATCATTTTGCAGAAAAACGAAGTGTGCAGATTCCCTGAATGGAGTCTTTTTTGTCGACTAGTTTATGTGAAATTTTTTGGCTTGTATGTTAAATCCTGAATCTTTCAAAGCTGTGTAAAATGTTTTTTCTTTTTCTTTTTGTCGGTCGAAGGAAAACTAAAGATTGTTACACACAATCTTTGTTGCGTGCTGTATAATATTTCAATTTAAGAGAATTAAATATATAGATATACTTTTGTTTTTTCAGTAAAGTTTAGATATATTTTCATATTGGCATGTTCTAACTTCAAATTATAGATATTATTGAGGCGTATTAAATGCAGTTTTTGAGATTCACACTAAGCTCTAACTTTTATTTTTTTAATAAAAAAATTGCTACGTGTAAACCATTGGTAAGGGTGTAGGTTAAATGAGTCCACTCCTGAATATTTTCTGAACATTTTTTTTTGTGTGGACACTAATCACTCTACCTATAATTTATGGTACAAATCTTTTTTGAGACACTAAAATTTACATTTTAAATTTTTATAATTTTTTAAGATCTATCTTTCCCGGTCAAGTTGCTATTTATATACACACACATATATATATATATTTATATTTTTGTTTTTATTTCGTAACAAAATAACGGAAATACTAAAATATAAATAAAGGAGAAAGTTAGGAGACAAGATTTGTCCAGAGACAAAAGTCTTGATTTGTTTCTAGCGATTAAGGACAAAATTAAACGTGTTTATACATAATAATTGAGAAACAACGTATTTTTTTCACTAACTATACTGAAATAAAAGAATTATATTATGGCTTATACTATTTAATTAAATTAATCTAATGATACACATCTTAGCAGTAACAACTGTATTATTGACCACATGAACTGTAATATATGATGACGCATACTTGAAATATCCACTCAACATTTTTAAATTTTAAAGTGAAACATTGATTAGAAAAAAATATCAGATAGCACTCTTCTCGTTTTAGAATTTTCTTTTTTTTTTTTTAAAAAAAAAGAACTTAAATCCTCAAATACAATTGTGTTTCCACTCCCAACCAAATCTTAATCTAATTAGTGTCCGACTTGTATCGAAATATTCTTATAATTGTGTTCATAAGCTCAAAAGTGACAAACGTCGCCCCCAAAACGACAGGACAAATTTCAACGACAACTACCGAACTTCACGATATGGAAAATAAAATAAAGCACATACGAATATTTGATTAAGAAAAGCGACATCTGCAAAAACGATTTTATGATGTTAACATTTTGGCCATCGTAATTACGTCTACGAAACATCTCGTTCATTATGGAAACGAATGTAACAAATTAGTTATTATGACTATGACTATGCACTTGTGATTCTAATTTGGCGTCTAAAACATCAAGATCACTTTATAAGACTAACCAACTATAGTTGTGATAGTTGATCAGAGTTTGATATCTTGCACAAAGCAACATTTTACATAATTGAGTTTCCATTGATGACATTGCGTAATTACTTGTAAAGTTTGGAATTAAATCGTAAGTTACACAATATATAACAAATTATCATAATTTTTTTTTATTGATATTAATGCGGTTAAAAACCTTATAAGTTATAACATATGTCATTTGGATTAAGATGATAGAGCAACATTTTATGTGAATTCATATAAAAATATCCCTGTAGCAATAGAAAATGTGCATAGAACCTTAAAGGGAGATTTATAAAAAGTATATAAGAAAATTCATTTTCATGAAAAGTAGTATGTGCATGATTTTGTCCTTATTATTCCATACTTAATAATTCTGGCCGATGCGAAGAAGATCTGTTACATAATTATTTCTTTGCAGAGATTCGTTTATCTATTTACTATTAGCATGATGTGTGATTATGAAAGTAATTGTATAGAGATTTATTTTTTGTTCGTCGAAGACTCGAAATGCTCATTTTTGTGTTTGAAGTACATCATATCAGTTTATAATATATTTATTATTTTATCTAACTCAGATCTATTTTCTATTTTCGGCGTCTTCTAACTTATTTTATTTCACGTAATTTTTCCAAATCATCAAATGTTTTGACTGTTTGAGTAAGTTAAATAAAAATATGAATGTAAAAGCATCACAGCACATCTTTTTTTTATGGAACAAACTAGTAATAACTTATATATTACTCCTACTATGTTTTATTTTATTACCATATTCAGAACTAAAAATTTATAGTTTTTAATAGTAAATCACATAATTGTCTATTTTCAAGTTTATATTCGCACAAATATAAGAGATTAAATAAATAATTATACGTGGGGTCGAGTACTATTGTCTTTGTTCCTTGTGAGTTTACAACATTATGATGTTAATCTTGGAATTTTCTTTATTTAAACTTGCACGTTCACGTAAGATTATTCTCATCCAAAGATACATTTTTATTATTTTGTTGATTTTATACAGAAACTGACAGATTATAAAAAATAAATCATATTCTTACGATTTGTTCTTCTGAACTTTTGAGTATTTGAAATACAAAATTTGTAGTACTCGAAGTCTCAAAAACTCGTATACAACCTATCATATATATATAATACTTTAATTTCAAATATTCTAAAAAATGGAAAGTTATAAATCCCTATAAATTTGGACGTTTTAAAAAAAATATTTGTAAAATCTTATTTATAATAAAATTTTAATTTACATTATTTACATAAATTCCGATACATGCAAAAATCTTTATTTTAAAATAAAATAAATGTTATTATCAGAGTACCTTAACATGTTTTCACTTCTAATATATTTGTTTTAAATTCTTATAAAAGTTTTTTTCGGTGTCAAATATATAAAACTTTAACAGCCTAAGGCACAATATTTTAAGTTTGATCTTTTGAGTGGAGAAGCATTGGTCCAATGGTCAAAGATGTTAAAGTTTATATACTGAGATTTGATTCTCAAAAAATGCAATTTTGCAAATTAATATATACAAAAATGCGAAATTTACTGTAGATGAAACCGTATTGTCGTGGTTTTAAATATTGCAGAGAGTCATATTAATTATAAATTTATGTATTATGCTGAGAGCTGCGTCGTAGAGTCATTGTTCGTAAAATTGTTCATCATAATCAGATGTATTATATGTAATTAAATTTTAATCGATTGATTATATTGAATTATATTTATAATATAATTAAATCATGAATTTTTGTTGAAGTAATAGACATCAAAAAATAATTTGATCTTTTGACATTAACTTGGTTCCTATCTAAGGATTTGTACTTAAGTATAGTTGAATATCTAAGGATTTGTACTTAAGTATACGACTACAATAATAAATTTAATAATTTTACCATAGTATGTAATTATTATGCGTTTATATGAAAATTAATGTAATCCTTTGAAAAGTAGAAAAAGATGATGACAAAAGAAAATCAATTCCGTGATTGCTCTTCCTCATCAAACCTAGGGTTCTCTCCACATAATTATGGAGTTCACGATTAAGCATTTTTAAATAATTTTTCTAAAGCTTACAACTCTCAAAAGAACTTAATAATTCCAATGATTTTATCGTCTTCATATTCAAAAGTGAAAATTACCATGGCCAATAATAATTTTCAAACATTTTAAAATTGCCAAATATTATTCAGAACATAATTTTTTTTGGACAATGACAATAAATCTATAAAATTTTAGCTAACCACAATGGAAGAATGATGTTGACTTGTAGCATTTCTATTAGGAGACTCTATACATTTCTTACTAAATTGTGGGTTCTTGTATTCGTCGCATTTAAACATAAAAATATTAAATATTAATTTATCATATACATCCAACTCAAACCTAATTAACCATAAATAAATTGGTCCAAATTATTTATACATCCTTTTACATATTTTCTGGTTATAAATGTGTGATTTGCACTTATAAAAAAAATCTAAAACATTCGTTATAAATTAATTTTTATTTCAGATTATGGTTTTGTGGTCCACAACTTTTTTTGGATAAATATTTAGAAACTATAAAATTTTGATATATTTTTAAAATGATCACTGATTTTTTTTTCTATTTTACAGCCTTGATTTATCGTCAATTAATATTTTAAGATTCAACTCTGTATTTATTTTCTTTTTGAAAGGTAGAGCTTCAATGGCTGTACCAAACTCTAGTTGGACTAATTAATACATAAACAAATTTACAACCAAAAAATAAAATTTCTCAAGGTCAGGCTCCTCTCCCAGTAATCATGACGTTCACAGGGCACCAAATAACTTCAATACTTAAAACCATTCATAAATATAACAATAATAAAAATCTTTATCACCAATATATGCTTTTTTGTTGTGAAAAACAAGAGCCAATATCAGATAATTAATGTGTATGATGATTAAATATATCTACTATATTGTCATACATAGTAGCTCCGAATAGAACTTGAAGTAATTCATAACATTCTTAAGTTATTTTCACATTGCGTTAATTGTATAAATTAGAAAAGAAAATTGCATAGTTAAAATTTCACGCATTACATCAAACAGACGATACAAATACATGAATGGAAATTATTTTACTTAAAATAAATTTTAGTTTCCTATGTATGTATCGTTTTAATAGAACATTTATAATCAAACATCGATTTATTCCATAATTTAGAAATATGGAAATCCATACTCTACGGCTTTTCGGAGAAAAAAATAAATATATATATATATATACAGTTTAGTTTTAGCCTTTTAGGAAAATACAAAAATTGATAAGATATATGACAAAAGCAGAATACGTTAAACATGTAAGCCGGACAACTGGTAAGCTTTCCCACTAAAAGGATCTCAGCTTCAATCAAATGAGTTATTGGATATGATTGAGTTATTAATATACTCAACCAATTTTCTTTTTACAAGTTATATATATTACATATTATATATATACTACATTCATCATGTACATCAGTTTCACCTCAGCTCATTCCTCTTTCAGAAAAATTGACGATCCAAAAAAGAGAAAAAATTATGAAAATCTTATCTCAAATCCAAATATTTCTTCTCTCCATTGCTCTTCTTCTCTTCATCACATCCTCAGTAACTCCATCAACATATTCAAATCAAACCAACTTAGATTACATCAAAACATCATGCAACTTCACACTCTACAAAACCCTTTGCTACATCTCTCTATCTCCTTACGCCTTAACTATCGATTCCAACCCTCAAAAACTCGCCGTCATCGCCGTCAATCTCACCCTCTATTCCGCTAAATCCGCAGCCAAATTCATCAAAAACATTCCTCACGACAGAAGCAATCTAACACGTTTCGAAGCGACTGTGGTTGCTGACTGCGTGGAGGAGATTGGCGACTCGGTGAACGAGCTCCAAGATTCGATAAGAGAGTTGGATTCGATTAACTACAATGATAGTTCGAAGTTTGAGATGGTTATGTCGAATGTTGAGACATGGGTTAGTGCTGCTCTCACGGATGATGACACGTGTATGGATGGTTTTGGCCGAGACGGTCGAGCCAAAGCACTCTTGAAAAAATTGGTTCGGCGACATGTTGTTAAGGTTGCTCGGATGACTAGCAACGCGCTTGCTGTCATTAATATGTACGCGTCCACACATTAAAAATGATCGTAAATGTTTCATGATCACACCACAAAATTGTTTTATATATAACTTTTATTGCCAAAATTGCTTGATTATATGTATTCACGTATGTGTATTATGATAGTACTACTATGTACTCGTTATAGATGTTCTGGATTTTTTTTCTCTATATATAATACAATACTTTGTTATTGAAGATTTTGTATAATTCTTTGTATTGAAGAGTCATCACTAATCATAATGATATTCTATTTTGTTCTATATGAGAATCGGACTAGAAGGCTTATGAACACATAACCTTTAGAAAACTCGCCAATAACCCAACCTCAAGCCAACGGTTGTTGTAATAACTACTCATAACTTTGTTTTAATCGTGTTTGGATCGTTTATTACGTATGTTCTGCTTGATTTGCTTGTCAAAGATTATATTACCATCGTGTTGCTGTCACTTTGGAGATTTCTCTAATATAAATTGTATGTTCATTGCTCAAAACAGTTTAAACGGTGACGTATCTCCTTATCCATTTCAACCAATAAAACCTTTCAGAATTTTTATAGACCATATAAATTTTTTAAAAACCGACGATAGAGAAATTATAATATAACTATTTTTATCCAACGGTTCAGAAGCAAACCACGCAAAGCCCAAAAGGCTTCGTTATCCCCACGCCACACGAACAATACGTTAGCCAAAGAGTGAGTGACCAAATTGATAGAAAGAGAGAGGGAAGAGGAAGAAAAAGAAGAAGAAGAAGAAGCGATTTTGACAGAGGTCCCAAAGCGTTAAAAATGGCGGCGGATGCTCTGAGAATTTCGAGTTCTAGTTCTGGTTCCTTGGTTTGTAATCTTAATGGGTCACAGAGACGGCCTGCTCTTATTCCTCTGTCTCATTGTGCTGCCTTTCTGGGTCTTCCTCCTCGAGCTTCATCTTCTTCAGTTTCCTCTTCTCTTCCTCATTTTCTGGGTAAAGCTCGTATTGGGCTTGGTTCTTCCAAGCTATCACACCGGAGGAAACAATTCTCAGTCTTCGCCGTTGCCGAAGGTCTATTATCGCTCATCTCTCTTTCAGAAAGCTTTCATCTTTTTTCTTATCTAAATTCAGTTTTCGGCATAAATAGAGTACTAGTTTGAAATCGCCTAAATGCCTTCTAAGTGTTCGTTAAATTGCCTGTCAGAAGCGTTTCTACTAGTTAACCTCTAATATTACTTACTCTGTAATGTTAATTGGGCTTTATGATGTTTTTGCTCTTCGAGTTTTATGCTGAATTGCTTCAATGTGTGTGTTTACTGCTGTTACTTAGGAGAGGCGAAGCGTGCTGTGCCACTTAAAGATTACAGAAACATTGGTATTATGGCTCACATAGACGCCGGCAAAACCACAACAACCGAGAGGATTCTTTACTACACAGGAAGAAACTACAAAATCGGCGAAGTGCACGAAGGAACAGCCACAATGGATTGGATGGAACAAGAGCAAGAAAGAGGAATCACCATTACTTCAGCTGCAACCACAACGTTTTGGGACAAACACAGGATCAATATCATCGATACACCTGGACACGTGGATTTCACTCTTGAAGTCGAACGTGCTCTCAGGGTCCTCGATGGAGCTATATGCTTGTTCGATAGTGTTGCTGGTGTTGAGCCTCAGTCCGAGACTGTGTGGAGACAAGCTGATAAATACGGGGTGCCTAGGATTTGCTTTGTTAATAAAATGGACCGTCTTGGAGCTAACTTTTTCAGGACTAGGGACATGATTGTGACTAATTTGGGTGCTAAGCCATTGGTACTTCAGCTACCGATTGGTGCTGAAGATGTTTTTAAAGGTGTTGTTGATCTTGTGAGGATGAAAGCTATAGTTTGGTCAGGAGAAGAGCTCGGTGCGAAGTTCAATTACGAGGATATTCCAGCGGATCTCGAAGATTTGGCTCAAGAGTATCGGGCAGCGATGATGGAACTCATTGTTGATTTGGATGATGAGGTCATGGAGAACTATTTAGAAGGAGTTGAGCCTGACGAGGCGACGGTGAAGAGACTGGTTAGAAAAGGAACCATCACAGGGAAGTTTGTGCCTATTCTTTGTGGTTCAGCTTTTAAGAACAAAGGTGTGCAGCCATTACTTGATGCTGTGGTTGATTATCTGCCTTCGCCAGTTGAAGTTCCGCCGATGAATGGAACAGATCCTGAGAACCCGGAACTTACCATTATCCGGAAACCAGATGATGACGAGCCATTCGCTGGGTTAGCATTCAAGATCATGAGTGATCCTTTTGTGGGTTCTCTTACATTTGTGAGAGTTTACTCAGGGAAACTCACAGCTGGTTCTTACGTGCTGAATGCTAACAAAGGAAAGAAGGAGAGAATCGGAAGACTCTTGGAAATGCACGCAAACAGCAGAGAAGATGTTAAAGTGGCTTTAACAGGCGACATTGTCGCTCTTGCGGGTCTCAAAGATACAATCACTGGTGAAACCTTGAGTGATCCGGAAAACCCTGTCGTCCTTGAACGTATGGACTTCCCTGACCCCGTCATCAAGGTTGCGATTGAGCCTAAAACGAAAGCAGACATTGATAAAATGGCTACTGGATTGATTAAGCTCGCTCAAGAAGACCCATCTTTCCATTTTTCCCGAGATGAAGAGATGAACCAAACCGTCATTGAAGGAATGGGTGAACTTCATCTCGAGATCATCGTTGACAGACTTAAAAGAGAGTTCAAGGTAAAGCATAACCTTAGAATCTTATTCTATTCTTCAAGTTTCCAAGCTTCTGATTCCTTTTAATCTTTCAGGTTGAGGCTAACGTTGGAGCACCGCAAGTGAATTACCGTGAGAGTATCTCCAAAATAGCTGAAGTAAAATACACACACAAGAAGCAATCGGGTGGACAAGGTCAGTTTGCCGATATTACAGTCCGGTTTGAGCCATTGGAAGCAGGATCAGGATACGAATTCAAGAGTGAGATCAAAGGAGGAGCCGTGCCAAGAGAGTATATTCCCGGTGTCATGAAAGGACTTGAGGAGTGTATGAGCTCCGGTGTACTTGCGGGTTTCCCGGTTGTTGATGTCCGTGCTTGTCTGGTTGACGGATCTTACCATGATGTGGACTCGAGCGTGCTAGCTTTCCAGCTTGCTGCAAGAGGAGCTTTCCGTGAAGGGATGAGGAAAGCAGGTCCGAGAATGCTTGAACCTATCATGAGAGTTGAAGTTGTTACACCTGAAGAACATCTTGGTGATGTCATTGGTGATCTTAACTCTAGAAGAGGTCAGATCAACAGCTTTGGAGACAAACCCGGTGGTCTCAAGGTACGAATCTTTGAAACCGAATGATCAAAAAACCCAAACTTCTTTTGATGAATCTGATTTTGACATTGTTGTTTTTGTTATTGAAGGTGGTGGATTCTCTGGTTCCATTAGCGGAGATGTTTCAGTATGTTAGTACATTGAGAGGGATGACAAAAGGTCGTGCTTCTTACACAATGCAATTGGCGAAGTTCGATGTTGTTCCTCAGCATATTCAGAACCAGCTTTCGTCCAAGGATCAAGAAGTTGCTGCTTAAGGGAGATTTTGTTTTTTTTTCAGGACTAATCCTACACTGGAAAATTATTGTGATTTTGTTTGGGTTTATACAGTAATAACGTAAGCGAATCAAATCTATTAAGACAAGGTTATTATTGTCTTAAAAAAAACACAACTGATATGAGAAGGAAAAACGTTATATCAGAAAAGTCTGAAAAAATGGGAACAACTCGATTTTGGTTTGAGAGTTACAAAGGTACAAAAAAACTCTGCGAAATCGAAATTGATGTCTTTTTTCTTCTGCGTTTATTTCATCTGAACGATTCCTGAGCTGATAAGCTTTTGAATTTTGTTCATGACCATTGGGTTCTGCATGTGTTTTTGTGCCGCTGCTGGATTCTCCTGGAGATCAGAAAGTACCTGTTCAAAGAAAGTGTTGTATATTGGTGAGACATCATTCACATCAACATGGAGATAACTCGAGATCGGTGAGAATGTTCCAAGAAATATAAACCGACCATTGATTTCTGAATTGTGAAAACATCTAGAGAAGCGTTAAGTTTGTTTCTTTACCTGTCTCATTACAGGATCTGTGAGAATGTTCTGGATTTCCGGGTCTTGCATTCCCTTAGCCTGTCGAAAGAAAGAGCAAAATCCCAATTTCCGTAACCTACACTCACGGTTCTCTCTTAACCGAAAAAGGAAGAAGTTCCGTAAGAGTAAGTTATAATCTAACCTGTCTTTCTTTCAACTCCTCGGGAGTAAGGTCACCACGGTTTGCCTTGTTGATCTGTTGTACACATCTGCAGAAAATGTTTACAACACGTCATATAGGCACTAAGATAACAGAGTGAATTAATCTCTCAGTGACTTTACACATATATTATACCTTCTAACACCGTCGAGAAGTTCTTGATTATTAGGATCATGTTTGAGACCCTCCTGGTACGTTTCCATGGCATTGTCATACTCCTTCATGAAGAATTGGACTGCACCTTTTCTGCTGTATCCCTTTGAGAATGTTGGATCGAGCTCGATACATTTCTCTGCATCCTTCAATCCTTCCGGCATTGCTCCCAGTTTTGTGTAACATGCAGCTCGGTTGCTATATGCCTATGTGAAGTTCAAAGAAGAAAACAAGTTATTCAAACAATCAAATAGGGAAACCTTTGGTGCACAACACTAAAGCACATTTGATGATGAATTGGCTTTACTCTCGGGTCTTTTGGATTCCTTTTGATCGCTTCAGTGTAATGCCTCACAGCATCAGGATACTTCTGCTCCTTGAAAAACTCATTACCTGCATTACAAACACAGTAAGATGTAAGTTCCACTTTATTTACCAAGCTTTACGAGATTCTTTCCTCACATAAACAAGATATAACTGCAAAAGCAAATACCTTTCTCACGCTCCTCGTCACCAATACTGGGATCAAAATACTCTTGCTGCTCCAACTCTTTCTTGGCTCTCTCTGCCTCATTCAGCCTCTTCAACGTGTCTGGGTTACGATGCTCTGTAAGAGCTTTCTGGTAAGTCTCAATCACAGGTTCATAGTCTTTTGAGACTTTAGCCATCTTCCCCAGAGCTGTTCCTTTCCTAGTCAAAGCTTTAGCTACCATCTTGTAATCTGACCTAAGCTCTCTACCTCTTTCCACTGCCTTATCACAATCCTTGATGCACTCATCATACTGAACCAAACACATTCACATTTAGACTCATACATCCCAAGCAAATCACTATAGACTTAAAAAAGAGAGAGTAAATCTATATATAAAAACGATACCTTTCCCATCTCCAGATGAACAGCAGCACGATTTGTGATATAAGAGATATCTTCATCATCAATCTCCATGGCCGAAGAGTAATGCTGGATAGCAGTTTCGAAGTCCTTCTTCTTGTACGCAGCATTCCCCATCTCTTTCTCCTTCAGAGCTTTCTGCTTCCATTCCTTCTTCTCCTTTTCTTCTGCAAACTCCGGCTCAGGTTCAGGCTCTGGTTCTCGTTTCTTCTCAACCTCAGGCTCTTTCCTCGGAGGCACAACCATCTCATCCTCCTGAGCCTCCCCTTCATTACCCGACTGAGTCCTGAATTGAACATTCAACAAAACTCCCAGAGCTTGCATCACCCTCTGGTCTTTCAAGTAAAGATTGAGACTGCTAGGGTTCCTCTGGATCTCCTGCATCATGTTAACGAAATCAGGCTGTTTCAAAAACCCTCTCGTCGAAGGATCTGCCGTCAGTTTCGCCCACATCTCCGGCCCTTGGAAAGCATCACCAAACGGATTCGGCGCGGCGCGTGACCTCGACGCAGAAGTTTGCGCATCTGCTAAACCTGATTTCAAGGCCTCATTGTTTGGATCGATCTCAAGCCCCTTCGTATACGCATCGACGGCTTCTTCGAACTGATTCAACCCTAAGTGAGCAGCACCGAGACGGCTGTAACCCTTGGCCCAATCTGGTTTTAGTTCAATGGTCTTCTTCGCGTCTGAGAGAGCTTCGTCGTAGTGATGAAGGGACGCGTGAGCAGCAGACCGGTTGGAGAAGAGGACGTGATTGGTTGGAGCTAGATTGATTGCATCGGTGAAGTGAATAACGGCGGCGTTGAAGTCACCGGAGGAGAAAGCTGCGTTTCCTTTAGCTTTTGCTTCGTCGGCCATCGTTGAATCTGGGAATTTTGCAGAGTTCTCTTTTTGGGGTTTGTTCTTCTGGAAGGTACCTTGAGAGAGACTATAAGGGTTTTGTCTAAGCGAACTGTTTGGACACAAGTAAAACAATATCTGAAATAGAGTGTTTGTTTTGTTTTTTTCAGTCAATTTTTTTTTTTTTTATCAATTATCTATTTTATTAAATCAAGTTTGGTCGATAGAAAAATTATTTCGAAAAACATTTATATCTCACCTTTTATAACTTACATAGGCACATAATACACCTCGTAATCTAACTTTTTTGGAAAAAAGTCGACACGAACATTACAAATTCTAACAATATGGATAATGCTAAATATTTCTAAACAACCATGCAACTGTCGAAAAGAAGTTAGCTTTTACTAGAAGACAGACCAATCTACCGGGTTTTAGATCATATCTACTAAAACTGAGCAACTTATCTCAATTCGAATCGAGAGACTTTGCTTCTCATTTAGACACTTCATTGTCCAAAGCAATCATTCCATCTTGGCATGAAGAGTCGAGAGGCTTTTGCGACATATTTGGAGTTCAAACACTTCCACTCCCATTGGGTCCCTATGGCTCCACCTTAAGCCACTAACCAAACCATTATCAATCCATGGAGCATCGATTTGGCAAGTCGGGATTTAGGGTTCCAAAAAGGGAATTGAAGCGTTAACTTGGTCTGAAGGTTCTTCAGATTCCTCGTCTTCCTCGTTTAAATTTGCTTTCTTCCAGCTTTTTGCATCAAGAGAAGCTAATTAGAGGGTGTTAATCAGAGAGTTATCTTTTCTATTAAAAACTTTTGTCGTTTCTTGCTTTACAAATTACCAAATGATCAAAGGTGTGGTTATGTAGGTACCACTTCTTTGTATCTTCAAAACAGAAAACCATGTTTTGGTATATATATAGATATACAAGGGAAGGAATCCGGAAAGAACGGATAGTCCGATAAATCCCAAACCTAAAGGGAAAGGGGACATTCAAAAAGAAGATGGTTTATAGATTCCTCTGGGCCACCACATCTAAGACAACTTTAATTGGTGCCCAAATGTCTATATCTGAGGCGTTCAGTTGTCGCCACACATCCTGACAGTGCCTACCAAATCAAATTCTTTAGTTAGCCTTGACTCTCCATACATGGCTACGTAGACCTGTGATACTTGGTTCAAGAACATGAAATCGCTCTCCATGTAACTTAGTCGTCTATAGTAACTCATATCCAGATTTAACCGAGTATTTTGTATGGTGTCATGTGTATCCATCCAAGGACTAAGTACAGCTAGGTGTCAGCCCAAGGATTAATGATATATCCACAGGTTGGAAATATTCTCGTAAAAGAGGAAGGTCCCACTCCTTCGTATCACGTGAAATAAAAGAATGAGCAAAGAGTTGATGATATCTATAGCCGACACAGTCTGAGGCTCTTGGTGGTCGGGCTGTCGACCCATGGTTCACACCGAACCTTAGTGTTGAGGCCTGATCCTATTGTTTTACGCAACCTCAACTTTAAAAACTTTAAAAGTGGTTTTGCGACCATGCCAAACGATGGCGAGGAAAACTTTTGGTCCTCCAAAGGGCATGAACTATTATAATATCGCCTTCTGAGAACACGAGCAAGCATGAACGAGAGGAATTGTATTAATCTTCATAGTTGTATAGCAAGTAGGGTTACATCAAAACCTTCAAGATCTCGAAAACCTAGCTCCCCATTTCTTGGGATAGACATATTTTATCCCAAGAAATACAATGAATGCCTTTGCTATTTTGTTTTAAACTCCACAAGTTTGAAACCGCACTCTATAAATTTTTAATGATGTTTTGTAGTAGTATAAAACACGATATCACATATGTTAGTACTGCATGAGCTACATATTTAATTTGGGTCTCTTTTCGTCCCTTAGATAGGAGTTGTGCTGACCACGATTAACACGTCCATTAAATCAATCATGTACATAGGAAAACAATTTCATCTTTGAGCCATAAATTTTCCCCGATAGTTCTAAGTACATTGCTATATATACCTCTTTCTATCGTGATGCCTAACACTCTTTTTATATCTTGTTTCACAGTGTGGTCCACTTTATTTCTATAAACAAGGGAGGATTTTCTTGCACTTATTCGTTGTCTCGATGCCTTCCTATAAATATCTAAATTTTTAATAATCTTTGTGCATTAAAACCATTCAGTAGAGAAAATAAACGTTTTCCTCCCGGTCAAACATTGATCGAATAAAAGGTGGTTTGGAAATTGTGTGACTTAAGGTTATGAACATCGTCCGAAGATCAGAATTTCTTTTTTTTTTACGAGTGTTTAGCTATGTTCAGGAGACGAGATGAATTAGGTCGTATCTCTCCTCTAAGCTCTCCCTCACACTATGATCAGTGAGGATATGTTCATCTCAGATGGAAGCGAGAATGTACTTACTTGGTGTTCCGATTTGGCTTGCTCTGGCACGATCCTCCCTCTTTTTGAGGTTCTCTTCTCTCTTTTATAGGTGAAATGGTGTGGTAAGATGGCTTTTCCTTCACGTTTGCTCCTGCCATTTTTGGATTTTGTGGTGGCATTACTTGAACGGCTGGTAAGTTCTCTGTCGTAGCTTCAATCGAAATTTTTGAGAATAGCTCCTCCATCCATACCAGGTTGATATATATATATATATACAATGTGTTGAAATCTGATATCATTTTCCTTTTATGATTAATAATTTATTGTATAATTTTTTTTCTATATATATAGAAAAAATTGTTAAAATCTGATTGATAGACTTAATACATGTCCTGATGTCAATTCCTAATTTAAAAAAAAAACCAGGCTTTATATAATCAGAAAACAGAAATTTGAATAATATCTCAAAAAGAAAATTTATTTGAAAAAGTGCACATTCATTTTTTTAACTAAACATTCTTTTAAATGAATTGACTAAACTGTCTGTATTAAATATTTATAACTACTTTATTATATATTGAAATTTTAAATGAAAAATAGAAATAATCTTCAAAAAAAAAATTATATAAAATAAAATTTCAAAAAATAATCATTGTAAAAAACAAAAAGGTTATAAGATAATTTATTACGGATATCTTATTCTTAAGATTTATGCATTAGTTGGAGATATCTGCGATAAGTGGAATAACAAATAAATGTAAGGTGGGTCTTCATCTTTGGGAGAAACGAGTAATAACCTCTTACATGTGTTCTCCGATTGGTCTCTGTGAGTTAGGACGGGCGCTGGGCCAATCTACACATTATTGAAAGTCTTTAAAGACACTAAGATGGAAAAAAATAAGAGTTTCTCTTATGAATATTTGGAAAATGTGGGAGGATGAGAGTTTAAGTAAGTAATTTCGTCCCAAGATCAGAGCTCAGAGAAATGTTTATGTTGACTAAGAATACAAAAGGAGTGGGGTCGGAGCTCTCATTTTAATCAGTTTAGAATGTTTTCATTGAGACAAAATATGCTTACCTCAAACTGTTTTTAAGCTTTATTTTCGTGCATGTTATTCTTACGTGTTATGACAACTGCACTCGAGTGGTTCGTGGAATCCTTCCATCATGGTCTTGCGGAGCTTTGGGGAACGATGTTGAGAGGCATATCCACCCACGTCGAGTTAAGAGGTGATTGTTAAAATGAAATGGAGAGACGTAGTTGACAGCAATGATAACGGAGGCTGGGAGTTGGAATGGAAATAAAAATCTGGGAGTTGTGTTTGAAAATTGGACATATAGTTATAGTTGAAATATATTTCATTAAAAAAGAAAAATTAATTATTTCAAATTAAAATAACTAATTTTTCTTTTTTAATGAAATATAAATTAAATTGTGTTTGGTGATAGATTGTTCAAGTCAGATTCTGCAATTGATAAGTTTTTTTTTTATTAATAATAATTTTTATTTAAAATATTATACATAAACTAAAATATAAATAAAATATTAACATTAATTGTTTGTCAACCTAAAAATCTGATAAATCTTTTTAAAAATTTTAAATTAATCATTGTATATCTAAATAATAATATTTTTTAAAAGTAATACTTTTAATTTATATTTTTCTAAAAATTTGGATAAAACAAACTATTACTTATTTTGCGTTATAACGCACGAGAAGTTATAGCTGTTCCAATTTTTAAGCGTGTGTCCCATCTTCTTTTAACAATTGATTGATATTCATTTCATTGTGGACCCCGTGACGTTCCCAAAAACTTGATAGCAATCACACTTTTAGTTGGCTTCTAGGTAGAGTTCTTCCAACTATATATCACTATTCAGTTGATATCTATAACATCCATCTCAACCATGAAAAATAATATTCAAATTTTGTATTTTAATTTCCTTCAAGCTCTAATATTACTATAAAAATAACAAAAAAAAGAAACAAAAAATTTCCAAATTAACTCATTTGATATTATTTATAACTTAACAGATTGAACTTATTAAAAATTATATTTAAAAATACTGACTTGATACTGATAAGATTGTAGAAAATAATTTGTAATATTGTGGCAATTCTCTGTTTATATAAGATTTATAAAAATTAAAAAATTTAGAAATAAAATTAAAAATATTTTAGAAAATTAATCGGTTTATTATATTTAAATACTAAATAAATTACATGTGTTTATTTCAAACATCTATTTATTTTAAAATACAAATAATAATACTAATAATAATATTTTCGAATATAATTTTTATTTATTAAAAGATTTAATCTAATTAATAAAAACAGGATAAAATTTATTACATATAACAAAATGCAGTTTCCACAAGAAAAGAATCGTATTTTTCAAAATTTAAATCATCAATAAAGAATTTTTCGAATCATCTCATAGGATAGTGGTTTAAAGCAAACGATGTCGTTTTGTCTACATTGTCCTGACCACACCTCTCCGGCACGATTATTCAGTGTTCGATTTCCATTTTCAGGTGGAAAGATCGATAATTTTGGGTTTGGATGGTAGATTCAGTCCCGAGAGATCTTCCGATTCGGACACCCTGATCTCAGAGTTCCTGAAGTTTAGGTAAGGTTTCTCCTCATTTCGGTATCACGGGACGACATTTATGGTTTCTAGCGGTTTCACATTGGCTGCTTGAAGAATTTCTGTAAATTTCATAATCTCGCTCGGTATTCATGTTTTTCCTGGGTTTCTGATACTGTATTACCCATTTTGTATTAATGCCAAGGCTAGAGCTTTGTCCACCAGGTGTTTGTGTTAATTACTGAATGAGTTTATCTGTTCACGAATCTTCGAAATAGTGAGACTTCTGGACTCTTTTTATTCATTTGTATCGTTGATTATTGGAGAATCAGCTCTAGTGTTCGTAGATGGATTCTGGCTACTGTTTATTATGGAGAGATAGTAGAAACAAGAGATTTTCGTTCATTTCATTCATATGTACGCAACTTTATGTTACATTGTCAGATTTGTATCAACCGATGTTTTTTGTGGTTTGAATGGTTACAGGAGAAGAGAAAGAAGTACAACTGAAGCTAACCTGATGAATGGACGAGGCTCGAATAATTTGCGTTCAGCATTCTCTTATTGTGTGCAACAAGTGCGTAACTATGACTATCATCACTACCTCTGTCTCCTTGAACTCCCACCTGAAATGCGAAAAGCCGCATTTGCACTCCGGGCTTTCAATGTAGAAACCGCAAGAGCCATGGATGTTGCATCGGATCCCAAAATCGGCTTAATGCGGTTACTTTGGTGGCAAGAAGCAATTGACAAACTCTACTCGAAAAAACCCATAAATCATCCAGCTGCACAAGCTCTGTCTTGGGCAATATTAGAGCATAGCATCAGTAAACCATGGTTAAAACGCTCGGTTGAAGCTAGAATCCGAGATGCTCAAAGAGAAGTGGACGATATACCAGAGAGTATCGAGGAGCTTGAGAAGTACGCAGAAGATACGGTTTCAACTCTTCTGTACAATACACTCCAAGCAGGTGGGATTAGTTCAACAACAGCGGATCATGCAGCTTCACACATTGGTAAAGCCAGTGGTCTTGTCTTGTTACTGAAATCACTACCTTACCACTGTAGCAGAAACCGTCACCACAATTACATCCCTGCGAAACTCGCTGAGAAGCATGGGCTGCTTGTGAAACAAGGTGGACGGTCAGAGATCCTTCCTGATATGAATTCAAGGGAAGGACTATGCAATGTAGTGTTTGAGATTGCATCTGTCGCCAATGTACACCTCTTGAAAGCCCGTGAACTGGCGGGAAAAGTTCCTGCAGAAGCTAAACCGGTTCTGCTTCATTCTGTGCCGGTACAAGTTCTTCTAGATTCGTTAAGTAAAGTACACTTCGATGTGTTTGATCCGAGGATGCAAAGAGGAGTTCTTGGTGTTCCTCCACTTTGGTTTCAGTTTAAACTCAAGTGGTATTCCTGGAGATCTATGTTCTGAAAACCTTCAAGTCTTTATTTTTCTGGTTTCGAAGACATTATTACATAACTCTCCCAGTTTGTTTGTAAGTTTTCCTTGTAATAATACAAAAGGTGGTCGATACAAAATAAAAGAATTTGATTTTTTTTTTCTTGCACCTAATATACAGTTTCATAGAATGTACAATATGCTATAGAGCAAGAAGCCCATCTTCTTGCATTTTTCTGTACAACTCGTCTGCTTCATGCCATAGGCGTTTCCTACAAAAGCCTGAGATCATCGTCGTGTATGATACAACATCAGGCTCAACTCCATTGAAGGTGAGACTACAAAATAAGTCCCAAGCATCTTCCACATTACCAGCCTTGCACATTATGTGAATCATGATATTATATGTAGTAATATCAAGATCCATTCCACTCTTTTGCATATCCTGGAATACAACCATTGCTCTCTCGATCTTCCCGTTATTAAAAAGACCATATAACAAAATGCTGCAGGTCCTAATATTGGGAGGCGCACCACGAAAATCCATGTCTGAAAATTTCTTGAGCAACATCGAGTTTGCCCACTTAAAAACAACCTTTTATAAGAGTGTTGTAAGTGACCGTATCGCCAACTACTTCTCTTTGAGACATCTCGCTCAAGAGTTTCATCGCATCATCTACTCTCTTAGACTTGCAAAACCCATTTATGAGAGTATTATAAGTCACTATATCGGGCAAGCACTCCTTTCTTACCATCAGATCAAGCATTTGTTTGACCTCATTTAGTCGCCCTTGCATACAAAGCCTGTTCATCATCGAATTGGAAGTGAAAACATCAGGAACTATAGACCTTACGATCATCTCCTCGTACAGCTTTTCAGCCTCCAAAAAGTTCCCTTCTTTCACAGACGCATCGATCAATGCTGTGAAAGTGATAACATTTGGGACGATGTTCCTCATTACCATATCTCTCAGAAGAAGATCAGCATCATTACATCTACCAGAACTACAAAGACCGGTTATAAGACAGCTGTAAGTAACAGCATCCGCTCTAACTCCATTTTTATCCAGTTGATCGAATAGTTCCAGCGCGTGATTCACCAATCTGTTCTTGCAGAAACTATAGATGATCGTGTTGTAGATGACAACATCTGGTTTACATCACATTTCCTCCATTTGAACAACTATATCTATAGCATCAAAAACTCTATTCAATTGACAGAAATCATTGATCAGAGAGCTAAGCGTGACAACATCAGGCTCGTAACCAAGCTTCATCATCTTCCCAATAACAGATAAAGCAATAGAGAACCGAGAGCATCGACATAAACAATTAATCACTATGTTATATGTATAAAGATCATGCGTGATTCCCAGATTCTCCATCTGATTGAAGAGAGAGATCACAAGATCAAACTTCTTCATTTTGGCGATTTTACTCAACAATTTACTGAAATCGACAATTGAAAGGAGAGGACGAGATTGAATCATGTGACAGAACAATTTAATTGGATCTTTTAGTCCAGTTTTACTCGATCTCTTTCGGTAATCACTGGAAGTAGAGAAAGTTCGTGTCCTGTAAGAGCAACGGCTAAAGAAGGAGCAGTTACAGAATCACCTCTCTCTAGAAGACGCCGATTGAGAAAGTCCTTCGCTTTCGATACAATTAATGTCGAAATCGAAATCGAAATCGATCTCTTCATATGATTTTTGATCTGTGTGTGTTTCTGCAAATGGTTAAAACTTAAAACCCTGTAATAAAACCCTATTATCTCCATGGGAAGGAGACGATAAGCGAGATATGGAAACCGGTTTAAGATCGGTTTAACATTTTCTAATCAAACCGGGTTATTTGGGTAACATTAACCGATGCTGCCGTTGTAACGGTGAAATTCGTGTGGTTCAACAAATGTATACGTGTCTCGACAGTATTTTGCATGTCTCTGTTGTGTCACAAAGCAGACAAGTGAGCCAGTGAACTTTGATTTTTGTGAGATCAAATATAACACTCCAAAATATTCAATCGTCAGCATCATAATCATTTTTAACTCATTTGTAACTAAAATCCCTTAGTACATAGTTACAAACTACTATAATCATTATAGGTCTCGATTAAAACTTAAATTTAAGTTTTCAACAATATGTTTAAGTTTAATAAATCGTTTTCAACAATTACAAGCTTATAAAATTACGTACTCATCTTTTTTAAACAGTATGTATTAATTATTAAAAGTAATAGATTTGCGCACCGAAAAAGCTAATACTATTGATAAAAGTCTAACTAGATATTAAAGTTTTGTTGACAAAAACTTTATATTAGAATTCTGCCTTTTTATTTTTTTTGTTTATTATTAACACCCATTGGCTTAGCTCTATAACCATCATTTGCTTTTATAGCTCTCTTTAGTCTTTATTGTATCTCTTTTTTCTTCTCTCTATACGTCTCCCATGGCTAAGTTCTATTGTTTCAGACCAGCTCTTCTTCTTCTGTTACTTCTAGTGGTTCGCACCGAGTCACGCGGTCGGTTCGAGCCAAAAATTCTTATGCCGACCGAGAAAGCTAAATCGACTGAGCAAGAAGACACTATCGGTACTAGATGGGCGGTTCTTATCGCCGGTTCTTCCGGTTATGGAAACTACAGGCACCAGGTACGCACAGATATATACAAATATAGTTAATCTTAAATCTTCTTATTGCTTAAAGAATTAATTTTATTATTCGCTATTTCAATTCTTTATTAATATTATTCGTCAATGTAATTACTTCTCCTCAA
Source organism: Streptanthus diversifolius (assembly GCA_039880935.1). Lineage (NCBI taxonomy): Eukaryota > Viridiplantae > Streptophyta > Magnoliopsida > Brassicales > Brassicaceae > Streptanthus > Streptanthus diversifolius. The sequence continues at coordinate 895,396 of JAXGFM010000007.1, forward strand.
GTTTTTTTTTTTGTGGGACTTGCGAATATTCTTATGACATGCAAAAAATTATTTATACTGTAATTTTATTAAAAAGGAGCTACAACTTAATATCCAATGAATTTGTTCAAGCCTTCAGGGCTTTTCTTACAACTAAAATAACCTATGGTGAACTTGTCCATTTCTCAAACTAGTTCTGCTTTATAACATGTATAACATTCTTCTTCGTTTTTCATAGTTCTAAGAAAAATCGCAAGTGTTTTTATTAATTAAAAACTATTTCTTTATTGTGTTTTGTTGCTTTTGTATTATAGGCTGACGTGTGTCACGCATATCAAATACTGAGAAAGGGAGGTTTAAAAGAAGAGAACATAGTAGTTTTGATGTATGATGATATCGCAAACCATCCACTTAATCCTCGTCCCGGTACTCTAATCAACCACCCTGATGGCGAAGATGTTTACAACGGAGTCCCAAAGGTATAATTAATGTACCGTTGATCCATGATCAGTCTGTGTTCTGATTTAAGACTTTTTTTAATTTGATGGTGTTGTTAGTCAAATATGTTATTTTAAATCCAATTTAGCGTCTAGGCAGGTTTTAGATCTTTATATTTTATATTATTTTGTATATCGAGAGTTATTTCCTTTGAATTATACTTCTTTTTTTTTTTTTTGTCTGTGGCACTCAGGTTATTAAATATCCTAATATATTTTTGGATCTATCGTGTAATAGATGGTGACTTCGATAGTACCCAACAATTAATAGTGACAGTGACCTTAGAGACATTTGGTGTGGTAAATCGAACTTTGTGTGTGGACCTTTGATCATAACCACTAATTGTTTTTCCTTTTTTTTCAATAGTTATTCCGATATTTTACTCTTTGAAATATCTTTTTTTTCAGGACTATACCGGTCATAACGTTACGGCCGCTAACTTCTACGCGGTACTTCTAGGCGACAAGAAGGCTGTTAAAGGTGGAAGCGGTAAGGTCATCGCAAGCAAGCCCAACGATCACATTTTTGTATATTACTCTGATCATGGTGGTCCCGGAGTTCTTGGTAACGATCAGATTAACCTTTCTAGTGTGTTCAAGAAGACTTTCTAAGAGTTATGATTGTAATCGATTGCTTATAATGGTGTGTTTTTTTCGTGTAACTTTTCGTCGGTCAGGGATGCCAAACACGCCTCACATATATGCTGCTGATTTTATTAAAACACTTAAGAAGAAGCATGCTGCCGGAACATACAAAGAGATGGTAAAATATAGTTGAAAATTGGTTTCCTAAAATTAATGGTTATTAATATAAAACTTGTATAATTATGACAATGTATCGTAGGTTATATACGTAGAAGCATGTGAAAGCGGGAGTATATTCGAGGGGATCATGCCAAAGGACTTGAACATTTACGTAACAACAGCTTCAAATGCACAAGAGAGTAGCTACGGAACATATTGTCCCGGCATGAATCCGTCTCCCCCATCCGAATACATCACTTGCTTAGGAGATTTATATAGCGTTGCTTGGATGGAAGACAGGTATAGATATATACTATATGTATTTTTTTATTATTATGTGTACATCTACATATTGGTTTATTTGTTGTGATTCGTTCGCAGTGAGACCCACAACTTGAAGAAAGAGACTATAAAGCAACAATACCAAACGGTACATGAAATTTTTGTCTTACCCGTTTGCTCAATGGTTGGTTTGAGAATGTGAACTATATAGCGGATCTTTTATTCCTGTGTGTAGGTGAAGATGCGGACGTCAAACTATAATACCTATTCCGGTGGCTCCCATGTGATGGAATACGGCAACAACAGTATTAAGTCGGAGAGGCTTTATCTATACCAAGGATTCGATCCAGCCACTGTTAATCTCCCTCCTAATGAATTATCATTCAAGTCACCTGTGGGAGTTGTTAACCAACGTGACGCAGACCTTTTATTCCTTTGGCACATGGTATTTGTCTATTCTGTTTTGCTTATTAAGTTATGATTTTCGGTTATCTAAGTCGACTTTAAAGATTTGGTTTGCTTAAACATTGTTATTGGCTTTTGGTTTACAGTACCGAACATCGGAAGATGGGTCAAGAAAGGATGAGATATTGAAGGAATTAACCGAGATAACAAGGCATAGAAAACATTTAGACACAAGTGTGGAACTGATAGGCACGGTTCTGTTTGGTCCCACGATGAATGTTCTTAACTCAGTGAGAGAACCCGGTTTGCCATTGGTCGACGATTGGGAATGTCTTAAGTCAGTGGTAAGAGTTTCACAATTCTTTAATATTTTATCTCTGTTGCATACTTTCATTTCGTAATGTTATAGTGCTGGCTATAAAATGTACTTGAAATTTCTTAGGTACGCGTATTTGAAATGCATTGTGGATCACTAACGCAATACGGGATGAAACATATGAGAGCGTTTGCAAACATTTGTAACGACGGTGTCTCAAAGGAGCTGATGGAAGAAGCTTCCCTTGCGGCATGCGGTGGTCATGAGGCTCGCTTCATGTCGCACCCGTCTATTGTGGGCTATAGCGCCTGAAAGATTTTGAGAGTTGTAACATGATCTTCAGGTGTTTCGAGTAATCATGCTAAGATGGTCTTAAAAATTAAAGAAATGTTTTTCTTTTCCTAGGGTACGTAGTTGTATGTAAATACCGAAAAAGCGTAACAATAAGGTATCACTTCCTCGGTTTTTCTTTTCTTGTTTAGGGTTTTGTAGCTTCTTTCCTAATAATGTCTATATATGGTCTATTGACATAAAAAATGGATGTGCTTCATAATCGAATTGTGTTTTCTCATCGAAATGGTAAAATCGTAAACATTTTTTTGTTAAAAACATAAATTCATGTTTTATCATCAAAATTATATAACTGAATATATTGCCAAAAACTATGTTTTCCACTAAAACTTTATTTTCTGCAAAAAACGTAAACGTAAATAGGTGTTTTATTACCAAAACATAAAACCAATCATATGTTTTTAATATAATTACCAATTTTTTTGTGTGTGATTAAAGCGTTGTCATTTTGATAATTTTTCATTAAAAGAAAAGTAATTTTTGTCTGATCAATCTACATAGACCAAGATAGCATTTTTCACGGCATATTTAACACCGTTTCAGTCAATATGAATTTTACCAAACACTTTATAGTTAGTAAGTACATCTATTGTTGATCTTGTGACACATAACACTTGGTTTAATAAAAGAAGCTATAAACGAGATTGGTTTATTAGTTCTTTGGTACAAGATTCAATTGGTTATTAGAAGGAAGCTAATAGATCCGGTTATTTCAGCCGTACCGGTTTCTTCAATCTATATGAAGAATATAAGTTTGTCGTACTTGTTACAAGCAGAAATTAGAAACGAGAGAGAAAAAGAAACCGATCTAGAGAGGTTGTTCTCTATGTATCTAGATTGATCAATGGTTTTGTATGATGATCATATACTCTTCAGTTTCTAGTGGATTTTTGCTTGTGTCATCAAACACTTATACGATAGGGTTTTCACTCGAGACCTGAACTGCTTAATTTGATGAGAATAATTATAAATAAGTATTATTAAATTTTAATAAATTCTCTTTAGATTAGAGATTTGAGAATAAAGAGGAAACTGAGTACAAGATGTGATGATTTTAGCAAAAATTTCATTTTGTAATCATTCTGTTTTTTGTATGATTAATCTAGTTTCATTGGTATAATAGTGATTATTTATAAAATTTATAATGTATGAGATTAGATTCTGAAATATTATTTGGTTTATATCTATAAAATGTAAAGTGATTTGAAATTTGAGTAGTTTGACAAAAAATTAGGATATTTGACAAATTTTTTTTTCAAATTTTAGACCTTATTTAAAATGATATATAATATTTATTTATTTTTCAAAATTTTTTCTATAAAAATAAGAATATTATATTGAAAATTCGTTTTTCTTTTTCTCATTTCAGAAATTTTGATTTATTTTTTTTTTATACATTGAAACTAAAAAAATAAAAGAAAATGTTTATAAGAAAACTTCATATACCATAACTATTCATTAATTTTAACAATAAATTGTTTCTCAAATCATTTCAAATACTATGAAGTCACTAATTTTTAAATAAGCTGGAATTTTAACAAATTTATACAGCTATAAAACTGAGATTTTTTTTAAGAATTTGTAAAAATGTCAAATATAATAAAAGAAAATTTGAAAAAAAGCATTTCAAACCCCTAATTTAATAACCCCCCCTTAATCTTGCTTGCATATAATTGACCTTCCCTTTATCCTTCTTAGTAATAGAGAATTTGGAAAGAATATATTATATATTTGATATTTTTTAATTTTTAGACGTTATTTAAAATGATATATTATATTTATTTATTTTTCGAATTTTTTTTCTAGAATATCATGTTTTTCTTTTTCTCTTTTCAGAAATTTTGATTTTTTAATAGATTGAAATTAAAAAAAATAAAAGAAAATGTTTATAAAAAACTTCAAATACCATAATAAAAAGTGGTATTTCTATTCTATAATTTAACAATAAATTGTTTCTCAAATAATTTCAAAGTGCCATGAAGTCACTACTTTTTAATAAGCTAGAATTTTAACAAATTTATACAGCTATATAGTCATAAACTGAGATATTTTAAAGATTTTGTACAAATGTCAAATATAATAAAAAAAATTAAAAAAAGAAAACTAAAAAATCATTTCAAATCCTTTTTTTTTTTGTCAACATAGCGTAGTGGCTTTAATATCCCCAACAACATGTGGGGTGATGGGTTCGAACCCCAGACCTGGTGTAATGAATGCAGAAGTGACTATCATTATGCCACATAATTCTTAATAAACCCGTTTTAATCTTGCTTGTACAGAATTGACATTCCCTTTATTCTTATTTGTAATCGAGAATTTGAAAAGAAAAGTAATTTTCAAATATTTTAGGTCACAACGGACAACCTCATTACCAAACATTATTTTTGGAGAATTAGATTACATTAAAATAATAATAGTATTATGGAAGTGATTTTGTGAACCATAATTCAAAGAACAAAAAACTAGGAAAACAAATGAAAATAGTGATCATTACGTTATATATACTACTCTTTTTTTACTGCCAAAATAGTGTTATATATATTAGATAAAAACCACTATGGAGAATGCAAAAGATCAAAGACAAATATACATTGCATGTCGAGATTACAAAATTAAAGCAAAACAATGTTAAAAGGTTTTGGGTACAAAATCGTTGGTAACCAATTATAATGATATGTGTAATGATGAGTTTTAGCCAAAAGTCGCTTGCTAAACACACAATTTACAGTAGAGGAAAATCTAACAAAAAAAAAAAAAAATCAAAGACGTGACATGGAAGGAGAAAACTTTCTTTCCGATCTACCAGAACTGAAGAAAGCAGCTCCCACTTAATATTAATAGCGGTATGGTGAAAAACACTAATCATACACTACAAAGGAAGAGAATGGTTAGAATGTGTTAAATGGGCAGACGAAACCACATTCAAAATTTCAGTTTAAGGATAGTCAACTCAGTACAAGGATAGTCAACTCAACAGAAAAGAAGCATGAAAAAAAATTCAGAAGCATATGGAAACAAATCAATTGTGTACATATGAATATATCAAACTCATTATAATAGATTTTCTTTTTATTTTTCATATCTATTTTACTTTTGACATAGTACGTAAACATAATGTCTTAATCACATTACATACTAGAACTGAAAAACACATTTATCAATCAATAAAATAATACTAATAATGATTCTTCATACCAAATATATTAGATACTAACTAGTTTACATTATGAAATAAAAACAACAAGTGTTCATCTCATTTATAACAATCAATTAGAAATTGTCTTGATTTCATATTGAGACTATTTTCACAAGTTTTCATTAATTATCTGGTAAGTTTTTAATAATATATAAACAAAACAATTGTGATATGTTCTTATAAATATGCAAAATAATTAAATTTTATTTGTTAATTCGTAATCTACAATTTTCACCTATAATTTTCAATGAGATCAAACACATCTAAGAGAATCTAAAATATTAGATTAAGAGGTTTGAAAGACTCTAGAAAGTTTGGTGGACATGGTTAGGTGTGAGGACAAAAAGATTTTATTTGCCGAATTAAATATAAAATTGCCTATTATATACATTTTGTTGTGAAAACAAAAAGATCATGACATCTCTAACGATCGATTAGAAATTGACTCGACTCCCATGTTCGAGATATTCCCATAGCTATGCAAAATAGTCAAATTCTATAAGTTGATCCGGCAATACAAAATCTTTACCTAAGACAACATGATCAAACACTTCTAAGACAATATTAAATATTACTGTATGAGGTTTGGAAGACTCTAGAAGGTTTGGAGGACATGGGTGTGAGGACGAAAAGATTTTATTTTCCGAATTAAATATAAAATTGACTATTATATATATATTCTGTTGTGAAAACAAAGCGATCATGACATCTCTAACGATCGATTAGAAATCGACTAGACTCCCATGTTCGAGATATTCCCACAACTATGCAAAACAGTCAAATTCTATAAGTTGATCCGACAATACAAAATCTTTACCTAAGACAACATGATCAAACACTTCTAAGACAATCTTAAATATTACTCTATGAGGTTTGGAAGACTCTAGAAGGTTTGGGGGACATGTGTGTGAGGACGAAAAGATTTTATTTGCCGAATTAAATATAAAATTGACTATTATATATATTCTGTTGTGAAAACAAAGCGATCATGATATCTCTAACGATCGATTAGAAATCGATTGGACTCCCATGTTCAAGATATTCCCACAACTATGCAAAATAGTCAAATTCTATAAGTTGATCCGACAATACAAAATCTTTACCTAAGACAACATGATCAAACACTTCTAAGACAATCTTAAATATTACTCTATGAGGTTTGGAAGACTCTAGAAGGTTTGGGGACATGGGTGTGAGGACGAAAAGATTTTATTTGCCGAATTAAATATAAAATTGACTTATTATATACATTATGTTGTGAAAACAAATGGATCATGACATCTCTAACGATCGATTAGAAATCGACTGGACTCCCATGTTCGAGATGTTCCCACAACTATGCAAAATAGTCAAATTCTATAAGTTGATCCGGCATTACAAAATCTTTACCTAAGACAACATGATCAAACACTTCTAAGACAATCTTAAATATTACTCTAGGAGGTTTGGAAGACTCTAGAAGGTTTGGAGGACATGGTTATGTGTGAGGACGAAAATATTTTATTTGCCGAATTAAATATAAAATTGACTTATTATATACATTATGTTGTGAAAACAAATGGATCATGACATCTCTAACGATCGATTAGAAATCGACTGGACTCCCATGTTCGAGATGTTCCCACAACTATGCAAAATAGTCAAATTCTATAAGTTGATCCGGCATTACAAAATATTTACCTAAGAAAACATGATCAAACACTTCTAAGACAATCTTAAATATTACTCTAGGAGGTTTGGAAGACTCTACAAGGTTTGGAGGACATGGTTATGTGTGAGGACGAAAAGATTTTATTTGCCGAATTAAATATAAAATTGACTTATTATATACATTATGTTGTGAAAACAAATGGATCATGACATCTCTAACGATCGATTAGAAATCGACTGGACTCCCATGTTCGAGATGTTCCCACAACTATGCAAAATAATCAAATTCTATAAGTTGATCCAGCATTACAACCTAAGACAACATGATCAAACACTTCTAAGACAATCTTAAATATTACTCTAGGAGGTTTGGAAGACTCTAGAAGGTTTGGAGGACATGGTTATGTGTGAGGACGAAAAGATTTTATTTGCCGAATTAAATAAAAAATTGACTTATTATATACATTATGTTGTGAAAACAAATGGATCATGACATCTCTAACGATCGATTAGAAATCAACTGGACTCCCATGTTCGAGATGTTCCCACAACTATGCAAAATAGTCAAATTCTATAAGTTGATCCGGCATTACAAATTATTTACCTAAGAAAACATGATCAAACACTTCTAAGACAATCTTAAATATTACTCTAGGAGGTTTGGAAGACTCTACAAGGTTTGGAGGACATGGTTATGTGTGAGGACGAAAAGATTTTATTTGTCGAATTAAATATAAAATTGACTTATTATATATATTATGTTGTGAAAACAAATGGATCATGACATCTCTAACGATCGATTAGAAATCGACTGGACTCCCATGTTCGAGATGTTCCCACAACTATGCAAAATAGTCAAATTCTATAAGTTGATCCGGCATTACAAAATCTTTACCTAAAAAAACATGATCAAACACTTTTAAGACAATCTTAAATATTACTCTAGGAGGTTTGGAAGACTCTAGAAGGTTTGGAGGACATGGTTATGTGTGAGGACGAAAAGATTTTATTTGCCGAATTAAATATAAAATTGACTTATTATATATATTATGTTGTGAAAACAAATGGATCATGACATCTCTAACGATCGATTAGAAATCGACTGGACTCCCATGTTCGAGATGTTCCCACAACTATGCAAAATAGTCAAATTCTATAAGTTGATCCGGCATTACAAAATCTTTACCTAAAACAACATGATCAAACACTTCTAAGACAATCTTAAATATTACTCTATGAGGTTTGGAAGACTCTAGAAGGTTTGGAAGTCAGAATGATTTTATTTGCCGAAATAAATATAAAATTGACTTATTATGTACATTTTGTTGTGAAAACAAATGGATCATGACATCTCTAACGATCGATTAGAAATCGACTGGACCCCATGTTCGAGATGTTCCCACAACTATGCAAAATAGTCAAATTCTATAAGTTGATCGGCAATATAAAATCTTTACCTAAAACAACATGATCAAATACTTCTAAGACAATCTAAAATATTAATCTAGGAGGTTTGGTCTCTAGAAAGTTTGGAGGTCATGGTTAGATGTGAGGATAAAAAGATTTTATTTGCCAAATTAAATATAAAACTAACTGTTACATTCTGATGTGAAAACAAAGCGATCATGACCCCTCTTACGATCGAGTATAAATCGACAGGATTTTCATATTCAAAATGTTCTCACAACTATGCAAAACAGTTAAATTTTATTATTTAATCAAGCAATCTGAATATTGGATTTATACATCTACACAATCATACTTCTATTGGATACCTAATCGGATAAGGCTAATCTACATTTTTAAACTAACCTTCAATCAAATTTTGGAAAATGATAAAACGTGGTCCATTCCAAACTCTGGCAGTATCATGATTCACCTACGAATTGAATTGGTATAGAGGAGTTAGATCAAACACATAATCAAGCCTATTTTTTGGTTAATTACTTGAAGTCTAAATGTTTGAACGGGTTAAAGAGTTTCAATAAACAAATCTCTTACCATTTTGCCTTTGTTCTTCCTTACAATTATGAGAAAAGATCTCTTAGTTTTCTTAATTCGTCAGAATCTGAGATGGGCGAACAGAAGAAGAAGTATATTTGTAGGTCTCCATCATTGTTTGGCTGCCCAATTAAGAAATATATTTGTAAAGCGGATTTGTAAGAATCAAAATGTATAACGAGATGGTCGAAGAAAAATACCTGAAAAGATTCAGAATCATTAAGATATAGAAAGCTTTGACAAAACATATCTTTGCATACCATCCATGTCTAGAAATAGAGACATTGTTAGTAAATAGATTTTTGAAATAAATATCGTATCTGCTGTATAGTCAGAATTTAAAACATATCATCACATTAAAGAAATTACCAGAAGGAAAAAGATAAACCAGAGAAAAATTTGGCAGAATGACATAACATAATCTGCATTTACTACCTCTCAAGTGTGAATTCGACAACAACTCAAGAACCCACTTCAATAAAGTTAACCATTACATAAACTAAGAAGGGCTTTTACTTTATACCCGCAAAAAAACAGTAGAAACAAATGTGTTACCAACAACCTCACATTATCTAATAGCCACTTACTATTGCTCTCTAAAACAAAGACTATGTAGGTCTAGAACAAAATTTGGGAACTTGTTAATCAAATTCAGCATTCAAAATAAAGCGTTTATATTCCTAACCGACATTAACCTTGGAAGTGAAAATAAAGATTTGGGTTGGACATAAAATTTATACAAGCATCCATATAGCACAACACACCTTTATCTTGTAGTGTGGAGTAGAGTTGAAATGAAGCTGCCTGCAATGAGCTATCAACCCAACAAAACGATCAGCAGAGGAACATTGAAACCAATATGAGAATGGTTATTCAAGGTGAAAGTGACATTTTCACATTTGTCTGAATAAGCTGCCTTTTGCCTGTGACGACTCTGACTAGTTTACATGGCCTAAGTGTAGATGGATTCCTCTATATAACTGTTGATTAACCAAGAAACAAAAAGTATTATAACAAGCCTCTCATCTCACTAAACAAGACATTACAATACGATATGTTAGACTTCAGGTTGTGAAAAATAGTTACAGCTTCTGGTTCTGCTAATCATCTTGTTGATTGAAACAAAAACCTTGGCCTGTTTCTCTTCTTCTTTAGTGACATTAAACGTATCTGTTATAAATAATACACAACGAAATTGAGATCAAATCAGAAATTTAAGTTTTGCTTTCAAATTGAGAGATTAATTTCAATGCAATTTCTAATTTCGTTTCTGGTAACACAAATCTGTAACCCTAGTCATCCACAACGAAATTGAGTTAAAATCAGAATCGCAATTCCTCAATGAAAACCCTAACTAAGTTCTTCGTCACAAACGAAATGAAATCCACAAAGTTGAAATCAATTTAGAAATACAAGTCAAGAATCAAGGAAACTCACGAGAAGGAGCGCTTCGAACATTGATTCAAACCAAAGCACCGGTCAGCGTCTCGTCTTCGGTCGAAATCGAACTATCGCAGCGCAAAGAACCAATTAATTACCATGGTGACATCATTACGGAGCTATTTTATCCGCCGGAATCGTTTTTGCTTTCATCACAAACCGAACGAATCAAGAGAGAGAGAGATGAAGAGAAAACGTGGATAGGATTAGGGTATTTTTCTGGGTTCGTCTATTTCAGGGAGAAAGAAGAGAAGGAGATAAACACAATGTTACTGAAAAATTAAATAAAGAAATTAGTATGTACGCTTCATATGTTACCTCTAACGGCTATATTATCGTACTGATGTTTTATCTCTAACGGCTATAAGGAATTAGAAACGTTGACAAATAAATGGTAAGAAAATAAAAAATGCATAAACGTTAATTAATTCAAACACTTATTATTTATTGTTCTATCTTAATCCAGCATGAAAAATCATTAAAGATTAATTTCATTAAACTATGTGACTGGTAAATGATTTAAGAATTTTGCTAATGATCATCAATCAGACTTTTATATGAATATGTAAAAATGTTCAACAATTTTAACTCTACAAAAACGATAACAGTTATATCAAATAACACTTTTTGATTGCTTACGTTTGTCACAAAGTATATTTTATTAAATTTATCTAGATTATATCACAAAATAACAAGGGTGGTAAATACAAATTATCAAAAAAAATTTATACGATAAAATGATATGTTCAAAATATTTATTTATAATATTTTAAAATTTCTTACTTTTAATGTTTGATATATACATATATATATTACATTATAAATGTTCAAACATACCAAAAAGTGTCATGGTCTACCACTTGCACTTAACGTCATTGGCGAAGCTATGGCAGCTTGCCAGAGGCATCCAGACTCTGTCAAAGCCAAGCTGATTGCACTCACTCCCACCTCCAACCTAGATTCTCCATCATTATTGGAATCATTGTTCGGTCTTCAATCACATGATCCTCATTTTAGATTCAACCTTTGATGCTAGGATCATCGGTATTTCTTGAGCTGTACTTTTTTACACTACTTAGTTTTTTCCGTTCACGAGTTTTTCTAGGTAGGGATTTTAACGAGGCAGCTCTTCGGGAGGCTCTTTTTCTCCTTCCCGATTTGTCCCCACTGGGCACATTGGGCAGGGTAAATATGAAGTCCTCATCCTTTCTTAACTTTTTCTTTCTTCTTCTCTTTTTTTTTCATTTTATTTCACATGTAATGTGATATTTGGCATTAATAAAATTTACCTTTAAGCAAAAAAAAAGTAAGATGGCGGTTTCTGAAACTCGACCTACTCATCACTTTCTCTAATTCGTTAGAGCATCAGCAAAAGTGAAATTTAATTGAGTCTCATAACTATTATTATATTACTAATTATATTATTATTTTATTAAAAGAGAAGAGAGAGAAAAGAAAAAAGAGAAATGATAAACAAAAGAGAGAAAATGTAGGATGATACGATTCAAAAGTCTCATTCTAATAAGACTTTTACCCCTAAATCTCATAATTTTTCAATTTTATTTTTATTTTATTTATTTTTAATCATACGAGACTCTCAAAATCTCACTAGTACAGATGACTTACATGTATGTTGCTTATTGAAATCAGAAACAAATAGTACATGTGTCTTTGCTATGCTTGGATTACACAAACGTATAAGCCATGTGGAAAAATCATCCAAGTTTCGACATTTGCTGTTGGAGGATCCAAAATTGTACAGTATAATAAGATTTGATATTCTCGGTTGTAGCAGGATTTCGCCCAATGAAAATTCGGCCCATTAATAACCCATTCAGGAAAGGTTTTGTAGGAGCCAACTCGGGCTAACAATTAAAGGCCCAAAACAAGATAGAGTCCATTCAAACGTGTTTGCCCAGGCCATTTTTATTGATATTTGGTAACGATCGACGCATCCGACGATATCAAAAATAAATTGAAACGATTATTTTTAATCCAACCCATTTATTTTATTAAAATATATTTGATGATAGTTTTAATTTTTTTTGTTTATATAGATAACAAAGAAAAATCAACTTTAGCAGTCAAAAGTGCAATAGCATCTATCTATTTGACACTCGCCTGTTGCGTGTCTTCCTGGCCAGTCATAACCACACTCCCACTTACACTGTTCGATTCTACAGTATGGGGCAGTAGTATAGGAGTGACACCTTTTTTGTCCTTGCGTTTCCTTCGTCATCATTCCTATTGATACATGTTTAAAACATCAATATGTATTAATATCATCTCAATTCTTTTCGTTATACAATATATAATTGTTATGAACACAAAACCATCAAATCAATGACAAGGGACGTAAGCAAACCTAGAACGAGGACAACCATAAAGATTGCAAGAATGGTGGTTTTACTCATCTTTGATGATACAACTCAAATAAAACAAATCTTAAGATCAAAAAAAAAGTGATGGATGTAGTTGTATTGCATTCGTGAATATTTATAAGAGGATTTAAATCTTACTGTGTCCCCCTATTATTTTATGTTTAAATTTTCTTTTTTCTTATCTTTAACTGTATTACCATTTGTATATTCAATTTTGACTTATCAAATTCTACACTATTTAATACTTTTGGTTTTTCAATTCTATGTTGAATTCTGTTTTAATAATTTATCAATGTTTTAAAAAATTTCTTTTATTAATTTGTGTGCTTTTTTAAAAATCATATATTTCGAGAGAGAAAGAGAGAGAGTATGATTTATGAGATAATTAATATAGAAAAATTACATTTGGATACTATTCTATTTAACCATAAAATTTAACAGATTTTGACTAAAAAGGATTTGTATTGTTAAATATTCTTTTTTTTCCTTTTTAAAAATATAATGGTCCAATTATAATTAATTTTTGTCATAAAGTATAATTGGGTCTTAAATAAGATCCATTAATTAATGAGACATTGGCAAATATAACCAAAATAATTAAAAATAATAATAATGTTCAGTGTACAATATATAATATATATACTATTCTACCTTTTTCTACACACTAATATTCTTTCTCTTTTTTTTTTTTAACCAACAATTCATTTCTCTATAAGCATTTGTTTTCCTCGTGCTTCTTCTTTCTCTTATGGAGTTTTTTCATAAATATTTTTCATAGCCCTATTTTTTTTTCCTTTTCCTCTTCTCATTGTCTAATGATTTCTATCAAATTATTGATTGTGAGTATCTAAACTCGTTAAATCATCATCAACTTCTACGTTCCTTGATCTCCGTGTTAGAAATTTGTCAGTTCCTCTGTTTTTGATTCCGTGTCAGTTCTGTGAATCTGAACCTTTATCGCATAACACTGGAACATTGTGAATGCGTAAGAGAATTGACATGGCTGATGTTCGCTTCAAATCTTACAATGCTCCTTGTTTGCGGTGTAAAAGATGTAGAAGACATAATAAGCAAAGAGAAAGCTTTCGTTGGTGAAGAATCAGAGATTGTTCCTTTCCATAAACTAAGAACTCTACGTTTGGTTGATCTACTGGAGCTGAAAACAATCTACTGGAGACATGTACCATTTCCATGTCTTGCGAAAATCATTGTATTCAACTGCCCAAAGCTGATAAAAGCTTCCACTCAATTCTAAAAGCTGCTCAGGTGGTGAAGAGGGACTCATCATAAAGTACACAAAGAAAGAATGGTTAGAAGGAGTTGAATGGGAGGACGAAGCTACCAAAGTCCGTTTTTTACCTTCATGCATACAACAGATCTAATGTCTCTTCTCCTCTTTGGTTGTTTTAATGTAGTTTTTTGGGTTATGAAGTGTTTCTCTTTTCAGTTTGTGAACAGAATCTCCATCTGATTTTTCATTCTCCACTTGGATTCTGAGATAATCGTTTTGGTCAGAGAAGCCTAAATTAGGGAGTCTCCTCGTCTTGCCGTCTTGTGTTTCTTGTGTGTCACGTCGCGTCCAGGAAATGTAGAAGTTAGCAATAGTTAAGCTGATAGGTAGAAACAGAGAGGCCATTGTTCCTGCTCTCAATGTCTGATTAGGAGTTCCAATCTAGAGACGAACTAAGTTTCTCTTTGAGTTATACAGTAAGTAGATACTCCGATTATGGCTCAGATGGAACGCCAGTTTTGTGAAGCTCCTGATGAAGAAGAGGTAATAAGTTTTAAGACTCTTGAAGAACCTAAGATACACATCAAGTTATATTTCTTTTAATACTGTTACTATATGTGTGGATAAGTAAAATAAATCTCAAAGAGGGCATTGCAGTTTCTGAGTCGCATTTTTTCATCCTTATTCATGGGTAATCATTGGTTTGAGAGGTTGACCTTTCTTTTGATTGTGTGTGCAGCCAAGAATTAACAGGCGAGCATACATGGAGCCGCAAACAAGAAGGAGAAAACTGAACAGCAGTGATGAAGAAGTCATCAATCCAATGATTGGGTTTGGTGTACCTAGGAAACCTGGGCTTATGATGGAGAGACCAGTCCCAATTCTTGATTCTGCTTGTGGTCCGCCCTACTTCTACTACGAGAGTTTTTCTGTGGCACCCTGGGACAAGATCTCTAGCCGTTTGTATGGCATCAAGCCTGAGTTTGTGGATTCAGTATACTTTTGTGCTGCTGCAAGAAAGAGAGGTTATATTCACAGTGAGCAGAATGCTGTCATCCAGCAATGCAAAAAATGGAATCTGGTTTGGGTCGGTAAGAACAAAGCTGCCCCGCTTGAGCCTGACGAGGTGGAAAAGCTGCTTGGTTTCCTAAAAGATCATACTCGAGAAGGTGGTATAAGCAGAACTGATCGCTATAAGTGTCTGGGCAACTCATTTCAGGTATAATTCTAAATGTCAATTTAGGTCTGGTTATAAAGTCTCTTGGTCTAAACTTGCTTTCTTTTCTTTAGGTAAACACTGTTTCCTATCACTTGTCTGTCCTTAAGCCGTTGTACCCAAATGGAATAAAAATCCTGTCACTCTTCACGGGCATAGGCGGTGGAGAAGTGGCACTTCACCTCCTCCAGATTCCAATGAATCTTGTTGTGTTGTGTCTGTTGAGATATCAAATAATACACATTCTTCTTCACTTGACTATTATCTGTAGAATCTCTCTCGGGGCTACGGCTCCTTTCACGCTCTCTTCCCCATCCGTTGCTGATTCTACTATCCCATTCACAATTATACAATTCTGAGTCACAATCATATTCTCTATAACATACAACAAATAAGTAATAAAGCAAGAGGTCGTTACGTTAATTTGACATGTCCCGCGAACCAAAGCCACTTCTGCCATGATAGCCAGAGTCTCCACCATGTAAATAACCACGTGCAGAGCCATTTCGCGGATCTGATGAGGATCTTGGCATCTCTATAATTGCTGATTTGTCATTCATAAACAACCTTTGATTAGACATGAAGTCCAAGATTACAACAATAAATAGAGTAGTCCTTGTGTGTTATGACAAAAGCTATGACGTCTTTGCTCAAACAAGGATTCAAAATGTCGAAACAAGGAAAGTCAACTCCAATACTTTCTTAACCAATAACGTCAATTTGAATCCTTGGTCTTTGTTTCTTTATCCTTTTTCGCTTACTCCTACTTTCTTTGTTGTTTCCTTCTTGACTTGACCTTTCCCAAAGTATGTAACTTTGTTACCACCATTAAGGTGGAGCTTAAAGAGACAATGATCGATCCAAGACCTAGAAGACTCACCTTCCTTGAGGTTGATTCTCCTGATCCAATACACCCCCCTTAGTCTATGGCTTAGTCATAGAACAGTCTCTCAGTCAAAACACGACTCGACTCTAACGTGTTCCTGTAATCTAATTCCCCAAAACTTACTTTTCCTTGTTTGTTTCCTTTATTGTAGGAACTGTATATCTCCTCTGTACATATATTATTTCTATAATTAACAATTCCTCACTGCAAATCTCTCCAAATTTTTTTCCCCTTCTTTCATCTCCATCTCCATGGCTCGCCACACTCTATCCGGTTCTGGTGAACATGAGCAATATTACCAAGTTGAGTTTAACCAGTAACATAACATGGAGTCTTCATCAGGTCTCTCTGTTTCTTCAAGATTTTTTAACTACTTTTGGTAGCATTTACTTATTTTTCACGCTAAAACGCACCTATCACTTTTTTTTTTCCTTCAGTGAAACTCTTAATTTATAATAGATTTTTTTTTACTCATTCCAGACTTGGAGCAATGATGAATGATCAATGCACGATTTCGATTTTTTTTTAGTGAAAATGAGATAATAATTTCATTTTGCTTATCTTCATTCACATGATGAATCAATCACACAGATGACATATCAAAATCAGACACATTATATAACAACAATCATGACTAAAAACAAAAAGAGGATAAAAATCCCCTTATTATTTGTCGATAATAATCAGGTGGTGGAAGGAACACCGAGATCGTCCGCAGCCGCAGAATAAGGATGAATAAAAGCACTGTTCATTTGCCAGACCTTAAACGACGCCGTAACGGTCGTATCAATGGCGTTGTTGAACAAGAATAGCTTTGTAGCTCCATATATAGCTTTTGTCGGATATACCCTTGAAGTGATACATGTTCTTCCACCTTGTCCAAATCCTTCTACTATCGAATGATCCACCTATACAAAATTAAAAATAAATCACATTAAATAATTTCTTTGTTTATTCGTAATGGATGTAAAGATACACTATATTACCAAGATTCTCATTGTCAATTTCTCTCCTTTTAGGACCGGTACGAAGCTTCCGTATACCGGTTTCACAACATCGTTTGCCATGGTCGACCTATTGATTGAAAGAGATTTTGATTAATATATCGTAAAAAGTTAAATTGCAGTTTGTTATTTGATTAAGTTGTTACAGTATTACTTACCTTGTGGTGTCAGTGCAGAAGTAAGTCTTGAGTTTTGAATCTTTTCCCTTAGTCACATAGAAGTAAACTGGAGTTTGTTCTGACAAGCTTTGGTCAGCAAGAACCGAGAATCCGAAAGGTCCTAATGCCCCACGTACGGTGGCTCCACCGCTGGTTTCACAGCTGAATTCCTTGTCGTCCTCCACAGAGTCATCTCCAAAGATTACTTCCAGATTGTCCTTCTTGATCTTGAACTCAGCCTCTATGTCCAGTTGAGCGGCGGCACCCACATCGACCGGAACCACCGTCCCTGGTCCAACCTTCATGTGGAATTTCTTGCTTCTTAATCTCAGAGATTCGATTTCCTTAACTGGCCATTGGACTAAGTTCTTCCCCGTCTTCTTATCCAAGACAACAGTTCTCGGGATCCCCTGTTCATGATTAAAATAAATTAGTAAACCTAACTTAGAATGCAAGTAACTAATACATCAAAGCCCTAACTTTCATACCACGTTATCTTAAGAAACCATACCTGAACAGAAGACCAACCCTTCTGTACATCAGCTGTTTCGCTGTCAGATTCACCAATCCAGCCCCATAAGATTCTTCGTCCCTTATGTTGATCGTAAAATGTCTTGGATGCATAAAATTTACCGTAATCGTATCTCAAACCGGTACTGATTCCGACATCGATTGAAGGATTATCCGGGACCCATGTTCCATTAGAATCATAGTATGTCCCAATAGCATAATGATCAATTCTAGTATCGTCCATGCTAGCCTTCACGATATGCTTAACATCGGGTCCATTGACCGATGCGTTAAGACCGTTGAGTTTAGTCTTCGACACCGGATAAAAGTCGACACACTCCCACATTCCGGTGTTTGGGACTTGGTGCAACAAGGTATCGTGTTTCTCGTAGGTCTTGAAATCTGTTGTGTCGTAAATAAGAGATATTCCGGTTCTATTGATTTTGGAACCGATAGTGATCCGCCATTTCCCGGCTGATGTCTTCCACGCTGTTGTTGGGTCACGGAAGTCCTTAGCACCGATACCTGGAGGCGGTACAAGAACGGGGTTGCCTGAGAACTTGGTCCATTTCAACAAAAGTGGATCTTTGGGGTCCTCAGGATAGGCAAGGTTTTGAACCTAAAAGGAAAACAAGTAATAATTGTTAACTGGTCCGAAAAAATGTATATTAAAATGATTTCTAGTGCTACGAAACACAAAAGTTCGATTAATACTACATTGTCTAAGAGGTATTTACGTTTTGCAAACCTGTTACAAGTAATCAAATTTAAAAAAAAAAAAAAAAAAAAAAAATCTGAACCAAAGTCGATTTATTAATACCTGTACGAATTTATCGGTGGAACCAGTGTAGAGCATGACAATAGAACCATCATCGAGGA
Organism: Streptanthus diversifolius; assembly: GCA_039880935.1. NCBI lineage: Eukaryota > Viridiplantae > Streptophyta > Magnoliopsida > Brassicales > Brassicaceae > Streptanthus > Streptanthus diversifolius. The sequence goes on from JAXGFM010000007.1 coordinate 914,522, forward strand.
AAGTAGCCGAACCGGTCCAAACGCCGTTAGCGTCGTACCATTGGTCAGGAACCATGGCAAGCGGTAGGTAGAGCCAGTGGATAAGATCCTTTGACACGGCGTGACCCCAAACAATGTCACCCCACACGGCTGCATTTGGGTTGTATTGATAGAAGAAATGGTACCATCCCTTATAGAACAATGGACCTGGACAATTATTAAACATTTCATTTGTTAAGTATGAATTATCGAGACCAGACCAGGTCAAATTTTATTATAGTGTATGGGAAATCCCCTTAGCTAGTCCATATTAAGACAAGATCTAAACTTTTCATTCATTAAGATCTATAAAACCAGTTGATATGTCTAATCTCATGTAAAAAGTCTATAGAGCAGATATCTATTTCACCAATAAAATAATTAGGATTTGATTATAGCAGCATATAGAAAGTATTATTTTGTCTTAAAAATTTACAAATATAGTCTTATGGGGGCTTTTTTGCCACTAATTTTGTAGCGTGGAATAAAAATTTTGGTTTACTTATTTACTTATATCCAGTTTACGCTGAAATTGTAAAATCAAAAAAGAAATCTAATTAGCTTATCGAAATTGGCATAAATGATTACGAAACCACGTTTTACTAAATAATTCAGCACTATAGAGAACGACGTTCCAAATACAATTGGGTTGGTAGAACGAGTTAAATCAGATCACAAAATAAACTCTTAAACACACTAATAGGCAAGCAATGATTTGTACAATTTGCACATGACTCACGTGGTGTATACAAATAAAAAGGGACATAATTGGCTTTCATGACTTTCTATTTAGATTTTGTCTTTGTACTTAGACCTTTTTAGGTGTCAATTTAATAATTGTTTCTTATAATATTTTTCTTTACTTAAAAAGAAAACATTTGTTCCAATGACATCAATTGTGGTCCGCAAACAACGTGTCCTGTTGTCATATATTTATTATTAAGTTCTTTGGGTTTTAGATATGTATCCACCAAATTGTGAAGCTAATCTTTTCTTATTGTATGATTTCCATTTTTATATAAAATAATAAAACTAAGGTCAAAGGAAAAAGAAAATGTAAACTTCTAAAAGCACAAAAATAGAAAAAGACTTCAATGTAGGATCTAGAGCTTACCATTAGGATCTGCAGACAGAGAAGCCAAAATTTGTCATTCACATACGCCGTCGAATGGAGAAACAAACCAAAAAAAAACACAAAACAATAAATTAAATAAGAAATGAAATGATAAATCTTCTATTTAACTAAAAATACAATGAAATTGTATAATTCCTGATCGAAAATTCTCCGGATTAGAAATTGTAAATATTGGATATCAGTGTTGCCTAACTACATAAATATTTCTATTAACTTGTGGTCTAGATATACAACTCGTTATAAAATTTAAAAATGTATAGAAAATGAGGAAAATGAACATTCTTAGATGTTGTTTGGGAAACACTTTTTTTTTAACTATGTTAGCTGTATATACTAAAAGAAGGTCATTAAAATTCATATAATTAACAGAAAAATAGTCTTCTTTTTTTTTATTTATACCGTTCATCCAATTTTTCTCAGGCTGGAAATGAAACGCCGTTCGTTGCCACGACAGCATAGTATTGTTCCACGCAAACGCTTCCCCTTTCCGATCATCGGAAATTTTCCAAACCCGTTCGTTGCTCTTTTCCGACACGCCGGCCAAACGAGCACGTGACTCCGCCGTCGCCTCATCATAGGCACCATTTTTAGGTGCGGATCCGTCGTGTCTAACGATGAGAGTAACGTATAAAGCGATCAACAGAAAACCGGAATAGACGGCGAGATGGACTTTGATGGGTCTTCTCCGGCGAGTCTCCGGGATTGAGTTGGAACTTGAAACAGATAATGGTTCTTGTTGGGAAGTGACCGGCAAAAGAGATTCGGAGCTTGCCATTTCTATTCTGTTTTGCTTTCTTTAGATTTGATGGCTGTAACAGAATATGGCAAGTCCATTTATATCGGAAAATCAACCACACACAATATATATATATATATAAAAATATTGATTCAGACAGGTAGAGAGAGAGAGAGAACTGGATTGGTTCTGCAAATTGGAGCTGTAATTTTTGGATGTATATTAAGGTTCATACTTACAAACTACTAGTCAATAGTTTTAGTTAATAATTAATTATTAACATAGTGGGGTTTGGGTCAGTAGATTAGATCGATTAGTGTTCCTTTTTTATTTTTTATTGTGCATTTACCGTCAAATTTCTATAAATAAATATTTTAAAAATCATAAAAATATTTATTTAGCAAAATTTTATATTATTTATTTATTAATAACTGAATTTTATTCATTTAAATAGTAATTTTATATATTTTTATATTTTCGTATGAATAATTACTTTACATATTATAATACAAATTTATCTATTAAATAATAATTTTATTTCAATGAATTTTATAGTTATATAAATATATAATATATATATTAGAAATTGAAAAAAATATATATATTAGTAATACATGGTACATAAACTGTATTAATATATTTAAAACATAGAAAATAAATGAAATCAATGATATATATGTTCAAAATTAACAAAATTTGAAATAGTATGTCTAACGAGTTGAAAATCATTATACCACTCATGTTTAAATGAATGAGAAAAATATAAATAACAAATAAATATCTAGAAAATGACATATGCAAAAAATTAGAAGGATGATTAAAAAAAACTAAAAAATGAATGTACATAGTCCATTTTGAAAAAAAAACAAAAAAATTGTATATAGTTTTCACACGTATATACTCTAAAGTATACAATAATGTGGAATATTATATCCTTAACTAAATATTTTTTTGTAGAGCAACATTCTATAGTGTACTTAATAAGAATACATTTGGATAAACATATAATTTGTTTGTTAAAGTAAATATATATATAGTTTTCACACATATATACTGTAGAGTATACTGTAATGTGTAATATTATATCCTTAACTAAACAACGTTTTGTAAACTAACAATCTATAGTGTTCTTAATAAGATTACATTTGGGAACACAATATAATTTTTTTGTTAAAAGTAAACATATAAAATTTTAATAAATAGAAACCGACTTTTTTGAAACATTATTATGAAACGGGGAGACTACTAATACAAGTGTTTTTAACTTCATCTTGTAATAACTTACTGCTAAATATTTATTGAATTGTTTTGTAGGTAGCACATTCCTAAAGCTAGTTAATATAATATATTCAATAAAAATAATAATAGAAATTGATCTAAAATGTTAAAATTTAAATTGCGAACAACTACCATTGTCGCTGTTGTGTAGTACTAAAAAATATTAAAAACAAGATGTTAACGAGCCTCTCTGGTTAATAATAATTTATAATAAGAATATTTTTCTATTCATAAAATTTTTAGAATCCACGTTTTCTAGGAACTTTAAAATTGGATATGAAATACGATTAAATATTTGTGATGAAAAAATCAAATCAATTTATGAAATTATGATTTATAAAATGATTTAAGTAAAGATAGAAAATGTGAAATTTGATCTTTTTCTTTAATTTAATAAGTGTGACGGTTTTCACACGCTTTTTGAATCTCATGATACAATATTTATAAACTGATACTCAACACTAGAACGAAAATCACTTCTGAAAAGAAAAAAAATGAGAGAAACCTGAACCTTTTTAGTGAATTTAGAGAGAATTGATAATTTTTAGGGTTTTAGAGATTGCAGGGATAACAAAATTGCTTGGGATTCACAAAATGATCGCTTGAAGTCTCTATTTATAGAAAATGGTGGATAGGAGGTTTTTAAGATAAAATCTCGATTTTCGGCACAATTCCCGAAAAATCCACAAGCGGTTACAACAACTTTGACTGGATTTTTTGTGGATAACAACCAAATTTTGAACCCGATCGATCGATTTGATATGTACAAGTCCATCCTAAAATTACACACCACAAAGGATCGATCGGTCTGGTATAGACCGGTCGATCCTGAAACCATCCGTAGAACGAGATCGATCGATCTCGTCTAGATCGGTCGATCTTGGAAACACTTGCAATGACGGTTCTTAAAATCATTTGTAGGTCATGATCCATCGATCCTGATAATACTTGCGAAGATGGTTCTTAAAATAAGTCTCTTTGACGACGAGACATTCTCTAGAGCACGAGCACGAGCACGAGCTCGGCAATGGTGGTGGTGGTGCGCACGTGTAAATCTCTTCGTTCTCCTCATAAATCACTTTGAAGTTTAGTTACTTTGAAAAAAAATCATAATAAATATGAGAATTTATTAAGTTCTACTTATTTCCAATAGATCTAATTTATAATCCTATTTCATATTTACATTAATAACATATTATAAATCAAATTTGCTTATTAATATTTTAGCTTGTTTAAATTACTGTCGATTATTGTGCGACCTGATTTATTTGTTTCAACAGATTTGTTCATGTAAAGCGCTCGAAGATACGTTGCACTTATAAATGATTGAGCTCGGTAAATTCTTAAAGATTTTTTTCAATCTAGTTAATTTTTTTTTTTTGTTGATATGCGGATAACTACTGAAGCATTGATATTACTAAATAAATGAGCTTGATCAACGAGTTCGATTCCGTTGAGAATAATTTTCGTTTTTCTTATAAAAATATATAAAAATTTGCGTTGGGTCGATTGGTTTAGGGATCTTTGGAAAAAACCTGTTTGCATGGACAGCCGATAAACATTTAACTATGTAGTTTATATTTTTTTTTTGGATAATTTAGATGTTTCTCAATACTAATTTCTTAAAAAAGAAAAAAAATGTTAATTCTATTTTAACTGGGTTACAGAAAATTTTATAGTCGTATGCGGCGTTATCCAGTTTGGTTTGTGTTCCAAATATATTTGGTGGATAAATGCTTTAGTAAGAATTCTGGGTTTAGGGTAGTTTGCTATTGCCTTTATTTCTCTTATTCCAGATGCATTGTATATTAAAAAAAAAAAACAATATTTTCAATATAAAGCCTTTAATCCAAAAAAAAATAAAAAACTACAATCAGCTATGGCTTTATTTTAAGCAGAAAATGGTGATGCAAGTAAACGTATGCAATAATAACACGTCTAGAAAAAAAATTATAAAAATAAAATATATTATCCTATTAATATACATATTATCACGATCGTGTCACATACCTGTATCCAACAATTAATGGCGAAGACAAATGATCTTCGATTTATTTGTTAACTATTAAATTAATTTGCCACGTGAAAAGATCTCCAGCCACATTTTCTAAGATCAAATTTTTTTTAAGGATTTTAGTCTTTTCAGCTCAGCCGATCACCAAAACATAATTAAATAAGATCATCTTTCGTATTTATAAATTCTACTCGAAGATCTGTTTCATTTTTTTTCCATTTTATTTTTTAATTGTAGATTGCACGAACCTTTTTAAGGACATGGGATTCCTAATTCAGAATCCGAATCAAAAAGCTCGAGAAAGCATCATAACTGAAAGCACAAAAAAGTTTGCATATCCAATTAAAAACGTAATGAAAAGTTTGAATTTCTATTTAAAAATGCGATGGAAATTTCAAATTTCGTTTTGAAGAAAGGAGACAAAGTAACGTAAATAAATAAGATATGTGGTTATTTCAAGTGTTCGTCTTAAACAAAAATAAATTAATTTTAAAACTAATTCAAGCTAAGGATATCGTTCACCTAATGATCTCATCAATAATATTTTTATGTTAGTAATAGTCGTTGACCTAAATAGAAGATTTGTGGTTATTGTATGTCATTTTGTATTCTTTAGTAGATCCACCATTTTATGATAAATTAAGTGTAGGTTTACGAATAAGTTTCAACAAAATATTTTTAAAAAATGTTAGTACAAAATAATTATATTTTTGGTTCGCTTAGGGACATAATTATGTTTAGGCCAGTCATGGAGCCAGTTGTAATGGCTCGAATAAGTTAGAGCGAAACCACTTGATTGCCATATTCATGTGTTCCAGTTCCATCACATTCAGCAAAAAGCAAAGCCGCAGAGTAATAAGAATTGTGAGAGTTCAGATTCGAGTCTTGTTACATCATTTCTATGTTCAAGGAATTTGTTTTTACTGGATTTAAATATGAAGACAAGATCTCATATAATAAAAAGACGACAAGATCTATAAATTATTGGACGTGGGAAAACTAGATCCACATGTAAAAGACCCATTCGGTCTTTGAGATGGTCCATATAAATAATAACAACAATCTATTTGTTCTTCCAACTTCTGAAAATCATCCAAATTAATATGTTGTCCATTTCGGAATTTTCAAAACCGATTTGTCCCATCACCAATTGTGTCCGTCTTGTATCATTTTTGTTTAATTAATTATACGTCTAAGAGTGCGCGAGCAGATTGAATATGGGAAGAGATACTCAAATTATTTGTTTGAATATTTGAACTTTAAAAAGATTGGAATGTGTTAACTTTTTTTAAAAAAAATTATTCAGAACTATCCACAATTGCCAAAAGTATGAGAAATATCTTCATTCCAAAAACACTGTCCTTAGCCAAGTTTTATATCTCACATTCTATTGGGTATATTAAGTAATATTTTTTCAATACCATAATTACCTGTTTTGATATTTACGCTATTTCTCGTCCTGATATGTGAAATAGACAGTCCTAGTAATGTGTATTTTTTTTATCCAAAATCATTATAACAAATTAACATATATATTTTTTTATATATATATATATATAAAGACCCTTATAAAAATCTGAATTGGCCCTCTGAAAAATGGTCAAGTTTCTATGTTTGTTATATCTGAATTGGCGACTGTTATGATGTTCGTTTTACAGTTGCTAGTTTTGGTCGCAGTCGCAGTCGCATATTTGTTCGTTTAACAGTCGCTGGTTTTTAGTCGCTCGTCGCAGATCGCAGTCACAAAAAGTCAGTCGCAAAAAAAAACTAGGATTTAAAATTTATCAATCACTGATCGCTGCAACCAGTCACAATCACTGATTGCAAGTTATGCGACTACTAAACGAATAGTCGTTGGTCGCAATCGCTGGGAACAAAACCAATATCTAGATTTTGTTGGATAAAAAGGTCAGAAGTTTTTAATACAAAGGGAGAATGTCGGAAAAAAACACATGAATTATTAGTTTTTTTTATTCTTTTTAATGTAAAACTCAAGAAAGCCATTAAAAAGAAGAAAATGAAAAGAAAATACGTCTTCAAAACATATGAAGAACTTACAAGATTTTTCCAACTTAATTTCATATAGGTAGAACATTATGTTTTAATTTTTAATTATACCATAATCAAATTTTATAATATTAATAATTTTATATTTCATTAAAATACATTAATTGATGTAATTTAATTTCTAATATAACTATTATTTCAATTCATTCAGAAAAACTTTTAATTTTTAAATAAACTAATTTAAAATTAATTATGGCTATATACAAATCAAAGTTAAGCAAATTCTTTGAAATATATATCACATTTTTCACGCGAATGATGCACGTGACATCATATTTTATTCATAATTTTTGTTTATAAAAATTATATCTCCGGATTAAAACTTGATATTGAATCTTACGAATCTAAGATTAGAAATAGCATTGGATCTTGGTTCTTTGTCCCAAGAGTCCGCACTAGATCTTGGTCCTTTGTCCCAATAGTCCAAAGTTGAAATCACTTAGTTCTAGGCTTTCTTTATCCGATAGCTTGGTCATACTGTCGGATATGGGATGAACTAGTTACTGAGTGTTCTGGAGTAAATAGACCTCACTGACCAGTCTTGAAAATTTCTATTAGTAAATCAAGATTAGGCAAGACTGGGATAGACCTCACTGACCAGTCTTGGAAACTTCTATTAGTAAATCCAGATTAGGCAAGACTGGGATAGAATGGTTCACACATATTAAATGGCAGCAAGACAACACAAAGCTACAACGAGCCTTCCACAAATGCCAAAGAACCCACAAAAAAGAAATTAATATTACAACTTCAAATCTAAAGTCCTTGCTACAAGCCAGTAAACGATGCAAGTTTATAAGAATAGAATTTTGAGAGAAACATGCAGATGGAAATGGAATCAGAGAAGAGATCCAGGTCTCAATGGCGATGAGGCAGTGAAAAAGCATGTGGCAGATAGTCTTAGGAGACGAACCACATGACCTACATATTGGGTCTACCTACATTCATGCCTCTCGACTGAAGGCGTTCCTCCACTGCTAAAGCACCCGAAAGCATTTTCCAAATGAAATATCTGATCTTATTTGGACTCTATATATGATTTGTAAATATAAAAATTATTTTATGTCACAAACTAAGCATATTGACTCCTTAATTTTAGAAACCCACGTAACGTTGACGTGAACTTGTATTTATCATGGCAATTTAATCTGTTTCACACGACACTAAAAGACTATACAAAATAATATTTATTAAATAAATCAAGATCTATTCTTGACCCTAACTAAAAGATTCCAAGATATGTATTAATCTGTGATTTAATACATATCAGTACCATATTTAATTTCAAAATTATACGTGGAGCCATATAATTATTGGATATTTATTGCCAATAAAGCTTGGTAGAAGATGACCTACGATTTGACATGTATCTGACTCGGACGAATACGTTTATATTCATCATTTCTTTGTCTTCAAGTTATCTGTCATTAGGCACACACCAAATAACAGTTACCATAATATATATTTTCTTTAGTTATATATATTTTGAGATTTTAGTTGAAAATCTGAAATTCATATAGGCCATGTTTTTTAAATGGATAATGCATATAGATTTAGCATCTAAAAAAGAAGAAATGTTTATTTTTTCGGCAAAAAAGAAATTGTTACTCCATCTAAAAAAAACAGAAAAAAGGAAATTGATAGGTTATATACTCAAATCAAATACAAATCCAAACAGATCACCGACTTATAAAAAACAATAAAAAAAAACACTGTAGGTCTTATGTTATAAATACAAGTCACCCTAAAACAAATCAAGATCATCGATTCAGTTTGTTTCTCAAAGCGGTTATACGGACTAGAAAATGAAAAATTAACCCTATTTCTTCGTCTGATAGTGCTTGTGAAATTAACTAGTCATGAAACCTGAATTCTCCCACGAAATCGATAACGATCCTGAACCAGAAGATGCTGGTACAATCAGAGTCACGGCAAGGATCTTAGGCGAAGATGATAAATCGACATTCACGACTCTGTCGCTTGCCAAAGACTTCATCGATGATGAGAACGACGAGTGTAAAAGCAAAGAAGACTTGAATTACTTCTTGTTGGAAGCCGGAATCATCGACGATGTTGTGTGTGATGCGATATTGGAGCTAATTTTATATGTTGATGAAGTAACTTGTCGCGCAAGTAATTATTATTCTCCTGGATGTACTCTGAAAGTTCGGTTGGATCTTGTTCCTGATTATCTCGATGATGATAATGATGATGACTCTCACTCTCAGTTCAAGAAGCCCTTCAAGTCTCGTTTGATGATACCAGTAATCTACGGTTTTGACCAGCTAGCAAGCTCGTGGTCAAGTCGCTAACCAGGAAAATATACAACAAGAAAATTAAAAAGCAGCAGAAGAAGAAAATAGACAAGAATATGACTAGCTCGGAAGGGTGCACAATTTGTTTGCAAGAGTTTAGGAATGGAGGAATTGTTGTGGCTTTATCTTGTGGACATGAGTTTGACAATGAGTGTATCATAAAGTGGCTTCAGACCAGTCATGTTTGTCCATTGTGTCGTCTCGAGTTGCCATGTGAAGATGAACTATAGGTAATGCTCGGTTGCAAATTAGTGTACGAGATTGTAGATTTGATTGCAAAATTAGTAAGAGATTGTAGATTTGACTTCGGGTTATTCATTGTAATGAAGCATTGTTTAATATTTTTTTAATCCGATCCTTTTGTTTAACTTTGAGTATGTTTTGCATAGTATCACACTATCACAATACCATGTTTTGTTGTCTCAAACACTTGTCTACAAAGAAACTATATATTTTAATTATATTTATCATTCTTACAAAATATCAGGTTTCTAGACAACATCTCTGATACACACAATGCCTAAACTCCCCTGAGTATATGACACAAGCTCTCATACGTACAAATACATGTACACACACACATTCTATATATATATATATGTATATATTGGACATTATAGCAACGGTTCAAACTAGTACTTGTTCAGACGTAAGTCTAGTCATCATCCATAGAACAGGTGCGACATTTAGATGTTGTTTGTTTTTTAAATTAACATAGGATGCAACAGTGTTTGTTTGTAAATTTATAAAAAAAATTTGGATGTAAAATATCTCAAATGAATATTTAAAATTAAATTTTTACCTTTAATAAAACTAGTACATAATAATAACCAAAAAAATATTTTAAAATAAATAATTATAAAAATAAAATTTTGTGATTTTGACATTTTTATGACAAATAATTGGGTTTTAGGAAAATAAAAAATTTATAGGTTTTAGCAAAAAAAAAGTGAGTTTATAGTTTTGACAGAAAACCATAATTTTATAGTTTTGTAGTTTGGCTGAAAAGGTGAATTTAAGGTATTGCTGAAAACACAAATTTTATAGTTTTGATGTAAAAATTTTTTTTATGATTTTGGCAGAAAATATAAATTTGTAATTTTGATAGACAAAAGCATAATTTTGGCAAAGATACACAAATTAACAATTTTGACAAAAAAAAAAAAACAGGAATTTGCTACTTTTGCAGAAAACACGGTTGTTCAATAATCAATATCTCTATTCACATATTCATTTGCGCCTATTCAGTGAAACAAAACTCAAATAGGTTAATTGTCTTGTCTATTATTCCAACACAAGTGATAATAGTGAGCTTGGGATGTTTTCTTTACCGGAGTTCTGGAGAGTGGTCATGGCACCGCACACAGAGAATGCACACCTCCACTTACAGTATTCATTGACGGCATCACCTTAAGCTAAACAAAAAAAAATATATCAAAACTTGCATCAGAAATGAATCCTCCATCGATCTTGTGACAATTACAATTATGTTTTTTTCTTGAAGTAGACTTGTCTACATACTAGTTGTTCTACAATTTCAAATTTAAAATTTTCTTTTTAGAATACTCTAGAGTCTACTACACATGCTTCACGACCACCTTGTCTCCTCAAACTATCGCACCTAACAACTCCGAGCTGTCTTTCAAATTCAATTAATGGGGCCTTTTTCTAGAGCATTGATCATGCAAATCTCTCTCATATGAAACGGATCGCGAAACCTCATATGAATTGATCAAATCACTCTCTTGGTCACTGGCTTCATTTATGATGTTGTTTACTACATTTTAGGATTCTATATAAGTGATCTTAAAGGTTCTAATGTTTCTTAACAATGTTCTGATCTGATCAAATATGATTTAAAAATATCTTAATTTGTCACTAACAAAAAAAGAGTTTTCAAGAACAGAATAGAAAAAAAGATTAAGAAAATAAAGAAACGTCGTGTTCACATACAAACGAGAAATGATGGAAGAACGCTTTTTTGTTTTTTTCTTCGAACTATTAGCATTCAAGATAAACTACTAACAAGATAACAAGTAACAACAATGAAATCTCCCAAAAAAAGTGTAAATGAAAAATAACGAAATCAGACAAAATGCGCTTTACTTCCAGTTCAACCGGACTAAACCACACCGGTTTAATCAATTTTCAGTGCTTCCTCTACTCTGTGGAAGAGAAAAAAAAAAATTGGATCTGAAGTAAACTTACATGTCGAACGTAGCCATTCATATCCACAAGATAATTGCTGAACCCCAAGTTAAACCGGTTCCAAAACCGGAAAAGAAGGAGAAGATGAATCTTAAAGAGGTCAAAAAATGCAAGTAAAATAAAAAGCTTAGTCCATGTTGTTTAATTTCCTGTTTTGTTAACCCCCAAAGCCCCAAGACCTCTTTCACAAATCCACTCTCTTCTTTTTGCTTGGTCGGCAAGTCTTCTATTTGCCTATATAATTGCATTCTGTCATGAAGATGACGTGATCTTGTCTCATATTGTTTAAGCTTTCAATAGCGTACTAGCAAATTTGACCCTAATAAATTTTAATTCGGTTTTCAGATTAGATTTCTTCTTTTGGTTCGGATCTGATCAAATATGGTTTAAACAACTCTAAACTTTATCACTAGCAAACAAAAGAAAATTAAAGAACATAAAAAAGAAAGAAAATAGAGAAATATTGTTTTAACATTACAAACAAATGATGAAAAAAACGCTCTTTTCTTTTAAATTATTAGCAGTCGAAATAAACTAACAAGTTAATAAGTAAAAACAATGAAACCTCAAAAAAAAAAAAAAAAGTGAAAAACGAAATCAGACAAAATGCGCTTTACCTTCCAGTTTACCCGGACTAAACCAAACCGGTTAAACCAATTTCCAGTGCTTCCTCTACTCTGCGGAAGAGAGAAAAAAAGCCTTTGGCTCTGAAGTAAATTACATCTCGAACTTAGCCATTCATCTCCACCTGATAATTGCTGAACCCCAAGTTAAGCCGGCTCCAAAACCGGAAGTGGCTATGGTATGTCCCGGTTTAACTTTTCCACTTCTCACCGCCTCATCTAGCGCGAGAGGAATCGAAGCAGCGCTTGTGTTCCCGTAGTTAGCCAAGTTTGATATGACTCGTTCCGGTGGAAACTGTAGCCTTGTAGCCACAGCGTCTATTATTCTCTGGTTTGCCTGCAACATATTTTATAAAGATTTAAAATTTAACCATAATCTAATACGAAGGCTCTAATCTTCCACCATTTTAACTCGAATTACAAATCTTTCTTCACTGAAAAATTGATACCATTCTAAACTTTCGCCTTTTTAACTTAAATCTCAGGTTCTTATCAATGAAAGTTGGATAAATGATAAGATTTTGATAAGAAGGTTACCTGATGAAGGAGGAGCCAATCAATGGAAGAAGCAGGAAGACCGGCTTTTTGTAAAGCAGACTCAATAGATTGGGGAACGCATTTGACAGCAAAGCGAAATACTTCTTTCCCATTCATCTGAATACAAGAATATGAAGATTGTCTTGGAGGAAAGTCTCCCAACACCGAGCCATTGGAACTCAAGGCACCATTGGTTTGGGATTCTTTAACAGAAGCATTCAAATGTCTGCAGAAACATATAATATTAACTGTTGATTCTTAAGGGTAAAGAAGGAGAATATGAATCTTACAGAGGTCAAAAAATGAAGTATTAATCTAATTACCTACGACCATCTCCATCGCTGTGTACATCGAAACTAAACAAGCCATCATCCTCAATATCACAAGCCTGCATGAAATGTTCATGTACACTTATCGGCAAAGTTAAAAAAACAAAGATTGATCCTTTAGATCAATTTTTGGTTTGTAATGTGGCAAGCACTTCTTTCTTGTGATAATACACTTAAGGTTACACACTGTTTCAGAAATTCAATGAAACTGATAGACAAACTTAGGATATAATGACAGCTCGAGATTGCTCATAGCTTCATAAGGCACAGTACCTGAACAACCACAGCACCAGCGGCGTCCCCAAAGAGAATGCAAGTTCCTCTATCCGTCCAATCAACAAACCGAGATAAAGAATCAGCTCCAATCACTAAAACATTCTTAAAACCGCCTCCTGCAAAAAACGAAAGGGACAAGAATGAGACACTATCTTATTAGCTACTAATCAGTTCTCCATCTTATTTGACTTTTACCCCTTATATGACAAGCAGCTGAAACTAGACCCAAAACAAATCCACTACAAGCAGCTGTGATATCATATGCCAAGGGGTTCTTTGTGCAACCAAGTGCCTTTTGAATCTGTCATCAATATAGAATCAACCAACGGAAACTTTCATTCCGTCAAAGCTAAATTTAAGGGTAAATAATACCTGTGGAGCAGCACCAAATAGATCATCAGGAGTGGACGTACACATCAAGACTAAGTCAATATCTTCAGGAACAACCTCTGCCATTTCAAGGGCTTTGGTTGCTGCTTCTACTGCTAAGCCAACCAAGCTATCTTTGCCTTCAATTGTAGTTTTACGAATTAATATCTCTCTTATGTATAGCAAGTCTACTCTAATGATGAATGAGTTGAATATAGAGTTACCTGATACAACTCGACGGTTGCGAATACCCGTACGAGTAGCTATCCATTCATCATTAGTATCAACTATTTTTGCGAGATCATCATTTGAAATCAGAAGACTTGGAACTGCTGAACCAGATCCAATCAATTTGCAGCCACTTGGCACTAGCCTTTAAGTAGACAGGACAAAAGGAATGATGAATCAGAGATCATTTAAATGCTTTCGAGTAATTCAAACTCGAAAAGAGAACTATTACATGTAGATTAATTTGGCTAAAAGATAATCTTGAAGCTAGGTTAGGTCTTAACAATAAGCTTGAATCAGGGACTAGTTAAACGCATTCTACAAAGGAAAAAAAAAAGTGTTTTGAGTAACTTCATTAGATGGAGATCAATCTCTCTTAAAGATCTTCCTTAAAGCTAAGCTAAGACTTAATAATAAACTTTTGATTCCAATCTTCCTAATCTCAAAACTTTAAGTTGGATTACAAGAAACGATTTCGAATCAATGGATTGTTTAAGACGAATCACACAGCATGAACAAGGAATCAAAGACGGAATTTTTAACCTGGGTCGTCGATATTCAGAAGGAGATGGCGAAGCATGCTTATCGACGCCATCGACGGAGCCAAGGCTTGAGCAGAAAACCCTTTTAGAGAATCCTTTCGAAACGCAAAACCCAGATCCAGAAACTCTAATCGGGAGGTGGGTTCTGCTTCGCATGGAAGAAATCGAAGGATGAGGGAAGAACCCAGATGCATTCGCCATTTCAACAAATCGAAGAAAGAAACAAGATTGTCTATATTCGGAGTACAGCGAATCGAAGATCTTTCTCTCGGCTCGAGTTTAGTGTAATGCCAAGTGCCAGAGATTGAATCAAAGCGATGAATTTGGCGAGACAAAGAATTCGAGTGATTACAAATACGATGGAGAAAATTCGAAATCTTTAATATTTGTTTATTGGTTATCTGCGTGGAGTGAGTAAAATCAAATCTTCGGAAGTTCCGAAGCAAAGATGCGACAGAGAAGTTTGAGAGTGAGGCAGCTCATATTTGAGGAGATTCCAATGCTATTGAAAACGAACCATTGGTTCCACTGTTAAAGCAATTTACAAATTATTCACAAAATTGGCACTGAAGTTTATGTATTGTACATAAAGTCCACTAAAACACTTTTTTTTACTATGAAATATATCATATAATATTACAAACAATTTCTTGGAAGGGTCCCTTATAAAACCTTATGGAACTCTTTTATAACTAATTTCGGATCTTTTTTCGTAAGGTTAGAAACAATTCGGAAACTTTATTTTTTGGTATTTTTGATGATCTTTTTATCCTTTATATATAATAGATTCTCAGAAGAAAAAAAAATTAAAAAATAGCAGTCTTTGGAAATTCTTATATAGAGAATTTGAAGTTTATATTTTTGTATATATTATTTTAGTTTAACATATATTTCAGTACTTTTATTTAATTTTATATTGATATATAATAGTTTAATTATGAACACTATATGCCATCCTTAGTGCCACCTAATCACCTTTGCACTAGTTTTAACCCTCGCACTTGTCTAAAATTTTTTTAAGATTTTGAAAAAGGATTTCATCAAATAGAATAATCTCTAAAATTCCATCGGTTTAGAGAAAAATGGTTAATAGAAAGTGAATGGGACAAAAACATAAAGGTGGTTGAGTACCGGTCATATATTATAGGGATTTGGTGAACAACTTGAAGAAGAGTATAGAGATTAACCAAATCCACTTTTGAAATTTAATCGAAATGATTACCAATTATCTCATAACCCTTGTTCTCTGCCCTAACGATAGACACTTAAGCTCTGGTATGTTTAGATCACTTGTTAACGTAATCTCTCCAACTTTACTTTTTGAACAAATCCAATGCATCTTTAGGTGGCAAGCACTGGACTTCCATCTCAGCATCAACTCCCATCCGCTCACAAACTTCTTGAGGAGTGATGAAAACTACTTTACATCCATTCCGATCCCAGTTAGATTTAATTTGGTCCATATGTCATCAATAACAACACAAACTTCATCTTCTTTAGGACAATGTGTATGTCACATGCCTTTTGGTCTTTATCTTTCATATTCCATTCTTCTCCAGCAAAGACCCACTTAATTTCTTTGCAATCTCTTCTTGAATCTTCTGGATCTGTAAATCTTTAGATACCACAACCCAAATCACAACATCAAAAGCATCCTTTTTTCTATAAATTTATTGTTGATCTGAGTAAGAAGTGTAGTTTTTCCAACTCTAACCATACCATACAGACCCATAATACCTACACCATCTCCCATGAGACGGTTCCATACCGTTTCAAGGAATGTTTCCCGGCCGACTATTGTAGGTTTAATAGGCCTCTTTATCACTTCAGACGCTTGAGCTTGCTCAGCAACCACTTCAAAAACCCCATTAGATTTGAGATTCTCAACCTCCTTCAAACATTAAGCAAACCCGTTTCCCATAACGATAACTAAATTTTAAAACTTTTGGAGCAAAACCCGCAAAAACACAACCTTTGAAGCTCAGTTTGTCTAGCATTCAACAAAGAATTGACTTGGCTTTCGATGGATTCAACTCTAGTAAGCCATACGTTGACTTGGGAAAGCCTTCTTAGACCTTTCATCTCCTCTCTCTCTCCACCCTTCTTGACAAATCATCTCGCCTTGCCTTCAACTGTTCCATAGTTTTCTCCAAATCTGTGAGATTCTCCTCAAGGTTGTCAATATAGTTCCCTTTTGCACATAACCTTTTAGGGACTTGATCACATGACAATGAGACAGAAAAGCAACCACCCATTGTTGCAAAGACAAAGAAAGATATTTCACAGAGGAAAACATATTTTTTAGGAGAATTGTTAGGAGAGAAGAGAGATAAAGGAAGAGGATAAATTGCCTTACAAAGATGTATAATTGCAGAGAGCATGAAGCATTTTGATCAATGCAATACTTGAAGCCTAAGGGATTCCAAAGCGACATACTCACCGTATGATCATTATTACTCAAGTAAGAGATTATCGTTTACCTAGAATCTCTCTTTGGACTTGAGCTTCTGCTCAGAAACCAAGCCTAAACTGAAACAAATAAAAACACAATAACGACTTTTTATTGTTTTTTCTTGTTAAAGCGTTTTTTTACATTTTTTTTTTGTTGTAATTGTAAAATAATTTAATAATTTGAGTAATATATACAACCGAAATATGTAATTGTAATATTTCCTTTAAATTAAAACTTACACAACAGTTTTTTTCTTACGACAAGAACTGAGATCTATAACGTTTTATTTAAGAAAATTTTCAAAAGTCTGTCAACAATAAGAAAAACAAAATAGAGGAGAAACAGATTTTTCATTTATCGGTTTTTTACATCATTATGTCTTTTTCTAACCCCTGACAGATCAATTTTCTTTTGTTTCTTATGTTTATGCACATAGTTTATAACTTTATCCAACGAATGGCAGTATTGGCACAATATCTTAGGTAATTAATTTACTTAATCAGATCTTTTGTTGATGTGTGTATATAAAGAGAAGTCTTGATAAGCTTGAGAAACCAAGTGATGATCTTCCCATTCGTCTCTGTACGTCTCTGGTTTTGCTCTCTTCCTCACACCAGTCGTCAAATACATCTCTTTCCTCCACTCCTCTGTTCCTGAGCATCCGCATTGCGAAGCCAACCAATTACT
This sequence comes from Streptanthus diversifolius, assembly GCA_039880935.1. Lineage (NCBI taxonomy): Eukaryota > Viridiplantae > Streptophyta > Magnoliopsida > Brassicales > Brassicaceae > Streptanthus > Streptanthus diversifolius. The sequence goes on from JAXGFM010000007.1 coordinate 932,336, forward strand.
GTACTCAAACTGTGAAACAACAACCAAAAGTAGTCGTTAATGTGTTTCCGTTTGGCTTCAGTTTAGATTTGGTTTCTGAGCAGAAGCATAAGTTAAAAGAGAGATTCTAAGTCGAAGATATATTCTTACTTGAGCAATGCCCATACGGTGAGTATATCTCTTTGGAGTTCCTTGGGCTTCAAGTGTTTCATAGACGGATTTGATATCCTTCATCATATCTTCTGTAGATGGAAGCATAATCCGACCCGACAAAACACCGGCGATCCACTTGCTTTGCAGCTCAAACAAAGGAAACGGTACAACCTGAAAACCAAATTTGTCACGGATTATTGAAAATAGGGACAATGTTTCACATTTGAGTTAGGGCCCTTAAGAGCTGTGTTACCATCCATGGTATCCCGATGAAGGAGAGCCAAGGTGCTAATGCTGGAGGAAAGACATCTTTGTACAATGGACCGACACGGTTATCATCTACGGTAACACTTCCATTGGTTTCAAGAAACGGGAAGTGATACTTATACCTTTGAAAAAAGGAAACAACTACTTTAAGTTTACCACGTAAAAAAAGAGAAACCGTCAAACCCAAAGCCGAAAGAACAAATGAGGTTATTACCCAGTGCAATGCATAATAACATCAACCAAAATCGTTCTCCCGTTTTGAAAAACCACAGAACCATCCTCATGGACACGCTCAATCTGCGTGAGATTCAAGAAAACGTTTGACTGTTATTTCTCTTGATCAACGAATTGTGGTAAGTAATACTTATGAGTTGAACAACCATTGAATGCATCCACAGGTTACAGTAACCGGACTGTTTGATAAACGTATCCGCTGCATTTGACCTACAAGCCACATGAACCTCTTTGGCAAATCCAGCAATGTCTCTACTTATATCAACAGCACTTGCAGAGTTCCCAATAAGCACAACAACCTATATAATAAATGCATCATATGAATTATGGGTTACATGATCTTTCACATAGGATCGCCTAACGAATCTGACATTATAATGATCTTTGAAGTGAGTACCTGATATTTAAAAGGTTCAGGGATACGATAATTATGGCTATGCATCTCCTTCCCTGGCCAAGAACGTATCCCTAAACCCGAGAAAATCACAATCACTCGAGCTTTAGTTTCACTGTGTCCATATTCAATCTAAATTTTCGAGATTAAACAAGGGTTCTAAACCCGTAACACGCCAAGCTATTCAAAATCAAGATGTTGAAATCACAACATAATGATGAATTGCAAGAAGAGGATCACAGTCACAGTTGTCACTAAAGCTTATGTTTCACTGTTCCTATGAAGTTCTATTTCTACAATTTTCTAGATTTTTGAACAAAGATTAAAGCTTTAACACGCGAAAGCATTAAGAAGAGGAGGATCAATGGAGACTACCAGGAATTTCAGCGAGACGAGGTTCAATGTAATGTCCATTACAAACAACCACAGCATCGTAAATCTCATCACGACGAACTTTCTTCTCTTTCTCTGTAGATTCAATCCTCCATTTCCCGTTTCCTCCCTCACCGTCGTTTTCCGACGCCGGAGAAACCCGCTCAACCGCCGTCTCGAACCGTACCATCTCCTCGATCGCAAACTCCTTAGCGAAATCTTGCAGATACGCCAAAACTTCACCATGACTCGGAAACCTCCTCGGATCTCTTGATTCTGATACACCGGATCGGATCACCAACGGGAAGTCTCTGTATCCCATACATTCTCGAGGAAGGTTCGTTCGGAGAGAGCCATAGACGCTCGAGTGAACAACGGGTCGAGTCGGGTCGACGCTTAACGGATCGGGCTCGACATGATCGGTGTAGATCCATGTTCCTCCAACCTGTTTCTGCCTCTCGAAGATGACAACCGAGTGACCTTCCCGTCGAAGCTCTCTCGCCGCCACTAGACCGGCGGCTCCAGCTCCGATTACAGCCACGTGGTGCGATCTAGTTGGTGATATGGAAGGTGCCATTGTGTTTACAAGATTCCTAAAGACGGAATATAGTTTAGGTTTAGGCCCTGTGATAAATATGTGGCCCACATAGTCATGAACCACAATTGTTCTTTTCAACACAAAATCCTCAGAAAAAAAATCAAACGGTGCTTTTTTTTTTTTTTTTTTTGTCATCTACTTTAATATTTCAAAGGTGCTGAGTTCGAACCTACCTGTAAAACACATAAACCTCAGACCTGTCTAATGAATGCAAAAATGGTTATCATTATACCACATGATTCCTACCAAACGCTGTGTTTTACGGAGTATAACTAAATTAAGTCCACAACAGTTTAAAAAATACAAAAAAAAAAAAAAACTCAACTTCTACAGTTTTTCAAGTAACAATTACCAACGTTAACGCTTAATGGGTTCGGTTATATCGATAAACCAGTTTGGTTTATGAAAATTCTGCCGAATTGAACTAAATAAAATTATTATTTAGTTTGGATTTACAATTTGTTGCCGACATGAACTGAAGTTTTCGGTTTTATGGTTTAAATTGTAATAAATTCAGTTAAATTTGGATGATTTTAGTTAAGTTCGATTGGTTCGGTTTTTTATTCGAATCTTGGATATGATTTGGTACAAGTTGGTATGATCACCATGTATCATGCTGATTATTCGAATCCTTTAAGTGTATTGAATACCTCTATATGGAATACCTCTATATGGAATACCTCTTTTTGCATCAAATTTGGTTGTGTTAATATGGGGATAAATCTTAATGTATTTAGGAATTTTCCATATTTTAGATTAGAGCACCAAACCAATATATGTATAACTACTATACATGTATAATCTCTTCATATATTGTATTGTTTAGTAACAAATACGTCTTAATTCAAGGTGATGAGAAAAATGTCTTTTTGGGGACTTATGTCACAGAGTATTATAATCTCATACACTTTACGAACTTAAAAGAAATTAGAGCTGGACAAAATAACTGGAACCGAAGAACCGAACCGAACCCAATCCGAAAAAGTAGTACCGAACCGAATTTAGAATTGACAAATAACCGAACGGGTCTTAAACTCTTATATCTGAAAACCAAACTCAAATCCGAACCGAACCGAGAACCTAAAATATAATTATATTTTCAAATATATTAATTATATTTAGGTTTATAATAATTAAATACTCAAATTATAATAATAAATTTAAATTTATTAGTTAATTTAAGATTAAAATAATTAAAACATTCAAAAATTTGAAATATCTAAAAAAATTAAGTTATGTTTGTCAAAATTTAAGTAATTTTTATTTAAATTTAATTAATTTTTATTTTTAAAATATATTATGGGTATCTGGATCCAACCCGAATTTTGGTAGAACCAAACCGAACCCGAACCGAAAATTAAAAATACTAGAACGGTTCATAGTTTATAAACCCAAAAAACCAAAAGACCGAACGCCCATGCCAAAAAGAAACTATTATTACATAAATCATTTTTATTGCTTTCGTCTTTATTAATGAGTTATAAGTTATGGCCTACGTAAAAACAAACTTCTTTGTTTCTTCCTTTATAAATGGCGGCTTTATATAATGGTCCTAATGTGATCATGCCATCACATATTTCTAAAATCACCTCATTATTGTTGCTTTATTCTCACTACTATTCACTTTTAACATAAATAACCCTATTATTTAATGTTTCTCTACACATATCAAGTGGATTATTTCTTACTAACATTCAACTTTCAACATTTCGGAGATATTACAGTGCAATATACATTATTCTGCGTGCAATAAACCCACACACACCCTCTTCCCCGTGGAGCAAAACCTAAGTTTTATAAGTTTGTTTATTCTCTTTTTTTTTTTTTTTAGGATTCGATCAAAGAACTTGGATAGTTAGATGTGAATCTGACAAAATCTTCATATGCTTCTGCGATTAGGTGATCGTCGTCCCAATTGTCCCTATATGTACTGGAATTGGTGTATATTCTCTTGTAACCAATGTAAAACATTTGCTCTCCCCATTTTTCTACTCGAGGATATTCACATTGATCAGCAAGCCAAATATCGTATTCAAACTGTAGAAAAACATAATATTCAAATTAATATGACTCTCACTCTAGATAACGTTTTGTTAAAATGTCACGAAAGAAAGTAGATAAAAAAAGACATGTGTATGTACCTGAGAGTTGTCTGCCATAAGATCTGTGTATCTCTTTGGAATACCCAAGGCTTCGAGCTTCGCGTAGAACATGTTAGTACTTTCCATCATCTCATCTTGTGACGGGACCGTAACCCGACCAGACAAAACCGCAGCTACCCACTTGCTTTGGAGTTCAAACATCGGAAAAGGAGTGATCTCGAACATAAAAGAAACAAAAAAAAACTAACAAGTCAATTGACATAAAGAGCCTTCTACTTCATATAATCATATGAATCTAACAACGCTTGTAAGTCACTAACCTGCCATGGTAATCCGATGAATGAAAGTCTGGGAGAAAGAGCCGGTGGGAAAACATGTTTATATAACGGTCCAACACAGTTATCTTCAACAATAACTTCGCCTTTTGTGTCAAGAAACGGGAAGTACTATTTGTACCTATCATATGGAAAGTATCAATATAATGTTTTCAACACACATTCACTATATGTTTTATTATTTCGTTCCAATGTTAATTAGGTTCTATGCATAATTGAATAATCACCCGGTGCAGTGCATTAGGGTATCAGCGTAAACCGTCTTTCCGTTTCGCAGAACCAACGAACCATCTTCTCGGACTGTTTCAATCTGCAATGCATGTAGCTAAGATTAATCTTACCGAATTTGATTTTAACATGGTATATGTTATTAAAGGGATTAAAGATACTTTTAGTGAAAATCTATTCGCAATTAACTTTGACAAATTGGAGGTGATTCTACTTGGATAATTAAGGTCGATGGTTTGATTCTTACGGTAAAGTGAAGCCATAAATTGTCATAACCGGAAAGTTTCTCGTAAGTTTCCGGTTTATTCGATCTTGAAGAGACATGGACTTCTTTTGCAACATTTGCTATGTCTCTGCTTATATCGACTCCGCTAGCTGAGCTTCCGATCACCACCACCACCTATAAATGCAATTTTCATTGTTGAGAAGCATGGATTCGAGATCATAAAGATTCAAATAGTGATAATGAATCCTGATTATTATTTACCTGATCTCTAAATTGATCTTGAACTCGATAATTGTGGCTGTGAATTTGCTTCCCTGGCCATGAATCTATGCCTGACGAAAAAAAGTTTTTGTTACAAAATAACTTATAATTAATTATATTAAGGAGAGGTTTCTTGAATTCTATTACAAGCAAACCCTCTGTTTGTTTACATAATAGAAGAATGCTGTTTGTCATTACAGCAAAACGTTTCTGTTTACACCATTCACTTTTTTTAAACGTGAGATAAGGAAGCTAGTTTCAAAATCACTGAAAGTTTGAAACACAGAAATAAAATTAAAAAAAAAAGACTAAAGAAAAAATACAAAACTATATAATTAAGAATTTCTTTAAACAATTATTAAAATCATTAGTTTCGACAAAACCGTTGATCGACACTAAATTTTATTATAAAAAAAAAAATAATTAGTCATTTTTTAAGTTTCAAACATACATTAGACCTAAAAAAATTAGCATGATCGACATAGCCAAAAGATAACACATGAATTTGTTCATTTTTTTATAGTTGTACTCTTGAACCCTAAAAGAAAATTTAAAAATACCAATCAATTTGGAACTCAAACAAAAGTGCAAAAGTAAACATACTTTTTTATATAAAAAAATTGACATACAAGCGCCAATATTAAAATATATAATAACGTCAAAATAAAATAAAAAATATAAATGCAATAAAATATATATATATATATATAGCATCATGCCCTACTTAGACCTAACTCTCCTCTGCAAATTTGCACCCCAAAAGAAAATTTAAAATATGCGAATCAATTTAAAACTAAACGAAAATGCAATAACAAACACAAATTTAAAAAAATATACAAAAAATCGCAAACTTAAAACAAAAAAAACAAATGCAACAAAATATATATAAGGCGTAACCTAATTGCTATCCTCTGCAAAGCGTACAATTTTTTAGAAATGTAATTAACCAACATAGAAAAGAAAAAAAAAGAGAAGCCATTGTATAACAGGCAACCCTTACATTATTCAGCTTTATGATATTTAAAATATCTTTTTTATACAATACAAAGACACCCCAAAAACAAGTAGGCACCATTGTCGGATATCATCTTCCTGATCCTCGGAAATAATTAAGAAGGACGAAAACTAATTAACTTCTTCCTAAAAAAATCATCGTACGCTTCTTCTATGAGATCATCATCGTCCCATTCATCGCGGTACTTTTCAGGGTTTGAGACAAGCCTCTGGTAACCACGGTCAACTTGTTGACTTCTCCAAGGTTCAACAAGCGGGCAACCACACTCTTCTGCGATCCAGTCGAGGTAATTAGACTGCAAGAAAGTCATTGATATCATGCTCTTTCTTGAGTCGATATTATTATGCTTTTGATTATTTGTTTACATTTGTTCAAATATAATTATTCTAGGTTACTCTAATTTTCCACCAATCAAAAGGAAACACTTATATTGTTTTCCTCTCACTCATTAGAAAAAATAAAAAAAATTCCCTCTACCAAAAAAAAAAAACAGTCACATCCAAAATTCTTTGGTTAACTAGAAATCCAAAATTACACACGCACACATAATGAGAAATCTTTTTTTTTTATTTACTTTGCAAAAACCATCAAAGTGTTTGAAACAATCGAGACGTATATATTTTATATACGTAATCAATCATATTCGGAGAACGAGCTTACCTGAAGTTTACCCAATTTATGTGTGTGTCTCTTGGGTATGCCTAACGCGTCAAGCATCGCATACGAGGCAATAAGATCTTCCATCATCTTCTCTGATGAGGGAAGTGTAACGCGTCCTGACAAAACTGCAGCCACCCATTTGCTTTGGATTTCAAACATAACGAATTGTATGCCCTGATAAAAAAAACAATAGATCAAAACCAATATGAGAGACGTGACATTCAATATCATTCCAAGAAAAAATATTTCGATTGAGACTAACCATCCCTGGTAAACCAACAAAAGAAAGTCCTGGGGCAAGTGCGGGTGGAAAGACATGTTTGTATAAAGGCTCAACACGGTTGTCATCAATGCTTATATAGCCATTGGTTTCAAGGAAAGGAAAGTAATACTTGTACCTGGACACATAAACAAAAACATATAAGTATAATGAAAAAATCCATCACACATGTTACTCAACATAGATTTATAGTCATATTATTCCTCGGCATAAGGATCGTTGAAAAAATCAAAAACATCGTTAGATTTCTCAACAAAAATGTTAACAAAGATTTCTTAACAAAAATGTATATATATATATATATACAACAAAAACATAGATATAAGCAAATACTAAACACCCGTGCAGTTGAATGTTTAATTTTTACTAATTCTTAAAATAAACGTTCAAATGCAGATTTTTTATATATCGTTATTTTTGTTACTAATTCTTAAAATAAATGTTCAAATAAACAAATTAAACAATTTTGGTAATTATGTTTGTTGAAGTGTGAAATACAAACATGCGATGAGTGAACGTTAACCGATCTAGAAGTAAAAAAATAAAAAAATTTGGTTTATATTTATGAAATAGCTAAATAGTGATATTTTGATGGTTTTTTTTCCAAAATAAACAAATCACTGCAAAATTATAAAAGCATTTAGAAGCTAATCTTTACCAGGAACACGAGCAACGTAAGGTTCTGTATAATGGCCACTGCTAACGACGACGGCGTCAAAGATCTCATCGTTGGAGAATCCACGGAAGTTTTTAGACCGAACCATCCATTTTCCATTAACCGGCTCAACCTGTACCACCTCGGTTTCGAACCGAACCATCTCTTCTATTCTAAACTCTCTAGCAAAGTCTTGAAGATACGCAAGGACTTCCCTATGGCTCGGATACCTTCTCGAGTCTCTTGACACGTCATCGACTCGTGGCACGAACGGAAAATCCCTAAAACCCATGCATTCTCTCGGGAGGTTGGTTCGGAGAGACTCGTAGACACTCGAGTGGACTATGGGTCGGGTCGGATCAAGACTAAGCGGGTCGGATTCAGATTTAGGTGAGTAGATCCAGAGACCTCCCACTTGTTTCTCCCGGTCAAAAACGACGACGGTATGACCTTCACGATGGAGCTCTCTGGCCGCTATTAAACCGGATGCTCCGGCACCGATCACAGCCACCTGTTTAGAACTGATAGGGTTTTGAGCTGGTGCCATGTGTTTTTGATTTTTGTTTCAAGTAGGATTGTGAAATGATCAAATGTTGTTTTGTCCACTCCGGCTTAGGGCCAATGGGTTTATATAGAACTGAAATATTCTCTGGTTCTGAACTTTTGGTTCTTTAGATTTAATGAAGATGAAAAATAATACTAATAATTAACTAAAATATTTTCTTTTAAAGTAAATAATTTAAATAGTAATGAACGTTGAATCTTTAGCAAAATTATAATTTTCACAAACTATACAAAAATATACATGTCGTTTGGGAAACTCTTAGAAAATAGCGCATTGGCGGACTAAATAGTAACGCTTATTTTTTTCATTGAAATATATATATATATATATATATGTTTTGGTTGTATCGCACGTTGTTATATATGTTAAAACAGAATATTATTGTAATTTGGCAATGTTATTTTTGTAAACTCGATACTTCTTAATTTCGCTATAAACAATTTATAAAGAAGAGAAAATCATGTGTAAATTTTCTTTTATGTAAAAAAAAAAAAAGAGAAAACAGACGTCCCGTCTCTAAGACTCTAACTATATATTTTGGTCATATTCACCATTACATTTTCCTTTACATGTTTTATATAAAAAACTTTAATTTGCTCATTGGTTGGCTGGCTCCATAGAAAAAAAAAATTATGGGTCAATTATTCGGAACCTCCAAAATCAAGAAAAAGAAATCCTAATTTTGAAAATAGTAGACAAAATATGGCGAATCAAAAGACAAAAGCAAATGGGAGTGATATAACATGAGACTGAAATACATTTTTAGATAAATCTTTAAGAGAAAGAAATCTCCTTCAGGAGGTCACGGTAATAATAGAAATTTGAAAAAGTAGGAGAAAGAACCGAATAAAATTAACTTATATACAAACTAGTGAAATAGATTGAAGGAGAGAAAGAACATGCACTAGTAATTGTCTAAAATTAATATTTGTTATGGAGTACTACGAAAATAGTAAGAAAAATCCTTGGAAAATAAGAAACTTTAATAATGATGTTTTAGAGAAGAAAAAATGTGGTGTTTATTCACTGTCATAATCCATGTCACGATGACCATACATTCCTATTTATCCGTGCCTCTTCCTCAAATGACATCTTATAACTATCTTTTGTGTTTTTATCATTCATCTTTGAGCTGTTACATTACATTTTCTGGGGGCTAATATAGCTGTATCAGTTTGGAGTAAATATGTGAATTAGAGTCGATCAATCCGCATCATATAGATGAAAATTTGGTAAGTGAAATAAATCTCCAATTGAAGAAGCAATAAGGGAAAGGGTCAGTTCGTAACTTGGGCCACAAATAATAGACAACTTATAACAAAATTAAAATTTGATAGCTATACTACAGTCTACACAACACAACATCTTTTCTAAAATAAATCATATACTACTTTATACACAACACCAAAGAAACATTGAAGTACATGACTGATTTGTGATAAGTGACAACTAATCACATATTATAGTTTATATTTTCGTGATTGTTTTGCATGATTGAAAATTCGACGAACATCTTTGTTTGTTGATGATGCAATGTTTTTGTTAACAATCTAAGGTCCACACTAATTAATTTCATGTGTAAAGTTATTAACTACTCACCACAAAAGTAAAAGAATCTAAGCCCAAACCCGAAAGTTGTTTGATCGATTTAATTTTGTTTTCAGTAGATTAGAAAATGTGGGTAGCTGAACCATTATATTCGTCTTAAATATAGTGACACGTAGCGATGCATTTACGAGTCATAATTAAGGATAGTAATTAAGTTGACAACGTGGAAAATAAGATTGGTCGATCCAATGAATGAACAAATGGATTGCAAGATTTTTAAAATGGATTTTCAGTAGCTAATCCCCTGAATCAAAGTAGAATATTCTATTTGTATTTAAGAAAATTAGAGTTATAACAAAATTGTGCTGTTAATAATTTTTGGTTTATGACAATACCGCAAACTACACCGGCTTCATTTTTTTTTTTGTGAACAACAAAAGTAAATTAAAGACTTTAATTATAATTAAATTATGAGAGGTTTTGCAAAATGTATCGAGGTAAAGCAATGATCAAATTTCCTAATATAACTTGGGTTAGTAATGTAATGGGCCGTTAGCCACTTCATAATGTGTTACTAATACTAATTCGTAACATTGCGCATGTCACATGCAAAAATATATATTATTAAATTCATGCCTTATATGGGTATTGCATGCTACGATCGTAAATTTGTTATCATTATTCATCACCAATTAGATTTCATCCTTACCATTATCATTTACTCCATCTCTGTAGATATATAAATTTTCAAAATTCAAATATAAATAATCAAGTTTTCATTTTTTTCATGAATCATATACACATTTTTAAAACTTTAATCTGGATATTATAGAACCGTGATTATACTATATTAAGAATTAACCCTCAGCTGTGCGTCTGGTATTATAGTTTTACATAATTTTTTTTTTTTAATTTAATAATATTGCATCTATAATTATTTTATGAGTAAAATTTACGTCTTTTTATAATTCGTTTTATTGTTTCAAATTTTTTGATTCAATTTTTTTTTATTAAAATATAACGCACGTTTGTATGAGGTAAACTTCTGCATATCGTACTGGATGAAAATAGAAATTTTAAAATCTTTTTTCATACACAAAGTTATGTTTTAAAATAAAAATAAAATATATCCTATCTATGATTTAACCAGCTTTTTTAAGGAATTATGTTGAAAAAACAAATTTTTATATGTTAATTAAAATATATTAATGAACTAAACAAATAAATTAGATAGAAAAAAATCTGAAAGACATATAAAAGGTACAAACCAAATGTATGTTTTGTTAAATGAAAATGTAGTAAAAAAATATAGGATTTTTAAAGATAAATCTTTGTTAAGCGTTTTGTATAATTTATTTTAAAAAATAATTCAATATTTTGAAGAATTTTTTCTTAATTATCCAAGTTTTTGGAAAGTTTTGAATTTATACTGATTTTAGATTAAAAACATTTCAAAAAGGAAAATATAAAATCATATAAAATCTTCTATTTAAAATTTTTGAAATGTTGAATACAATTGATTTAATGCAGTTAAGAGAAATTTATGAGTATCATTTAAAATAAAAAATAGTTCGGTTAACTCAATTTTGATCTTTCTTACTTATTCATATTTTTTTAGATTAAAAACTAAAATAACTGAATATACATTTATTACTTTAATTTGTAATTAATATTTTTAATTCATTAAATTATTTTCAATGGCATATGATGTAATAATTTAAATTTTTTGGATATTTTAATAAATGTATTTCTCAATTAATATTATAAATATTTTTCATGTCATGATAAATAAAAAAGTTCAGTTACCAAATTAAATTTACAAAATGTGATTAGATCCTATGAGCGGAAGCGTTTGGAGATGTGGCGGATGCATGAAAAATGAGTGAAAGCATAATTATTATTTAAATTTTTACAAAATATAATTAGTTTCGTGTTGAAAAATAAAATAAAATAAAATATTTAGAGAAGGAAAAGTAAAATTAAACAATTTTAAAAATGAATGGAGCATGAAATTCAATGGCAGATAATCTTGTGAGGAATGCAGCTGCTGATCAAGTTGGATGAAATGAGAAAGTTATTTAATGTGTCTGTTATTTTTTTTTAATTATATTTTTTATGGACAACATACCAAAACCTTTAAAACAATTGTTCAATTATTTTTTATGTTCTTACATGTTGAATTTCATATTTATTTTATTTAAACAATTTTTTCTCTTTAGTTTTAAGTATAAAGAGATCTACATTTTCATAACAATTTACTAAGAATTAAAATTAAAATTAAAATATTTCAATCATTCAAAATGAAGATACTGAATTAAATATTTTACTATTTAATTTATGTATTAACAATGTGCTGGTAATATATATATATATATATATATATATATATATAGATTACACGCTTCCAACATATATTCACTGTATATTTTTTTAAAAAAATCTGCTTACTTGCTTCTATACACTTATATTTCCACCTACCAGCTTCCAATTCCATTCAACTTAGGTATATAACCACTAACCTCTTTCTTTTTCTAAAACTTATGAGTCTTTTCTGATTTCATTGGTTGTGTTCAACAGTAGTCATAGATGCATTTAAGTAGCTGTAAGAACTCAACTTTCGGTTCTCAGCATGACACAAAAATACAAAAGACTCGGATGTTTTGTACTTACTGAAGAAACAAATAAACATCCGTTTATCCCATCAAAAAAATCTTGAAAAAAAAATTAGAGGCATTTTAATTTTAGTTTCATTTAATTCATATAAACAAGAAAATCTATAAGCATGGCTTTATTAACAGTTTTTGTATCTTTTTAAGTGACAAACAAAAAGTTATAGAATGATTGTTAAGTATTAAGAAAAAAATAGGATAAAAAGAGATTTTATCTATGCATTTGAGATGATAGAACGAAATAATAGGTTGTTCTATGACTACCTTACGTGAGATTAATGAAATTAATTATTTTATTTGTAGATAGTTTTTTTTCTCAAGAATTTGATTTTTTCATTGCTTCTGGCAGTAACGTTGGTACGGCTATGATTATGTGTTTTCTGGGGTCAAATATTGACATTGATCTTTCTTTTTTCTGAAAATTGACATTATAACTTTAGTTTTCTGGGGTCTTTCTATTTACATATTCTCACACGTGAACAACACATTCACCGGTTTAGCTACCCACCTAAATCAATACACAACCAATGCATGGTCTTTAGAAATAAACTTTGCCACCACCTACTGATGCTTGGTAATATATTAACCTCTTTGGATCCTGTATTTAAACGACTTTATATATATTACACAATACAATATAATGGAATTTCCTAAACTTTTTAGATTTTATGGAAATTAGGGATGATCAGTAGCCATAAAAATCCCAAAAAATGATGCTGCTCTAAGGTGAAACCTAAGAAGATAAATATAAATGAGTAACAAAAAAACCCAAATATAGAATTCTTATATGGATCCGATGGGAAAAACAAAGCAATAAGATTTTTTATTTTTATGGCTACTGATTAGAAGATTTTAAAGGTAGTGATAATAGCGTTACAAAATAATTTGAGCTTTATATTGCTAATATTTACTGTTTTCGTGATTGATAATTACTAAATCAGTAAACTTAGTATCTCTACAATATAAAGTTACTAATATAGTAATATAAGTATATAACATATGAAATCAGGAGAGTAAAAGTTGTGGTTTCGAGTTGATTTTTCTAAAAATTGCTAAGTTGTTGTGATGGGGGGGGAGAGAGAGAGAATCAAGTTAACCTGACATAATTCTCTTATTTTTTTCTTCAACTTCCATATAACACTAGAAATTAGGAGAATTACTAATCTTTCGTTTTTTCTTATTTTGTTTTTCGGTTAGGAGAGTCTATCTCTATGTACAATACATCCTAAAATATATTTGCTTAAACAGATACGAAAGTGTTTGATAAAACAAAAAAACATAGAGCTTAATTGGTAACGTGATGTAGAATAATTCCACAACCATAATGTTTTTTTACAACGCTGAATCTCTTCCAATCATATTCTATACAATTTATTTTATGTTTACATTTTTTCTTTTCTTCTTAACTATAGAGAGCAAAATATCTTTCCCTTGGACAATTTTTTTAAATAAATTATTAAATTTTCTTAAATTTATAACCAAAATCTTATAGCACCTCTAAAGCACTATATTAAAACCACTATATTAAATTGACAAAAAAAAAACTTAGAACACTAAAATCTACAACTACAGCTTACAGAATAAATTCTACAACAAAAAAAAAAAAGATATGTACAACCTTAACCAATCAAGCTAAAGCCGACATAATTGGTGGAAACAATTTACAAACCTTTCGCTTGGCCGCCATTTAGAACACAATTAGCAGAGCTTTTAAAGGTGTTGCAGGAAACCCATATTAGAAAATGATGATTGAAGAATCTATCACCAACAAATGTGCCCCACTAATCGCAAAAAAGTGACCAAGGAAGATATGTTTTAATGGTATGTTGCTACCAATGAACCTAGGTAGCTAAGAGAGATGATCCAAAGGGAGAAAATTGGTACCTCAGTGTAAGAAGCTTTTGTTTGTCTCCTGTTTTTTAGCTCTGCGTTATTTTTCAATTCATGGCACTCTCTGTTTTTCACATTTTCTATTAAAAAAATGAAAAAAAAAACTAAACCAATCAAGCCCTTTATAAATATCAGAAAAAATATTGCTAATTTCTAACCAATAACCCCCTCTCTTTCTCGGTTTAGCTACCCATCTCTCTTCTCCCTTTCAATACACCATTAATGTATGGGGATCATGATATCAATTTGTCAAAACCTACTTAAATCTGGCAATAAATTAACCATGATTCATAACATGACCCTATATGTATAGTACAATATATAAAGAGAGCTCTAAAGTAATACAATATTGAAAACTTTTCAACATAAACTCTATAATTTATTTTTTTATGCGCAATACAAAAATGTATATGTGCAAAAAAGGGAACAAACAAACATTACAAAAACGGTAGGTTCTCTAACAAAACAGTCTCAAAATAGATAACAGATCTGTGCTAATATTCCATCGCTGTATGGTCTTTAATTTTTTTTTTCTCATTTTGCATCATTGAAATTCGACAAATTTTAGTGCACTAAAGATATCGAAAATCTACTTGACGGACACATACATTATGATATAAAAGTTTTATCGTTAAAGACAATCTGTTGTTGTTTATAACAGTGAAAATATCAATACAATGCCTAGTTGTAAAGGCATAAGAATCTCAGGTCCAAAGTTGTCAATTCATCTAGTTTTGCTTTCATTGGACATATCAATACACATTTGAGGTCGTAGCTAAAACCATTCGACTTAAGATAGTGACAAGTGACAATTTTAACGACGCATTATATAAAGCAAGGTATAAAAAACTGAGCCTATATTGGTACAGTTTATATATATAATTCTTGTTTTTACTCTTATTATACTTAATAAATAAATAATCGATAGAACATGTTGAAGAAGTGGTCCTAGTGGATGGATGAGTAAGAACCTATAGGCTATATGAACATGTATTATCTTCATCTTTTTGAATCCTGACGAGCATTTTGATATCTATTTGCAAAATTTATGCGACACAAAAGTAATATTCACGGGTAATCCAGGCCCAATATAACTTGGGTAAATTAATGGGCCGTTGACCTATCTTTGTTGATATACTAATACTATACCCAATTACACAATGGACTACGATGACATTGATGCCGTCAAAAAGTTCGACATATATATATATATAGTGGCCAACGGCCCATTATATTTTACATTTTTAAGTTTTTAACGACTTCAATTTGGCTCCAATTTGCAGACGTATATCTCTAAGCTCTTGAATAATAGCAGTATCACAGAATCTGGAAAGAGTTAAAAGATTTTAACTTTGGATGGAAAGTTGTGTTCGTTGGCATACCAGCTTATGTCAGGTAAAAAAAAATTATGTACTCAAATCTATATATATATTTAATAGAATTTAGACGTTAATGAAAATTATTGATTTTAGACTATTTGCTTAGGTCTACAAAAAAAATAAAGTCGGAGGACTTCTTGTTTTTTTTCATTGTGTTTCCTTTTTGTTTTGGTTGCAGCTAAATCCCTTGATTGTAGTTAAACCGTTGCAGTTAAAATCCCGCGGGTAAATCCACAAAATCTCTGGACTAAGTATCGTAATAAGTCTATTCTTTTCACTCTAGTTTAAGCATAGTCATAGACATGTACAAGTATCGTAATAATTTCGAGCCGAATGTTGAAAATGTAATGTTTTGCCTCATATCGGCTTGGACATATGTTCAAGAACTGCAACCCGCAGCGGATCAGCGTGTGTGGTTTAATAGACATTGCTATAGCTTCATTGATTTCGCTAACACATATAGAGGTTTTGAATCATAGCTTATGATCATTGACTGAAGTTAGAGGAGAAAGTTAGAAACTATTTTTGAGTCTATGGTCTTTAAATTCTTTATTGAACAGATGTGAAAATGATTACTTGTCAAGATTATTTGGTTATTTCTAAACAGTTTTAAGATTCGTTCCATATTATAAATTGGTAGGCCTAATGGGCCTGTTGAATATCATTAAGACTAGGCCTCTCGTCTTTCTTCAGAATTTTTTTCACTTCAAATAATATTCTCCATGTGCCTCCAATAAATTTTCATGATTTCATTTTCAATTTTTATTCTTTTTTTTCACTTTACATCTTTTACAAATACTCTTTAAATGGAATCACTTTACACTGATTATTCTTTCTTTTGAATTACTTTCAGTGAAAATTTGAAATATATATATATATATTTATATTTTTATATATTAATAGAAGTTACAAAATTTGAAATTTTCCAATTATAGTTTTCACTTTAAGGAAGGTGACTTTGATAGTGACGTACAGAGGTATTAGTGAATAAAAGATTATATAGATGCAAAGAATTGAATGTACGTATCAAAACCCAACTGTCTTAAAATTTATAAATAAAACAACTGACTGCGTAATAAAATCTATTTATGACGTTGTAAAAGCCAACGCACCAAAATATTCAGTATTTACTCCAGCATTAATTAAGAAGTCGATTACACGTGGAATATAAAACTAGTTACCATTTTTTTTGGTTAACAAATTTAATTACCATTTATCAACACAATTTTCTACCAAATCATACATCGGAAAAACAAAATTCCCTAAACATTAGGGGAAAATTGCTTTGATAAATGAAATTTCAATGTCAAAAGTTAGAATATTATGAGAAATAAAATATGGTGTTTTTTTTACAGGCGGTAGATTATGAGAAAACAAGGCAATACTGCACGTGTATCGAACACTAGCAACTCGCCGTCGCCGCCACTCACTGAGTCAAACCGAGAACGAACGTCCGAGTCAACCGAGTCGTACCTTAACTCGTTTTCCTTCGAGACTCGGCCCGCTATAACCCGGCAAACCAACATTGCCTTCCTCCCTTTACCTCCCCCAGCCCTATCATGCGCCGTGCAACTACCGGCAAACGTATAGATTGACGCGCCGCCGCCTTTTCCTCCTAGAATTCCCCACGCGCCGCCACCATAGCTTGGACCCAAACAATAAAACCTCATCGTCTCGTTCCCGTCGGCCACCGAACGCGCGTTCTCCTCACGCGATTTCCCGACGCTCCTAATCTTCACGGCTTCACGATACTCCTCGAACCGGGTCAGAGTCTTTGACCCGTTTTGCACTTTGAAGATCATATCGATCCGACCCGAAAACGGTTTCGGGCCCCAGCTCGTCTGGAAAATAATCTCCACCACATTACGCGACTGATGCCCCTCCGCAAGCTCCGTCAATGTCGGTAAAAGCGGATCACGAACTCCGGATGACCGCATCCGGCTCGAAGGGGTTAAAACCGGGTCGGATTCTCGTTTATCGGGTTTCGGATTGGGGTTTTTCGGTTTTGGTTTGGGTTTGGATTTTTTAGTATTGATCACGTCCTTTAGACTCTGAGTGCTTCTTCTGCAGCTGTAACTTGACATTAGATGTTTCGAATTCGGGTTTGGGCTTTTGATCGGATTGCAAACATCATCGAAAGCTTTCGACTTGCACTGCCACGATTTGACCCACCCGTTTGACATATCAAAGATCCGGGCCCAAAGCTCTCAACTTTTTTTTTCTCTCTTTCTCTCTCTAAAAAACTACAGAAGCAGGAGAAAACAATATGGCGCGATGATGATGATGAATATTAAAAGTGTGTTATCGTTAATTACTATATTACCCTTTAATGGAAAAGGAAAGACGTGAGTCTTCGGGTGGGTAATTTTGTCTTTCTAATTATTACGTTTTTTTGCCTTTTTTTTTCTCTCTGGTTGAGTTGTATAAAAAATGGATAATAAAGCATTTTTATTGTAAAACAGAAGTTTGGTTTTGATCTTATGTAAGATAATACAAAAAAATATAGCAAAAAAAAATTGACAGCAGGATTTTTTGTTTCTCATCTTAGTACAGTCTTGTGATTTTTGTTTCCCTTGTGTTATTCGTTAGTTTAGTGTGTGTATCAAAAATGGAAGAAAACAGTTTTGTTTTTATAAAATCAGAAATTTTCTTTTTGATTTTATGTAAAATGATATACAAAGAACAAGTCAGAAATAAATGTTAGGAAAAATTGACAGTGGAGTTTTATTGTTTTTATTTTGGTACAGTCTTGTGATTCTTGTCTTTTTATCATTAATGGATCACACAAGAAAACATAAATAACATTTTTTCAAAAATTACGTCAAGTTTGTAAGTCTATTTGTTTTTATTTCAAGAATAGAAATTCACATGTAATGTCTATTCAATTCAATTCAATTATGGCATCTGGATCTTCTAGTCGATGACAAACCTATTTCGAAATCAATGTGGGTTTCAACGCTATGATACAAAATATATTCAATAACACATATTTCATTTCGACAATTTAAATTATAGATATCTTTTTCATATTTTAACAGTGGATATTTGGTTGCTGCCCTGCCATTACAAAACCGAAACTACTAACCAATCCTTTGGCAAGAATTGTCCCAAATCCTACTATAAATAATTCAAACCCTTGTTTAGGATACGTATATCCATTACCATAATATATATCAATTTATGTATTATACGTATTATTATACAAGTTTGAAAATTTACTAGTCATAATTGATTAACACAAAGTTCGAAAAAAATAATTGATTAACACAATTGAGCAAAAGAAAAACAGTTCGTCGATGTGTTTCTAATTTTTTAAAGCATCGAATTTTGTAAAAGTAATAATTTTTTGTCGTCTTTGAATCAACCATATTGATCAACCTTGTTATTTCTTTTTTTTTTTTAAACAACAATTGTACGTACCTTGTTTAATTTGAATGAATAATCCCCATTTTTATCTTTTTTAAAAATTAGTTCAATATAAGTTCATTTTCACGGTTTCAGGAGTTAACATCGTATAATTCTTAAATCAAACAAAGTAAAACTCTAGATATATATACAGTATAGATATAATATAATATAGAAATATAGATATGTTCTAGGATATGCGTATCTTAATCACTTGTCATCCTACTATTATAAAAGTATATCATTAATTAGCTTTAAGAAATAGGCCAAGGGTCTATCGTGGTTATGGAATCTTTTGGAATTTAGAGATTTACAAAAACAAAATGGAAGAATAGAAGAATAGAAGCTGCCAACGAAGGACTAATAAAACAAGTCGCACTGAAATTTTTGAAATTCTCACATAATGACACCCATTTTCTTCTCCTTGTCGTCTCCTTCTTTTTTTCTTGTTTAATCACACCATTTTAAATGACTACATACAATAATCTACCCTAATCATACTAATCGGCCTTGTTTAACCTACGTAAGCGTTTGATTGATCAAATGGTAAATGCTTATAAATCCTTGTTGGTTCACAATTTTTGCCAATTCTTTGTATCTTTTACATCTTATAGCATATTTCCTCTATTTTAACAGAAGTTTGATGTTTTTTTTACAAACTGTCGTTTTACATATTTTGAATGCAATTTTTTTAGAAAGTTTAATCTTAATCATTCTTCCGAGTAAAGCTTATCTCTTTCAAACTGTTTTGCCTTGAGCCATGGTATGTAATCGGATTCAATGAATAAAATATTATCGTAAAAAAAAAGAGGAAAACGCATTACTACAGTATAAAAAGTCTCATAGACATTTATTATATGTGAGAGAAAAACTCAGAACGACATTTTTTTAAGAAAACTTAATATTATATTTTGATGGGGTTTTAGGTTGTCTCTAGTTGTTTTTTTTAGTTCATTTTATATATCTGTAAATGTACATATTTTACATATTTAGTTATAAAAGTTAAAAATTGTTTTATTTTCCTTAGCTACTATATTTTTGGTATTATAGATTAGCCATATGATTCACAGCTAGTATAAATGCATATAATTTGAAGATTTTCGTATATATATATAACTACTACAATATATACGAATCTCATCAATCAAGCCACAGAGTTATACCAGCTTAATCTGGTTGGATATATAATCATTTGAAAAAGGAGAAAAATGAAGAATTCTATATCTATTTGAAAAGAAAATGTGTATGTCGAAAAGAACAGATCACATATGCGTTTAAAACGGTATATACTATACTTAACATTTTATGGTGAAAATATTTTTTTTAATAGTCAAGAAACTTTTGAGAGAGTGGGTCGTGTAGTAACATGAGGAGGCCACAACGTTGAAATATGCAAACACATAATTAAAACAATTCTATTAAACAATACAACAAAGCAAAACAAAATAATAGAATAATGCATACTCCCATTCCGCACGTAATCATAAATGGTTTGAATTCATGTCCATACTTGACTCAAGGTATTTAATAACTAAACATCAACTAAATATCCTTAAATTTTCAAAATCTTTTCAAAACGACCCTCACTATTTATTTTGGAGAAGTAGATATCATTTATCAAATTTCAGATCAATCCCAAAACTTATTGTGAAACAAATATATATAAATGTTACAATGAATATCTATAAATATCTACCCAAAATTTTAACCAGTGAAAATCCATGTCGATATAATGAGATATTTCGTTTATATATTTCCCCATGTACAATATTAATCGCTCCTTCGAAAAAAAATGAAAAGTCATAAAAAATGAAAAGTCATAAAACTAAGCTGATCCTTTCAAAAGTTTGAGGTTGCTTCGTTGCTTGGAAAAGCTCAGAGAGTATTTTGTGCAAGCTACACAATCCCTAGGGCTTAGTTTGTCATTCTCACTTTCATATTCAAATTACATTAACAGTAATATAATATATATTATAAAGTGTGTAATGATTATAAGATCCATAAAAAAAGAAATAAAGAAATCAAACACGGATGGGGTTTGGAATTGAAATAAAAAGGAGAGCCAAGGAGGAAGTTTGGTTGGGAGGAAACTAGGGTTTTGTGAAAGATGTAAGTTTGTAATTGTAATGTTTTATTTTCGACAGCCTTTTTACTTCACGCTTTGCCCTAAGAATCTTCTTGGTCTTCTCCGGGAACGGTGTTCAAATTCTTTTTCAGTTTATTTTTTTCCTCAATAACTAATTTAATTACGAATATAATGCGGGTGAACCAAATAAAAAAGAACCGAATCATCTCAATCAGAGTTAAAATGTGACACAAGTCGAATATCTCGAATTTTCCTTTTGGATATACTTTTTGTAGTTGATATGTATTTCAAATGGGTATCTGTAAGTCAATATTATTATTAGCATTTCAAATATATAAATTTCGGTATATGTTAAAATTTTTGGATATTTGAATTTTTTGTTCCTTTCATTATTTTTGCACATTACGGTTATGTTAGTGCGCTTTTTGTTAATAAAGTATATATTGGCTACATACTAAACTTATAAAAAAAAACCAAAGAGGCCAATTCTAATGGAATAACAAGCATTTATGATAAAGATTTTGATGAACTAATTTTCAAAATCAGAAGAAAAATTGATGATTGCAAAGCTTTTTTGAATAAATTCTCAATAATAAAAGTTCAGATTGTTTTTCCTTTAGTTTTATTACAATGGTTCCAACTAAATAAAGTACAGTATCATACAGGTTAATAGGGCTCATTTTGAGAATTGTTTTCAAAATTATAAAGAAAATAATCCATCAACAGACCTGTTAGTTTTTAAAACACTTGATTAAATCCAATTTAAAGAGCTTTAAATGTACCAATTACATTTCTCCCCCCATATTTCAAGAAATAAAGAACCTACGCTGACAAGAACGTACGCTGTTTATGCACAGGTTGACCAGAAAAAAAAGTATATTTATTGATCATTTACAATCTCAACAATTCTCATCTATGCACCTCTTATACCGTTACAATCTCCCACCCTATCTCTTTCTAATTAATCAAAAGTACTGTACAATATAAACATAATTACCATCGCATTCATTCATTCATTGTCATGCATGTGTGGTCTGAATCTTAATTCATATAAATATATAAGCTAGTATTAAAACCCCTGCGAATCAATTCACGATCGAGAATAAATTAATAGATAATATTTAATTACTTTGCATGGTTTATCTCTGTAAATATTTGGCCATATAATAAGTTTGAAGACATCTTCTTCAAAAAAATATTTTCACAATGTTTGGATCCGGATCCGGATAATATTTTTATATGATTTATAAAACCGTAACAATATATATCCGAAAAATACTATATGATCCAATATGTTATCTCATCTGATCTAATCTAAAATTTGGATATTCACAATGTTTGGATCCGGATCCGGATAATAATTTTATATGATTTATAAATTTTTTATATATTTATTTTATTTTATCATAAATTACAAATTTATATTTGCTTTTTAACTAGTATAGTTATTTAGTGATTTGTGTTTTATATTTATATTTATTTTTTTCTATTTTTCAAATTTAAAAGAGGTACATTTCAAATTAAAATACTTGTTCTTTTATATAATATTTTGTTATGAAATTTTATAACTTGTATTTTTTTCCTTTTTTATTTTTATTATGTCAAACACTAAGAAATCTATAAAAAAAAAACTAAGAAATCATATTTTTAAAATATTTTAGATTTTATGTTATTATAAATTACGTAATAAAAATTGTAAATGTATACTAAATTATGGATCATATTGGGGTGTTCGTCGGATACTCGGATTTTTTCAGATGTCTGAAATTCAAGTATTCAAAATTTATGGATCCATGATAGAAAAATCACGGATTCGATGGATCTAAATCCATATTTATATTTTTTGAAATTTGAGGATATCCAATTCGCCTACTATTACTAAATTAATGCGATGTTCATACCTAATGTCCATGACTCCATTGGATATCTAAAAAAGCCCATGGTTTCTATAACAATTTAGCTATTGGGCCAAATATATGATCTAAAGCCCAATATGTTAGACAATGAACGTATGAAGTCGAGAGTGTCAATTTTGAATTTCTTTTAACTAGAGTGGATGAAATTCTTCAAATCCGATTACATCTCTTATCAAAGTCCTCTCTAAAGTCTAGTATGTTTATTTTTTTGCATCTAATATATTTCGTAATTGATGGACTAAAACTGAATAAAAAGTTATAACTATTGATTCTACTAAATGTTAATGAGCAAGACGTAGTTCTATTTATCGACAATATCTTACAAGCAGGGTCTTATTCTCGTAACTCTTTCTTGTGTTTGTTGATTTAATTTTCTCGACGTTTCTTATCTTTTGACACATGTTGCATCAAAAGAGATAAATCAAAATATCTTGAAATAAATGTATAATCGCCACTACTCACATATAAATTTATAAATAATGAATTGATATAGATGTTTTTGAGACATCAAGTACACAATCTGTAGAATGGATAAATTGTTATTATGTATGTGACACGTGTACAAGTCGTAAATAAGACATCTTTGGTAATCTACATGAAGAAGATGTCAAATATCTCATCATTTTATCTTGTTTTAACTGTCTCGGGAAGGGCAAAAAGAGAATCAGCAATTTTGCTATCACATAACCTGAAGAATATGTTAAATTCATAGAAAACATTAGTGTATGGAGATTGAGTAGCGCGATTTAAAATGTGAAATGTTTTTCTATATATGTAAAAACATTTATGTGTGGAGGTTGAGTATCACGATCCGACATGTTAATTAAGTTCTTTGAAAACATTAATGTATGGAGGTTGAATAGACAAGGCTTCTAGTTTTATCTGTCTGGCTAATGTCTTGACAAATCTTTCGATTTTGTCAGTTCAGTCAGCTCATTGAGTTCTAAGAGCATCTCCATGGAAGTCTCTTAAGTTGGTTTCTTAATGTTAAAATATTAAAATTAAATCAAAAGTAGGTGAGAGAAATAGAGAAACGGTTCTTAAGTTTCTTAACTAAGAGTCGGTTTTCAAGAGTTTATAGACATGTGTCCACTTAAGATTGGTTTACAATTTGACAAAATTTAATATTTAATTATTTAATAAATATATATTAAAATAATATTTTTTTAATAAATAAGATACTTAATAACTGGGTATCTCCGATGGAGATGCTCTAAGTGTAGTTACTTTTGAACAGATTCTCGAGCGTTGTGTTGCAAGTTTTTATCGACAATCCTTGGATCCTATCAATTTTCTCTACTTCATGCATGTTTTCCGTCTTCATTAAATTGCTTTGTATTACCTTTGACTTATAAAATCTGAACATTCCCCAAACCCCAAAGTGATATAAAGGATACTCAGCAAAATAAAAAGAAAAAAAAAATAGGTTGCTTAAAGTATATCTATATGTCGGAACGTTTCCTTTTGGACGATATGCCTAGTTTCTAGAGAGCAATTGGATTGAAGCTTTGTCAAACAATTTTGTTGATTAAAAAATATTACCTAAAGGATAAGTTCAAGAATAAATTTTTTTATCATAACCTAACAAAACTCCAAAGATTTCACCTTCAAAAATCCATCTGTTGATTGCCAGATCAATGTTCTAAGGACCACCTATGCATAATTTTATTCTTGGCCTTTCCCTCAACTTCAACATATTAATACTAATCATAGTAAAATAATTTTCAGTTTTGAAACGAATAGTGTGGTACTAATTAGATTTATCTACAACTTTTTTTCGTAAAGATTATTTATGTAGTGATCTAAAAAATCGATTTTTTTTTAATTATCCGTGTTCATTATCCTCCATGTTTAAGATTATAGCTAATTTTACTGATCACTAGTTACCGAATAAAATTATATGAAAGTTTTGCAACAAAAATTAATGAAACTAAGGCGCAAAACCTTTTTATTTACCAACAATTATTTAGCGAAAAAAAAACACTCCAAGTTTTTCATTCGTCAATCTGCCACCATAGAATTATCTAACACTTATATATATATACATATAATGATATACATAGTCATTGAAATCAATTAATCATGTAATATATATATAATCAAGCAAATGTTGTTACTTGTTAGCTTAACTAGTTTAAGGAATCTTATGGAATGCCAGATTCCAGAGTCAATGCGCTATGTTTAAGAAGGATATTAATTTATGAGAAAAACCTCTTTTTATCTGTAATCTAAAAAGAAATATAAAACCAAAGATTCATAACTTCGTGAATATTCTTATTAAAATCATCATATGAGGTCACAAAACATCTCAGCCCATCCGTCAAGATACTATAAAAGCCACCTCGAAGCCACCAATTTATCCTCATTCCAATTCACACACACCAAAGTCTCTTTTGTCTCTAAGCAAAAGAGGAACTTAACAATGGCTTCAAGAACCAACAGCTCTTTAGCCATTTTCTTGATTCTCAACATCCTCTTCTTCACAAAAATCTCCGCCTGTGGCAACTGCGGTTGCCCATCTCCCAAGCCAAAACCTAACCCCTCTCACAAGCCAAAACCTAACCCTAAACCCACACCAACCCCAAGCCGTAGTCCTAGCCCTGCCACAGCCAAATGCCCTAGAGATTCCCTTAAGCTTGGTGTCTGCGCCAACGTGCTCAACGGGCTACTCAACATTACCCGTGGCAAGCCACCGGTCGAACCATGTTGTACGCTCATCAAAGGACTCGCTGATCTTGAAGCCGCGGCTTGTCTTTGCACCGCGCTTAAGGCTAACATCCTCGGGATCAACCTGAACATCCCCGTCTCTCTCAGTCTGCTTCTCAATGTTTGTAGCAAAAAAGTTCCCCCTGGCTTCCAATGCTAATCAAGATTCTAATTATACAACCAAAACTTCATGTCAACAAACATATCTTCTTCTTTAGGTGTACAAGATGATATATATATATATATATATATAAGATAGATCCTATGTATCGTCTTTGTTTCTCTTGTTTTTGTGTGTGTGTGTTTATTATAATTGTATATGTATGTATGTGATTCCTACAACTCTAAACTTCACAGTTATTTTTATCTTGTTTTCTTATACAGTCATTGGGGTGATGTTGTATGACTGGTTGTATGAATTAATAAATGTTATGTTTAATAATTTTTTCGATCTTCCAGTACTTATCGCTATACAACATGAATAAAATCTTATATGATTTTCGTCCAAGCGAAATACACGAAAAGAATCATTTCGAAATAAGATAAATATGGATTTCACTGTCACAGATTCTATGTCGAAGATAACTTACTCAAAGATGATGCAACTCGGCCATATATGGAATATTTGGTGTCAAGACTCTTGTGTGATCGCTGAATATTGGATCATCTTAACCAAAATTCTTCGTATATAAGAAGAACATTATTTTGTTAAAATTAAGTTAAATTTTTAAACATATAAACAAAATATCATACTGGAAAATTTAAGAGAGAAATCCTGACTTTTTAATTTCCAAAATTCTACGAGAAAAGAAATTCGACATAGATGTGGAACATGTCACTACCAATACCACATTTATTATTATCTTTATTTAACTTTTGTTTTTCTCTTTTGCATAATATATTTCGTCTATTCGATACTAATCATATTTGTACGGTTTGATCCACGCCGGTTATTTATTAATACCTTTTTGACCCTACATATATATTCGGATTTATATGCTTCATACATAAACATGTTTAATACTTTTCTTAACTTATTGAGATATCCCATTGTCCGGAATTATAGAAAGCCGGCGTAATTATATATACTGGTATGCTGTAACTATGAAAATTTTATTAATAGAACATAAAGAAAAATAATATGATTTTATTTAAATGTTAATTCGAACCTCATCTTTTCCTTTTATTTTCACAGCTTATCATTTTTATAAACATATTTTCAAAAGTTTAAATGAAAGTATAGTATATGTGTGTATATAAATATGTCTATTTGTTGTCAATATATATATATATATATATATGTCTATTTATTTATATGCCATTGTCTATACATACAACTACTCTGAATGTAGTTATGATAATATCCTTGAAGCTATATCTAATGATTTCTGCAAGGAACATACAAAATGCCACATCACTCATGATCCCATATATATATATATAACTATATAAGATTTAATACTATAGTGATCTTTCTCGCGACTGGAAAATTTAGTAAATGGGACATTTAAGTGTACGTAAAATTTGATTTTTGCTATAACTCATTCACATGATACGGTATCGCGTGATATAGAACAAACAAATAGACATATATTAAGCATACAATAAAGTTGAAATTAAAGATCCGAGGAAAGACGTAACGTCTAAGCTAAAAACTTTTTTGGCTCCATCATGTTGTGGTCAAAGTAACTGATATTCATTAGCTAATTGCGTTAGTCATCAATTTTCAATTAACGCAAGTTATTGGAGTTTCCAAAAAGAATATAAAACTTGATCCAGGAGAGCACGTTATCCACACAATTATAAAAGTTTTTTTTTCATTCTGATTCATTTGAAGATAAGTTACGCGTTTATTGTCGAAATATAGCCCAAAAATTATAAAAACAAAAACAAAAAAATAGTCCCATCTCTCAAAGATAAATAACTGATAAAAAATCTTATAATATAATCTTAATAAATATCATAATTTGTATGTATTACTTTCACGTTGAACATATTCAATTATTGAACATATTCAATTTTATATAATAAAATTGCACTCACAAAGTTGGACGTTCCCTTCACTTTATTTGGTTCAGGATGTTCCAATTCATTGGACTTTCAATCCATCTTAAGCTCAGTAAAGTTTTTCACTCTTTGCTTCACTATGTTGTTAACGTGAACCCTCATTTTGTAAAAGTGTTAATTACACATGTCTCTGTACAAACAAAGTTTCATTTTTCTACAATACATATTATTAACCTTATCTTAATAAACATAAACATAAACATAAAAATAAATTGGTGAACGTTGATTGTTGCCTATGCGGGGACGTCTTCCGAAAACCCCGATTTAGACCTTTTTGAACATTAAGAAAGGTGCTATATATATTCACTATTTTAATAATATGAATTTATTCGGAATTTTTACTACACATATCGTAAAATTATGAACAAAATAATTGGACTAATTTGCATTTTATGTGCTAAAAAGGCGAGACTACGGTTTTGTGCCACGATTGTGTTGCCTGTCATTTCCTAGTTGGATGGTCCCTAATAAAAAATTGAAATTCAATGGATCTATATTGTGCCCGTGAACATTTTTTGTTTTCATACGCACTCAACTTATGTAATGATATAAAATCTTATCTATATATAATTTGTACTGTGTAGATACATAGACTGTGGAACAGTATAAGCTCTGTGCAGTTTAAATTGAAACACGTTGAAAATAATAACTTCCATGTACTGGACCAACTTGGAAGAATTAATTAAATTGTAATTTTTGCATTTTTTTCTGGATTCATATGTGACAAAAGTTTTTTTCTTTTCTCTAGTAATTTCTTTTTATCCAGCAAACAAATTTGATTCGTATCTTTACACCGCTTTTATTTGGCTAAGGACAGTTTATTTATTTGTATAGTCGCTTACATTCACTAAAAAGTCTTAAGGTATTTATTGTGAATCTATATATATCAGAAAATTGATAACATAATCCATAACACAATAGACACCTATTAGTAATATATGTATATATATATATGTGGTCGAAAAGAAATGATGACTGATGAGAATATATAATGTCCATCGGTCCATGACCTTACCATTGGAGGCTTTTAGCATAGTTTAAACACATTTTAATAATAAAAAAAAGTATGAAATAGAGCATTAAAAAATTAGAAACTGGAGTTTTAAGAAGTGGTTAAGAAACTCACTTTACACATGTCATTTTATTAATGGGTCAATTTTTAATAAATTTTTGATTTAATTAAATAATTAGATTTTGTTAAAATATTAATTTTAGTTGTGGTAAGAAACATCCCAAGTTTAGCTGTGTTCTACGACAAAAGACAATAATTTGTAGGAATACTGCTTTAGCTATATTCTCTTCTCAAAGGCTTTTCCGGTACGTACACATAAACACACATGCATTCCCCATATATGCATGCCTATATATATGGAGAGATAGAGAGATTAAAGAGTCAAATAGATGGACAGCAAGAAGCTGGAACAAGTGAAACGAATGCTTACAGCAAACAAACAACTAAAGAAGTTCCACGAAAAAAACTCTAGCTTAATTATAACAACGACAACAACAACAAAAAAACAACACTTGTTAAAGCCCTAGATAATCAACAAACCTGATCATCATCAAGAGGCCCCCATGCATATATATATAAATATATTTATATTATTACAAAAGCGTCGAAACCCTTGCAATAAATCGTACGTTTGCTTACTCAAGTGAGAGGAGGGCAGACAAAACCAGGAGGAGGATTGATACCACAAGTGATGAGAGCTTGAAGTGCAAGAGGAATGAAGATGTTTAAGTTAAGAAGCTTAAGTCTTATGGTTGTGCACAGACAAACGGCTGCTTCTAACTCAAGTAACCCTTGTAACACAGGACAACACACATTCTCCACTGGATTTCCAAGTCCTATATGGATCAAACCTCCCAAAACGTCAACACAAGCTCCAAGCTTCAATGCGTTGATCGGGCACGTTGGTTGTACGCCGCCACCTCCTCCTCCGGAAGGTGGACCACCGTGGTACGGTGGATAACCGGAAGATGGTGGTGGAGTTGTGACCGGAGGTGGGTTAATGATCGGAGGGAGAAGTCCTGGAGGTGTTGTTATTGGAGGGAGAATTCCCGGTGGAGTTGTGATCGGAGGAAGGACTCCTGGAGGTGTTGTTACCGGCGGTGGTTGAATTGGAGGGCTAATAATCGGAGGGAGAACTCCGGGAGGTCTTGTGATCGGCGGTGGCCTTACCGTTGGTGGTGGATAGACCACCGGAGGAGGTCTAGTGATTGGCGGTGGCCTCACCACTGGTGGTGGATAAACCACCGGAGGAGGTGTAACAAACGGCGGTGATCTCCCTCCTCCACCATGATGCGGCGGTCCTCCACCACCACCTCCCCCGTGATGCGGCGGCCCACCACCACCACCACGATGTTGCGGCGGTCCGCCACCTTTTCCATCGTGATGTGGCGGTTTACCACCACCTTTTCCACCGTGATGTCGTGGTGACTTGCCGCCTCCTCCACCTCCTCCACCTCCACCGCCACCACCACCGCCACCTCCACCGCCACCGCCACCTCCACCGCCACCGCCACCACCACCATGATGTGGAGGCTTCGGAACAGGAGGGTGAGGGTGAGTGCAAGGAGTGCAAGCTTGGATCGTTGGTGGCAATGTGATGACCGTGACGATCAAGAAAATGAAGAAGGAAGCCGAAACCCTCGAACCCATTATTGTTAATTAATTAGGGTTCTTGAATTTTCAAGAATCAAACTTTTACTGCATTGTTTGTCAAATCTGTTGGCCAAATAGCATATCAATATATAGGTGAATTTTAAGTGTTACCCGTGACTCTCGTAAGGATGGAAACCACTAAGTAATGACTGTATAAGTAGATTCGATTATTCGGTATGGTACGTACGAACATGTGTAGGGCATGAAAGTGAAGAAAAGAAAAGTCCCAAACTTCGAGAAAATTTTGGAGCATTTTATTGCGTTACAACTAAGAAGTTTTGGAAATAAAGTTTTAGTAAAAACTTTGACTGTTTTTTTTTTGGATCGTTGTTGGTCCCATGCAAACTTCTAGGTCAAGCCCGTGACTAAAGTGTAAACAGATTATGATCACTGTCTCGAACTAAAGAGTCCGTGAAATCGTTTGTTCTCTTATGTGTTTAATTTTTTGAAAATTTCTATAATGATTTTTTGGAGAGGACGTTTTCTGAAAATTGAGAAGAAGAGACAAAATAGTAAAAGCTTCTGAATAAGTTGGAGGGTTTTGTCGTCCGTACTTATGATGAGTCCTTGCCATTCTTAGAGGGAGAAAGCGAAGCTAAAATACAAAGGAAAGAGTTGCATAATATGTGTACTTAAAGAGATCTAAATTATTCGGGCTTCAATCTTGAGTGATCTTTATGAAGGCCCAATAAGGCCCATTCTCTGAGCTTTCTGAGATTGTTTCAAAAGTTCCGAGAAACTTGGGAATGAAAGAGGAAAAAGCTATCAGCATATATTATGATTTCGTCAAAGAGTTCATAGAAGCGGATAAGAGTTCCAAATCCAACCTCCTCAAAGTTTGTCCATGCTCTGTGCATCCTTTACCAATGGAGCGACAAAACAATAGAAGAAAAAGTCAATGTCTATAAAAGATTAGGCTTTCATGTTGGTGATGTATGGGCATTGTTCAAGAAGTGGCCACACTCTCTGACATACTCGGAGAAGAAGATTCCTCAAACCTTTGAAACCCTTAACAAGTGTGGACTACTCGAAGACGAGATCCGCTCAGTGTTCATGAAGTTCCGCTATGTGTGGGAGTTTCAGAGCAGAATATATATAGAACTCAGTTGAAAAATTTATAGGCCTAGGATTCAGCAGAGACGAGTTTGCGATGATCGTAAAGCGTTTTCCTCCGTGCACTTGATTGTATGCAGAGACGGTGAAGAAGAAGGCCGAGTTTTTGGTGAAGAAGATGAATTGGCCACTAAATGCTTTGGTTTTAACCCGTCCAGTACTTGGATACAGTTTGGAACTGTCCCGATCTGTAACGTAATCAAAGCTCTCATATCTAAAGGATTGCTTGGAAGTGAACTTCCTCCAATGTCGCTTGTTTTGGCGAAACCAGATAAAGCTTTCTTAAACAAGTATGGGAGGAAGCACGATGACAAGGATCGTATTTGTATACGACATCCACATAAAGTTGTAATTTTGGTCTCATTGTAGATCTCATTGACTCTCTTCATGTGAATTGTTATATTCTCTGTCATAAGTTTTTGGATCATATTTTTGGGATCAAGCAAAATTATATATAAATAATGTATTCTTATATAAGGATGATTCATTATAATAATAACCATTGAAAATACTTCAGAAAACAAAAGAGAGTGACGTATAGCAATAGTGACATACTCAAACATCAAACCAAGACGCAACGTACTTAAAAGTAGCAAAGATGTTTACTTGCTAACTTCGTCTTCGGATTTACTCCTCAGCCTTCTCCACCGCAACTTCCGCTGGAGCTGCGGCGGTTTCCACGGCTGCTACTTCAGTGTGTTTCTCCTCCTCTGCTTCTGGCTTCTTCTCTTCCGCCACAACCGCAGGAGTTTCCTCTGTCTTCGTTTCTTCGTCTTCCACTTTCTTAGGCTCTACAACTTCCTCAATTTTGCTCTCTTCCTCCACAACCGCCGGAGTTTCCTCTTGAGCTTCTTCCTCTTTCTTGATCTCCTCAGTCTCTATTTTAGTTTCCTCTGTTTCTTCAGTTGATTTCTCTGTTTCTTCAGCGGCCACGTCTTTAGTCGTTACTTCGACCGGAGCTTGGGTTTCTGTTACTGGAGCTGGAACAGATTCGACCTCAACGACGGCGACGGTAACTTCCTCCGGCTCCGATGTCTTTGGTGGTGGCATCTCGACGTTCTCAGCTGCTGCTGGAGTCACTTGTTCAACCTGCAAAACCATTGTCACATAGATCAACTCAGAACTGCGTGGCGTTTTTGTTTGGAATAAACAGCAAGTAAAAAGTTATTTCCTTTTTCTTTTGCTAACAATTACAGAATCAATCATATTCTGTAACTATATAGATCAATATGATATACATCTATAAAACTATAGCATGTAGGTGGATTAAGACAAGTGAAAACATATAATATGATGTTTGATTTTATTTTTCACGCCTTCATATAAAGAATCTGATAGTAATCAAACTATTGGACTAACAAGAAAAAGGCACTATATATTAAGAAAATTGCATACATCGGCGGTGGCCATTTGAATGTGTAGAAAAAACGAAAAGATCAAAAAAAAAAAAAAAAAGAAGAGAAGAGAAAGAAAGTGTGTGTTTGTGTGTGTAGATGGGTTGATGAGTGAAGAGTTTTGGTCGAGGAGATGTCTAATTTATAGGAGAAACAAATACTCCTTTATCAAAAACAAAAAAAATAAATAATATATCTGTCAAAAAATGTATTTTCTAATACAAAATCAGTAATAAAAAATATGTATTCTATGGCAATCATAATTATGTGAGATGAAAGAAGCTTTTGTTGTATATTGTTTTGAGAAAGAAATATCAGGTACAGTATATATTTATCATATACAGATGATCAACCACTTGCCATTAATGTCTCTACTTGCAAATATTTAAAATTAGTATTTATTTTTTGTAAGAAGAGTGATGATGGGTCAAGAGAAAATAGATGGCATATACAATATTTTTAATTTATGTAAATGATATGGAATCAACTCTGATTAACAGTATTGAGCCGTTAATTAGAGTTGATTCCATATCATTTACATTAACTACAATATTGTATATAAATACCATCTAACAGTTGATTGAACGGTGCATTACAATTTTCTGTACAATAAAATATAAAAATTTAAATTATAAAACTAGAGAAAATCGTAATGCTAGATGTCGTGTTAGATATTGATCATTCGTAGGTGGTGTTGAAGACGAAAAAATATATAGTCACTCGGTTACACGAACAGGCCAATGATAACACTCTTGAACATTAGTTTAAACTTCTTAAACAGATTGATTAGTGGTCTAAGCTTTCAAAGCCATTGTAAAACTAACTTCAAGGCAGCCCAAACAAACAAAGGAATCTGAATGTGCTAACAACGAATGGCAGTTTATATCTAAGCGTTACTAAATGTGCAACTTTTTATTAACTGTGTGCTCTAAAAGTTAATAGCATGCAATAGACTGTCATGCATAGCGATATAAAACTATTGAGCATGCTGGTCGAATCGTGCGGTTCAACTTATAAAAAATGTGACCTAACGATTTCAAGTTTGAAATACCAGATTTTTTTGATCACACGTGGCTAAAATCAATGTTTAACATCTCAAACTTAATGTTTTCTAATGGTTTTTTTCTTTAAATAGTCGTTGTGACCTTTGGGCTCAGATCCTAACAAGACACTATAGGTGTTGCAACTGATGAAAACTTTGCTTAGATTGTTGTATACTGTAGATCGTTTCAAATTTAGAATCTTTTTTTTATAATTGAGATAGCATATCCCATAAAATAATTGATAAAAGTATAGTAACAAATAACAAATTTAAGCTATATCAAAAAGGGATCCTCATAATGAACTCTAGTATTTGGATTTTTGCTTTTTGCTTAACATTGTACAAAGTGAATTATTTAATGATTCAGATAAGATATCACATGGAATGTAAAAGCACGATCGAGTAACGAATAGTACATATGTTTTCTATCCGGTGAATTTTGATTTGACCTTAGTTTATTTACAATACGGGATGCATGTAGAAGATATCTTGTTGGTTTTGGGACAAAATGTAGTGAAATATCTTGTTGGTTTTTGGTATCGGTAGCTAAAATATTCATAAGTTAAACATGTTCTAACTTTTTTCATATTCTACTTTTCTCTTTCAAAAGTAGGTTTTGTGTTCTTAAATATATGATAGAATATTAGCTCGTACATTCTAACATGAATGAAGCAGGTTAGTCTTATATGTTTGGTTGTATCATGAGATTCAAAGAATGCATATAAACCGTCTCATTGCGAGCATTTTATTGAGTTAAGGAAATGAATTATCCCGCTTCCAAATGGTTTTTATGATTTTATAAAATCTGTTTATTTTTTAAATTTTATTTTCACACATATTGTTGTGTTAATCCATGTTCATCATATTATATATATGAAATATGAAACTATAATTCTTGGTCAAATAATAAAATTAAATATTGTTAGCTTTTATGTTCTTGCTAATAATTATGTTGGTCATTCTTGAATTTATTATTCATGGTCAAAATGTTATACTTAAGTATGTTATTTAATATTGTTGAATTATGTAAATGTTATAATTATTTTTTTTAAATAAGTTTCAATACTAATGTTTGTATATATATATGTAGATATTAAAAAAAAAATATATGTGTGTTTGATAGTTTATTTCAATTTCAAAAAATAAAATATGAAACAAATCAATATTTTTAAAATCCGGTTTTATAAGTTTTTATAACTATTTCTATTTTACTGAATCTTTCACATATTCGTTTTTTGTTTTTCTTAAAATTTTCAGTTGTGAATCGTTTTCTTTCCCATTTTTTTAAATTATACTTGATTTTTGGATTAAATATTAACAAGATTATGCTTATCGGATAAAGATATGAAAGTTTTGCAAGAATCATAAATTTTAATTTAGCTAACACCGATGTTCTAACTTTTTACTTTACAAATCGATTTTCTTCTCGAAAATAGGCGTGTAAAAATATATGATGAACTTTTACATGTCACAATGATTTTAAAATTTGAACAAATATAATATTCAAGTCATTATTGTACGATTGAAATTATTTGTCTTCTTTTTTTTAACCCGATATCATAAAAAAAAAAAATTAATTAATTATTTTCTTGTAGCTTTCTATTTTTTTACCCAGTTTCGTGTTCCTATTTACTATATTTTTCTTTTTAATCCTTCCTTGTTAATCTACGTGGACTCTTGACGACGAGTAAAGGCCGGTGGATGGGACCCAAAAGAGTCAGGTATGGGTCCCATGTCTTGACTGATAATGACGTGGCGACAAGTTACTTCGATTGATTCAATAGATCCTGCCTCTGATCGCTGATACGTGAGTGTATGCCAGGTAGGATTCCACTTGAAAGTAGACCCACATATCTGTCGCCACGTCAGATCAAATCCTCACCGCTCTTTTGTTTATTTTATTTTTGGTTCTGTTTCCTCTTTCGTGTGGATCTCTCTACTCATCTCTTAACAAAATATAGGATGATGAGCTCATAAAAGGATGTTCAAACATGAATACTTAAGAAGTATTCAATATATCTTACACAATTAATACTGTTTTCTTATATTTTTTGTCTAACATTAATTCTCACTTGCAATTTTAGTTCAGAATTTTAATTAAATTACATGATTATTTTGAAAAAAATATTGTTAACAGTTAAAAAAAGGCATTTGAAAAAGATAGAATCTCTTTTTTTTTTTTAAAGTTGAATAAAGTGTTATAAGTTGTTCATAATGTTTTTGAGAAGAAAAAAAATTGACAGAACCGATCATTAGCACATAAGACATATATGGTTGAAAAATTAATGATAACATCATGGATACAAATATGTTAAAAACTTGAAAACGACTGCTAAGTTAAAAAGGACAGAGCATATTGCCTGCGCCATTAGAAATTGTAGTGTCAATTTATCAAACTACATTTATCGCTATTCCTAAATTTGTTGTAATCAAATTGTTTAGTTTTTCTTTAGTTCAATAGAAGGGTATGGACACGTAATCACCACCTGTAAAGGTAGGCCAGAATAAAAGCTGATCAAAGAAAGAAGGTTGGACGGCTAAGATGGCCCCATAAATGTGAGACCCACAATTTATTTTCCTGAAATCGGTGTAAAACATCAATAATCCAATAAAGAATCATTAGAGATTCAGAATACTTTAAATAACAGGAGAAAAGACTTATATCCGATATATATTTGTAAACTCGCTGTTTATCTTTTTTTACTATCTTACGTTTCAAATATTTCTTTGTAGATTTTACAATTATGATGTTAGTGTTTGGATCGAATGAAATTCTTCTTCACAAGATAATAGTTTAGATCGAAAAAATGCACCATTATAACATTGATGCCATTTCTTTGCCTAGTTTAACACGTAATTTAGAGGTTTGTATTATTTTCGTTATTTTTTCACTACCTAAATTTAAATTTCTATAATAAATTTTTGTGATAAAAATTATATATTTATTTATGATATTTTAACTTTTTCCACTTGTAACTTTTGAGAGATATTTCAGTTCTATTTGCGTCAAAAGAAAATAATTAAAATGATATAAAGATTTAAGTGTGTATTTTTTTTTGTCAACCGATTGAAGTGTATAATACGTTTAATTATATTAAATTTGCAAAAAAACAAAACAAAACATTAATGTGTAGAGGCTAGAACGTGACTCTTGGGGGTTCTGTTGCAATTTTATATTTAAAAGAAAGATCTAATGAAGCAAATTTTGATTAAAAAGTGATCTCTTACTTTTATATAAGCAAACTTTTGCATC
Organism: Streptanthus diversifolius; assembly: GCA_039880935.1. Taxonomy (NCBI): domain Eukaryota; kingdom Viridiplantae; phylum Streptophyta; class Magnoliopsida; order Brassicales; family Brassicaceae; genus Streptanthus; species Streptanthus diversifolius. Next base: position 969,793 of record JAXGFM010000007.1, read on the forward strand.
AAATTATAAAAACAATAGAAAAAAATCAAAATAATATTATCAGTAAATTTCACTTATATAAGCACATATTTCTTTTTTTATTCATACAAAGGTATCTCTTACTTTTACGATTTAAATTATGATTTCTTTATTATTAATTTCAGATCTAAAATAATTCACTTTTGGCATCGGAATTATGTTATGTTAGACGACCCCATGCGGGCATGCCTTGAACATGTGTAATCCTAAAGTCGGACAATCTTAAGTATGATTGCCGTGTTAATTCTTCGCCGTTCATTTTTAAACACCAATTTACATTGGCGGTCAAATATTTACCATCTGTCAATTATTCATTGGTCGGGCACATGTTAAGATTGGTACCATAATTAGTTCCCGTGGCCCCACCTTAATAGAATCTCTTCGTCACCAAATAGTTGGCCACCAGGCCCCACAACAGCTAAATTCGAGAATAAAAAGATCGAATCTATTTTTTATTTATTTATTTTTCCTAGATAGAATCTGATCTATTAATTATCTTTTATTGGTTTGATGCTAAGCTGATTTTATATCTGTTTTAATGCCTTTTTGGTCGTAAATAATATAGATAGTTTTAAGATGTAAATTGATAATCTTGACAAAAATAAAGAATATATACATTGATTATCAACATCTTCTTTTTTAGGAATCATTTATAGTTGAATGAAACGGTGTGATTGTGTGATGGATGTGATTAATGTAAAATAAATAATGAAATTATATTATATTTTTTTAATAATTTAGGAAAATATTAACTAATTTCAACCATTACAATTAAAGCTGAGCAATACAATGGATTTTCCAGCTAAAATCATTTAAATTAAAGAAACTATTTTGTTAAGAAAATATATTATTGTCGGTGAATATCCTATATTTGGATGATGATGTCAAAAGACTCTGGCCAATACTTTTTAACAAAAAAGAAAAAAGAGTTAACGTTGAAATAATATTCACCAAACTTTCTTTTTGTAATCATATTTTTAAGACACTAGAAATACCATATTAGTATAATATCCTTCTGGAAAGGGCTTTCTACTTCTCTTTGTTATAAATTATGAATTCCTGGTCTAAAGTAAAATCATAGTTTTGCTTCATTCACATCAAATTTGGCAACTAAAATGGTCCTTATTCAAAGGTATTTTTGATTAATATCTTCAACGTTACAATAAACTCATAGATATACGCATGCATGCACATGCACAAATGTTGATGATATGATTCTCAATTCTAAATTTTGTCGGAATCATGTGGCACAATAGTGATCACCTCTAAAATTCATGATATAAGTCTGGGGTTCGAACCCAGCATCTCTCAATGGTAAGAGGGATATTAAAACCACTATGCTATGTTGACAAAAAAAAAATCATCCGTCTCAAAAGATATTATTTAGCCTATGATATAAAGGACTCAACTCTTTCAACTAACTACTAAGCCATCACATCTTTAGTGTTTAAGAAAAAGTTGTCTTGGTTTTTTTTTTTTACAAATCATATGGATGTGTTCGTTCACGAACAAACGCGTCAAAATCAACCATCAAATTACTCATACGTATTGTTACTATTGTCATTGTGTAATCCAATTTGGATACATGTTGTTGGAGAAAATCCATGTGTATGCCTCTATTGAAATTAATATATTCATTCACACTATTGTGATTTGGAATGCAAAGCTCACAAGGCATTTATTGTGCTTACATTTGGGCCACTAAAACTGATAAAAGAGCCCAATAAGTTTTACTACTAGCCGTTGTCTCCTATTAGGCGAATTTAATATGACGAATGTATGTGTGATTAAACTATTTATCCACTTGCACAAGCCAACATGCATCATACCGTCCTCAAAACCTGTAACCATACAAATATACGTGCATTGTAGAACTCGTACATATTTAGCAAATCTTGATTTTCAGAGTGGGATTTACAAAATAATAGGATCACCACATGACCATTTCTTCAAGCTCCAAATATAAACATTCCTTAACAAAAATATCACCCAAACTCTCCCTTTCTCTCTCTCCTCTATTGCCATCTTTGCATTTTACTCGAATCCAACGGTTGACTTTATCTCAGATCTAATTAGATCAACAAGGAGACTTTGTTTTTGTTTGTTTTGTTTGGTTTGAGGAACCAATAATGGGCTTGGAAGATGAGAAGAAGAAAGGACCAATAATGGGTTTGGAAGATGAGGTTAAGCAAGGAGAAGCTTCAGGAGAGACATCAGAGAAAGAAAATACGCTAAGCAGAAAGAACAGCGAAAGCTCTTTGTCTCCGACAGAAGATGATGAAGACGACGAAGAGAGGAAGCCCCAACTCGGTCCCATGATCGCTCTCAAAGAACAGCTCGAGAAAGACAAGGTCTTTCTATTTTTCAATTTATTGATATGAGAAGATTTAAACTATACAAGTTTATAGATAATGGTGGGGTTACAGTTTGGTTATATTAATTACAAATGTCCGTATCATGGCATATCAATGTATGAACATGGTACATTTAAATACGTTAATATATTATAAATCGAATTATTATTAATCGAACTTTTTAACAAATTAATTTATATATTTTCGGCGAAAATTTGATAGGATGATGAAAGCTTGAGGAGATGGAAGGAGCAGCTTATCGGCGTCGTGGATTTGGAAGATGTCGGAGGTATACCAAATCCAAAATCCGGTTTACATCTTATGATCTAACGCTAGCTGTAATGTTTAGAAGAATATCATTTTGATCTCATTAGTCAATTAAAGTATTATGTTAATGTACGGGAGGGACGATTCATGCATGTTAGATAAATCAAGCGACATTATGGCTAACCCTAGTCTCGGTTAAAATTAAATACGGGCATAAAGTCAATAACTATTGAATTTGAGCTGTCTTAACGTAAGACATCTATATGCTAAATGATGTTTTAGAAGGAAAACACTTAAATTGTTATATCAACATACAATTAACGAAACTATAAAATGCAGAGACACCGGATCCTGTAGTAAAAATACTAGACTTGACAGTTAGGTCTCCAGACAGAGAGGAGATGGTATTGACGATACCTGATGATGGATTACCGAACCCGAAAGGTCCTTGGTTCACCATAAAGGAAGGATCTAAGTACACCCTTGTCTTCAACTTCCGTGTTACCAACAATATCGTTTCGGGCCTTCGCTATAACAATACCGTCTGGAAAACCGGTGTCAAGGGTATGTTTTTTTTTTTTTTTTTTTAAATTTTGTGTGTCTCTTCGTTATTGTTAAAATCTATTTTTAAAATGTATCTATTGATGTTCGGTGTTTTTTCTTGTTGGGGCAGTGGATAGTACGAAAGCAATGCTTGGGACGTTTAGTCCTCAAGCTGAGCCTTACCAACATGTGATGCCTGAAGAAACAACGCCGTCTGGTATTTTCGCTAGAGGATCCTATTCTGCAAGAACTAAGGTATGTCGTTTAAACAAGTTATATTTTAATAACAATGTGTTTTTTTTGTAATCAAATTTAGTGATCTTTCATTAGTCTTGATGAGCTTGAGGCTTTCTTCAAATGCAACTATGATTTGCTTTGTTAGTAAATGTTCAAATTACTTATTTAGTTTATTGTGTGTTTCAGTTCGTTGATGACGATAATAAGTGCTACTTGGAGATCAACTACACCTTCGACATCCGCAAGAACTGGCAATGATCCACCGAATTTAACATTTCTTCAGTCTAAACCTATATAGACCAAAGCTCTTTTGATAATATTCCTTTTTTTAATCTTACATTCGATTTTGCAGACTAGAATACTTATTTAGCTTTTGATTATATGAGCATGAATAAACACTACAAGAATTTAGTAATATTGCAACAAAAGATTTGCAACGTTCATTTCTATGAAAAAATTGTTACTATTATTATGATGTTTTTGCAATAGTATATATACGTTTCAGTTTTTTTTTTTTTGTCAACATAGCCTAATGGCTTTAATATCTACAATAACATGCGGGGTGATGTACGTTTTAGTTTTGTTACAGATTTATTGCAAAACTACAACTCTATTAAATATTGCAGATTTTTGTTACTAAATTACAATTTTTTTGCGAAATAGACAAATGTCTTGCAAATTTTACAAAAAGTAATCAACTGTTTTAAATCATAGCTAATTTACAAGAGGTTTATGAAAAAAAAATATGTGACAAAAACGTCCTGTTTTAGCAATATATATATTGTATTTTTTAACTTTTGACGTCAAATAGTTTTTTTATATATCTTGAATACAAGAAATATATGTATTACATATTTAAATTTGTATACTATATTTTCGGAATTTCATATACTTGAGTTTTCAAAATAGTTTAAAATTATAAAATAAATTTATTTTGTTCGGTATAATTTGGTGCAACTTAGTTATCCCTATTAAAAATAAAAGAAAGTAATTAAAATTATGTGAGTACTCTTTCAAAGATAATTACAAAATAACTTTTTTACTATAGATAGGTAAAATTCTTATCAAAGCGAAATAATTACAAAAAAACTAATATTTGCACCAAATATATAATAAAAAAAAATTATAGCAAATTTGCAACAATATTTACTATATTTTTATGTTGCGAATATTTGAAACAGTTTACAGTAGCAATCTTACGTTGTCATTATACCACAAAAATTTCTATATATTTTTTGTTGCGTTAATACTATTACATTGCAAGAAACAGAGTTATTGTAAATCTGCAATGCTGTTTGCTATAAAATATATTGTTGCATTAATACAACAAATATAACAACAAGTCAATTCATTGCAATTTTTGCTACGTATGTGCGACATTTATGAATTTGCAACGTACAAACAGCAAGACTATAAAACTTGTGACAATTTCGTTGCAATTTCATATTTTTAATAAATATTAATTATTGCAATACTTTTATTTTCTTGTAGTGAAAAGATACAGTTCTACTTTTTGTGGAATTTCCTCTTCACTCTCGTGATCTTTCAATCTTGTAGAGTTTAATGGACAATGTTATTTTGAAGCATAGGTGGGATAACGGTTATAAATTGCACCAACTTTCATTGATTTATCGGATAGAAGTTGATGAAAGTTGGAGTAATTTCTTATCTGTTGTCGCCTTGGGCCAAGACTCAAAGATAAAAGGAAGAGTCGTTTTTGTTTCAATTAGCAAAGATCATTATATTTCCCCTTATAGTTTCGAAGATTTCCACTATTGTAAAACTTCTTAAGCGAGAAGAGGCTTTTGTGAAAGGAATGTATTATCGCTTTTGTGAAAAGAATGCATACATTTATCAAAGATAATACACATATGATGGTAACCAATTATAAAATAACTGAGACTATATACTCCATTTTCTGTTTAATCAAGAAATAAATGAACAAAATATTCATGGGGAAAAATAATAACTCCGAATGTCTCTTATCAACCAAAACACACAAATACGTTCGAAGCCAAAGAATTTGATCATTGTGACTAGTGTCCCCGTTAACCACTAGTTAATGCATTGTTTAAACTTAGTAGTATGGGATTGATGGTGGAGGAGGAGATGCATAAGAGACACCGTGTATTGGCGGTAGAGGCGTGTCGTCGTAGGATGGAGGAGGTGGAGAAGGTGGTGTTGGTGTTTGGTAGTGATGGTCGTTACTTGGACTGTCGTTGCATCCCTTTGGTGGTGGTGGTGGAGAGTGGTTTGGGGTTGCCGGTGGATGGTACTCAACTGGTGGCGGCGGTGGAGGACTTTGTGTTACCGGTGGATAGTAAACTGGTGGTGGCGGTGGAGGACTTTCTGTAACAGGAGGATAATATACCGGTGGTGGTGGAGGTGGGCTTTGTGTTACCGGAGGATAATACACTGGTGGTGGTGGTGGTGGTGGTGGTGGTGGTGGTGGACTTTGTGTTACGGGCGGATAGTATACTGGTGGTGGTGGAGGACTTTGTGTGACGGGTGAATAGTAAACTGGTGGTGGAGGAGGGCTTGCTACTGGCGGATAGTACACCGGTGGTGGAGGAGGTAGACTTTGTGTTACCGGGGTATCGTACATTGGTGGTGAGGGTGGAGGGCTTTGCGTTACCGGCGTATATAAAACCGGTGGTGGAGGAGGAGGACTTGTCGTTACCGGTGGGTAGTAAACGGGTGGTGGTGGCGGTGGAGATTGAACGGCGTAGTACGTAGGTGGTGGCGGAGAAGACGTATATTGGTAGTAAGGCGGTGAAGGTGATGGATAGTGTTCATTTGGTGAAGGAGTTTGCTGATATTTTGGTGGTGGTGGTGAACTTTGCGTTGTGGGTTGATAGTATTCTACAGGTGGTGGTGGTGGTGGAGATGAGTAGACGTAGGTTGGACATGGCGGAGGAGGTGGTGGAGATGAGTAAATATATGTCGGAGGAGAAGATGGTGGCAGAGGTGAAGGTGGTGGTGGAGGGTATGCTCTAACGGTAGGCGACATTTCGGAAGAAGGAGGAGGAGGCGGAGATGGCTCATATTTAGGTGGGGGAGGAGGATAGGCCTTGACAGAAGGCGACATCTTAGAAGAAGGCGGTGGAGGATATGCTCTAAAAGTAGGCGACATCTTTGAAGACGGAGGCGGTGGCGGAGATGCTCTAAAATTAGGCGACATCTTGGAAGACGGAGGTGGAGGAAGTACTCGAACGGTGGGTGACATCTTAAAAGACGGTGGTGGAGGAGAGAAAATATTGTTGCATCCAAAATTACTACAATCAACAGGGCGTGATGCTGGAGAAGAGCACTCTTCAGATGATCTTTGACGTTCTTTACCGGCGATACAATTCATCGATCCATTAACCGCCACATTGTCTCCAGAAAGAGCCGCGCATCTCGGGGCATCACCGATAAAGAAGTTCGAAGAGTAAGTGAACTTCTCAAGATTCGAGAGTTGGCAAATGCTGCTTGGAATGGAACCTGTGAATCTATTGTTAGCAACATTAAGCTGTTCCAAGCTCTTCATGTTTCCGACGCTTGACGGTAATGGACCGCTTAAACGGTTGAAACTGACGTCGAAAACCGTCACATTCTTGAGATTTCCGATCTGAGGTGGTAAACAACCGGTTAAGTTATCGTTAGAGAGGATGATCTCATTAAGGGTTTTCCCCATTTGACCGATACTTCCCGGTATGCAACCTCCAAGATCGTTATCCGCAAGAACCAGAGCGGAAACCGGAGAGTTTCCCATATTTTCCGGTATCCCAAACCGAAACCGGTTATGGTTCAAGAATATGGCGTCAAGCTCTTTATCAAAAAGCTTCGACGGGATTCCACCTTCAAACTCGTTGTAACGGAGATCCAAGAACTTGAGGGAAGGCAAGTATAAGACAACCTTAGGGAACTTTCCGACAAAACGATTGTTACTCAAATCAAGCTCGTAGAGAAGCTTCATGCGTTTAAACGTGATAGGGACTTGTCCACAGAAGCGGTTTGAGTTGAGATGGAAGAGAGCGAGATCAGTGAGAAGACCAAGCTCAGGAGGTAAATAACCAGCCATATCAGCATGGTTAAGATCAATGCCTGCAACAACTCTGGTTTTCGGAAGAGAAGGAGAAGGAGCACAGAAGATACCATTGTAGGAGCAAACATCTGAGCCATTCCAATTAGCTGTGAAGTTAAAAGGGTCAGAGAAAATAGCTTGTTTCCATGATTGAAGTGCAATGTAGGCTTGACGAAGACTTGGGTTTTCGAACTTAAGACTCGGGTCGACTTTGATATTGTCACCACTTATGCCGCTATTGTCATCTTCATCGTTGTCGTCTGCAGCTCTAATATGCAAGAAACAAGTGGAGAACAAGAGAAAGTGGAAGAAGAAGAGACGAAGAGAAGGGAACAACAACATTTTTTCTTTTGTTTCCAACGTTTCAAAACTCAAAACATGAAAAGTTGAAAACTTTGAGAGGGAGAGAAAGAGATTTTTTTTTTTTTGTTGGGGAGAAAATAATAGCACATGGGACAAGAGAGACCCACCTCACTAATTGTGACATCTAAGATCTCCATGTGCTTCTTTATAAAAAACATTCAGATAATTTCGGAATTCGAATCTCTCTCTCTCTATCTTTGTTTAATGACAATTTGGCACGTCGAGGAAACATACATAGGAGCCAAAAGACTGACCTTTAATTACGCGGCCATAGATGGAACCACCGTCACCGACATTACTCTATAGCTTGGATACATGTCCCTAAAGATTCTCTCCCTGAAAAAATAATAATAAGCCGTCACATACCTATAAAACGCGTTTATCGATCATTCAAAATATATTCTTTTATAACTCAAAAAGGACAACTGTAACTTAGAATTAGTCGTGGCCATGGAACAAAAACATGGATGCATGTCTGTTACGTTTATATATATATAACATATCTTCAAATATAATTCATCATTTTGTAACAGATGAATCTTGTTGTAGAGAATTAACTCCTGTTGTTAGTAAGCATTCCTCTGTTTTAAGCTGCAAATGAATCTCTTTAACTAATTAGCACTAAAACACTTCTTTTAACTCTCTTCAATCTCGTTGTAGAGATTTGACAACATCATTGAAACTAAAACACTTCTTTTAGCTCTAAAAGATTGGAACTAAAAGAGTTGAAACAACAAAAGCAAACTACAATATCAAGTGAAATCTCTCATCGAAAGTTCCAATCTTTAATAAATTGAGTTATTAACGAACAACATTCTACAAAATCTGCCTTCAGATTACCATAAAGTTAGCCAATATCGCTTCAAATCTCGGGTACAAGACATTATTCATACTTACTAATAATATCTTAAGCAACATTGGATAATGACGAATCACATTATCTTAAACCAAAAAGGATTCAGTGCTAATATTGAGATCAGACCATTGTTCCGTTAAAAACCTTACACTACTTCAAGCTCAAAACCCAACTTATATGTTAACAACAATCATACCAAAAAACACAAGAGGTTCGATAATCGCAGGGGAAAAAAACAATCAGACTGGTCTTTTACTCTACTCAAAACTCTTTCTTGACTTCACTAAATCAAGATCTGTAGAAGAGTAGCTACTATAGAAGAAGAAAACGAACACATTCAAATTCCCTTTGTAGTTACAGATCACAACATTCGAGATAAAGTTTTAGATTTCGATAAAGTACCGTTGAGGAGTTATTATTATATTATATTGGTTGAGTTTAAAAAGAAATTGAAATGAAAACAAAGAAAAAGTATAGATTTATTAACATTTTGCCAACCATCTCTAAAAAAAAAGTCACGCATTCGAAGATTTTTATGACACCGAAAAGATGTAATTCGATTATATAATCCTTTGTTGATCAATCTTGTGAGTTAAGCTACGGAATGGTATATAATGTAGTAAATGTACCATTTGATAAATCACTTGAACATAAATGATATTCAAAATCAGTTGAAAAGGTCATAAAAACAACCACTTAAGTGATTACCATAAATATTATTGTTATTATATATTATTTCCATATTATAAAATTTATGTTATAAATTATTAAGAATTATTGTTTTGAAATACGGCTTAGACATTCGTGTTTTCGGTGTTTAGGCATTGTACAGTAATTTACCATACCATATCTAATTTATGCTATGTGTATTTTTAAACAATATAAAAAATATTAGCATAAACGAGGATTAAATAACCAGATATAGGGCTACCGCACATATGCTATACAGCAAATAAAAGAATTTTTTTTATTGTATTTTTGTAAATGCCTAATTAACATTACATTGTTTGTTAAGTTTAAAACATGATGTAAATGTTTGTCCATTTCATTTAATAATTGACATAGTTTTTTTTTTTACTCAAAAACATTAACTATATCATTTCATTATTAAAGATAATTTTTATAATATTTTTTATTAATTAAAAAATATTTACCGTATATACTTCGAGTAAACGTTGCATATACATCCAAACACTAACGTGGATTGTCACCTGGTTAATGCAACATTTTAGAATATTAAAACTATAGAAAAATGTTCTTCATATTTACAAGATAGAGAAAAATAAAAAGTATTGGTGTATATAATTTCAATAAATAACAAATCTTTTATATAGGAGTATAATATGATGGTTTTACTTGGTGACAAAGTAAAACTTGTAATACAAGTAATTCTAGAATTTTTTTAGAAAAATAGGTTTTATAATAGACATCTACATATTATTTATAACATTCACCTGTAGATGTTTATTATAATAAAATAAATCGTAATACGCCTAAAGTAATGTCTCATACTTTAATGGTTTATAATATAATGTCGTTGTGCTACTACCCAAATTCAAAACCGACGTAATGTATGCTAAAGGAAAAAAAATTAGGCAAACGCCAAACCCAACAAGAATACACTATAATCTGAGTTTTTGAGAAATTTTTAATTCATAGAACACATAAATTTAAAATAAAAAAAGTATCTAAAGCAAAATTTATCAGATTATATCATATAACGAATTATGGTAATAAGTAAACAACAGCATTAGTCTATGGTTTGGTTCAAGATCCACGTTTATAAGAAAAAAATAAAAAATAGTAAATAGAAATTTGTTTTTCAAAATTATACTTTAGATTTGTTTTGGTGTCAATGGTAAGATTTATACAGTTTATTATTTTACATTGTTGATTACAACTTATGTTTAGTCTTTCCCAATGAAAAGGACAAACTTAGCAAAATTATACTAACAAAAAAAAATATAATAATAATAATAATAATAATATTAGCAAAGTAGAATTTAAAGAAAGAATGAGAGCTTGAAAATGTCCCCAGGTAGATTTTGTTCCACCACATCAAGTAGATTGTTGACTGGAGGACGAGTGGTGATAGCAATAGCATGAGTGAGTGGCTGCAATCGAGGTTGGAGAATCCAAGTGGCAGCGGAGGAGTGAACCAAAGGAAGGGATGGCTAAATTTTAGACGCAAAAGCTTGCCAAATTGCTGCAAAAAAAAAATGAAGATTCAAAGAAAAGATGGCTCTCGATTCTTGAACAGTAATAGAGAACACATGTGCTATCTCATTTGGAAAGTGTACAAAGAGACACCAAACCGTAGCTCACTCATTCGGAAAGAAGAAACAAACAATTTGTAGATTTCTTCTTGACCAAAATAAACGTCGAAGATGGAACATAACTCAGAAACAGAAGATAATCAGAAGTTTGACAGAACAATTGTGTGAAAATGCGAAGACAAGAGCCGACGCTAGTAAAACTTGATAACCTTCATTTCCTTTGATCTTCTAATGAATATGTCTATTTGCATATTCCATTTCAATAGCTCAACCTCACACGAAAGAAGCTACTGAGGTAAACGAATTCAAAAAGATAAATACGAAGAAAATCTTATTTATTTTATATAATTTGTTTTTTTCGTATTTTTCATAAAGAATGTCGTTTTGGTTTTATTTTTCTTTTACAAAAAGTTGTCCTTTTATACTTTTAATATAAAATTTTAAATAAAATTCAGTTTTAGCAATATAGTTTTAATGTATTAATTAGAAAGAGAACAATATTTAATAGTATATGAATAGAAGGTAAAATAAAAATTTAAACGATTTTTTTAGTATATGTGAATAATTTTTAAATGACACTCTTTTTTAAACAGAGAAAATATATATGTATATGAAATATAACTATATGTCCAAGAAACAAAAAAATGCTTAAAACCGTACGTTAGGACTGTGAAATGGTTGTGGTGGACACAAGATCTTATTAAGTAGGTTTCGTATGTTATAAGAAGAAACTTGAATTCTTCTATTATTCTTTTCATTTTTATGGATATAGTTAAGGAAAAATGCCAAAAACTACCAACAAATAGAATTTTCAGATGTGTGACCAAAAGAAAACCATTAAAAAAAAAAGAATAATTCTTTAATTTTTTTGTCACGTTAAAAACAATATTAAAATTAAAATAATTCTTTTTTTTTTAAAAAAAAAGCCTTGTGCTTCCTCTCTCACTTCCAGAGAAAGGGAAAAAAAATCCCTTCCTGATATTTTCTGCTTCGCGTCGCTTTGCTTTGCTTTTTCTCTCCATAATATTCCTTTTTTTCTCTTTCGCTCTCTGCAAATCTCCTCGTTCTCGTCGCTTTCCGATCTTCGCTTCAAAACAAAGCTATTCCTTGGATTCAGAATCTGTCTCGCGAAGAGGTATGCTCGAAATTTTTTTGACAGTTTCTCTTCACTTTAAATTCTAATTCGTCACTTGGTAGTTGTCGCTTCACACTTCGAATTTCTTCACTTTATTTGATTGAATTTCTGGATAGTATCGAGTATATTCTGCATCTTTTTTTTTTATCGTGTGTAGCTGATGAATAGCCGATTAAATCCTTTTTTTCCCCCTCTTGGATGGAATCTGAGTTTAGTCGAACCATGGTTTTTTTCTGAATCAACAATCGCGTTCAAGTGTTTCTTCCGATTCCGGCATATTTTTCTGATGTTTCTCATCTTCTTATCAAGTATCTTTAATGAACGACGAATCTCTTCACTCGTGGGGCACAAATGTTTTCAATTAGTATTTATCAATAATTGCTCGATTGGGAATCTGAGATGTTGACTTCCATTAACAGGATTTTTAGTAAATTCTCCTGCAGAAATTTACTCAGTTTCAAGTTCTTAGTAGCAACCTGATGTTGCTTTGGTTAAGTTGTTGGACACAGATGTTCTCTTCTTGATTCAGTTCTGCAAATCAGAAATTTAAAAGCCATGGAAGAGGAGAATGTTACTAGCTCACCTTCGACGCCGGTACAAAGGCTTAGGAATCGAAAACAACGCTCTAGTGAGGTTTGTTTCTTTTGATTTATAAATTTCATTTCCCTGATGATTATCTACTCTATAGCAGTAAATGGTAAAGTAGTACATAGCTCCATCAAAAAAAGTGAAGTAAGCTTGATGAATTTTGCTTTGCTTTGCTGTTTTTGTTAGGCTGTTCTGGATGGGGACAAAGTGAATGCAAGCCCTCTGCTTGTTAATGATCGAAATAAGTACAAATCTTTCATGGTCCGGACGTACTCTACCTTATGGATGATTGGCGGTTTTGTTATGGTTGTCTACATGGGACATCTCTATATCACAGCCATGGTGGTTGTTATCCAGATATTTATGGCCAAAGAGCTGTTTAATCTGCTGAGGAAAGCACCAGAGGATAAATGTCTCCCCGGGATCAAACAGCTGAATTGGTAAAAGTCAACAGCTTTTATCGTCCAGTTATTGCAGTTAATAGACTATTGGCTTAGGCGATGTATAATGTTCTTAATTCGTCTTGCTGTTCGTTTACCTGCAGGCACTTCTTTTTCACTGCCATGCTTTTCGTATATGGCCGGATCCTTAGTCAACGGTTAGCTAATACTGTGACTGCAGACCAGTTCCTATACCGGCTAGTCAGCGGCCTTATCAAATACCATATGGCTATTTGTTACTTCTTGTATATTATAGGTTAGTCTTGCGTCACCATTTTGTCGTCTTTTTGTTGATTTTGGTTTTCCATCATCTGCGAGAATGGGTCATGATCCCTTGCTTATGTGATTCACCTTACATTTGATGCTTTAACTGAATAAATTGTAGGTTTCATGTGGTTCATTCTGACTCTAAAGAAGAAGATGTACAAGTACCAGTTTGGCCAATATGCATGGACCCACATGATTTTGATAGTCGTGTTTACTCAGTCCTCGTTCACTGTTGCGAACATATTTGAAGGAATTTTCTGGTAAAGCCAATCATTTCCTCGATTTCTTACCAAATATGATTAGGCTATGCTTAAAATATCTCAACCACTACACTTGCACATTTTTCCCCTCTGTTTACTTTTGTTCTTTGTCGAAATGTAAATGTCTTAGTAACTGATTAAGTATGTTTTCTCCTTTTGGTGGCTTCAACTGCAGGTTTCTTCTTCCAGCATCTTTAATTATAATCAACGACATCTTTGCTTACATTTTCGGTTTCTTCTTTGGAAGAACGCCCTTAATAAAGCTATCTCCAAAGAAAACATGGGAGGGATTCATCGGAGCCTCTGTGACAACTATCATCTCTGCATTTGTTGTGAGTATTTGTTACCTCTGCCACCATTCAACACATTAGGAAGCCTACATCATTTCATTGTTTCTTCCCCGACCCTCTGCCTGAAAATGCTCTGTATTCGCAATGTTTCAGCTCGCAAATATTATGGGTCGTTTCCCATGGATGACATGCCCAAGACAGGTTAGTGACTGAAGAAGATAATGACACTGATCTGGAACACGATCTTTGAGGGAGCTTATAATAAATCTGTGAATCATTCTGCAGGATTTGTCCACTGGCTGGCTACACTGTGATGCTGATCCATTATTCAAACCTGAACCTTTTACTTTACCTGCGTGGATTCCAGGATGGGTAAGCTTTACTATAATGTTACATTACTTAGAAGAAACTCATCCGTGTTCAAAAAGACAGATTATAACTGATTTCAGATTCCAGGATGGGTAAGCTTTACTATAATGTTACATTACTTAGAAACTCATCCGTGTTAAAAAAGACAGATTCTAACTTATTTCAGAGCGCGCTCTTGTAGAGGTTAAGTTTCTGGCCACTTTTATGGAAGTTAGCTAGTGATAACTAACAAAAAAACTACAGTAGTGTAAAACTGAGCAGTTTTTGTTTCGTTATAAGAAAATTTTGCGTACGCTTTCTCAACTTCTTACTACACTTTTGCAGTTTCCTTGGAAGGAAATGGAGGTCCTCCCTGTTCAGTGGCATGCTTTATGCCTCGGTTTGTTTGCATCAATCATAGCACCTTTCGGGGGGTTTTTCGCTAGCGGGTTTAAAAGAGCATTCAAAATCAAGGTCTGTAATCAACACCACCAAATTTGAGCTAAGCTTCACTTACTATACACATCTAACCTTTAACCAAATTTTTGCTTAATAAAAACTGTAATCGCAGGACTTTGGTGATAGTATTCCCGGACATGGTGGGATCACGGATAGAATGGATTGCCAGGTAACTCTAATGAAACTAGTATATCTTCACAAGCTTATGATTAATACTTCTAATAGCAGAATTGAGTTTGTTAAGAACAACACAGAAGAGATTGGCTGAAACAGTAACGATTTCCTTTACTGTTCCTCTGTAAAATAGTCGATAAAGAACAATAAACTGATGAACCAAGGACTAGTGGATATCAAGAACCAATAGATAGCTAGGGTTTTGTTATAGATTCCTCTAAACTCTACCAAACTCCTACAAACAATCCAAACGACCAAAAAGCCTATTCAACTGTAGACTTCAACTGTTTTAAACGCCAAGTTTTTTCGTTTGCTTTGACATGTGAAAAAGCCAGAAAAAGAAATCAGATTTGTAAAATAGAAACATCTTTAGTGTTTCATATATTATGTTTTGGAAAATGTAAAGTTTAAAAAGCAAACGGTAGGAAAGCCTTTCCTTTGTGTTTGGCGTTTTCATTTACTAGTTAACAAAGAAATTCGTTTAAAACGTTAAAGGTTATGGGTTCATTTGGAAAAAAGGTACTAACTAAAATGTAAAAGCAAACGTAAAACAAAACAATGCATTAATACTATTTACTTGATGAACATAAAGTCATATATTTTTCATTTTTCTCCCATTTTTGAGCATACAAAACCAGACTTAATCTTTTTCTGTTGTCACAGATGGTAATGGCAGTATTTGCTTACATATATCTCCAGTCATTTATAGTCTCACAAAGCGTTTCGGTTGACAAAATCCTGGACCAGGTAATCAACTTGTCGATCTACAGAACCAGATAATTCTCTTTTGCAACAAATCAATCAATCATGTGATGTTTCATTGTAGATATTGACGAACCTTACCTTCGAGGAACAACAAGCTCTCTACACGAGATTAGGGCAAATGATTGGTTACTCATAGTTTCCACTGCCAAAACTTTTCTTCAGATTATCCAAGAACAGGTTCTGTAACTCTGGAATATCCTTTCATCTATATCAATACTAGAGACAATAATTTGAAATTGGATAAGATTTGTTTTCTGGCATTGTAAATCAATCCTCTTGAAGATTGTCGAAGTTAGAAGTTGTTTTTAAGTCTTCTCATTTGATACAATAGGTTTGTTGAAGTTACAAGTTGTATCTACTATCTACTTATCTAGTAGCATCATTGGTGGTTCATTTGTCTTTGTATATGGTTAAATTTAAACGAAATTGGTTTTTTTATTTTTTTGGTTCCATGATTCAGTTTGTTGGGTTTTTGGTGGAAAGAAAACGATGACGTATTGGCATCAAGGATGTCTTAGACTTTAATGGGCCTTGAATAATGGCTCAAAATGTTAATTTTGAGATAAAACGTATATATATATATATCAAATGTTAACCTGCTTCGGCCTTTCTAAATTTACTATACAGCTTTTTATTTTATTTTTAACGCCAAACTAAATAGATTGATTTCAAATAAAATTTACATAAATATACAGAACCACTAAAATACAGATAATTATGGAAACATCTACATTTACTCATGTCAAAGTTACCAATAAAAATCATGAGTTCACGGGTTAGAAAAAGAAGATAGGCATATCAAATACGTTGAACTTAGACACATTCCTTAGATACATTGAATCTGGACGTTTATTTCGGGTTTAAGCCTGCTTCTAGTTTCCGCATCGGAAGATAAATAATAAACCAAGCAAAGATCCATAAACACATCTTGTCACATGACTAAACACTCATGTTAATATCACGTGTACGTCGGTAAAATGACCAAATCTAAATAAAACTCCTTTTTATGTCGTATCTAAATTAATTTTTTTATGTAATGAAATAAATCTGTATTTTTCTCATTTATTTTCACGTGTAAGATTTAAAAGATTTTATTTTTTATAAAAAATTGAATCTAGTTTACAAATTAACCATCTGTTAAATAAAAAATGATAAGCATGACACTAACGGCGTTAATTCTTCTCACCTAATAATTGAGTTAAAATGAAGTATACTTTTCATTTCTTGTCACCATAATTTCACCACTCTGTCGTCATCTTTTATCATTTTGTCGTTTATCTCTCTCTCTCCGTTAAATGATTTAAATTTCAAACAGTGTATATAAATATGCGTTACTAAATCATAGTATCTCGTCAGAAAAACTTATCAGAGACAACAAACTAAAGAATAAGATGGTGGAGATTCGTGGGAGATTCAAGAGAATTGAGTCGGCTTTCGACGTGGCGGCGTCGCGTGCACGTTCCCCGTGTGATACCAGCAGCGGAAGCGGTCACTCACCGGAGGACACGGCGGATCTTTCGGATTTGGTTGCCTCTTTTATCGAAATGGAGGGAGATATATTACCGGAGAAGAGTCCGGAGGAGGAAATGGATTCTTACGAGGATGTGAAGGAGAGGTTACGGAAGCTTCTAGAAGGTTTATCCGTAGGCGAAGATCGGATGAAAATAATGGCCGCGGTGGAGGTTGCCGGAAAGTTCGTCGGAGATATTGTTCAACATGGTTCTCCTAAGCGCCAATTGATGGCTTTTCTACGTAACAAGGGCTTTGATGCAGGTACGTATCTTTTCTTTTTTTTTTTTTTTTTCAACGCAAGTACATGTTTAATGATATCTCTCTAGCTAAATTTACATAATATATTGGAATTTATATGTTTATGTCTTGAAACGTGGATTTAACGAAGATGATTAATTTACTAGTTTGTGACAAATTTAAGGGTTAATCTTTAATCAACTTGCCGAACAATTTTACAAATCTCACAGCAATATCTTAGGATTCTGATTTATGTTTTAAAATTTTCGATGATTTTACAAATTTGATGACTAAAATCAATCAAATTTTTAATGTCACTATTTTTTTATTTAAATCCAAATTTTTTCATCATAGTTTATTCCCCTTTTTTATTAAATTTTGATCATCCACGATTCTAGAAATTAATTATATTCTACAAGCTATGTATGACAATTGCTTATCAAGTTATAATTATATCAAACAGAACCTAACTTTTGAGAAGAATATTCCACTTCATATTTCATTCGGTAATAAGTTGTTGTACTATGTTATGTTAATAACAATAATCTTCACCTTATATATAGGTCTTTGCAAGTCACGGTGGGAAAGATTCGGCAAGAACACCGCCGGAAAATATGAGTACGTCGACGTTCGAAGCGGCGGAGATCATTATCGTTATATTGTGGAGACAAATCTCGCCGGAGAGTTTGAAATAGCCCGGCCAACGAAGAGATACACCTCCATAATAAGCCAAGTACCACGTGTCTTCGTGGGAACTCCGGAAGAGCTGAAAAAGCTCGTGAGGATCATGTGCCACGAAATGAGACGGTCGATGACGCAAGTGGGGATACACGTGCCACCGTGGAGGGGAAACGGTTACATGCAAGCTAAGTGGTTCGGTTTCTATAAACGAACTTCGACGATGACTAATCACGAAATGGTTAATAATATTAAGAATAGCGTCGATACGATGGATTTTAAGGGTTGCAAGGAAGAGATTTGGGAGGCAAAAGGTCTTAAGGTTATGGTTGGTCAGCTTTCGGTTGCTTTCAACGCTAGTGGGGTTGAAGTGTAATCATTTATAGAATAAGCATGGAACTTTTTGAGTTTTTAGCTAATGTAAGCTAGTTTCGTGTCTTCTTTCTGTACATATATAAGTGAATTTTTGGGGATTTAATTAAAGCAAATGAATATGGTTTTTTTTTGTTGACGGGTTATTTATAAGCTCAGTCACCGTAGCTTTTCTTTTCTTCGTTTATTACTTAGTACTTACTAGTGTTAATCGACGATACCAAGATGTTATTTTGGAACGTTTTAACAAAACTGAAGACTGATTTATTTCACTATTTGAATGGTTATTTTTCTTTTCTCAACATAATCTAATGGATTTTACCATTTGATTAGTAGTTTCGCGTTTATATGTTTTTTCCGAAAATGTAAGTTTGTGTTACTTTCACTTTTGTTTTACATGTAAGAAATGTGTTCACAACATTTTATTTTCCTACCTTTTAAAATTTTTAGCCTTTCTTTCATAATTTGTTTTTACATCATCCATCTTTTTTCCACAGAAAAACAAAAAATTATATTATGTCAAATGGATGATTTTCTTTATTTTAAAGCACATTATAATTAGATTACAAATTGCCCTCTAAACTGTAAGCATATTGTTTGCATTCGGTGTGAAAGGAACAAATGATTTTAGAGGCCCATTAATAAACTGATCTTGGCCCACTAACATGTGAAAACAGGCCGAACTAATCTAATACGATTCTTTTGTTTGAACAAATCTTATATGATTCTAAATCGTCTTTCTCCCGATTAAATATTTCTATGCGCTAAAATCTTAGTTAGTAATGATCAAGCGGAATATTTCAAAATTTTAAATTTTTTAATTATTAGAGATTACAAAGTGTTATAGATAAAGTTATTTATTATGACCGAAAGTTGTCTATTGTACATGTAATATATGTAGACTCGTTCATCATAGATATGTGTTGAAAAAGAAATTGTATATACCTTACGAAACTAAATTTAATTGTTTATAATAAAATAAAATAATTTTGGTTATGATGTAACATATAATAAAAAGAATAAATAATGAATCGATATTGTTTAATACCTAACGCTTTCTTCAACATTTGATAAAAAAAAGTAAAAACATACAAAATGCTAGATTTCACAATGCTATTTAAAAACAGATTTGTGTACAAAAAAAAAAAACAGAATTGTCGTTTGTTTTTCTTTTACCAAACATAGAGGCATGCTCCTACTCCTAGGCTCTTAAGACCACGATATATCATTTTCTTCTGTCTTCAAATATAAACAAAATCGTATAGTAAAATCTCGGAAAATAAGCCAACCAATATCGTATAACTGAAAAAGAATAGATCACAAAGGAAAATTTAATTGTGTGTAAAGAGATCTGAAAAGGATATAATATTAGTGCTTTTGAAGTATCTTTTCTAAAACACTGGGTACATGAATAAAATTTGGTTAAATAATCAGACTTAGTCAGTAACTAATAACCATAAAGGAAAAAAATATATTTGGTTTAAGTGTCTTATCTACTGACAAACATAAAACATTGTGTGTCAGTCTCCTATTATTAATGTAACTGCGTGTTATCATATTGCAATGACATATCAAAATCTGGTAACTATAATAGAATTTTATAAGTAGATAGACCTACACAGGATATAACTAAGGTTTTTTTTCCCTTAAATACTAAATTACTACTTAAAAAAAAAAAGAGGGCCAATGTTGTATAATTTAGGAAAACATAATATTAAATTAAGAAACATGATGGACTTCTTAGACCTTTCAAAATTCGAAGTCAAAAAATAAAGAAAAACCTTTCAAAAGTCTCATAAGACTCATTCTTCAAGAAAACTCTTGTTCTCTCTCTCTCTCTCTCTCTCTCTCTCTCTCTCTCTCTCTCTCTGGCTATGAAGAATCTCGGTCGGAAAGGAACCGTTCATCCGTCGCCAGCGACAAAACCCGACGACCACTTTCTCTCTCTCCTCCCCGTCGCTATCCTCTCTCTCGTGGCGGTTCTCTCAACGGAGGACCGTGAAGTTCTTGCTTACCTCATCTCGAATTCCGGTGATCCAAATCTTATCTCTCGTCTCAAGAAAAACAAAAAAAACGAAGATGACCATCACTCTTCTCTTTTTATCTGTGATTGCTTCAGCTGCTACACGAGTTACTGGGTTAGATGGGACTCGTCACCGAATCGCAAACTCATTCACGAGATCATCGACTCGTTCGAAGACAGCTTGGATGTGAAGAAGAAGAAGAAGAAGAAAGACCGGAGAAAACGATCGGGAAAATCATCCGTTCGAGTTAACTCGGTCTTGCCGAGTCGACTCAGCGAGTTGGGCTCGAGTTCGGGCGAGTTGGCTGGTGGTAACTCGGTGGAGGAAGGGAATTGTGGTGGTGAAGAAGCGGCGAAGGAGAAAGGATATTTTGAAAAGTTTATGAGTTTTGTTGGTCAGAAATTTTCTGGTGTTTGGGGATAAGAAATTTCCAAACATTTTGCTGGAAATTGCATGGACAAATAATATAAACTATAGTTTATTTTTGGGTCATGTTTTCTAGAGATTTAATTTTCTTTCTTTTTTTTCCTTTAAGGATTTCTCTTTGTTTCTTTTTTTCTTTTGTAAAATAGATGTTTATAAGTTTTAAGTCACTGTATTATAACTTTATAAAACATCTAAATGAAACAGTTCTCCATGTCTTCGAGAATTTCTTTCTATTTCTATATCCATAAACTATGATTTGTTGCGTGGAAAATGAATCTCATATGATTGTTACAATCCACAATTTAGCGATCTTGAAATATTTATATTTGAGTCTGAGTATTGGCATTAAGTATAAAGATAGTTTGGAAATTCCAAACTCTTTTAACAACAAAAAAAAAAAACACAGGCAGCATTTGTGTTATGATTCCACTTCAATAATTATAGAATCATTAAACAGATAATTATAAATTAATTCAACGGAAAGGCGAAATAATTGATATAAATTTGTATAAACCATAAATATAGAAATAATTAGCTTCACGTCACCATAACTATATTTGTTTATTTATCGACTGCAACTTATACATCATGTAATATTCCGAATTTTGGAAAAATGGTCGGACGTTATCGGATTTGAATTTATATTATGATATGATGAAACATTAATATAAAGAACTAAAATATATGATACATATTTCCGTAAATAAATAATAAACTTACCAACCAAAAATATTAAATAATATAAACCATATGAATTATGGAGTTACGTTATACAATACGTACAACGCCGGTCCAAAATATCTGGTGTGCCGCCCACCACCACCAACAAGCATTTTGTATGCTTCCCATGAACATGAACATGAACATGAACATGAACATGAACATGAAATGGTACAGTCACGCTATATAAGTCTCCTGACTATTTGGAATTTCATATCGGATATTTAATTATTTCTTTTGTTTAGATCAAATTTACAAGTATTATGGATTAAAGATATTTTCGTGTTTAACTATTTATGATATTGTGTTTACGATATTGGAGTATGTATGACCATGTATACAATACATGTATCGTGAATCAGGTATCGTGAAAAAAAGAATAGCTTGGGGTTTAATGAACCTAATAATACCCAAAAAAACATATATTACCCATTACCAACCTGACATATACGTAAATATCACTATTCGCTACTCCAATCTAAATAATATCTAGATTGTATATTTATGGTCACAAACAACACTTTCTTTAATGGAGTAGCGAAATACATGTGCATACCCATCTAATCTATAAGGCATACAAGTGTTAATTAACGACAATATAGTATTTCCATCAAAATAGTATTTACAAATTGGTGATTTCATAAAAGTTATTTCATCTGAATTTTTTTGAACCAAACCTCACTCTTTTGAAATGAAATTAAATATTTGATATACGTATACAGATGAAATAAGGCAATTGATTTATGTACTAAATAAGAATAAAGTGTAGCTTACGCTACATAAAAATATTTAGTATATACGTAGCATCCAAAGTTTTAGGTCGTTGGGATTTTAATTCGGTCTAATGCTTTACAAAATATATAATATATATAAACAAATAAAATGAATTGGTTCTGTTGTTAACGATAACGAAAATTTCTATATATATATGTATATATTTATACGTTTTGTCATTATTAGAGTCATATCGTACTTATTTTACATTTATTTTACATATTAACGTTCGAACTCCTAATTTTTAAAATAGTTAGTATTCCATGCATTGGGTTTGACGAATAAAATACATAAAGAAAAGACAATATGGCTCTTGTCTCGTTGTAGCACTTTACCTCACAATCACATTTCTCGACATAAGATAATTTATTGTATAGTATGTAAAATAGTAAAACTATTCAATTACAATCGTTTTTCGTCAAATAACATACTTAAATTAAATTGGTTTTGACAATATTACATGGTTGTGAAATCGCGCAAAATATAGTCATTTGTTTGGAACAATATTACATCATTCTACCAATGTACCATTACGCGAACTATAAATATTATAATAAATGCATTGTTAGTAAGACTATACAGAAACATCAATGTTTGGTGTAGTGTTAGAACTTATAAGAAGATATGTTGTCAGGGAATGAGACGTGTTTTGAAAGGCTTTCTTGGTTTCTATTTCTACGTACTATAAAAGTCAATGCGTTGTCTTTGACTCCGTCTATTTTTGGGTTCATCACGAGCATATTGACAGTTTTTTTTAAAATTAAAAAAGCATCTTGACAGTTTATACTTTTGCCTCTGAAATGTCTTTAGTGAAACTTCTGTTAAGATTATTGGAACACAACAGTGTACTTGAATCTACAACCATTCTGGTCCAAAAAATCTTGTTTCTTAAAATACGGTTATATAGCTTGTTTTCACATTAAAAAAACGTGTTTCTTATTGGTTGGAATTGTATGTAGTTTTCTGCAACTAAATGCCTATAAAAAACAAATTCTGAAACGTATGTATTAGAGGAGTTTATTAGATTAATGATTTGGTAGATTTAGAGATTTTAATATTTGGTGGAATTTAAATAGATTTTGTAATAATTTTCACTAATAAACCTTTATGAATTGTAACAAATTATTGGTATTGAAAAAGTGAATCATCATACGAACTACCATCACTAGAGATTATAGATAAT
This sequence comes from Streptanthus diversifolius, assembly GCA_039880935.1. Taxonomy (NCBI): domain Eukaryota; kingdom Viridiplantae; phylum Streptophyta; class Magnoliopsida; order Brassicales; family Brassicaceae; genus Streptanthus; species Streptanthus diversifolius. Next base: position 993,425 of record JAXGFM010000007.1, read on the forward strand.
ATCTCAGTCTAAGAGTGTTGAAAAAAGGGACTACGATTGCTTAAAGAAAAAGATATCATAACATCAAACCAAACAATGAATAAAATATTAGTTTAGGTAAGATTAGTTAAAACTTATGTGCTTGTTACTAGGAATCTTTAGACTATCTTGTACCTCAGTTAAGAAAACATATTTTGGTAGGTATCTGTTGTTATCCTCATCACTTCACAATCAGTCCAAATTCAGATTATTTAATCCATGAAAAATCATTAATAAAAGGAGATTTGAGGTGGTGCAGGTCGTGCTTACGTAGTGAGCTCTCACTTATAGTGTTGAGAACTCAACTTTTTTTGGCGTCTATGTTTGAGAAAAATAAAAAGATCATGAAACTGGTGGCATATTAATGACATTATAGAAAAAAACTGATCATTATATTCAAATTTCTTAATTGGATTCTACATAACTATAAAGGAAAAGAATTACGATGTGTTGTGACTTGTAAATATACATTGTGGATTGTGTTTTCCAAGGTTGTTCGTGTTTTATTTTTCTATATGGACCGTTATATATACATAGTTTTTTTTTTGTTTTTGTTTTCTTTATTTTTCAGTTAATCTTTAAACCTTTTTTTCCTAACCTCAAAACAATTTATGCCTAAATTTATAGAGATACGAAACAAGATAAGATAAATATGAACTTTGTTATAAAAATATATTTTTAAATATACCTCATACAAAAACATAATTTGGAAATCGATCGATATCAAAAAAAAATTTCTTTAAGACATTTAAAATTGTAACGTTATGTCGGAAATTAAAGACATGAAAAAGGTAAATTAATTAACAGAAAGAGAGCTACAGAGGGTCGATTGTAACTCTCTCTATGGTTTAGAATGAATCCTAACCAGATTTATTCAGTTTTCATTGGGTTTTTGTTAGGAAGGGTTTATTCAAAAGGTTTGGATTCGGCTATCGATCTTTGTTTGGATTGGGTTTCTTTGTGTTTTTGATATCTTGATTGATAAGTGACTTTCGGGATTTGGAAAAGAGAGGTTTATTTGGGAGAAAACTCAGGTAGATTTTTGATGGGTTTCTTTCAGTTGATCAAGATGGAGGAGAGACTATAGATGAGGAATAACACTAGTAAAAAAAAGCATATACCCACAAAATTTTCGTGGGTAATAAAGAATAAATTTTGTGGTTTTTCGTGTCAATATCCACGAAAAGCCACGAAAAATTTTAGTGGCAATATCCACGAAAAGCAACGAAAAATTTCTGTGGGTATAGCACCATGGGTAGCAAATTTTGTGGGTTTTCGTGGGTGTCCTTACCCACGAAAATATTCGTGGGCAACTACCCACGAATACCCATGAAATATTGCGTGGGTATATCAATCCCACGAATATTCACCAATAGTTTCGTGGCTAGACCGTTCCCACTAATGTCCACGAATTTTTTCATGGGTAGTACCTTCCCACGAATACCCACTATTAAATTCGTGGGTAGACAATTCCCACGAATTCCCACGAAAATATTAGTGGGTAAACCGTACCCACGAATATCCACCAAAAACTTTGTGGGTATGTCATTCCTACTAATACCCACAAAATTATTGGTGGGTATAATATTTTTTAAAATTTTTATTTAAATTAATTAATTAATTAATTATTCTATTTAATTATTTAATTAAAGGAAATAAAAACATAATATTAGACATAAATTAAAATTATTTTACATAAAAAGGAAAAAAATTTAAAAAACAAAATACAAAAATAAAATTAAAATCTACGGTTCGGGATCATAATCGAATCAAATATCATGCATCTGGCTAGGATCATAGTCACCAGGCTGGCTCCTCGATGATGATTCCGGACCTCCAAACAGCCGCTCCACAATCATATCAATCTTCCCCGTCAAGTTTCCCATCTGGTTCTTGATTTCATTGATTTCTCCTCGTAGATCCTCTTGGATGTTGGTCGGATACTGGACAGACGGGTTATAGAACTGCGTCCTAGCACTCCTGAGACCGTACACTTCTCCGTATTTTGGTCTGGCCCTCTGCATATATAAACATTAAATAATTAATATTTTAATATATTACCAATATACAATTATAATATAAAAAAAATACCTCGAGATACAATGGATAATGACTTCCCGAGTAGGACCAGTAGTCGAACCAGCTGTGCCCGTCGAATCTTGGTGCTGAGAAGCCACCTCTTCAACATCTTTGATGAATTTCTCTATCACCGGATCTACGTAAGTGCCATCCGTCCGTCGATGTGTCTCCTTCACCAAATCCAAAATGGATGGTGGCTGAGATACTTCCCCCCTCTGCCTCTGCATAAAAATTAAAATTTTATTTATTTAATAAATTAATCATTACAATTACTAATGCTAATAAATAAATTTGTTAAATTAATGTATCAAATAAAACTTATCAATCCGTAGTCAATCTTCGAGAAGGAACGGGGCCGGTACTGTGTTTGTGCATTTCTTGGTCGTCTATCTTTGTTTTACGGCTGGTGGCTGCTTTTTGGCTTTTGGCAATGGCTTTCTCAGTCTGTCACTCTTCCATAAGGATAGCTCAATCGCTATCGCTAATATATGTGGGCTTCGATCCCTCTCTCTTCTTCCTACTAATCTCTTCGCCGATTCCTAACTTTGTCTTTTCCTTCCAAAAATAAAATACAATATCCTCTAAAATGGGATCCGAGTAATAGTTTTGCTACAAATTGCCCAAAATTGTTATTTTTAATTTTTTTATATACACATTAAACAGTTAAATATTAAATTTTCAAACTTACCACAAACGTTCCCCACCACGCTTGAATCTTTTCCGGGGTATTTTTTTTCACATCGGTCCAGTTCTTCCAAGGACCCCAAAAATTACCCTGCCAAGTGTGTCTAATAAAATTGGTGACCGAATCATCGATCCCAATCCTTTCAAAAATTTAAAAAATGTTAGATTTTTATATATTAAATAAATAAAAAAATTTAAATTGTGTTTTAAAATTAGTATTTTACCATAATTTTCCGTTTTCCTTAAACGGATGGAGGTGGGGCTGTGATCGTCTAGAAGGAGCATCATATACCGCCTGTAAACGGTAACAGTACTCTAAAGAAGCGTCTCTAGCAGATTTCGGTAGATCGAAACTAGGTCCAAACCATCCTGAAAATCCTTCGCTAAACGATGTCATAACTATAAGAAAAAAAAATTGTTACTAAAGTTAGTTTCTTAATCACCAAGGAAGGACAGAATAAAAGATAGTCGAGACCTACACAGTCTTTTATGATGTTGGATCATGAAAAGGATATATGATGGCTTTTGGCTGCTCCAACTGCTTGGCACGACTAGCTATAGCATCTTCTAGTTGTTAGGTCTGGTAATAGCATCGATTATGTCTGGTTTACATGGGTCAAAGGTTTTATTTTTGCTTGAGAAAAGATGGTTGGGACAAGAAACCATAGAGAATAGATGGCACATTACATACCGGGACAGGAATATAGCCTTTGTGGATTGCATACATAACTGTCAGACGTGCATTTTAATATGGCAAATAGAGAACCGATCAAATACAGTGTAATTCACTAAAAAATGCATTTAAATATATTTTATATAGATACATATTAACTTCATTAAATATTGTATTCCGAACTCAAAGAAATTAACATCGAAACCTGATTGAACTAATAATAATTTGTCTAAAAAAGGTTATATACTTCAACCAATCAAGCCTTTGAAATATACTAACATGTAATCTAGAGTATAATAAAAAAAATACTCATTCCGTTTCAAAATATGGGATTTGTAATTTTATTGAAAGTTAATTGACCAAATTTATTTTATAGCTTTTTATAATAAGTTGAATTAATTTTAGTTTATACATATATATATATATATATATTCTTATTTTTTGTACTCTTAGCTAAAATATCTTATATCTTAAAATGGAAGAAGTATATCAATCATAAAAATCACTAATTATAGGCATAAAACATAAAAAGTTTGGCTTAAGTCTAATCTAGTCATAATAACTCGAAATTATAATAATTCAAGTAAAGTTGTCAAAACTCAAAATGGGCTGAAGTCCACGGGCCAGGCCCACCTAGACTGTTGTGGAATGGGGTTGGACATAAGTATTGCCATCCAGAAAATACTCGGTTTCACAGGTTGATCCATCGCGGTTAACGGGTAATGCAAGTTAACCAGTGATGGATTTGTGGTGTTTGTGGGTTCCTGTCATTGGAACCATTTTTTCCTGCTAAAATATCTCACCCATTCGATCTTAGATAATTCAAACTTTGAAAGTTGAAACATTTTTTCCAGCTAGAGACTCTTACTACTATCTTCTCGAAACTCAACAAACACTGCTCCACTATATATATATATATATCTTCGTGTAAACCAAGCGTAACAGATCCACACGCTTACAAGCTAATACATTGTAATTTCGCAATTTACCTGTTACATAAGAAGACATATACGTACTCTGCTTTAGCTCATTTCCTCTACGATGAGAGACCAATGATCAATACTTCAATAGGTATATTATAGTCACCAAAGACATTCTATATCATACAAATTAATCAACCTAAATACGTGTATATCAACTAATAATATCATCACGTAACTTTGAACTACTAGGCATTTACAGGAACAGAGGAGGAAGAAGATGATGGTGAGCTGAAGGCTGAGACGCAGCCTTTAAGGCGATCAAGAATCGCGTTTTTGGTCTTCGTGAGGCTTGCGTGTGACGTCAAAGGCAGTCCTTCTTTGACACACTCGTCGTACTTCTCTAGCACCGCCACAATGTTTGAGAAGTCCGGCCGCTTCGAAGGGTTTTCCGACCAACACCTCTTGATCAGGTGAGCTAACGCTGGCTGACAGCTAGCCGGCAATGGCGGTCTCTCATTCTGCTCATTTAGAGAAATATTTAATGATTTGCGTCCCATACCATAAAACCTATGTAAATCACAAACGCTACTTCACCTTTTCAGCGACTGCAAATGCGGCTTGCACGGGAGTCATGCCTTGGAACGGAAGCAAGGCAGTGGTGAGTTCCCATAGAACGATGCCGAAGCTATAAACATCGACTTTTCTAGTGTACGGCTTCTCCTTGATCATCTCAGGAGCCATCCATCTGTAAGTTCCCATATTACCCTTGGCCTCTCTGCATTGCGTCTCAAGACAAGAAGTCCCAAAATCTGCAACTTTAACTCTCATTTCATCATTTAATAATAAATTGTTGGACTTTAGGTCTCTGTGGATAACACCCTGTGAGTGAAGATACTCCATTCCTCTTGAGATGTCTAGAGCCAGCCTTAGTACAGTCTCTATCGAGAGCGAGTAAGGCTCTTTCTTGTTTAGGTACATTCGGAGATTTCCTTGGGACATGTACTCTGTTATGATGCAGTATACGGGTGGTTTCTTGCACGCCGCAATAAACTATATGTCGAAACAAGGATATAATTAGCAATTGAATTACTTGACAAGCTAAGATATACTCCATAATCTAAAACCAAATAGTTGTTAGAGACCTATATGCTCTAAAGACAAGATCGTTGTTCTGCTTTTTTTTTCCAACTAATATTCTACTTTTTGACAATGAAGAAAAGGTTTAGACTTTGGTAAGAAGATAAATAATTCAGACCTGTACGATGTTAGGGTGAAAGAGACGAGAAAGCAGAGCAACCTCGGACTTAAACTGCTGTTCGAGCTTAGCCCTTGTCTCTTCCTTGTGTGTAGGGATCCTCACCATTTTCACGGCGACGGCTCTCTGTTTGTAGATCCCTCTGTAAATCCGGCTGTGTGCTCCGGAAGCGAATTTGTTTCCGATAAATAGCTGCGAAAGATCTGCGGTCCATTCTTCTCTTTCGCCTTTAGACGCTTCCCATGTCTCTACGTTCTCGGACTCAAGAATCATCGACCAAGATTCCATACTGTCGAATCTTTTCTTCTCCATCGTCTCACTTTCTGCATACCGGTTGGTTTTGGAGGAAGACGGGTTAGCGGATAAGGCCGGGAGGGAAGGATCTGGAGGGAATTTGGATCTCAGTGACCGCCGGAGACAAAACGGGTTGAAACATGAACCAGACATGCTGAATCAGAGGACAGTTTGCTTGGATCACAAGGCAGAATTTGAAAGCAGAGGATCTAGGGCTTTTTAAGCTGTGGTTTTCCTTCTGAAAGTGTGAATAGATTTCAAGAAGTGCATGAACTGATTCAGAAACATGGATTCGATAGGATCTCCCGAGAATATAGCCGCGGTTTCATTAATTTTCTCGGGAAAGCAAAACAGAATCGAGGAAAAGAAATTTTCAAATCGATGTTTTTCATTAAGTTAAACCAAGAAAGATTATGTCAAAAGGAAGAGACTTTTACAGGAAGGAAACAGAAACAGGGAAAGAAACAAATGGGTTTCATCTTTCTCTTTTCCTTAGGAACAAGGAAACTTCCCGGGAAAATTAACAAAGGGGGGAGAAAATTTTCCGGGGAAAAATAAGGACACGAGAAAACGGAAAAGCACCAGAAAATTTTGGGTACAAGTTGAGTTTTGGAAGTTAAAGAAGAAACCAAGTGAATAAGGAACGGATCCAAAGTAAGAGATTTTCAAAGGTTTCTCGTGATTGCTTCGTTCAAAAGGAGAGAAAGAGTTATAACTTTTTTTTAAATATATAAAGTTTTTTTTCTTCTCATGAGAACAAATCAAATCGTGTTCGGAACTAACTTAAAATTGTAAACATTGTAAAACAAACAACTCCAAACTAGATCGTTTTATACTACGATTATATCATAAAAGAACACTATGATTCGCAGTTTCAAATCACTGTAACATTTTATTTTCTTATACTATTTGATTAATAAAACAATTAGGCACCCTGCTATTAACTAAATTTTGGCTGTTATGCAGAACTCTAGAACCCTACTTATAAATTACAATTTATTTTAATTTTAATTTGGCAATATGAATGGAAGCAACTGTGCAAAAGGCGAAATATTACTCTACTTAGCGACAACCATTGTGAACAATCCGTGAGTGATCCAATTCGTTGCCTTTTCGTACTAAAGTATTATCATTACAGATAAAATTATGTTTGCCAAGTGGATTCTTACACGTGGCGGCCCATTAACGGGACCACGTGGATGCTTGCTCCGGTACACGGCCAAAAAACTGAGAGTATCTTATCTGTCAATTATAAAAGGCCGTAACTTATTAGCCCATTTTAAGACTAGGCTCATAAAAATATTTTATTTCTCTATTGGGCTGACATTTTGTAGGCCCATCACTGAGACGGAGGGTTTCTCTCTCGGAGGGATTCTTCTACTTTCTAAAACCCCTCATCTTCTTCCCTTATAGTAATCACCTGGATTTGAAATCTCAAAGTGGCTGAGAGCCTCTACTTCGGCTAGAAGGTCTCAAGACTCTGGCTGAAACTGTTCAGCATGAGGATGTCGTTTTATTTATTTTGATGTCGTTTTTGAGAAGTAACGATATATTTATTCTGATTTCCCATTTCTAGGGTTACTCATCTAAGAAGAATTCTCTCGTCTATCTCTTTTTCTTATCACTATCTGTCGTCTTCTACTTCTACGAATCACCCTCATCATCTTCTCAGGCTAATCAAAATCTATCTGTAAGTATCTGGGTTTCTCAGTTTCTTTCACTATCTGACTATTCATCGAATTTCGGGATTAGATAGTTCCCGAGATCTCGAAAGTTTTGGGTTTTGCTTAGAATCGGGTAATCAAGTTTGTTGAATAATCAAGTGGGTCTGTGTTTTTCGGGGGAGGTTTGTTGATATGGGGAAATCTGGAGGAAGGAAGAAAAAGGGTAGTGGTGGTAATTCGAATTCGAATTCGAGTCAGGTCAATTCGTCTGAAGCTTCGGGATTATCTACCAAACCAACGATTGTTAATGGTGGTGGTGTCGATATCGATGCTTCGATATTCTTGAAACGTGCGCACGAGCTTAAGGAAGAAGGGAATAAAAAGTTTCAGGGAAGAGATTACGTTGGTGCTCTTGAGCAATACGAGAACGGGATTAAGCTTATCCCCAAAAACCACCCAGATCGAGCCTTGTTTCATAGCAACCGAGCTGCTTGTTTGATGCAGATGAAGCCAATCGATTACGAATCCGTCATTTCTGAATGTACATTGGCTCTTAAAGTCCAACCTGGCTTTACTCGGGCTCTGCTTAGAAGAGCTCGAGCTTACGAAGCTGTAGGGAAGTATGATTTGGCTGTCGAGGATGTGAATGTGTTGTTAGGTTCTGATCCTAATCACAAGGATGCAGGAGAGATTTCGCGGCGGTTAAAAGTTGCTTTTAGCCCTCAGCAAGATTTGCAGAGCCGTCCTTCACCTGCGGCTCTTGGCGCCTCTGCTGCATTAGGCGGTCCGATTGGTGGACTCGGTCCTTGTTTACCTTCTCGTCCTGTCGTTAAAAAGGGAGTTACTTCGCCTGTTGGGTCTGTTGCATTGCCTAGTACTAACAATGGTAGGGTAGAGCGTTCACAGGGGATGAATCCAGTGACAGAAAATGGATCTGTGAGTAAGAATCCGGCGTCGAAAGTGGTGTCTTCTCCATCTGTGGCGGTTGTTGGGAAGGTTCAAGAGAAGAGAATTCAGTGGAGGCCGTTGAAGTTTGTTTATGATCATGATATACGGTTGAGTCAAATGCCTGTGAATTGTAGGTTTAAGGAATTGAGAGAGATTGTGAGCAATCGTTTCCCGTCTTCGAAGGCGGTTTTGATAAAGTATAGGGACAATGACGGAGATTTGGTGACGATAACTTCTACTGCAGAGCTGAAATTGGCGGAATCTGCTGCTGATTGTCTTTTGACGAAAGAGCCTGATACTGATAAATCTGATTCTGTTGGGATGTTGAGATTGCATGTTGTTGATGTGAGTCCTGAGCAAGAGCCGATATTGCTAGAAGAAGATGAGGAAGAGAAGAATGCTGTAGAAGAAGTCATATCATCTCCGAGCGAATCAGTATTAGAAACAGAGATTAACAATGAGAAGCAGGATAAGGAAATCGAACAGGAGAATCCGGGTTCTTCTGTAGATCCTGAGACCAAGGAACTAGAGATGGATGATTGGTTGTTTGATTTTGCTCATCTTTTCCGTACTCATGTGGGTATTGACCCTGATGCTCATATTGATTTGCACGAGCTGGGAATGGAGCTTTGCTCAGAGGCGCTCGAAGAAACAGTTACAAGCGAGAAAGCTCAACCTCTGTTCGATAAAGCTTCTGCGAAATTCCAGGAAGTGGCTGCTTTAGCTTTCTTCAACTGGGGAAATGTTCACATGTGTGCTGCTAGAAAGCGGATTCCTTTGGACGAATCTGCAGGAAAAGAAGTGGTCGCAGCACAGCTGCAAACTGCTTATGAGTGGGTGAAGGATAGATACACATTGGCAAAGGATAAGTATGAACATGCACTTTCAATAAAACCCGATTTTTACGAGGGTTTGCTTGCGTTAGGACAGCAGCAATTTGAAATGGCGAAGCTACAGTGGTCTTACTTGCTAGCTCAGAAGATCGATACCTCGGGTTGGGATCCAGCAGAAACCCTTGAACTCTTTGACAGCGCAGAGGAGAAGATGAAAGATGCCACAAAAATGTGGGAGAAGCTTGAAGAACAGAGGATGGATGATCTTAAAAACCCGAATTCGAACAAGAAAGAAGAAGTCTCGAAGAGGAGAAAGAAGCAAGGAGGGGATGGGAGTGAAGAGGTTTCAGATACAATCACAGCCGAGGAAGCCGCAGAACAAGTGACTGCAATGAGATCACAGATCCATTTGTTTTGGGGAAACATGCTGTTTGAAAGATCGCAAGTTGAATACAAAATAGGGATTGATGGTTGGAAGAAGAATCTTGATTCAGCTGTTGAAAGATTTAAACTTGCAGGTGCTTCTGAAGCTGACATAGAATTGGTTGTTAAGAACCATTGTACCAATGAAGCCGCATCTACCGCTGGAGATGAGAAAAAGGTACCTGCACCTTGAAACCATTGATCCGAACTAGAAATTCGATCTCATGAGCTATGAACCAGAAACTGATTCTCGCATAATGAATGGTTGTGTGACTGGAAAACGAACCTCGAAGGTGTGGGTGGAATCATTCGTATAACTTATGTTCTTGCTGGATTAATGATTCAGACTTGAATGGTTTTTCAAGTTTTTCTTCTTCTCCTCAAAGGTGATTAATATGCCAACTCTGTTAAAGTTTCAAACAATTTGTTTGTGTTTGTTTTTTTTTTGCTTTTAAGGACAAGGGCTTTTTTAGCTTCATTAATTTTCAGTTCTGATTTCAAAAATAGAGAGCTAATTTGATAATAAACACATTAGAACTATTAGAACAATCCTCATACTATTATTATTATCATCTTCCATTAACATAAACACCCGCACACTTAAAAACACCATTGACCAACAATTAATTAACCAGATTCTTAATTGTATCAACACTAATCTCAGTCTTAACTTATTCACGGTAAACACAACACAAAAGCATCTTCTTTCTTTCTTTGCTTCACTCAAACTCTCAACTCCGTTTTTAGAAAGTCTCTACGGCTGCTGTTGGGTTCAGTTCTGTAACTGCAGTAGCATTCTTCATCGCTTCGAACCGTGGCTCCTTAGGCTGAAACTTGACCCCAGCGTAGAGCTTCATGTAGTCATCAAACACAAAGCTCGGGTAATCGGTTGCTTTGCCGGCGAGCGATGAAGCTGGAGAGATCTCGGCATCGCTTCCCGGGTTGTAGAACGATGCAATGGACATTCTGTTTCCTTCTTTTTGAGTCACCACACGGTGCATCACACTCTTGTACTTGCCGTTGGTTATCACCTACACATTGCGTTAAGCAATATATGTTCCAGTTAAACATTAACCATTTTCAAAGAAACCATTTGAGAATGCAAATGTCTCGGTTTAAATGATTCCAGTTTTGGTTATGAAACCATCTTCCCGATTTCAAAACCCAATTCCACCCACACATTCAATTAGGAAGATATATATTTTGGTTAATCTTTTATAAAATTAAGATCGGTTCAGCCTCGCTTGCGGTTTAGTTATACCGGATATAATCGTTTTGAACCTGTAAATATCCCAATCCCATTTGAGATTGCAAGTGTCACTCTTCCGGTTTAAATTAGTTACGTTGTTTACTAATAATTTTCCCCAATTATATCAAACCCGGATTAAACAATGACCGACTTGAATAGCAAACATGAATTGGGTTTTCTCTATAGCAAAAGATCCTATGAAAATGTGGTGTTTACATAAACATACCTCAAGTTGGTCACCAAGATTGATGACAATGGAGTGGTTGAGTGGAGGAACATCGATCCAGTCACCATCTTTAAGAAGCTGGAGGCCACTGACCTTGTCGTCTTGAAACAACAAGATGATGCCTCCTGCATCAGTGTGGGCCCTAAGACCTTTGATCATCTCTGGTTTAGGACAAGGTGGATAATTGCTCACCTTAGTCCCAAAGGTTGGGCCTTTTGTTCCATGAAACACTTTCTTCAGATACCCTTTCTCTAACCCTAGATTCTCACACAATAGATCCAACAAGTCCTCAGCAAGATTCTCCAATCTCTTCCCAAAATCTTTCATGGCCGTCCTGCAAAATTAAGAAACGTTTTTAGTACTTCGATGGAATATTTCACTATCACCCAAAGAAAAAGAAGCAATATTTCAGTATGCCTCTTTCCAAAAAGTGTCTTAAGTTTTTTCTTTTCTCAACTTTTTTCATTACAATTAAAAACAAAAAGGAATTAGAGGTTCCAAGTGAAATAATTTCAATAAAACTGTTTTTTGTGTGATATTTTACCAATAAAATATCACAAAGTCCTTTTTAATTAAGGTAAATGAGTTAAAGTGGCCCTTTAAAGGAATTTAAAATGTGATATAAAGTTGTGTTTAATATATATATAAAGTGTACCGATATTCATTAGACATATCAGGAATGTCGTAGAGATTGGATTGAGGAAGGTGACGAAGGTAGAAAGTGCTTTCCCAATCGACATCCTCAACTTCTGTCTCAAGATTTTCCAAACCTTTGGACTTGAGCATGTCGTTGAACTTTTGTTCCATTGATTTCTTGTAATGCTCCTTTGTCATCTTCTCGACGTTGTCCATCAAATCATGTGGTAACCCATGGTTCACTATCTGAAAAATCAATTCAACCCCAAACAAAAGATCCACATTACCATTAAGTACACAAACTTAAAAAGCTAGATATAACTAATCATATATATATTATGAACACATGTATAATATTTGTACCTCAAAGAAGCCCCAATTCTCACAAGCATCGTTGATTAAAGCCATGGTTTGGTCTCTTTCTTCACCATTGAGCTTGGACAAGTCTACAACTGGAAACTTAATGTTCTTCTCCATCTCTCTTTCTTTCTTTCTCTCTCTCTTCTTTGAAAGTATTTGTTTGAAGTAGCAAGTTGTGTGTGTTGTTGTTTTGATGTGAGTGTGCTTGACGGAATGAGAGAGGGTAGCTATTTATAGGCGTAAAAGAGTGGAAATATAATAAAATAAATGTAAGAAAATATGTGTGATGGTCATAGATAAGATGTATAAAAATGATTCATTCAAATAGATAAAAAAAACAAAATAAAAAATAAAAAATAAAGTAAAAGAAACATAAGTTCGTGGAGCATGTATGTGAGCACATCTATAGTGGACCCCTACCCTCTTTCTTCTTTATGAGACTGATTCATTTGGCATTTTCCTTTTTGGTCTCTATTTATGCAATATAATTGGTTTCTTTTCTTTTTCTTTTTTCAAATATTTTTATTGGAAATAACTAAGAAGGTTTACAAATAAGAAAAATTCTATGGAGTCTATTACACTACTTGAGTCCATTGTTCGAATCGAAACCATAACTATTTAATAGTTGTCGAAAAAATGAAACTTATTACTATCACTTGTTGTCTTGTAGTCATCTTCAAGATGCCGATTTTGAAAAGTTCAATCATCTCTAACGCTCGTTAAGACAATAAAATATACATCACTACTAAATTATAACTTCAATTTTTGACATCTTTCTTGAAACCGCAGTAGTGTAGAACTCTGAATTATATATATCAAATGTGTAACGCCTGTTTTTGGATTGCCGAATCTTCCGGCTCATTTTTGACACATGATTGTTAATCCCTGAATATCGTAAATATTTATTTTATCATTTTTATTCATTACCACAAATAAGTTATCAAAAAAAAAATTACCACAAATATATAATAATTTTTTTTCCAAATTTACCTTTATTTACTTTTTGGTAGATTGTCGGTCATAAATGTGTTAGATTAGATTAAGTATGATTAACTACCTATTTTACCTATTTGCTTAAGGTGATTTTTCTCTTAAATGCATATTGAGAATAGAAATTCCTCAAAATTTAATCTCGTCTATATTGTATAGAACACCTAGTAACATATTTTTTAATGACCAAAATCGTTCTAAACTGACGACAATACTAATTTCCAAGATTCATATACATACCAAGTTCTTGTCTTTCAATTCAAGACGTTTATAGGTGACCAAACACATACTTAATCAAAACTTAAGATATTACTCGATGATATTGATATATCGCATATATCATTATTCGAAAAGAGTTCTTGCAAGATAGCTTTGTCAAAAAACAATCAAATACTTTTTGGAGAGTTATTAAATATCCGGATTTCACAAAACTAAACCAAAATATTTGCATATGGGATATAAAGTACCAAATTTACATGGTGTCTTGTTTGATAATACTTGCTTTGCACTCTTGATGAGTCAATTTATCTTTAGTTTCCTCCACAGTTCGGACGAATAAAAAATGCTTTGATCTGATGTTTTATGATTAAACTTTATAATATCAAACAATTATATACAAAGTAAATTTTATCGAATATTCCCAAATTCAATTTGAAAGAAAAAAAAGCAAGAAGTATAATCTTAATGTTTAAAAGAAAAAGAAAGTATAATATCAACGTCTTTTAATATGTACAACTTAAGCATTTTAGCATAAGTTTTGATACTCAAAATTTTATTTTTTGTACTCTGAATTATAAAATAAAAATTGGCACCCTTAATATATGTTAGCCTATAACATAGTAAGTTTTATACTGTTTAAAATTTTTTTTTGTTAACTTGTCTTATATGTGTGGTTCTGCATCAGGCAATAATGTTTACTTTCGAAAAAATAGGTGTTTGTGTATTGAGATGAGGAGTTATTTCGTTCGGAGGCTCCCTAAACTGGTCTCCATAGGTTGCTTCGGATGCAGTCATGTTATGTGCATGGAAAAAGCTCCATTAAGCCACTTGAGATAGAAAACAAAAGTTTCGCCAAATTTACATGGTGGCTTGTGTGAGAATAGGTTAGGAACTTTTGCCAAAGATCAAAGTTTTTCTCTACTTACGAGAGTGTTTAGCTGTGTTCGGATTAGGGTTTAGAGCTCTATTCTAAACTTTCTCTTATATTATAATTGAGTGAAAATATGTTTATCATGGGCTAAAGTGGGAATGCCCTTAATTGGTGCTCCGACTTGGCCTGGCTTCTCCAGCCTCTCCCTCTTCGAAGTTCTCTCTTTTTTTTTTATAGGTGAGACATAGTTTTCTCTCTTACATCTATTCATGCTATTCCCAGATTTTGTGGCGGTAATATTTGAATGACTGATAGATTTTTAATCGTGATTTCAATAGAAACTTTAAAAACAATTTATCCTATCTATCCATATCAGGTTGGTTGACTCATGGAGTTCTCCCAACATGCATCCTCCACGAATTGACCCTGGTAAATTTGGTCCCTAACACATACAATATTTATTTCAAATCATTTTAGACGATCCTTTATAATACCATATGGGTTACTTTTCCATTCTTGTCGTTTTATCAAACCAAATTGTTTAGCTCAATAATGCACCCAAAGATGATCACAACGATAAGCCATCTTATTTTTATATAATATTAAAGTTATTGATGATTACTAGTTGCAATAAGTTAAATAGTTCACAATTAATTCTTGAATAGCAAAAATGTCTCATTCTCTCCCTATCTTCTTGAAAACGTTGACCAAAGTGAGAACAGAGACTCTAGTCGTGGCTGCTACCTACTTTTCTCTTGCGCAGTCCATTATATATATATATATATATATATTTTTTTTTTTTTTCTTTTTTCTTTTTTCTTTCAATAATTGTCTAAACTGGGTACTCATAATTATGAATAATATCTATTATATATAAAGTTTGCATTTGAAACAATTTAAAACTCTCATCAAATCTTCGGATTAAAACTTGTCTGAATTGATAATAATTATTACACTTGTAGCTAAAGAGATCAAATGCTACTAATGCTGGTTGATCTTGTCTGTTGAACAATAAACTTTCTATTATAGATAATAAAATTGAATCTTATACTGGAACGTGAACGGTGAAACAAGACGGAAAAATTATGGATCGCAAAAGTGCTAATTAATGTGTGCAAGTAATATTCATGATCGAGTAACAGCATATAAACATTTTTAGTTCTTTTAGTGTAGAAATTAAGCAAAAAAAGTCAAAAAGTATTGTTATTAGATAGATGCTTTGCCGCATCATTCCTGATTTCTTTGCCGCATAATATTGTTTCACTACCATATAGAACTAAAGTAAAAGTTATGTGTTGATTTGCACAAAAAAACAGAAAAAGCTATGTTTATATACGCCTTATTGCTCTCTTGAATTCAAATATAACTTGCATTTTTCAATGCTGGCTATAATTTTTTTTTTACAGTGTGGATTGTGTTTTTTTAGTCAGGAGATGATTTAGGTTTTTAATAACATTCCACTGATTCTTCTAGAATAGATATAGTTATCGAATAGCTATAAATTCACTGTGTATTTAATGAATATAAAATGTAACACCATATCAACTGACAAATGTACGTTCTTTTTATGCATTTACGATTCTACGTATGCATGTGTCTGCTAGCACAATGCGTCTAGCATATTTATATGATTCCATATAGTACATCAAGTTGATCGGTAAAATATGATATTATAATTTAAACGTGAATAAAAGAAGAAAATAACATCAATAACTCAAAAATGCATTTTTCTATCATATTAGAATCTGGATAGTGATATGCAGCACTATTACAAATATTAAATTATAAATCTCGATTCTGGAAATAATAAAATCATTTTTTTACGATAAAAGATGAAGTTACGTCAGGCGGCCACATTTTTTATTGGATTAACAAAAATTCTATCTTCCTATTTTATTTATCGAATCTTGTTACTCCCAAAACAATTCGACAAATTACATTAACAAAAGTATATAACTTCATCTACTTGGTCAAGAAGGTTACAGGATTTAAAAATGTACCACCATCACCATGTATGTATTGTCAGGGATTAGTCATAATCCAACTTATTTACCTGATGAAATTTCCCTTTATCAAGAGACTCAAAATGAAGACAAATATACTATTGGGCGTTAACTTCAATCACAGAGTTTTATAATGTTTAAACGTCTGCTAGATTTTATACTGACGATTATTGAATGCAAATTGATATTAACCATTAAAAACCCACATATAAAAGAATGGTGGAAAATTTAATTTATAATAGTTTTTAAATTAAATAAAGACTATGTAAAAGTTTACTTAATATGTAAAAATCATGATATGATTTAATGGTGGTTATTTCTAAAATTTATTATATATGTATATGATTCAAATCTAATATTTGATAATGTTAAATGAAATATTAAATTAAATTGACAAAAAAAGATTTATGAAATACTTTACACAGAAAAAAAATTTCATTTACATATTCCTTAATTACACATCACTGATAATAAATAATGTAGATAACTGTCTTTATTCCCGTGGAGGTTAGAGTTTTTGGTCAAACGGTTATGTCCTTTGAGTGGTTGAAAACATGGCTTACGACAAATCAAATCATAAAAATTAGATTACATCGCAAGGTGGGCATATATCAGGTTCATGAACTTCATGTATTTCGTTCTTTTTATTATTCATTTACGTCACGATTAAGCATATTTTATAAAAGTTAATGTGTTTATATATCTATAAAGCACGAGGGCAACATTGAATAATGGGAATTTACTTTTTCGAAATATTCGGTCTGCTTGAAAGTTCAAAAAGAGATATGATGCAAAGTTGTAAATATGTATGTTATTCTGAACAGTGAATTGAGTAAATGATATATGTGATTTCAAAACTTTATATATTTGTAAAATGCTTAAGAAAGTTATTGGTGCTTGTTGGATGCTTTATAAACGTTTTTAATCGATGAAGATTCCTTCCCGGTATTGTATTTTTTAGTGCAAAACAAGATTCACTGAATTAAACATTTCAATGATTTCTACTTTAATCATGGTTTTTGTTTTTCATTTTGTTAATCTACTGTTATTGGGTAAGGAGAGTAAACTTAATTTTCATTATCAGTATAGTGATAACTCAGACCGTTCAACACTACATGAAGCACATAGACAATGAGACGCAGCATATGCGCCTCCAAAGGCAGTATAGTATGGATGCAATCACTACCCCAACTTACAAGGCGAAGGTCAACAAGTGGCTAATCTATCCACCTGAGGATTTGGTGATCCAGTGTTCTTCCCACAAAAAGAAACTTCCTTATGAAAACTAAGACACAAACACATAACAACAACATGTTAAATCTCATCTATCAAAGTGACGTAAACAATTCATATTTGAGTGTTGGAGGATCTTTGTATGGTGATTGGATTAGGAACATGATGGACAATTTTGGCGTAAGCATTATAATGTATTTAAATGTCAAAATCGAAATCAATTTAAATGATAAATGAAAGTCTAAAATGAATGATTTAAAAAATTTGTAGAGCTTTGAAATTGTATAAACTTTATAGTTAGCAATGCTTCATATTAAAAAGAAGAAGAAAAAATATTTTGAATATATAATAGAGAACTCATAACAAGACGCAATAACCTCATAAATACTATAATGTATCAGATAGAGGAGAAACCAACCACAGACGGACATCACGCGGTGCTAAGACGGGTTCAGGCTCTGGTTTTGAATCTTGTGTCTTGATAGATAGATCTACGATCCAAAGATATGTTTTGTTTGGCCCAAATTATTTTGATGTTTTGTGTGTGTTTTCTAATACAAATATCTCCTTCTACCTATTTCAATTTGGATTCATAACTAACGAGATTAATGTGATTGACAGATTTAGTATCGCCACTAATCGCAAATTATTGATAACGCATCCTCTCCTTTCTAAACTCGGTCAAAGAGAAATGAGGTAGCAATAAATGTGTGGCCTCGTCACCAAGTCTTTATGAGACTATAAAAGGAAAGCCTCTCTTCCCATTTCAAGCAAGGTACATAAAATAAACATATAATTTTTGTTTTTTCTCCTTTTCTCATTTCTGGTGTTCGTGTAATATTATAGATCGCTAAATCTTGATTTAGAGTGGTGCGAGACAAGAAAAACCAAAAAAAAATTATAACTTAAGATTCTTGAACATATCAAATAGGCACACTCGAAACATTTTATAAAAACCAAGAAATTTTTTTTTATTTAATCTCCGTTTACAGTATTATATTCTTCGAATTTTCTTTTATCAGTGACATGTAAGAAAAAAAATTTATATAACAGATTGTATCCATTGTGACATTCCGAGTAGATATAACATTTAGTATGTGAACATAATATGTATTGGTTATACGTTTGTAAGAATATTAATATTATGTTTATTAATTTATTCATTCTTTACCATGAAGAATTTATTCTCATATTGTACATAATACTTGATTAGACTAATAATTTTTCTGTCAGCGACTTTATTAGATTAATCCTTTCGTGCGTTTTTATATTTAAATAATGGCTTGAGGAATATTTATCACCAAACATTTTATATTAAGATTTTGGAAGAATCGATCTAATTAACACAGTAACTATACTTAAGGTTATGGGTCACCCTTCAAAATTGTCTCTCGTTCAATAAAGTTATACACGAATATAAATAACAATAACAACTACGAGCAGGTTTTTGAGTTTCAATCTTTTTTATGGTTTAAACCTCACAGTATGACTGTATGAGATTGGTCTTTGTAATTAATCGACACTGGTTCCTTAATGTTTGTGATCCTATTGTCTTTTTTCTTTGCAAGAAAATGTTTAGGTAACTGAGTTTAGCTCTCTCTTTTAATGACTTATTAGAGATACATATATTTTTTCTTGTTAATGCTTAGGCTTGGGCAAATATTCGGATCCGAATACCTGAACCAGCCCCGATCCAAAAATATCCGAATGAATATACTTTTTTAATATTAAAAATTTTGAATGGATCTTGTCTTTCAATACTTCGGGTATCGGGTAATACCTGATCCGAACCGATACCCGAATTAGTATTGTTTAGAACCGAATTAGTATTTTACGTATATTTATGTTTTAGGGTTAATTACTAATTTATTCATTTTTTAACTTCAATTACTTGGTTTCTCACTGACGTATTAGTTAATGAGTACTAATTTGACGTGTTTTCTTGTAACATATTTTATACTAACAAGTGTATAATTCATCTAATATTCAGACTTTAAAGACAATCATTCATATTTGTTTTTTTGTCATTTTTATGTTTTGAATTCTAAATACATTATGGAATGTGATTATGTCACATTTGCTTTCCTTTGTCACATCTGCCTCTTGTTTGTCATATTTACTTCTTGTTTGATGAATGTTACAATGTTTTAAGATTTCAAATTTGATTTATATTATGTTTGATTGTTGTCATTTATAAATATATGTTAGTATTTTGGATAAGATTCATATATTTTTGATATTTCGGATGATATAGTATTTCAGGTACTTCGGGTATTTCGGGTATTTTGTATATTACGGATTCTAAAATACTAGAAACCGAAATCATACAACCTAGTATCAGATAAATTTCGGATCTTTTATCAAATATCCGAAAAATCGGATCCAAACCAAACCCGATCCGAAATAAGAAAATATCTGAATGGATTCTTAACCTCAGATCTGAAATACTTGAAACTCGAAATATCTGAATCGAACCCGACCCAATTATCCGAATGCCCAAACCTAAATAATGCTATTTAAGAGATGAAATGAATTAGATACCTTTGAAGTTTAGGATGCCATAAAATAGTTTATTTTTAATTTTAAACATTCGATAAAATTTACACAAAAATCAAGAGACAGTCCAAACTTATTTTTATAAAATATTCATCAAAACAAATAAACGATTTTGGATTTGTGATATTTGATTATTCGAATTTTTAGCCACAAAATCACAATTTATAAAATTTGGATCAAGATCTAGTCTAACAACAAATAAAAAGAGTATAGTTCGAAATATAAAAAATAGTTTGATAAAAATTATAAAATAAAAAGATATATATATAATATATAATAATTTGAAACTAATCTAAGATATTATATAAAAATAAATTATTTGTTATATGCATTATAGATAATAATAATATCTAAGTAAAAACCCGATCCCAGTCACTAAATTTGTTTTGGAGATCCGTCAAAACCATAGATGATGTAAAAAGACAAAAGATATGAAATAAACTAAAATTTTCACGGTATCAACAAAGATCATTGGACGTCAAAGATGCAAAAAAAAAGAGTAATTTGCGAACTGCTCGTTTCTAATATTAATTAAGCAGTGTTGGATTTGATCGATATATTAAAACAAACTTTTCTTAAAATTAATTTTACAAAATAGAAATTATACTTCAATAATACTTTAATCCAGTGCAACGGTCAATTTCACATTAATGGTAGAAATTGGTCCTCATCTCTCATTTTTATGATTTTAATCACAAATCCAATCTTTAAGCAACAATTACAGCAACATATATATAAACGATACATTCATCCTCAATATGATAGTTACGTATACGTTTTGGACAAACGAATACATGATATTTATAATATATACAATGGGGAGTTTACGGCTCCTTTTAATATCTTTTGGCTTGACAAAACGAGTTTGACGTTAATTTAATAATTAAGGCGAAAAAATCATAGGACAAACGAATACATACATGAATTTTACTTCACTAAAACCTTTAATTATAATTTCCGTCGAGCAAAAACTTGTCGTATATATAGTCTTCACATTATCATCGAAAAATTACTCTAATTCCCAACTCAGTAGTCACCTTATGGTCGTCATCACACTAATATTTATAATATCATGTTGTTCTCGCACTTTGATACATAATCATAACATTTGGTCAGATTTCTTTTGCTAGAGTACTCTCATGTATCTTTGCCATCTAGCCCCAATAATACTCTACCATTCCTGTTCCAAGGAACTCTATTTTTGTAATTTGTGCTCGCTTGTTACTACTTTTCCCTCTCGGAAGTCTGAAGTTGTTTGAGAAACAATTTGTTACATAGTTGCAACTTGTAACACTTGTTTTTAAAAAGAAATAAAAACAGATATATTAACCCCCGCCCCACCAAAACAAAAGATATAGAACATATCAACGTGTTAACACAACTTTGTTTTTGAGCCTAACCACTTCATTTGGTCGTCTTGATTAATGTTTAATCATGAAAAAGTGGAAACTAATACGCTAAATAGTGGGATGTGGATGGGAAGATTGCCCTTTTAGGAAAGGTGTGTCTCGTTAAATGTGTTTGGTGCATGAGAGGGGCCAAATTTAAGGTTTGTGCCAAATTGGTTAACCATAAATGGGAGATGGGTTCATGCACATGGACGAAATTGTCTCAACTTTATTGTCCTTGTTCTCATCAATACATACATAATTATATGAGACACTATATATATCTTACCTGGGTCACATCCATGACACATCTCCTCTCACTAGCCACAAATAATGCAGTACCTACTTTGATATATCTATAGAGTTACATCTACATATATAAAAGATCATAATTGTTAACGTCAATCTTTGCAAACGTAAAACGCCAACAAATTTTTTTTTTACGATTTACGTTGGACCAATTGATGGCACAAAACGTACGGTAAGAAGTTTTTAGTGGGAAGAGAAAACAGTAAGCGGAATTGAAATAGTAAAATAACATTTTACTGTAACATGTATCTTGAAACACATTATACGAGATAAAGATGATTTTCATTTAATCTCATGTGTATTATAAAAGAGTAGTTACAAGTTATGACATTCGAAAAATGTTACTAGAAATACAAAATAACGAAACGAACATAATCGTCAACAATGCGAATGGCTTAGGATATATGTACCACATATTGAATTTGAATCCAAATAGGTTACGTAAGGTACACTCTCCGTCATGATCGCAACATAAAAAAAATGAAATTGACTCCCTAGTATTTGATTTTGAATCCACCAAAAGTATTGGCCTCAAAGGCATAATTCTTCAAAAATAATATGTTCCTCTATATATTGAAATAAATTGGATATGGAGGAGCATAAGTACTTTAACCAGATTATATACATTCTTGAATTTTTTTTTTGTCAAGAAGGGAATAAAATCAAAATGGAATGTTTGTTGTACATATATGGAATGTATGTATGATATACATATGTCAGTCAATTTATATTCGATTAATCACAATACTTAAATTATCCACAAATATACTGTTTTATGGTTTTACGCAACTGCATTTAGAATATTGTTACCAGCTAAGCAACACACTAATAAAACATATATGCATCTCTTATATATATAGACTAGATTATTCCTACATATCTGCGTGGGATTTTTATGTAACGTTATGTTAGCATCACTAACTTGTGTATGCCTCAGACATATCGAATTCTTTTTTTTTTTTGTCAACATAGTTTATTGCTTTAATATTCTTCGTAATATTGAGGGGTGGATTCAAACCCCAGACCTGTATCATAAATTTTAGAGGTGACTACCATTATGCAACATGATTCCGATATCAAATTCTTTAAAAACAGAAAAAATTGTTTTAAATAAACTTGAGTTAATAAAGTGTCATTAATTTTTTTTTAATGGTTTGAAGACGGAACTCAGATATCGATTACGATATATTTTTTTACTGTCGTATTTACTTGGTCATTGTAAATAAATGTGAGATTAAACATATTAAAGAAAATTGAGTCAACCATATATGAATGTAACTAAAAGGTATGGTTTTCGTGGTATATGTTGTATAATTTTTGTTTCCTTTTGTTTAATTACCTTAGCTGTTCTCTGCAAATCAATGGCAGAAAACATTTTTACACTTCTTTTGACAGTATTTGTAATGTTTTAATCCTCCCGCAAACCCTATGTGTATCATCAACTTTGTGAATTGCATATCTTATAGGATGTGTCTACTTCTGTTAGGGAAAATAGGGTTTTTAATTACCAAAACATAATTAATCAATTTGGGAATTACAATAACCCAATTCATAGAAACATACCCAACAATATCTAGTTCGGCTAAAATTTTGATTAAACAAAACTTAAGAATGAAGGTTGCTATATCAATATCATTTTATTTTTATTTTTATATTTTATTTCCTGTTATAAATATTGTTACTTACGAATCTAAATTTACTGAATTTGAGATAAGTAAAGAGACAGTTGCTCGGTCGACTGCACAGAGCGCGAGTAAGAGTGGCTTCACAATCTAAGTGTCTTCGCATTAACAAATACGTGAAACAACCTCGACACTAGTGAACCAAATATTTGCTCAGGCCCGATAAGTGACAATGTGCATAAACAGGCCTAGGCCAATTTTCTATAATTTATCAGGCCCAATAAATTAGCATATCTTCAAATCGTAAATTTGGGTAAAAAAAAAAAAAAAA
Organism: Streptanthus diversifolius; assembly: GCA_039880935.1. Lineage (NCBI taxonomy): Eukaryota > Viridiplantae > Streptophyta > Magnoliopsida > Brassicales > Brassicaceae > Streptanthus > Streptanthus diversifolius. Next base: position 1,017,212 of record JAXGFM010000007.1, read on the forward strand.
TGAAAAAGACAAAAGATATGACTTTGACGACAAACATACCGATGGAGTCCAAATTTGACGAGATTAAAGTTCCAGGTCTCACTAACTGATTGTGTTTGACGAAGAACAACACATCAAATATTATTTTTATTCGTGTCATCAAACTATGTTTACCTCAAAAAATTCCACAAATTAAACTATATTTGTTGTGTTCACGACGTTACTAAGTGGTACATAAAGTTCCATTCGTCAACATTTATTTTTGTTACCACAATATTTACCACCAATAATAAATCATCCTTTTGTAACTAGAATTGAAATATCCACAAAGAACATGAACATAACCGTTCGATCATAACAACCCATCAATGTATTCTTCAATAAAGATCTAGGACGTCAAAGATCGAACGGTTGCAAAGAGGACACGCCCCACGGTTCATCCATATCTCTCTTGAACATATTCTACAATACGTATGTCCACACGGGATAAACGCCGCGCCTTTCACCCTTCCCATACACACACAACACACTGGATCAGAACCCATCCACGTGGTCGCATCGCAACCCTCCGTTTCCGCCAGCAATTTCATCAACGGTACCTTAGCAACTCTACTCTCCGTCACGTGCTCACCACGCGCTAGTCTCTCCTCCGCAAGAGCCTCCGCGAGATTCCTTGTGCCACGTATCAAACAATCCGACTCCGCGACCACACCCGGATCCGGACCTGAATCCGACAAGTCAACGACCCGGTTTTGACCCGAATTTTCCTCCTCGTCGTCGTCATCTTCATCTTCCCCGGCGATTGGCGCTTCCGATCCTGTGAGACGCAAAGTGGGTCCACCGCAACAGCCAACCCAATCAAATCTCAGCCGTTGTTTCAGCGTTCTCCACTTGCTCATCGCTTGATCTCCACCGTCGATTCGATCTTCCTCGAGTAAACTCAGCATCATCGTCCTCCCACTTCCGGTTTCATCCGCCGATTCTCTGAGCAAATCGCCGAGTTGACTCATCCTGACTCGCACACGAAAAAAACCCAAAGACCCAAAAATAAGTAACCGTTTGGGGTCCTTCTCCTTTTTTAAATCCGCTCAAATTCACGAGAAATATAAAAGCTTTAATGGCTCCAATCAATAAATGCTAACGCAAAGACTCTTGTTTTGTCTGAGTTCTATGAGTTTATGTTAATCACAAATTTGGAGAAAATGACAAAATTAAGAGAAGAAAAAAGAGAACATAACAATTATTGGGTACCACACATCAGTAACGTATTCGACTTACATTTTGTAATATAGGGAATCGCACGTATACATTTTCTAAGATCTTATATTATTTGTTACCTAATTATTGTCATTGGCTGGTTTGTTTTAAGTTTTTAATAAAATATATGTCCGTTAGGGAAGCATCAATTGTCAATTGTGTTGCTTCTTCAAACCAAAGTTCTTATACTAAATTATTAATCAATGATTGAAGGCGATTTTCTTATACTATCTTGACAATTTTAGAATATTCAATTTTAAATTTTTAAAAAATTTAAAATATTCAGTTCTTATACTAAATTTTAAAATATTCAATATTAAAATAAAAGTTTGGGAAATATCATTAATAGAAAACAAAAAGGAAAGCATTTGGGCCTAAAGCTGCAGGCCTCTACGCCACGGTATCAGGCCTAAGATAACTTTGGGCTTTTGTCAAAGACCAATTGGGATTTGAAATGCCAAACCCTAAAGAATGTCATATTGCTGACGACTACGGTGTCATATTGATTTAAAAGGAACTTTGATTGATTTTATTCATAAATGGTTTTGTTCCAGATGTTGAATTTCCATACTAAAAATGTTTATTTTGCCAATTGATCCTATTTTCTTTATATTCCCACTCTTTTTTTTCTTAGTTTTGTTTTATCCTATGGTGATGACCTTTCAGGCTTTGAATTGCCCCAAATGTGAAATCATGTTTTGTAACGAGATAAATTACGAATCAAGTGCATGGAGTATTTACCAATTAACTCAAAATGGCCTGTGTTTGATATTCAACTACAATAAATATAACCTTTGAAGAATATACTTTTTTATTATTATTATTACCAATGAGAGGTATAAAATTAGTTAAAATAATATTGTGCATTGAAGCATATAGGAATTAAAGAATAGGGAAGGTTGGGTGGTCCAAATGTTAGTCATTATTGTTTGAATGTTTGGAATAAGAGGGGAACAAGGAGAATATCTAGTTGACGTTTGTAGTTACCAATCAGTCTCTTATCTTATGTCGTTTCTATCATATCCTAACTTAGAGTTGTGGCTATGCACTATATAATTAATTAGTATTCCACTTTAAATTTACCAAATTGCTTTTGAATTTCAGTCAAACATAACAATTAGTCATATCTTTCTGGTCGTCTACTAGTTTCGATTCTTTTTTTTTTGAGAAAAGTTTTCCATTCTTTTTGCTTATAGCATTCATGGGTATGAGAATACAGAACTCTCAATTAAATTCTTTTTTTTAGTACCAGACCATTTTTTTTTATCATACAGTCATACTGTTTATACAATAACAAAAAAAAATATCGTACAAAGTATCCCATCATCATCCCTTTTGAAGTATGTTACGAATATACTTTTTTCCCTGAATTCGTGTCAATTTGAAGTTGTATTTGTATGTACATTTGATATATCATTTACAAATTATAAGGCACTTTTTAGTTAAAACAAAAATCTAAGGCACTTAATACAATATAAGTTTTTGTATATTCTTTTTGACAAACTTTATACAATGTAAGTATTTATCGGTGGCAATATAAATTTAGTTGTTAAGAGTACTGGAATATAAGAAATTTTTTAAAATGAAGAAAAAAAATATTTTACAGATATTGAAAAATATTGAAGAAACATGGCTAAATTATTTATTTTGTATTAACGTATCTATTTCATTTTCAACGATGTATTGTCAAGCATCTAACACAACGATAAATAGTAGTATATCGTTATTTACCAATCATAAACGATTAAAATTAGCATCATTAAAAACGATAGTACCACTAGTTTTGATCATTATCTTTATCGTTGCAAACTATTCACTCATTTTCTAACGCTATATTTGCCGCTAAAAAAAACTTTTACCGTCATGTTTCAACAGTAGGTTTTATTAATTTACTAAAAATATTAGAATAAATGCTTTATAAATATATAATCTAAAAAGGAAAAACAAAATAACAAATCTTCCAGCAGTAGACAGAGGTGACGTAAAGCAAGGGAGAGAGAGAGTGTGAGTGAGTGAGTGAGAGATTGTAGTTTGTCTACCTCTTCAATGACGTCTCACAACCTCACCTTTTCTCCTTTATTCTCGCTTCCCACTTTTTTCATGGATACACATTTCTCCTACATAAATACATATTTGCATACATATATATACATATTTTTATTTTTTTATCATATATATACCCTTATGTATGTATCTACGTTGTTGTGTGTAAACATGTGGATGTGTGTATTTAAACCCTAACCCTAAAAAAACGCCACTTAGAATCTGGACCTGTAGATTTTCTAGAGGTTGAAACTTATAATATTATTACGCGATATGTTTATTCACCGCTTTAAGGACTAATCACATCTCTTCATTAATCTACGAGGGAATCGGTCATAACAATTAAAGAAAAACCTTTTGTTTATTGCAGGAAACATTAATTTACTTTTTCTAGCAAATGAAAGAATAATTTACTATTTTTAGTAGTTACCGAAGAGAAAGAAACAATAATGTTTTTTTTAAAAAAAATAGTAGTGCCGATATTCAATAAGGACATAAGATGTAATTAAATGTCATATTAAGCCAAAATATGCTGATATTGATTATTGTGGGTACGGTGATATCTTTCACGGGGAACCCTATGACCCTACTATGATTTGAGCGTTACTATAATGGATATATATATGTGTATATCATTTATATCATCAGCATCATGTTGTTGAAGATGGTATATATCCGTTATTGTTTCTGTGTCAAATCATGGTTTAACACGTAAAAATAAAAGATTAGTGTAAACTATATCATAGGCGCTAATCACATGGTTAAGTTGGGCCTAGCGCCTAAACCTAACAAACTAATCGGAAATTATTCGACAATTATTCTACAATGATATTTTTAACTAATGGTAAAATATTCGAATTTAGTGTTTAAATATATGCTTTGCAAGACTATTTCGAAAGTCTCTATGGTTCTTGATCGTGGGAATGACATGATTTGATCTCCCAGTTACGTTTTTGTGTCTCTATCCTCTCATCTCATTACAAGTCTCAATTTAAGATAATTTTATTTATTTTTTCTTCTGTTTTCAACAAAAGCAAATAAACTCGTTATTTCACTAATTAATTGAGGAAGATGGCCGGGTACACAACTAATAATATACCATAATCACGGCAGGAGCCGCAGAACAATGAGTTTAAGAACAACTTAGCACCATATTTTGTATTTTAATTTATTTTTCATTTCTATTTATAATACCAAATTTTACATTAATTTTTTTATTATTATATTATTAAATTTTAAAAACTTAATAATTTTGATAAATACTACTGTAATTTTTATTAGATAACTAATCATAAAAAATTACTTTAAAAACTAATTGTAAAAATTAAATATAAAATGGCAATCGATAAATTAAAAATAATAAAATCAACTTAAAAAATAATAAAAATCAACTACATTGTACTAATTATAAGAATATAATATCTAAACCATAAATATTCAGTTAATACATTTTGATATTTTAGAAATATTATCATCCGTAGTCATTACAACCTCTGAATCTGAGACTTTGGCTCGTCAATTTGGTGCATTAAAATCACATTTGTCTTTTATAAATATGTTATGCATTATGATACAAAATATCATTATATCATGTAACATTTTCTTACTCAAAATTATCTTGTTAAATTTAATTTTTATATTTTTGGTTAATTTTTTTTATTTTTTATTTTCTAATTTGTAACTAAATTTTCATATGTATATTTGATCTTAATCAATCTATGTATGAATTTATATTTTTTGCAAAAATAACTATTATAATGAAACTTCTTATTATTAAAAATAAAAAATACAAAAATATTTATGATATATTATTTTTATTTTTAGTTATAAAGTTTTAATTAGTTATTAAACGCCAATTTAATCATATTATTACATTAAGAAATTAATATTAAATATTATTATTTGGTATAACGCTGTTTTTTAAACATTAAAACAAAAATTTTACCCTTCCATTTGAAGTTCTATTAGAGCCATACCACAGTAGATATACTTTGCTGTTATGTTAGAGTTGCCCTGACTATTAGAACAGTTTTAATTTTTTTTTTTTTTTTTGTTAATTTAAGCTAATAATTTTTAATATTTTATTAATTATGTGAGATGCTACGTTCAAACCCCATATCATAAATTTTATAGGTGGCACCAATATACCATCTATCTTATTTGTCACTCTACATTCTATTTATCAATAAAACATATTTAATGTTATTCTGTTTTAACTCCAATATTAAGCAATAAATATGATGAATTAATATTAAATAATGATATTCACTCTTCATTACTTTATTCCTCACTTTATTTTGAAATAATAAAATCAGTGGAGTTAGAATAACACTCGAATATATTTTAGAGTAAGAAAATGAAATAATAAGTTGGAAATACATTTCGTTGCCGAAATGACTAATTGCCTGATTTTTTTAAACAAGATTTAAGAGTATACTTTTGACATTATAAGAAAAAAATTTAATATTCAAAATATAATTTTTGAAAGATTTTAAGTTTTTAACTAATTTATTAAATTTACTGTACAAATTTATTGAGATTTGGATCTCTGACTTTAAAATAATAAAAAATAAGAAATGAAATGCATTCGCGAATATTATTATTCACCTTCAGTTTAAGAGATACTTTCACTTTTAGTTTTACTGGATTTTGCTATGAACAACAAATTTTAGGTGCAATTTTTGTTTATTTCGTTTTCGAGAAGACTAGAGTAAAGAGAAACGATGACAAATGGTAAATAATATTTTAAAAAGAATTAGGAGGGAAAACAAGCATTGCTAAAATACTTAAATTCGACTTAATGAATGCAGTTGGTCGACCAGCATGCTGTACAGTCATCAAATCAAACCGTACATTTGAAAGATTTAGCTACAATTCAACTGAAATATGTGATTATTAAACCAATTCGAATGAAAATAGCTTACAAAAAAGGGAGTTTACATCATATTTTTTCACCATAAGCCAATTAGTCGACGTTATTACAAAAAAAACTAAGAATATCGAATATAAAAAAGAAGTAAGAATCATGTGGCATAATTGTAGTCACCTCTGCATTCATTACACCAGGTCTGGGGTTCGAACTCAGCTCCCCGGATATTATTGGAGATATTAAAACAACTAGACAATATTGACAAAAAAAAAAAAAAAAAACAGAGAAATGTTTTCTACAATAAACTTATCTAATGAGATAGAAACAGAGCGCCAATATGATATCAGCGTTCTCATGATCTCAATTAAGTTGGAGCAGTCAGTCTCCAGCAAAACACTTATCAAACGATTCTGATAAAAAAAGTGCAAAATTAGAAATGCATTTAACTACGAGCGAATTGCTAGAGGCTACACTGTTGGTTCCTCAACCCCATCAACATTTTGTTCCTTGTCTAAATTCGCACATACATCCAAATGTTTGACCATCGTAATTGCAAGAACTAAATATACAATATCTCATAATATTCATAATCTACAAGTTTACTTGAACATGTATTTTATCCACGTCGAACCATGCTTTACATTCGTCTTAGACATATGATATTATTTATGGTGGTTCTCCAAGAATCCCCTAAATAATGTTTTCATTTCTAACTTTTTAAAATACTACATAAATAATAGATTATTTACAAATAATTTTGGTTTTTTCTTTGGTTTTCAATAGAAAAAAAAACTTGTATAAATTGTCGAAAAAATTCAAGATATGACCCAACTTTGTGTTGGCAGAGGATATTAAACTGTTTTAATTTGATTTTACTATTTTCCTCTGCCTGAATATGTACACCTTTATTTTATAGGCAATAGAGTAAAAAGTTTCACCAATCTCTCACAAAAAAAATAAATTAAAGATTTTACATAAATAAATAAATCTCTTGCATAAAAATAAATCTCTTACATAAATACATCAGCTAATAAATATAATATTTTAATTTTTTTGGATTTTCACCAAAATTTGTCCGTAGCTAATAATATTTTGGAAGACACTAATTTTTGTTATTATCGTTATTAATATGTTATACTATTATGTTTAATATAATATTATTCATAATATCATTTAGAGTAAATATTATTCATAATTTCATTGAGAGTTGTATATTAAATATCATTGGATAAGATTTCCCTCATGACTCTCTAGAATAAACATTTTCAGAAAACTAAGAAAGTAAATATTAGTTTTCGCCAAAAAATCATTTTTTTGTCAGCAACCTAAATTCTTTTTAAAACGTAGATTTTGTACATGATACACAACAATATAAAATTTAAATTCACAAGGGTCATCAAGGCACCAATGATATTTGGAATTATTACAAAGCATTAAAGCAGATAGAATCTTCGAGACATATATCTAACCTTTTTTTTGTCATGTATATCTAACATCAAGCATCCCATTATAACACAAACTAGCTGTCTTCAACAATTTTTCTTCTTTATAAAAAAAAATTCTTAAAGATATGAAAAATTATACGTACTTTAAAAAGTAAAACAAATAAAAGAAAATTTATATTTCGTTTTAGGTTTAACAGAAATTGTATGCAACATAAACCATCATCTTCATATGTTTTGAAAAAAATATTATTGTTATTATAACAGTTATTTTTGAACTTTTATTATTAACCATGATTAACATTTGATCTTAAGTTTTTTTTTTATCAACATAACTTAGTAGCTTTAATATATCTCTTAATACTGAGAGGTGCTGAGTTCGAACCTCAGAATTTCAGAGGTAGCCACTATTATGCCACATGATTCCGACAACCTTAAGACTTAGATATTATTTTTAATGTTTTCATCCTTTTTTTAAAATATAATAATAAAAAATAAAAAATGATTGAATATATGTGTTTCTCTAAATTTATAATTTTTAAAAACTGTTGAATTAATGTATTATATCATGATTAATCCAGAATAATACCACCAGACAAATATTGTGTTAGTTGTTTTTAGACCAATTAACAGATTCTAAAAATTTAAAACCAAACTATTCAAAAAAAATTAGACCAATTACTTTTATACATTTAAGTTTATCACCTATTCCTTAGCCTATGTTGATGTGACATAGATTTCTATATGTTAATATAATTTCATGTCAGCCTACAAACATAATAAATTTTCAATCTAACAGAAGTAATAGAATTTAAAACATAATACGGTCTAAAATTAATCTTCTTAAATAATATACAAAAACATATAATATTTTAATTAGTTTTTACTCTTTCATAGATTATAATAAGTTTTAATATAAATTTATTTGGTTTAAATCAAAATTTATTTTAATTTAAAATAAAATTAAACTATTTTATAATTGAATTGAAATTACTTTTCAAAATCAGAAAATATATTTCAAATCTAAGGTTTATTCATTCACCAAATAATAACTAAAATAAAAATTGATATATAAATATTTATTATTATATGAAAATTATAAATATATTAAAAAAAAAAAAAAAATGAAAACTCAAGTACTTATTATACTAGACTGTTTTTTATTTTAATTTGAATAAACATTATCAGGCAAACAAAAAAGTTAAATTAAAATGTTAACAATTGAAGTTAACTGTACAAAATTTAAGTTATTAAAGGTACATTTGTAAATGAATTTTGTTAGAAGTAATGTGAGTACAAAAATATAATTTTTCTTTGAATAATTAAAAAAATCAAAAATTAATATTTAATGAATAAAATATTTAGGTATATTCATAATCAACAATTCTATGTTAATTAAAATTTAATTTTCGAATAATATAACATAAAAAAAAAATTTGTTAATATTATTTTATTTTAATTCAAATAATTAAAATAATTTTAGTTGAAAATAGATATTATTTGACATTAAAAAATACTGAATTGTTTTGTTTTTTTATATTACAAATATTTAATATTGAATATTTGATATGAACTAATTATTCAAAAATTATAGTTGTTACGTAATCCATATCAAACATGAAAAAATTGATAAAATCAAAGTTTTCTATTTTCAGATATGATTATGTTATAAAATTTTAACTGCTTGGTAAACTTTCAAAATATTACGAGTTTAATTCATTTATGCAATTTTGAACTGAATAACATTTCATTTTGTTTCATTCATTTTTTATTATAAAAATTTACGAAAATAAGTTTACAAATTTAAAATTAAAAAATCAAATTAAATATAATTTACAATAAAAATTGATTTAATCAATATAAACTATCTTGGTTGCACAAACCTTTTGCACAAACCTTTTATTATTAACAACAAAAAAGCCTTGATTTTAATCTAGTTATATTATTGAAAAAAAAAATAGTTTAAGTTGAAGTAATTCTAAATCATTCGAGGATGTGAAGAACGTATTTATTTTGGTCAACAAATCTGGCGAATTATGATTGGAACTAAAATAGCTTTTCACACCCGTCTAGAAAAGTAAGTATGACATAATGCAACACCTACTTTCATGCATTACCCAGGAGATAATTAACTTTCTTATTTCCGGTTTAACGCATAAATACCCGTGATAACACCATCCGTCTCTAAAACATTTATGTCTCTACTTATTAAATCCTTTGGAAAAATCAAGTGGAGAGCTGTCAAAAACTTGAATTGAGAACCAAAAATTTAAGAAAATAACATCGATATTGTTTTTCTTTTAAAAAATTACGAAGTTTGTTGGCCGCATGAACTAACAATAATTTACAAGAATGTAAATACAACCTATGACGCCAGGTTATGCTATAATGCCAGATATTATCCAGTATACCTAGTCACATAACTAAGTAAATACGATCAATTGTATATAACTTCATAGTTGGTTTCAAAATTCATCATATTAGTTGAGACCCGCGGTAATTTTAACTCGTCGTGAAACCTTAGTGCAATTAGTTTGAAGCCTTCAGGAATGATACATATAATCATTTTCTTATAAAAAAACAAAAAATGTTACATATATATATATTATTTTTTTGGGCTTCGTCTAGATACGAGAGAATCATTTCTCGATGGGATAAAAAAAGAGGAAAGGTACAGAAAAAATACTCCATAATACTTTAAATATTTAAATATTAAATATTAATAGCTATACAAGAGCCGAGTGTAGAGAGAGCTTAGTCCTACTGTTTAAGAGGGAGAGAGTAGGGTCTTAGGGTTTTAGAGAGAAAAGACATTCGGACTGTCCCCACTTGCTTTCCGAGCTTTTCTGTAGAACAAGAGTTTACATAACATTAATTTAATTCTTATTTTCAGTTATATATTACAATAACCAAAATAAGGAGCAAACTTTTTTAAGCAATGCAGATTATATGCTCTGACTTGGACTAAATAAAACTTGCAAGTAACAGTTTCAAGTCCTTTTGTTTTAAACTTTTCTTTTATAGAACTTATAAATGATTGCCCTACAACTATAGATTCTTTAAAATCCTATGTCTTACCTCCTTTATTTGACTATTATAATCGAGTTTCACATGAAAACATTCAGAACAACTTGAGACAGTCAGTTGAATAAAACATTTTAATAAAATGAGTAATGGGTAGATATTTGAAAATTTTCATCTTCAAACAGTTTATGTGACAAGAATAATCAACATATTCTTGATAAAACTAAACAATTATATCTGACTAGATTGTATTAGCAAATATATGTATCTTAATGATTTGCGCTAGTAATGATCATTTTCTAGATGAAAGATCAACAATTTTCTAACTAGGATTATAAATGGAAATGTCAATAAAAAGTTGTTATAATATTTTCTGATGGTTTTCTAATAGATCATTATAGTTGTTACCAACAATTTGTCGACATATTTTTGATAAAATATTTATGAAATTTTTAGATAAATACTTAAGTTTTTATTTTCTTACAATTTTATTTTAAATAGTTTTTATTAATTAATTAAAAAAGCTAAATATTACTAAATTTAAAATTTTTCAAAATAAAAAATAATAATTCGAAAAATTATTTTAACCATAATTAATTAAAAAAATTTGGATAGTTTATATAATAATTATTTTATTATAGTTTTTTTTATTAAATGTCATTATATATAATAATTTTTTTTTTAATTTAAAATTATATTTTTAGATTTAAAATTTACTAATATGAATTTATTTAATAAAATTCATCAAGCTATATATTTTTAACAATTATATTTAATTTATGTTATATAAATTTAAAATCTGTCTTTATATCTGTTTGATTCATTAAAAGAGATTGACTCTCTATATATTTGGTTAATCTGAATTAATATCAAATTGTATTAATTTTCATGTGGATTTTTTTATGACCTATAAAACATAAATTTTGAATAATTTAAAGTAAATTTTAATTTAAAATATAAATATATATGTTATAATCGTGTAGATTATTAATTTTTTAATTCAAATATTTTATATTCACTGTGTATCACATAAATTTTAACAACAAAAATAAATAATTAAAATGTGTTTTTCACATATGTTAGACCAATCAATGTGTTAGCATTTCATCAAATTTGTAGTTTTTAAACATTTTTATCTCATAGATTTAAAAATAAGTCATTAGAATTTTTATCCTTTAAAACAAGTTTTTTCATTCATTTAGATTTTTCAAACAATAAAAAGATGTAATATCTCTAACTTTTAATATTTATAGTAACAATTCTAATTATTTTTTTTAAAAAAATTACATCTGCTATATTAACGTAATAAAATCCAAAATTTGTCTTGGATAGTTTTGATTTTTTAAAAAAAAATATATATATTTGATTTGATGGACTAATTTTTTAAAAAATATTGTAGTTTGTCAATTTTAGTATTTAGTTTCAAACAGCTAGTTTAGTAGAAATACTTACAGCTATGTAAATATTTAAAGAATATTAGTATCACCTTCTTAGTGATACATCCAAAATCGCTTTTTTGTAATGATGTCATTTCATTCTCCCTCCAATTTCTACCACTATCGGATAATTTGTCCTATTATATATAAGGAAATATACGGCCCTCGTCGATATGGGTTTGAATGATGATTAAAAATTTTAAAGGGAGTGATAAAAAGTTTGTTAACAGTAGAAACAGTATCTTGATTGAAAATGACAAATATATAATTTGAATAGGAAGCTAATTCGTGATAATCAAGTGGTCAAGAATTCAACGTGAAGTTGAAGAACAAAGATTGGAACTATTTTATTAATATATTGTTTATGTTTGACTAATATGAGTATTTCAAATGATAAAAGTATATAATTTTAGACAGTTCATAGGGGTTAGTCCAAATTGATAGAAACATGCTACAAAACTATATCATAACATTATGCTAATCTCTCATAATGAAAATATTAGCTTCGATATTTAAGTATTACGCTCAGACGCCGACACTGGAGCGACAATAATTTTTTTTTTAAAAAAATTTTCATCCAACAAATCTTAATTTAATATAGAACAAATAATTAACGTGCTTAGATTTTAGTGTAGTATATATATATATTGAAAGAACTGAAATAAAATCGACTTGGGCAACTATAAATATGATTTGATGGGTTCCTTGTAATCTCTCTCTATCTAATAGTTTCTCTTTTTTTTTGTCGACTTCTAATAGTTTCTCAGTTATCTTTTCTTTGCCAGAAATGGCAGTGAAGGGCAGTGGCAGTGAGAGCAAAGAAGAAAACTGAGGAGAGAGTTTGTTTACTTTCATGGGGAAAGTAAAACTTTGCCTTGAAGATTTGCCTCTTCAATTTTTCCCCATAAGACTTTTGATTAAAAAGAATCGTTGTCTTTAACCTATTCTTCTTATGTCTTGCACACTTGCCTTTAAAATATATATTTTATATAGATTACTTATGAACATAGCCATAAAAGTATGGGAATATATACCCATTTTTAAAATTAGTTACTACCCCAAATATTTCTTAATAAGGTGTCACATCTGCGAAGAAATTAGTAGGTTATCCAAATTTCTACAATTTCGAAGGAAAAAATATCACCTTAATGAATTTTTAGCGTTTTATTTTCTTGAACACCTAGAAGCTATGGATCGAGTTTGTATGTTTTCTTTTTGTTTTGGATTATGTCTCCGGGAATATCAATTATTTCCGCCGGTTTTGAATTCTGCCATATACGGCGACAATCTCTTCTGGTGAACCTCTTTATGCTAGAAAATATATTCAGATAAGATAGTGAAATAAACTTAATCATAAATTAAAAGCCAATTAAAAATAACCATATATATGAAGATATGTGTGTGCACGAAAATCCCAATAATTCTAAACAATGCCTATTTATAATGTAAAGTACTTCAGATTTAGCTTTTCACATTGACCATTAATTATGAAATTCATTATCAACTGTCAGTAGATTCTTCCAAAGTCGGTACACTGTTTTATTAACAGGTGTCCCAAGTTGGAGTTAATGCTAAGTGCCAAAAAGTGCTAACAATTGATATTAGCGGAAGTATAATTGTTATATCAATAAACGAAAATAATTTTTACAGTTTTGAAGTTGATGAAAAAGTTATCTGAATCACTGAAATGATATGTTTTTCAATTTATAAAAAGAAGTTTTTAAGATTTTTAAAATATTTTTATACATTCGTTATTTTATTTATTACACACGTAAATAATACAAAAACAAACAAATTAATATAAAATTCAACTATTATATATTGTTTATGCAGATTGTATACCACTGATTTTGTTATCTAAATCTGCTTTATATTGTTAACAGAGAGAAAAAACGCCTCATAAGCTTTGGTTAGTGGAGCAAATCTTATTGCTTATTTTTGTAGTGGCAAGAGGTCGACCACCTAATATTACGTGTTAATCGATGAAATTATAAATGGTTCTTTGTTGTCTAAAATAACAAGTCTTTTAAGAATACAAAAATCAGAAACCAAATACTTGTCCTCTAATTTTTCATGTATTTATTAGTATGTTTTAAATAATTTTATTTCTAAGATTTTTTATATAATGTTTACCCTTCAAACCACTAATATATCATATCATTGAAATTATAATTGCTGTAAAATTATTAATTATATTATCTAACTGTTATAATTAGCATCTTTCACAATGAAATTTCCTTCTTAGCCTCTGTAACAACATTTACATTAGTACTACAACTTTGATGAGCAATCAAGATTGTCTTTGATGAGCAATCAGATTGTTAAATCACTTTCATAATAACAAAAATAATGAAATACCAGCGAAAGTGGTAGACTTTCCTATTAGAAAAAGAGAATCCAATATATTAGGTTACTCAAAGACAAATTAATATTAACTAGATCTGTTTGCTAATTATTGAGATTCTAATAGAGATTGTTTGTTCAATAGTACTAATATCCTCGCATGATATATACATACACAACTTTTATATTTATATACACAAATGTATATCTATACATTATACGTATATATGACATCAGAAACCAAGACTTTTGACAAATCAATGGTTAATGAAAATGAAACCAAATGTTTCTTGTTGAGCCAGGGATTTCTCAAGAACATTCCGGTTTTCTCCATTTATAGCAGTTGTCACAATTAATTTCAATCCGGTTTATTACCTCACAACAGATGGGGGGAAATATACACATTAATTTCCAACAAGACATAAATGAGAAAATAATATTTTAGCAGATGAACACAAAAGAGTTAAGAACCCAGAGATCACACAATCTCTGTCCATGCCTGCTTTTTCCTCTTTAGAAAAAAACAAATGTCTCCAATTATTTTATAAGAAAAATTCGATAGATTTATCTTTCTGGTCTCTCGTCTGCTGCTTCCCTCTCCCCCATAACTATCACTATTTAGAATTTTTTTCAATGTCAAAAAGGAAGCTGATTGTTGAAGCATACATCCCGGGAGACCACTTTTGCATTTTCGATAATTAAATTTAACCTTACATATACACACACGTATATAAATATATTTACTCTTTTAGGGTTTCCCAATACATTTATAGTACTTTATTGTGTTTCATAATATTGATGATAAATGCTAGCTGTATTTACAGTGCTCTTTTTCTTTTTATATTTATTGTTTTCTTTTCTTTTTTTCTTTCTCGTAGCTATATAGCAAAGCCAAAGTGAATAATAATACTAGTGAGAGAAAGAGAAGATGGAGAGTGGCTCCAATAGCACTTCTTGTCCAATGGCTTTTGCCGGGGATAATAGTGATGGTCCGATGTGTCCTATGATGATGATGATGCCCATCATGACATCACATCAACATCAACAATATCATGGTCATGATCGTCAACATCAACATCAACAACAACAACATGTTGGTTATGCATATCAGTCACACCACCAACAAAGTAGTTCCCTTTTTCTTCAATCACTAGTACCCCCTCCTTCTCAAGAAACGAAGAACAAAGTTGCCTCTTATTCTCCTTCTTCCTCTTGTGCTCCTGCTTATTCTCTCATGGAGATCCAAAATCAAAACGACCTCGTTGCAGGAGGATTCAACCCATGTTCTTCTTCCTCTTCTTCAGCCTCTGTCAAGGCCAAAATTATGGCTCATCCTCACTACCACCGCCTCTTGCTTGCTTATGTCAATTGCCAGAAGGTGATGATTAAAGAAAACTCTTTTAAAAAGGATTATTCGTTGAAAGTCTATTTTTAATTGATGATCCTTGTTTAATTTTTAACACAAAGAAGAAGAAGATCCTTGAAACCCTAGTTATCAAACTTTACCCTTTCTTCACTTTTTACTAACCCTTTAATTACTTTGATGTTTTAGTTTGATTTTGATGTTTACTACTTAATCCAACAAAATACCTAGAAATCAAGAAACAGTTTTTCCGTGTCTGAAAAAGTTTTAAGAAACTTAAAAAAAAAAAATGACAGCTAATTTCGAGAACCCTAATTTCAAGAAACAGTCCAATATATTGTTTGCGGACTTGAATATTAGGAGATATATTAACTTCTTTTCTTCTACTCATATATGACATATCCACAAGAAACTTGACGATCCTTGTCTTTTCATTTTATCTAAAGCTTCTTATGTCTATTATATAATTACAAAATTATTAAGGTGGGAGCACCACCGGAAGTGCAGGCGAGGCTGGAGGATACGTGCTCCTCTGCAGCGGCGGCTGCAGCGTCGATGGGACCCACAGGGTCTCTAGGTGAAGATCCAGGACTTGATCAATTCATGGAAGCTTACTGTGAAATGCTTGTTAAGTACGAGCAGGAGCTCTCTAAACCCTTCAAAGAAGCTATGGTCTTCCTTCAACGCGTCGAGTGTCAATTCAAATCCCTCTCTCTCTCCTCTTTCTCCGGTTACTTTCTCTCTTTAAATCTCTGTTTTCTGTTAAAATAATTGATTTTCTTCTTAATAATGGCGTCAAATTAAACGAAAGATGAGAACAGTGTTGTTTTTTTTTCCTTTGTGGGTTTTAAGAAAGATATTTCCTTTTTCTTGGGTAAATGCGCCTTTGATACTTGTTACTAGGGTTAGTGTCAGATTGTTATATATAGCTTACTAGGTTTACGTGTATAATCTATCTATACATGAGTATGTGTATATCGATGTTTTATTGAATGCAAAGTTTAAAAACATTATTTAAAGTTTCTTTTTCCGAATTGAATTTATTTTGCTTGGTACAACAACAATCACTGTTCTTGTCTCTTTCTTCTCCGTTTGTTTAGATCTATTAGATTTATTGCATCAAAAAGAATATCTGGATCTAGAGTCTGTTCGTCCTTTGATCTATTGCTTAATTTAGACATACACATGTTTTTGTACGTATAATCCCATAAACATTTATATCTACATAATGTTATATCTCTTGTCTTCACAGAGTCTCGTAAGCTTGTATAGACACTCACACCTACTCTCAGCTTGTTTCTTTGAATTATTTTGATAACTAGCTCATTCATTATCATTGCTCTATCCTAACATAGATCTTTGTCTAAACAATCGAAATTTCAAAACCCGTGTAGCGGTTTTTTGTGATAACGTTGTCTTGTTTTTTTTCATGATTTATCAAAGTAGGTTATGGAGAGACAGCTATTGACAGGAACAACAATGGTTCATCTGAGGAAGAAGTCGATATGAACAATGAATTTATAGATCCGCAGGCCGAGGATAGGGAGCTCAAAGGACAGCTCTTACGCAAGTACAGCGGTTACTTAGGCAGCCTCAAGCAAGAGTTCATGAAAAAGAGGAAGAAAGGAAAACTCCCGAAAGAAGCTCGCCAACAACTTCTTGATTGGTGGAGCCGACATTACAAATGGCCTTACCCTTCGGTAACTTCTGCTCTTAAGCATATTGGCATTTTTGTTATATAATGCATTGCATATTTGCATTTACATGATTGAAATCCTAATCAAGATGAATGAATTGAACTTTTTGGGTCAATGATATTGTTGTTCTTTAAGCTCATTTCTTACTTGATTCTTGGATTGCACTGAAATAACTAGAAATCCTAATTAAGATAAATGAATTGAACTTATTTAGTCAATATATATTGTATTCAGTTTTTGTGTTCTATCTCATGTTGTCCTTGATTATTGCTTCAATAAAGTTACGGACGAATATCACGTCAATATATCTGGTTAAAACAAGTACCAATTTCACATTAGGACTTTACCATAACTTCGCCTAAACTTAGATATACTTACTTCGACTCACAACACTAGAAAGTAGTGTGCATGAAAGAAAATTCATTAATGGCCTCAATGGAATAGTGGATTAAGACATGTTAAACCCCTGTTTGGAATTTTAGAACCCAACATAGAGACCCTATATATATAGTGTCCTTACTTAAGCCTCTTATCCTTTTGACCAATTCTAAACTCTTGGTTCAATCTTTTAAATCGTCGATGTACCACATTGAGAATGTTGATAAGGAAACGTGATGATTGATACGACTTTTCTCGGGTGTGAATATGGAATGGCAGGAGCAACAGAAGCTGGCACTGGCGGAATCAACTGGGCTAGACCAGAAACAGATAAACAATTGGTTCATAAACCAGAGGAAGAGGCATTGGAAGCCATCAGAGGATATGCAGTTTGTTGTAATGGACGCAACGCATCCTCACCATTATTTCATGGACAATGTCTTGGGCAATCCTTTCCCCATTGATCACATCACCTCCAACATGCTTTGATCAATCCTTCAAAACTTTATTCCATTATATTTATAATCTTTAAACAGCTTATAATATGTATAATTTATGGTTTCTCGGTATACTTAGGAACGTTGCATGTTCCGATTGATGAACAAGCGTTTGATATTCTCCCAAATTTTATGTGGTTTGTGTTGTATAACTTTTTTTGTACTGTTGTGAGGTTATGTGAAAAATGTCACTTTCTCAACCCGCAAATATATTGTTGAAATAATTGATTTTGATCTATTCATTTTGAAATGAATTTAATTCTGGATTTGATGAGTCAATTTGGATTTGGAACTGAGTTAAGGTTCTAAACTTTTACTTAATGTTGAATCAGTGGAATGATTTCTGTGTGTTTACTAAGATGATGTGTCTAGTTCGCTTATTAGTTCGTTTCGGATATTCGCGAATCATTTGACATTCAAAATTTTAGTTAAGCAATCAAGTTTAAACAAATGGAACATAGAGAAATGCATTCAGAGATTGCAACTTTTGGTGGTTAAATCGATTTAGGGTTTAGAATCAAATCAGGTGAATAGAATCGACTTTGGTTAGGTTCGAGTTCACAATAAAATATGTTATACTTGCTGTTGTTTGATAACAATAATAAAACGTTTTGTGCCGTTACAAAGTTTTTAAAACTAAAAAATGTTTGTGGTTGTGGGATGATAATTAAAAAAACTGTTATTTTAAAATATATATAATAAATTAAAAATTAAATGAGTCAGACTTTAAGTAATTTAATGATTAGTTTTCTTATTAATATTATTTTAATGTTTATCTTGGAGAAATATATTTTGTTTAGTAACTAAAATATTTAAGAGGATAACTAGATAAAATTATATTTTTATGCCAATTATGATGTTATAAAAATTCAAATTTGCATTTATATCGCAAACATAATACTAATGTTAAAGAAAAAACCTTTGAAGTTCTTGTTTTGTTCGAAATCTGCCAAACATAGTGGAACCACATTTTTTTCAGTCCCAAAAGACCTGGTCCGGGACAAACCATCACTGTCCCAAAAAAATCAAGACACTGTCGTCCTTTGTTAATATGTTCAATCCAAATTTCCTTTTTAGTTTTTTTTTTTGGTTAATATAGTTTAATGTTTTTAATATCCCCAATAACATGCGGGGTGTCCTTTTAATTTTGGACAAATTTTTTAAATTTTCGGTTAATAAAATAATAATATTCAACATAAAGTATAACCTATCATGATTTTGATTCAAGGGTTTTAATAAAATAATTTTCAAAAAAAAAAATCAATTTAAGATCGATTGTTCTTTTTTTGGGATTGTTTTGAGCTCAGCTTTAATTTTTTAAAATATTAAAATTTAAAATCTTTAAAAAAATCTGTTGTTTTTGTATTTAGATGATGCATCTGGATGTAAATGCTCAAAACGAAAGGAATTTGAATACAAATGTTGCATCCAAATACAGAAACGAACATTGTTTTTAACCATATTAAGATATGATTCTGTTTTCAAATTTATTATGTCAGTTCAATTCGATTTGGATCAATTAGTCCAAATTAAAAACCGTTAATCCTTTTTTTTTAATTGAGAGTCAAAACTTATATTTTTGGTCAGCAAATTGAGAGTCAAACTTATCAAATTCTGATAGCTTTTTAAGTTTTTCTTTATTAATATTGTCCCATGAATAAAACGCTTTCTGCAGTATCTTCACAAATATACACTTGCTGAACCGACTTGCAACAACAAAAGTAAGAATTTTCCGAGAGAGTTTCGGAAATAAATTTGGAGAAAAACTTTCACTTTTTGAATAAACCCATGATTTTTTTTTTTCACCTGTAGAAATACGCTTATGAGCTTCATCATCTTCAGTTTTCAATATCCATAACTGATTTCATCCAAAGACAAGACTTGTTTCTGCATTATTCCTTTGTGTTTCTCTCTTTTCCACTTGATCTAACCTGAAACTGGATGACTATTTTTATAAGTTAGTGAACTATTTTGATATCATTGAGATTTGTAAACAAGTAAGAAACACAAGTCAAAGTGTTAATTGACTCTGAGATAACCCTTTTTTCCAATACCGAACTATTCTCTATGGTTGTGGGGGATGAATGATGGATCCATCTTATCCAACATAAGAACAAAGATCCAAAGACGACTTTGAGACAAAGCAATGCAACTGCGAGGAACAAGAAACTATGGATCTTTTTGTTAGAAACACGAGTACAATCAAAAAGATAAATTGGGTCAGCCTCAAAGAGCAAGCTCTCATCACTTAGTTTTCGAGCACTAACTCAACCAAGCTATGATTCAACACAATGGAAAACAAAACTTAGAGCAAAGCAATATCTCAAAAAAAAGAAGATACCTTTCTATTCAAGATCGCTATCTGTTCTTGCTTCTTCATCGCTTTCTTCGCACAAATCCTCGGGAGGATCATACACAACCATTCCAGGGAAAAGCTCCAAGAAATCCTCTTTCACTTTCTCTCTCAACTCAGGATAACTCACAAGTCCTTTAAGAATAACTCGAAAAGGCAAAGACAGAGGCGGATCAGGAGAACCTCTCATCTCTTCGTACAACCTCATTGCTTCCACCGGAAGTTCATAATCCAAGAACACTCGGACAAGGTCTCCAAACGTATGTTGGTCAAACAAAACTCCTTCTCTCTTTAAATCTTCCCGTACTTTCTTGATTTCATCCACTTTCCTGTTTCTTGCAAGCATCATAAGCATATCTCTGTAAAAGAACATATCCGGTCGATACCATATTTCTCTTCTCACAACTTCATAGAGCTGAAAAGAAAACATTTAAACCAAACTAAACATTAAGGAAATGTGAGAAAAACATAAACATCAACAAACTCGAAAACATAACTATGAGTTAACTTCTGTTTTATAAGGCTTCTTACATAAAATTTAACAAACATAAACATTATATCGCACACGATAAACCAATGATTAAAAGACGATATTCCATTTTAAGTTGATAGTAATTTTGATGTATCATGTTGATAACACAAAACTCAAAAATGCAATTGATACCAATGATTGAGGGAAAACTTTCCATTTTCAATTGATTTTATAATTTTGATGAAAACCCAAAATCGAAATTAAATTTTATGAAAATGCAATTAAAAGTGACTACTTTTTGAGAGTGTCACTATTACCTTCATACAGAGAAAAACTTGGTCTTGTCTCTGAAATTCCGCAAGAACAGAAACGAGATCGGATTTAAGGAGACGAGAGACATGCGAACAAATGAATCGATCGAGTCGGACCGATTTGGTTTGGAGACGCTTGAGCTCTTTGGCAGCGATTAAACCTTCTTTGCTCATTTCTTTCTTCCGTCTCCATATCGATAAGCTAGGGCTCGAAGCAGGTCCCGATTGATACGTACGAACCAAATCAACAGTGAAATCGCTAATTTCGCTGTTTCTCTGGTGAAGGTAAATAAGGAAGCTTTGAGGGATTGAGGATTTAGGGTTTTTAGCTGAGACTCTACTCATAAGATTTGATGAAGAAGCTCTCAACATTTTTGAGATATTTTTCAAGGGTTTTTATTTTGTAAAGTTATTGATTCTGTTGTTCGATATATGGTAGCAGATCTGGGCTGTAAAAGTTAAATTTTTCCTAACACTAATTAGGCCCATACTGGCCCAATAATAAAAAGCGCTGAGCTGGAAACAGCTATCGAATCACCGCAACAAGTTCATGAAATTATCATTACTGATCAGTTTGAGTCAACATAAACCCCAAAAAAAAATGAATCAAGACATGCCACGTCACATAAGAAATAAATGACAGGCTAATTTATTTAAGGAAAAAAATGAAATTAAAAGAAAAAGTTTAATTTTATAGAAAAACAATTATAAAAATCTTCTTTTTTCCCTTTTTTTTTGCCAGAATTAATAAAAGAGTTTCCTTATAAACAAGAGTCACACCATAGCAAGAGTCACACCTTACAACGCATATAATAAAAAGATGTTTCACGTTGGTGATGAACATTGTCCAAGAACTCGACTCTCATTACCCTCGACAACATATAAATATCTTAATTAAGCAAATGCAGAGTCCTAATAAAGATTTGATGGATACAAATCCAAGAAAACTAAGAGCCTATTGTTTCATATGGCTAATAGTATGTATATTTGTATTAATTGTTTGTGTAATATTATCCAGAGCAGAAGAAATTAACGAAAACGATGATGATCATGTGCCAAGGATTTACTCTGTTTTGGTTGAAGGTGAACCATTGGCCTTTCGTGCTGCTACTAACATCAACAGGTTCAGATCAATTTATTTTTACTTTTGGAAATTTATATATATGAAATTGCGAATCTACTTGGTTTAATTCATCTATAAGTGCATATTTTCCCATCTTCCATGTTCATTAGTATTCATATTTACAAACTAAAACAAAGATAATTAAATTAAAACTTGATTTAGTTTATTACAAAATAAATTTTAGAGATTTTTCTCTAGTTATAACCTATTCATGTAACTAAAATATCAGGCATTTTTTTTTAATTAACTATGTATGTTGAGATTAATTACATTTGATATCGGAAACTCAGCAAAGCTATGGCCTCTGAAGCAAAGAAGATAGAAGAGATTCATGAAGAAATACTTGGAAGCACACTTGAAAAAGGAAGTTATACAAAACTTTATAGCTTCAAACATATCATCAATGCTCTCGCAGTCCGTATTACTCCTTCTCAGGTCCTCTTCTTACCCCCCAAAAATGAAAGAAATCGATTTACTATTCCGGTTTGGTTTATTGTTGTCCGGTTTAGTGCAATTCGGGATTCAAATAATGAAAATTGAATCTACTTTATTATAACTTCAGGAAATTCAAAATTTCTACTTGAAATATTAGGAGAATGACTTCTAGAAAGTCATAAAACCTTGGTTTGGTTTCGTGAATTGTACTTGGGTTTGATTAGAGGATGTAAGAATAAGAAATATAAATAACGTGGTCTAGTTTTGGATTTTTATTCGTTATATTGGTGATGAATGAATGAGACTCCATGTTTTAATGTTTTTGAAAAATTGATTCCATTATTTTAACTATTTATAGTATTACCTTATTTTCACGATTTTGAATAAAAAGGATGTATATATACTATGAACGTATTAAAAATAAAAATGGAAAATGTAATGTCATTAATCTCTAATAATTTGAAGCAACTTTTGTATTTTTGACGATTCTTTTGCAGCAACTAAATCGTAAACGCTCTTCTTGTAACATTTGGCTAATTTGGTTTTGGTAAACCGGAAACGCTCATCTTGCAGGCCAAGAAACTGAAGAAAGCAAAAGGAGTGAAGGCAGTGGAAGAAGACAAAGGAGTGAAACTAATGACAACATACACTCCCGATTTCTTGGAACTTCCTCAACAAGTCTGGCAAAAGATATCCACCGACGGTGATAGACGCGCCGGAGAAAACATCGTAATCGGTTTCGTGGATACCGGAATTAACCCTACTCATCCGAGCTTCGCCGCACTCGATCTCCCAAACCCTTTCTCATCAAATCTCTCACGTTTGAATTTCTCCGGCGACTGTGAGACCGGTCCTCTCTTCCCCGCCGGATCATGTAACGGAAAAATCATCTCCGCAAGATTCTTTTCCGCTGGAGCTCGAGCTTCCGTCGCTCTCAACGGCTCCTTGGATATACTCTCTCCGTTCGATGCGTCCGGTCACGGAAGGTATAGCCATTTCTATATTATTATTCTAATATTATGTCTTTTATTGTTTGGTCGACTATAGATATATGTTTCTCTTTTCTTAAATATATGCAATATGTAGATTATCAATAGACATTAGTATTGTTATACATATTATGTATGATGAATAAATGATGTACTTTATAAGATTTAACTTGGACGGTTTGGTTTAGCCACGTGGCGTCCATCGCAGCCGGAAACTCAGGAGTTCCGGTGATCATCGACGGATTCTTCTACGGCCGAGCTAGCGGAATGGCTCCACGAGCACGGTTAGTCATAAAATCATATTAAATAGTAGTTCGTATGAGTTGACTAAATAATACTCTATATATATATTTTTTTTTGGTATTGTTCCGCGAGGCAGAATAGCCGTTTACAAGGCGATTTATCCATCAATCGGAACTCTTGTTGACGTAATTGCTGCCATCGACCAAGTACGTAACAAAATAAACAAACACAAAACTGTTATTTTTTTTGAAGTCAAAAGTATTAATTTTTTTTTAATTTCAAACTTAATTTGTCACAGGCAATAATAGACGGCGTAGATGTGCTGACACTGTCGGTGGGACCGGACGAACCACCGGTAGATAAGCCGACGGTACTCGGGATTTTTGACATCGCAATGCTATTGGCTAGAAAAGCAGGCGTCTTTGTGGTGCAAGCAGCAGGGAATCATGGCCCGTTGCCGTCTTCCGTGCTGTCTTATAGTCCGTGGGTCGTCGGCGTCGCCGCCGGAAGTACGGACCGGTCTTATCCTGCCTCTCTCATCCTCGATGGTGGCGAGACCGTTCAGGGCGTCGGACTTTCAGGTAGAGATCTAATTAACTTCTTAATAAAAGGAAACATAACTTGCATGCTTAGTTTGGATAGTAATACAGTTGCAACGCTAGTATACACGAAACACAACAAACCAGTTTTTATCAAAACCATTGACACACACATTTATATATTTACTTTAAAAATTATCTGTTTGATTATTTTTGTATTTATAAAAATTACATTTTAGTGTTAATTGAAATATTTGATAGTAAAATGCCAAATTTTGCAAGATTTCTATAACATTACTGTGAAAATTGTCCTATTTTTATTCCTAATATTAAGATAATAATATTTTTGTCACCTTAAAGTTTCGAATTTTTAGTCCATATGTTCTTACAAAGGCGTAACAATTTCGATCAATGTTTAAATTGCTTCTAATATTTTATGAAGGAACAAAAGAATTATAATTACTTTTTCTTCATTTTGAAATCAAAGGCCCAACTCTTGGAGCTCCTTTCCTTCAACACAGGCTAGTCTTAGCCAGAGATGCAGTTAGAACAAACGGCTCGGTTCTACAAACCGTAACCACAGACATTGAAGAATGTCAGCGACCGGAGAATTTCGATCCGGCGAAGGTTCTTGGAAGTATTGTGATATGTACATTTTCCGATGGCTTCTACAATCAAATCTCGACCGTCCGAGCCATCATCCGAACAGCCATGACTCTTGGTTTCATGGGTTTCATATTCATGGCCAACTCTAGATTCGGTGACTATGTTGCAGAACCGGTGATATTTTCGTCTCCGGGTATTATAATCCCTAAGGTGTTAGATTCCCAGGTAATTTTATCGCTAAATCCATCATAAATTGGAAGATATGACAATGTTTTCGTAAGATATTTAGATCAAAGCCATATAATAAGAAAATAACACATTTTTGGACCGCATAATACTCTATGTTGACCTTTTTAACATAAAGACATAGGGATTTAAAGAAAAAGCAGCCAAAATGGATTATTATCGCGAGTTTGACCAAATAGTTTTAAAAAATCGACCATTTAATCGGTCTAAACAGAAGGTTAGAAGTTTAGGTATCCGATTAGTCGGAGTAATTTATGAGTGTCCACTTGATATAGTTGTAAATATTTATAAGAAAAATCTATATAGTATATAGTGTAGCGAATATATAACATCGAATGTTAGATTTTTTTTTCTTATCTCTTGTGTGTGGATCACTATACTATATAGTATATTAGTATATAAGAATGTCATTTAACCATAATGAGTCCACAATTATTTATAGCAATGAAGTTGAGTGAAGTGACCACATTTATTGAGGAACGGACCATTTGACTTGGCATGAAATTATTTCAATGAAGTTTTCACTACACATGTTGAGATTTTATTATGTTAGATTATTATGAGGTACTACGAAGAGAAAACTTATAGAGACAAAAGAGGGATGGTGACACAATTCGGGGCACGAGCCAGAATCGGTGAAGGCCGGAACTCCGTTTTGGCCGGAGAAGCACCGGTGGTGAGCAGATTCTCTTCGAGAGGCCCAGCTTTTATAGATGCAAATCAGAATCCTTTGGATGTCCTTAAGCCAGATATTCTTGCACCTGGTCACCAAATATGGGGAGCTTGGAGCCTTCCTAGTGCCTTTGATCCTATTCTCACAGGTATTTTTACTTTTACACCAATCCTGTTTTGTATCCTATGATATTCACTCCTTACGTTTAAAATTCGTTTTCGTGAGTAGGACGGAGCTTCGCAATATTGTCCGGAACGAGCATGGCGGCTCCTCATGTAGCGGGGATCGCCGCGCTGATATATCAGCTTAATCCTTCTTGGACCCCGGCCATGATTGCCTCGGCCATTTCCACAACGGCCACCGGATACGACAGTTCTGGTGAAGTTATATCGGCAGAGTCTTATGGAATCGGTGAACTGTTTCCATCTAATCATTTTGATCATGGCGCTGGCCATGTTAATCCGGCTAAAGCCATTGATCCAGGGCTGGTTTTACCCACAGGTAAATATTTTTACTTATCATGTTGGAGAGAATTGATGGTTAATATGTTAGTGATTTTGATTTAAAATAAAACAAAACCTTCGGGTATTTTTCATAATATCAATTTTTTTGGGCATATTGGACCAGCTTTTGAAGACTACATCAGTTTCTTGTGTTCACTGCCAAACATTAACCCGGTTACAGTTCGAGCCACAACCGGAGCCTGGTGCACCACGGTGCTTAGCCACCCGGCGAATCTTAACCATCCATCAGTGACAATATCTGCACTTAAAGGGTCACTTGTGGTGAGAAGAAGTTTCCAAAACGTCTCCAACAAGACCGAGACATATCTTGGCTCAGTTTTACCTCCAAATGGTACAATCGTACGGTTAAGCCCATCTTGGTTTACGATACGGGCACAGAGAATCCAAGATATTGACATCGAGTTCAATGTGACAGAAGTATTAAACCAGTTTACATTTGGTGAAATTGTTCTTACCGGAAGCTTAAACCACATTGTAAGAATACCATTGTCGGTTAAGACCATCCCCTTTTGAAAACACATACATTAGCTCCTTTATTTATTTCATTAATTCTCATTCAAAAAAGAAAAAATTTGTGCGTTATGTCGATTTGATTTCGTATACTTTTTTAAAAAAACATCTATTTCACATACATTTATCTTGTTCTTTTTCAACGTAATGGTTCTGACACACTACAAGTTTGAAGTTAAAAGTTGTAAAACAAATATAACTTTTTTTCAATTTTTATGTTGAGTTAGACAAAAATTCATAGTTCACAGAAAAAATGTCTGCAACAGAAGTGTGAACAATAAACGTATTATATAATTATCAATATAACATTACAATTTTACAAATACATAACCAAATAAAGTACTAGCGTACCCTGTTAAAGTAGGAGTACAATGCTAAACTCTCATCATTCTTATAAACCATCACATAGCTATGTTACAACGAAGCAATGGTTAACATAAGAACTACATTCAGATGAAATCTGTAAAGGTCTAAGATATTTCAACATACATATATTTTGAATTATATACATAGCTAGATGAAGCAGTCATGAGTATTAATATGGTGGCGCTGGTGGATGCTGCGGACCAAGAGGTCATGAAATCAAGGTAGCTCCGTTCGGTTTACCAAACAAAATTTTGGTATTTCCAGTACCAAAGTACCCCAAAACAAAATACCAATTGATACGTGAATGTTGTAGCCGCTACAATTAACGTAGAAACTATGATACTCTGCTTAACCGTTTAAAAAACCAAACCAAACCGAACCGCAATGTAGAACAAAGAATCAATCTTCATAACACATACATTCTTTACATCTTGGATAACGGTAAACGCTGCGTCCAGTTGGTCTAACCAATACATGTTTGGTTTGCCTAACGTTTTTTCTCACTCTCTGCTCAAACACTTTCCACTCTATCGTATTGTTCTTCAACAATATGTCCGAGAATCTCCGTTTGTTCGGTCTGATCGTCGGCATTTTCCCTGCTCCATAATAAATCCGGTAACCTGAGACCAGAGACGACAATTGACTCCCTGAATCCGTCATTGCAAAGGCGTCTGATGCAGCGCAAGCAATGAAATCAAGAACCGCTAGCTACACAACCGGAAATAACAAAAGAAAAATCAATAACCGGAAAGTTAACCGATACACCGAAAAGTAGTTTACGCTGGTTTTTTTTTTTTTTTTTTTTCATTTCACCTGAGAAGAGTGGTTCTTGAAAGGCTCTAGCTCGGTTTCAGAGAGTACATTCTCTTTGGTGACGAGATTCGGGTACAGACTCGTTAAAGCAGCTAACCGTTTCATCCCACCGTATATATTCGCGCCAGCCACGAAAACACGAGTCTTGCGGTTGAAACCGAGACCCGCAAGCATAAGCACGGCTTCTTCAGGTGATAATGGGCAAAGCCCTTCCGTCCTCAAATCTTCAGGAGAGGGCATTCTACCAAAAAGACAAAAGAGCATCACGTAAGAAACTAAAATTGCTATGGTAAGGCAAAAAAAAAGAAGAGAAAAGAAGCAAACTTTTGCGTCTTTGTTAGATTTGCAAGCGTTGGGAAATGCTTTTCTCGGTAAGCATCAAGTTCTGTCTTTTCCGCATCACCTCCTCCGAAGTAACAAAGAGAATGAGCCACCATGTCGATTTCAAATCTGAGATGGACTGCTAGATACTTAGAAGCCTTGTGGAGAGGACCAGCCTTCTTGTCCAATATGAAGGATGCAAATTTTGGACCGACAAGATACGGGTCAACTGGTGCGAGGTGTGATCCGCTATTGCGTAATCTCCGAACGAGAATCGCACCCGTTTCTTGTATCTTTGGAACGAAGTTAAGCGCATGAAAATTACATCTACACCGTAATCTCTACTCCCTCAAAAAAAAAAAAAGTTGGATCATTATGGATCAGAGATCGATATGCACACTATGGTACTAAAAGAAAGTCTTTTACCTGTAACTCAAACGGTATCGGATCAAAGGCCAAACGGTTTCCGAATCCAAAGAAATGAACGACTCTGTTCTTGAAAAGAAGAGGAAGAATGTGCTTCATGTAAAATCCGGGCTTGGCTTCTTTCATGACATCCATATCCGTAACCTTTAAAGATAAAATGGCAAAAAGAAGTATATAAACAAAAGACAAAGATGAGATCGGTTTTTTGAACTAAATCGGTTTAAAGAACTCACGACGCTGCCAATTGCCTCAAGGTCTAGAGATAGAAGCTCTTTTGGTAGTTTCTTTACTATCCGAATATCAGGAGAAAGATACTTAATAAAATGTTCCACCTGATAGATATCTCCAAACTGACTATGATTCATATATAAACCAATCAAGAATGTCAAAAATTTGATGTCGACCAAGAAATCATCAATACTAATTGAGGGAGCGAGAGAACGTAGAGACCTTACAATAGTTACCTTGCATCGGTCCAGACATCACTGAACATAAATTTGGGAACAACGAGTGTCGCGTTGAGTAACCGGGCAACAACAACAATGTTACAAACCTGTTTATATATCCAACGGTTACTCGATGAAATTGTTTTTCACAAAGTTGGAGAAAGGAATGTGTAACGCAATCACACAACTTACAGCAACTCTCTGTTGATTGATCCCACCATTTGCAGTAACCATCATATATCCATTTTTCCCATCTAAAATCCACAACCAAAAAGAAACCAAAATCAAGAAAATCATAAGAAAAAAAATCAATTTAGCCCAAGAAGTGAAGATTACGGAGAAATAGTGAGAGACCGTTGGGCTTCCAAGAACGTTGATCAGCGCAAGGCTTCCAAGCTAAAGCTTGGTCCTTCGGTTCTCGCCACAACTCTTTTGGCTCAAGTTTGTTTTGCCCCTAACAAATACAATGTTATTGGCAGATTTTCGGTTTAACTTCGAAACATAATAACAGTTTGACCAATACTAATAATAAAAAAAATACCTCGGCCAAAGCATGAGCAGCAAACGCCAACATTCTACCATAGGTTCCATTATATTTCTTCTTTGGTTTTCCCATCTTTTTCTTCTCTCCATGCTATCAATCACAGTCAGACAACAACAACAAGTTTACATCAAATTAAACATCCGTGAAGATCAATCCACAAACTCAAATCATGTAACGTAAGTATTACATCACTCACAAAAACTCTTCAAAAAAGAAGCAACATTCACCATTTACACCTTAGTTTCATATTACAGCTAGTAATCTCAGAAATGTATAAACTTTCCTAACAAAGTTTTTAGTTTAAGTAATAGTATATACGACCAGAAGCTAAAATAATTTACACAACGTAACCATTTGATCTTTGGATTGAAGTAAAGAGCCTTTTTCTAACGGTCTATGATTTGATATTGACTTGACACAAGAAATAGACAGTAAAAAAAATAATTAAGAATCACAATAATTGACCAAATCACAATTTAATAAATTTACCTGTACCGACGCCGACACTTTAACAGATACCCGTTTCGTACTTGGACTCAGATCCGGGTTTGGTCTCGGGTTCGGTTTTGGATTCCGGTTTTTTGAGAACCCTCTTCGAAGCCAAGCTCGACCTTCGTGGAGCTGAGAGAGCATAAACCAATTGACAAAAATGAAGAAGCCCACAAGTGCGATTACTCCGACGGCGGTTTTCGCCGTTCTCATTCTCTTCCTCTTCCCTCGCTTAACCGGTTTTTGCGGATTCCGGTTCGAGTCACCGTTGATCCAAGACCAAATCGATCCGATAAAATCCGACCCAGTATCCCGGAGCTTGTCTTCAGAAAATCGGGTTGGGCCGAGTCGGGTCGGCGACTGAACCGGAGAAGCTCCTCCTTGGATCCGATCTTGGACTCGAACATCGCAAGTCTCTGGTTTCTCATCGTCAGGTCTCTCTTGAGCCATGGTGAAGAACACAGAGCTCACTCTTGCTCTCTCTCTTGTCTTGTCGATTCGAAGAGAAAGATTTGCCGAATTTAACGAAGCTAAAGAGAGAAAGAGAGAGTGTTTGCTCGAATTTTAGTGACGATTATTAATTTCTTTTGTCCGAACGTAATATAGTAATAATATGGTTCTAATCCTTGAGATTAACGCTGGTTTAAATATAAGGTTCTTGTCCTTTAAAATTACTTTATCTTTTACCCTTTAATTTATCTAATACGAACGACAACCCTTATGTCCTTTGTGTTTTTTAATTTTATTTAAAATTTTCATGTAGACCGTTCTTAATCATTATGTATCACTTCTCCTAAAAGAAATACTTCAATTGAAAAATAATCAACTCCTACCAACCAGGCGCATAATAAGTTTTATTACTAAATACACATAATCATCTGAATGCCATCGTATGATATAGAGTTTATGACAGTGATATGTTTTAATTAATCTAATTGTCTGATTAATTTAAACTGATTCTAATTGCAACAAAAAGACGAAAGTTAAATTATATATTAAAGTTTTAGCAATCGGATTATTTGAAAAACAGATTGGATCTGATAGAGAGAAATCAATCGGCAAAATGAAGCTCCGGTGCCTACGTATTGGCGCCATGTTCAGCGGCGGTTCTCGTCACTTTCATGCTTCTGTATGTCTTCGTCCCTCTTTTTTTCTCCATCTTCACCGGTCGCCTACCTTCTTGTTCCAACATGAAATTTCGCCGAATTGTGGATTTTATGATATGCGTTCTTCTTTACCAATTCCATGAGCAGATTGTGGTCAAATTAGGATTTTGATGTTGCTAATTACATTGTAGATATCCATGGCGAGGAGGAGATTCACAGTGATTGGATTTTCGTTCCTTCTTTTTGTTGGTACAACTTTGTCAGCGAGATCTGATGAGGAAACTCGGGAGCGATTTTACGGCAATGTTGTGAACTCGACGGCACCGGGAAACAGCGAAGGGAGTATCGCCAAAATGTTCGATCGAGTTCTCGAGAAAGAATTCTCCGAAAACGATCAGCCTGAAGGTTAGCTTCTGAGAAAAAGGATAGTTCTTCCTATACAAAGTTAGTTAGGTAGAAGAACACTTCTGGCTTGTGTGATTGTGAGTGAATTTAGGTTGGTGGGTGGTGAAGCTTACATCTTCTATTTCGCTTAACACAAGTTTCTTTGCTTAGGATCGGATGGAGGAGCCAGCTTTAACAGCAGTGTTGCTGATCAACAAGTAGGTTTTTACTCACTTATTGTCTACAAGTGTCATTTTTGACCTTCTTTAGATCATATGCATTCAGATTCTTCATTTTCTGATGTGATTCCCAGGCTGAGATAGAGACTGTAGCGAAAGTAACGCATGAGAAGGGCAAAAGAAACGATACACAAGAAAATAAGTACGCGGAACCTTTTTCTAATGGTTAAAAGGAACTCTATGATTAATTTTCCAATGAGGGTTTATAACTTGTTTCTCTTGCCCAGCGGTACGAGACCATTCCAACTTCAAGATGTGTTTTCCCTGGAAAATGAGGATTCTGATGATATGACCCTTATTGACAAAAAGGTTTTGGAACACCGAGCAATAGTTTCTATGCATCTCTCACCATTTATTTGCAGTTGTAGCTAATGTTTATCTTCTCGTATTTTGCAGAACAATGTTTTTGTCATGTCAAACAAAAAATCTAAGTATCCGATACTTCAAGTAGACCTGAGGTTGTTGTCTCTCTGGTTTCCTCTGTATCGGAGCTTTTCATTACATGCCCTATTTCATTTTTTTTGATGGAAAGTTTCTTGGCATTTCCCGCAGATTGATATCAGATTTGGTGGTCATTATAGTTTTTGCTGCGATTGGTGGCATTGTCTTCTCGTGTCTTGGACAACCGGTATGCAATCTTCCAAATTAGTATGAAAGACATCTGATGTTGGGTTTGTAGTATCCTGGGCTTCATATTGTGGTCAATTATTTATTCTGATTCTGATGCTATGTTGCACTGTCGCTATGTGTCTTAGGTCATTGTTGGATATCTTCTGGCGGGGTCAATCATTGGGCCAGGAGGACTGAAATTTATCAGTGAAATGGTTCAGGTATTTATAAATATTGGAAGACATTTTTCCTATAAATATTATAAAACGAAAATTTGAGTCATTCATTCTGATAATTTATTCTCATTTTAATCATTTATGTGTTTCTTCTTCTGATGCTATGGAAGGTTGAAACCGTAGCCCAGTTCGGTGTTGTTTTCCTCCTTTTTGCTTTGGGATTGGAATTCTCAATGGCTAAGGTAGTCATCCTTTTGCTGTTGACTGTAATGAAAATTAATGTTCATGTGAACTTTACGATCTCACTTGGATAATCTGTTGTTCTTGTGTCGATGCTGCAGCTCAAAGTTGTTGGCCCAGTTGCTGTCCTTGGAGGCCTACTTCAAATTGTCTTACTTATGTTTTTGTGTGGTGTTACTGCCTTGGTATGAGCAAAAATTCATGTATGTTCTGGTGTATATATTGGCTATTTGGAAACTGTTGTTAAATTTGATCTGTCTGACATTTGCAGTTATGTGGAGCAAGGTTGTCGGAGGGTATTTTTGTTGGTGCTTTTCTATCTATGTCATCAACTGCAGTGGTACTTTTCATGTCTTTTGTCTTCTCGGGTTTTCTATAAAAGCTACTCTTTTCCTGTTTCATCACTAGTGTCTGTTTTTTACCCACTTGTTAATTTTATCAGGTGGTGAAGTTTTTAGTGGAACGGAACAGTACAAGTTCTCTTCATGGTCAAGTTACGATAGGGATACTTATCTTTCAGGTTTCACTCATGACATTCTATATTTACAAACTGAATATTTCATTGTATGAAGTTTTTGTTTCCTTCAGCTATTCTCTTCCTTATTCATGACTTTTTCAGGACTGTGTTGTTGGTTTACTATTCGCATTGCTTCCAGTTTTGGGTGGTAATAGTGGTTTACTACAAGGAATTATATCAATGGGAAAGCTGTAAGTGGTTTCATAGCAAGAAGTTTGTCCATGAAACTCTCGTATATCTGACACAAAACATTTCTTTGTCTATTTTAGACTCCTGATATTGTCCATATATCTCACTGTTGCATCTCTACTAACGTGGTCATTTGTACCACGCTTTCTGAAGCTAATGATTCAATTATCATCTCAAGTAAGTTTTAGACTACATATCTTCCCTGGCGCTACTTTGACTATTTTTCCTTTCTTTCTTTGAGTGGCATCCGAATTAGTGTCAATGCTTCTCATTATGTAATGCAGACAAATGAACTTTACCAATTAGCTGCTGTGGCATTCTGCTTACTATCTGCATGGGTAAGTCTAATCTATCATTCTTTTTTATGCATATCGCTGTTGGTTGGCTTTCTGATCTATTGGAAAATAATGATGATAATAATAGACACCGAGTATAATATCTTATCTATGTAATTTCCCATTTTTGACTCAACTGCTGGTTCCTTGCAAAACTTCTTCAGTGCAGTGACAAACTGGGTCTTAGTCTTGAGTTGGGATCATTTGTGGCTGGTGTTATGCTGTCTACAACCGACTTTGCTCAACATACACTAGAGCAGGTACTGATTCTAAAGTCAGGTTATATGCGCTGTGAGTGCTTTGATAAGAAGTTAAGTCTCAAGAACAGTTTGGAATCTCACTTACTTGGTTAATGTAGGTGGAACCAATTCGTAATTTGTTTGCCGCTCTCTTCCTATCAAGTATCGGGATGCTCATAAATGTGCACTTTCTATGGAACCACGTGGATATCCTTCTGGCATCTGTGATTCTAGTCATAGTTATTAAGACAGCAATTGCAGCAATAGTAGTTAAGGCTTTTCGGTACAACTTAAGGATATCTTTCCACGTGAGTTTGGCCTCTTCTGCTAAAGCTTCAATGAGTTTTTTTCATATTGAAATCCATGTCATCATCTAATCATATAAATTTGCTTGTCACAAATGTAACAGGTCGGGGTACTTCTTGCCCAAATTGGCGAGTTTGCCTTCGTTCTTCTAAGCCGAGCATCAAACCTACACGTTATCGAGGTGACACCTTTTTTGCTTTTGTAATTAAGCACTCTTGTACTTATTCTTATTTTTTTACCAAACTTTGTGATTTGGGTTATAATGAATGACAATGTAGGGGAAAATGTATCTCCTCCTTTTGGGCACAACAGCTCTGAGTCTCGTAAGTTACCTCAACAGACCAAAAAAGCCCTTGGCAATTCAATAAGAATATACTTTAAATGATAATACATACATAGATATTTGTATAGTCACACCTGAAAATGTTGACTGTTACAGGTGACGACTCCATTGTTGTTCAAGTTAATACCGAGTGCAATGAACCTCGGTGTCATCCTTCGATGGTTCCCTTCTGAGAATAGTTCCCCAAACGAGGTCCTTCTCTTCTCTTTTCTCACCTCTTTGTATATTTATATACTAAAGGAGGTGAATAATAGTGACTGACTTATGAGAGTGTTGTTTATATTAGAGTATGCAGGAGAAAGCATCGATGATAGAAGTACATAACAGAACCAAGTGACATCTCTTTTGTACATATAGACTGAAGATTAAAAAAAAAAACAGATTTTTGATCCGACACTACGAGCTAGTTATCGATCCGTGTAGTCCAAGCGGCTTAGATTATTATTTGGTGCAACGATGTTAACCCAATATTTCCCATGAATCCACATCTCATTGTATTGATCTCAGAACCATTACAGGTATTGCCGTTTTCATTTATATATATATAGGTTTTTGGAGTTCTATTTAAAACATTTTCGCAGAAGGATTGTATCTAATGATTTTTGTCCTTGCACTGCTTGTAATGAAGAATGGATAACAATATCGATATAAGCAATGAGGGAGCTTGTAGCATTGTATATGTTTGACTAGCTTCTTGGCAGCAAAGCAATACTTGCTCTCACACTCATCTTCTTCCGTTGCGCCGAAACGACATACATGCAACAAAAACAGAAGCCACGGCTTCTGGTCCTTATCACTTGGACCACAACGAAAACAATGTCCCTTTAACTGTTCACTTGATGATGTATTGGTTTCTGTTGACTTGTGTAGAGATGACTACATTTGAACCTCTTGTCTTTGGTGCTCCATATCATGATCTTGCTGGTTAAACTCATGA
The DNA here is from genome assembly GCA_039880935.1 of Streptanthus diversifolius. Lineage (NCBI taxonomy): Eukaryota > Viridiplantae > Streptophyta > Magnoliopsida > Brassicales > Brassicaceae > Streptanthus > Streptanthus diversifolius. Next base: position 1,053,589 of record JAXGFM010000007.1, read on the forward strand.
TCTAAGTGTTGTTGACGACTCACCTGAGCCAAATTCTCTGTGTTAGAGGAAGCAGATTGTTGCATTCCTCGCAGATTGGAGTCATTATTTATTGTGTCAACTCTCAGCATCATAGGATTTGGTTGGTTCAATGGATCTTGAGCAACTTCCATTGAGCCTGATGAGTAGAGATTACTTGAACCAAAAGAATCAAGGTTGCTCATTGATGAGTATCCTTCACATAAAGACCTTGATTTAGCAGCCTGATGTTGAGCAGAGTGTCTTGTAATTTGTCTCAACAGAAAATCTACGCGGGCTTCGAGATTTCGTAAATCTGAGTACTCGTCCTGCAAAATTCATCAAATTAGGAAGATGAAACTTGTATAATAATAGCGACAAGTTTAAAAAGATGAGGATTAATTGAATAGGAACCTCTAATTTGGCCAAGTTCATCAGTTTATCTTCTAAGAAATTTGCAATTTAAAATAACTTTTTCTGCGAGGCAGCATCAGTCTTTGAAGGTTGCTTCCGTTGCAAGATATCGTAACTAGAAAGTATGAATGACTTCTAGTCAAAACCTCTGTTATACTTCTTTATCAATATAATCGAAACCAAGACGAAGCCTAAACCTGAGTAAATGTCATAAGAAAAATTTGTAAATGACTTGAAATATTTTTAATCGTTGTTGATCAATTAATTTTTAATTAATTTTTAAATTTAGTTTGCTGTTATCATGAAATTATTTGTAATTATTTTAATTTTGTAAAATTTAACATTGTAAATAACTATTATAGAAATAAAATATTGTAAACCATAATATACTTAAATTTTTGAATTTTTAATTTAGGTTATATTATTTATTTTCTCTATATTTTCATTATTTTATGATACTATTTTATTATTAAATTATTACTATTTAATTTTTGGCTTTATTTGAAATTAATAATTTTATATACACTAGTGACATATAAATTATGTTAAAAATATATACTATCTATTATTATTTGAATAAGATAACATATTTTACCGTACATATATCTTCGATTTCGATTGAAAACATTCACTTTAAAAATATAATATAGCATCTATATTATTATAATCTAAAATTATTAAATCTATTATTCTTTTAGTAAAGTAGGTAATTTATTTTTCATTATATGATATTGAATATAAAAGTAACTTTTTATATTGTTTTTATAACAAAATATATCTGCTATTATTTTGAATTATATAATATCTATTTATCGAACATATATTTTCATTATAAACTTTTCATTTTAAAACTATAGTATACAATTTATGTATTAGTATGACCAAAAATTACTAAATTTATTATTCAATTCAACATAATAGATTTCCTTTTTTAGTTTTCTGATATAGTATATGAGATATTATATTTTATATTAGTATGACAAAAATTTGTTTACATATAATTAAAATTTTAAAATAGAATATTAGACTGATGTGATATGTATCTAAATTATTAAAGCTAAATATGATGTGCATGTTTAATAGGATGCTGAGGTGGTGCAAAGAAAAAAAACTTAACTTTATATATATAGATAATTTATGTTCTACTAAATCCAAAGTATCTGTCAACAACACGAGTGGGAATCAAAACGCAGGATCAATCTAAATATTCCTTCAACAAAAAAAACCCTACATCTCTCTCCCGTCTTCTTTCTCACAGAGTCAGTCGCCAACAACTTTGCTTCTGCCTCTCCGGCGTCCGGTTTCGACCGGTGCTGTGAGAGGGCTCCTCTTTTTTCTATCCTTTAGGCTCTTCAATCTTCTGCAGTCCTGGCTCCCCTGTTCGTGTGGTGGTTAGAGCTCCTGCCCCCTTACGGCGTGCGGCGATATCTCCTCTGTGCCTCGCGTGTACGTGTAGCAGAGTACGATTCGTAGCGGCGTGAGTGTACAGCGGCGTGCGGCGGCGGATCTGTTTGGGTTAGCCTCAGCGTTTCAACGTTAAAGGTGCTAATGGCGTTTGGCGTTCAAAGCGTTTGGCGTTTCAAAGCGTTTGCGTTTGGCGTTCTAAGCGTTTGGCGTTTCAAAGCGTTTGCGTTTAGCGTTCAAAGCGTTTAGCGTACAAAACGTTTGGCGTTTGCGATTGCGTTTGGCGTTCAAAGCGTTTAGCGTTCAAAATGTTTAGCGTTCAAAGCGTTTGGCGTTTGCGACTGCGTTTGGCGGTTGACGTCTTACTCTTTGGCATCTGGCGTTACGGCTTTGCGGCTTTCTCATCCGGTCTAGACATCGTGTGTATTGGAATCTTAGAGGACGGATCTCCAACTCTGATGTTTCTAGATTTGCGGTTTGCGTTAAACTGTCGTGTACCGTTTGTTCAGTTACCCACTGGGCTTTTGATTGGTTCTTATCACAGGTGTCTGTAGGAGGGTGGTGGTCTTTTTTAAGAGATATCCACGACCTCGGTTTATCTCCGGCGATCACGTTTTTGCGAACCCAAGTCTGACGAGGACAAGATTTGGAGATGTTATTAAACGTCATCAAAGCGGATATTTGTGGTTGTTGTTATTGACTGGCTGTTTGCCGGTTTTGTAATTTTGGATGTCTCGTGATTTGACCATTGCCGCCTGGAGGGTATTTTATTTTGTTTTTTAGTGTCCGTCTAGTGAGTCATCTGGATCATATTAAAACTAATCCTTAGTGGAGTTTTAGATCATAGATGCATAAATGACAGAATCCCCCATCTCGCTTGTGAGTTTGGTTGGGTGGTCCGGAAACTGTCTGAGCCCTCGTGGCTTTATGTAGCCAATTATGGCATCGCTTACCGTTAATGGATAATGGTTATTTGCGTTAAAAAAAAAGTCAACAACACGAGTGGCATATTTTCTGTTTTACTTTTTTTTTGTCTGATCATAAATGCATATCTCCGTAAGAGTAATAAAAATATATTGAAAGCTCTGTATTTATTAGAAAATATTGCTTCTTTTATATCAGAATATCTTGAATTCGGATAAATGTTATCGTCCTCTTACGCCCAAATAAATAAGGTTTCCAATGTATCCTTTGGATTGCTAGCTCTTGGTTTACTACCAACTCCTCAAAATAATGCATCCTCAAGATGGTATGATCTTGTTGGATTTTGTTTGTATCTAATGGATCATACCGTCGACCTTCTAGACCAATGGGTGGGTGTCGGAATGTGTAAGCGATTCCGGTTTCTTCACGTTCTCAAGGATCAATAAATTAACTACAAAAGTTAATGGAAGAGCCTCAAGTTCATTTCTCATTAACTAGATTAAAGATTATCCTCTCCATTTGTGGAAAGAAAAGCTCGTTAATGGTTTATATATGTTTGCCTACTTTATTTTCCTGAAGTGTAACACATTTATGTAAGCTATATCTGAATGGTTCTTATATATATTTCTAATGTCTGTGCCGACATTTTAGTAAAAAAAGGCTAGAACACGAAATTTTCTATTTTTCAATGCAAGTCAGACATGGTCAAATGGAATTGCTTTTCAGAACATTTTTTTCATATACCAAAACTTGATTTAATGAAATGGGTAATTGACAAGAAAAAAAAATGAATGTTAATTTTTTTCATAAAAATTATTTTTGTACATCAAATGTGACTTGAAAGCTTTAAGTTATAGTTTTAAGTATGGATCGAGAACCATAATATGAGGAGATATAGGGCTGGGCATGGGTTGAGTACCTGTTATTTTTGGTGGGTTTGATATTGGCTCGTTATCTGCAGGTAAATAATTTTTGTATCCGTATTTGATATTTGTAGAAGCAAGTATTTGTAAAATCAAGTATCCGTAAAAAAATTTAGTATTTAGTACTTGTTACCCGCTATCTGACCCATTATTCGCAAGTATTTGAGGATATATGGGTATTTATTGGTATTTTGTAGGTAATTTAGGGATAATTGGTAGATATTTATGGGTAATGGATACGAAATGGATAACAAGTCAGATATTAAATATTTTTTTGAAAGCTTGATACCTAGTTTATCACTTGCGGATAACTCTCAATTGGGCTTGATACTTGGTTTGTTTCAAACGAATATTTGCTTTGATGGACCGGATACGGGACGAGTCCGGCAGGTGGAACGGATAGCAAATACCCGTGTCCAGACTGAAGGAGCAAATACCCGTGTCCAGACTGAAGGAGATCTCTATATTTTGTCTTCCAATAAATGAGAAATAACTTATAAATGTTTTTCTTTTTTCATATAGGAGTTTTTTAATACATATTTTTAGTGGTATTCCGTTTTATGATCTTTCTTACCCATTCTAAGTTTCCAAGTTGTTGAGCTGTTAAGGGGTGTTCTCCAGCTTACGATTATTCCTTTTTCTCCACAAAAACGTACCTCGAGATCAATAGTGTGTTCTGGGTTAGAACTTTTGTTTGCGTTAAGCATTAAAACTCTATCCCATTCTGCAGTGCATTGATCTTGTAAAATTCCCTTCGTAAGGTTTTTCCAGATGTGTTTGGACTATTGGCAGCTGAAAAATAAGTGATCCTAGATTCCAATGGTGACTGCCAGAAGATGCATGAGGCATCGGCATGCATTTTGATTTCATTTTTCCATTCTGTCACCTGGTGTGTATAGCAAGCCAAGCTACGAATGAGTACTTTGGGGTAGCTTGTGGAAACCATATACCCTTAGACCATTTACAGTTTGGACTAGCTTATCTTATGCTGTTCCATGTTTCCCGAGTTGAGAATTTCTTCTTATATTTTACTTTAACTTTGGATGACAATCTATAGCTTTTGATCAGAACCATTATACTGGGTCTGAACTTGGATGGTGACATAACAACGACATAGTCAACTAGATTACATGTGTGGTTCAGTTTGAGCCAGACACTTAGTGTCGTATGATACCCTTCCTTTAATGGGCCTTTTGCTACGACCTAACTTAGACGGCTTCTGGCATTAGGAGGTTAAATCTGGCTTTGACCCCTACAAGTAACAAGAAAACAATAATGTTACCAACATAATAAAATTAAAACTAAAATTGCTATATACTCTTGTCAATTTTTTTTTTAAAAAATTATATTCAATGATACGGAAACAATAATCTTGAAATATTGGTGAGTATCTTGATAGGATAATATTCTGCATATTTTCTTAGTTAGTACATGAAAGACGAAGGATGCTATATATATCAAGCATTGCATTCTTCTCCTTTTGTTTCATTCACTGGGCGGACAATTTAAAGTTTTTCTTTCTTTCTTTATTCGTATAACAGATAAAGAAGATGGTGATCTATGCGATCGAGCAAGCTCTCGAAGAACTTGAGACGTTATCGGAAGAGACCAAGCCAATGCTCCAATAGTTGAAGACTGCTTTTTGGGGAGTGTCAATCTTTCTTTTGTGCGTAACCAAATATCCATAGAACTATAAAAGCTACTTTTTGGTGCCTTCGCTGTGTAGGATTCTCAGGGTCTGCATACATATACTAAAAAAAAGAAAAACAAAACAATAAGTCATGGAGATGCAAGAGAAGTCACATTTGGGACTTTCTTCTTTGTTTTTGTTATCTTCATTGGCTTTTGCTGTGATCAGATAAGCAAAGAGACATTGTTAGTTCGTCATTATATAAAGTATTTTGTCATGCCAGAAGGCAGATATCTGGCTTGTTCAAAAGAAAATTGTCTAAATTTTTAAATAATATGTTTTTATATGTGAAAAAAATTAATATTCATAATCTTTTCCAAAAAGAGGATTAACACATTCAAGTTGCAGATATTCTTGGTTTGTTATAAAACTAAGAAACACAGAAACCGAAAACTGACACCGGAAAGAGTTTTAACTTAGAGCATATACAAGTGAAGCATACTGGTTGTACAGTAATTGATCATATTTTAAAATAAACCGGCAATTCATGAGCTTTTTATAGAGAATTTATAATAAAAATGCTCTTTTTAGTATGTTTTCTACTGACTTAAAGGAATCTCGAACCAAAGTGCAAACTAACTCTTCGGGATAAGAATAAAACCAATTTTTTTTTTTTTGTCATATAACAATAACCAACCATAATTAAAATCACACTTCAAAAACTCAAGTCTCGAAAGACCCACATTAGAAACCACTAAGCCATCATGAATGAATTATTAAGACAAAACAAACAAATCATAAAATATGCATAGTATATATATATATGAATACGACAATGGATCGCCCCTCCTTTAACAGCATAATAAAGATCACAATAATCAAAAAGGTGTAGCTCAAAGTATTGACTCTTATTTCATTAGACAAAAAGCTCTTAATTTAGATTCTGATGGAATTGCATTGGTTCATGCATACTTGGACTATTGTGAGAAACGTTTCTCGAAAAGCACATGTTAATTAATTACTTACCTAATTTATTTTTGGTCTTGCAATGTTTGGTGAGATATAGAATAAAAGTAACAACGAACAGAAAAATAAATTTAATTTTTGATTTATCGTGTTTAAATAATATTTTTCCATTTTAAAATATAAGATGTTTTATAGTAAATGTACAAAAAGATTAAAATAACATGGATGTTTAAAACAGAAAACTATTATGTCTAATTTAAAGAAACAGTTTTTAATAAATTTAAAATTTATCTAGAAATATAGTATAATAATTATAATATTATGACTAGCAATCGTCATGTGAAATCGTAGATTTGGTGAACAAAGAAAAAAAAAATACAAGAAAGTATTGAATTATATCTTCTTAGATAGGTTTTCTAACCACAAATTTGTCGACTATCTTCGACCTAGTTGGTAATTTCTTTTTTTAATTTTTCTTACTAAGTGAAAAGCCAACTATAAAATATGAGGGGGAGCTTTTATTCTTCAATATGAAGACAAGAATCTTTCGCCATTTTCGTAAATGGCAGTCACTACTTATAAGATACAGTCGTAAATGGCAGACCAAATCCTTCAATTACATGCACTTTGGTTGCTCTAATAATATACTTTTATTTTTGTCAATTCGGTGTAGAGATGGCAGACATAGTACGGAACCAATGATTCTTTTCGTCAAACCAACCAATTTTGTTTTTCTTCCTTGATGTTTTTCAAGGCAATGAAATTGATTATGACCTTCGAGAGGCGAGTAAATAATTATAGATAATCGAGGATTCCTGTTTCAACAACAAAAAAAAAATAATCAAGAGCTACATTTACTTCTTATTTAAACAAAGCTATATATATATATATACATATACAATTTTATGAAAAATTTATTAAAAGTTATCAACGGATTGAATGTGTCAAAAATTTATTTAAAATTATGTTTATGTTTATAATTAAGTTTTTATACAAACTTCAGATATAATTTTTGACAAAGTTTGGTGGATTTAATTTTTTAAATTCATTGAGAAACATATACATACATCAAAAATATTTGTTTACTTAATTTTTGTTTTTAAAAGTGTAAGAAAATCTGTGTTTTCAATAAATTTCTGACGATTTTTTAAAAAAAATTATTAAAAAATTATTTAAAATACAGATTCTTTTGATTTAGATAAAGAATTAATATATTTTCAAATTTTAAACGAATTTTTAACAAATTTTAAATTTTTATTGGTAATTTAAAGAAGATCTTTGTATTTTTTAACTAACTGCAGAATAAGTTAAATTTAACAATTTAACGGAAACATTCATCCAAAACATTTATGATAAAAGAATTTTCGTTTTCCTCTCCATTAAACCACAACACAATATCTTTCAATCATTTCAAAATTTTTCTAATATTTCTCAAAAAAATCGATTTAAATTATCAATTATCAATAAGAAAGACCAAATTGATTGGTCAGTTGCTTAAATCCTTAGTGTCACCCAAAATTTAACATGGGTCCTAACTCTCGTGGGAAATCAAAATGACAGTATAAAACCCCTAACTCTCGTGGGAAATCAAAATGACAGTATAAAACCATTTTATAGTAAATAATTAAAGAAAAGAGCATTTTGGATGTTTTCACTATTTTATTAGCTTGATTTTTAGAACTTTGAAAATAGAACGGGACTCAAAAAGCACAAAATTTCTTATTTTCTTCTGTCTGATTCTCTTGTTAACCTTATTGCTTAACTCGCAGCCTATCAAGAAACTTGTTCATATACAATACAATGATCTAAAAGATGTTGGTTTCTCGTTGGAAGGAAAATCGAGTTTTTTAACCTATAAAGACACACAAATCTTTCTAATTGGTAAATAGAGATCCATATTATTTCATATTATTGATACACTAATCATTTATTAGATCAACATATCTTTGATGAAAATTTCACAATTTAAACTAATAAATCAACATCTAGAGTTTAGTACTAGACTAAGCCAGATGAATAATTTTTGTACGTATTTGAAAATATGATCGAATTCTATAAATGATTACTTATTGTTTGTTAAAAAATTCCATATCTGAATAAATACTTAAAAGTAATATAAATGATATGAAGTCATTGATCATCATCTCACTCATTACCAATTCATTTTAGACACATAATTTGAAGCCTACTGCTGATTTTAAAGTGAAGTTTATTTGGAATTAAAAGCCTATTATAATTCCAAATAGATGAGAATCACATGCAAATCTTAAATAACTGAAGAAAATCTGAAATAATATTGAGAAAACTTAAAATTCCTCACACATTTGAATCTTAAAAACCATTGACAATACTTACCCAAAATAGAACCATTCTTAATACACAAGTCTAACTTGATAGTAGAATATATATATACAAATTTGGTTCATTAGAGATTTTCTTTTCTTAGTTAACGTTGATAGATATTTAAAGACTTAAAAACATCAATCATTACCGATTCATTATTTTCACCAATTTGGATAAAAAGGTCGTATTTGTGGTCGGTATCCAAATATATATATATTTCTTGTATATTGTAAGTTTGAAGATGTCTATGTGAAGATGTCTATAATGATCTCATCTATATCTATTGATACGAGGGAGAAAAAAAAAGAGTACAGAGTTATTAGTTTTTCTCAAAAAAAATTGAAAAAAAATATAGGAGTATATATATATATATATATATATGTGTGAAAAGCATCTATAGTCAGATTAGTTACTTGTAAAACCAAAACTAATGTTCACAAGATTTATACGTCATGCGACTCGGCCACGTGGGATATTATCATGTGGTCAGCACAAATTTCAGACAGCTCTGCAGATTTTCTTCTTCTCTCTTTAAAATATTTAATATTTCTATGAAAAAAGGTAAGGACTTCAAACTGATAAATTTATATATATGTGACGTCTTACACGCTTTCTTGGCTCCTTCCTCCATCATGTGAATTTAATTAAATATATATTATCATCTTAACAAATTAATCGTGGCTTGAAATTAAACAAAATTATGTCATATGCGATACAAAATTGATATTACTTTTTGTGGTAATAAAGTTTATAACAGAAGTCTTGTAAACTTTACTACAGAGTTCTCGATGGTGAAGAAACATTTATCAAATAAAAATTAGTAACAAACAAACTTGTCAATGAAGAAATAATTTACCTACAATAATTGTCCAAAGCAAATTTGCAGCTTATAAATTGATCTAGAGATGAATAATAATTAAATCAATGTAAAACAAAAAAAATTGCTGTAAATTGATTTCTTACTGTGAAATGCAGATTAATTTTCTTAAATGTTTAGAAAAACATAACATGAATGAATGCATCGTGAGGATCCGTGAGCTGTTTTCTTTAGAAAAAAAAACGAAAAATATAGAGAAACAATATCTTTTTGAAACACAGTAATGACAAAAAAATATAGTTGCCCCACATTATAAGTTATATTAACACGAGGGATGAAGAAAAGTGTCAAAAAAGGTCAGAAGAAAATAAAAGGATTTTATATATCTTCAAATATAATGTGAGAATAAAAGTCAAAGTTAATGACTCGGTCGTTCCGGTAAACAGTCAACATGCTAACCAAAACTCTCGAGATCTACATCTGTCTTTTGTCAATACGTGGGAGCCCTTACAGGCTTTTAATTAAAATAAAAAACAATATCTTTCTTGCTCTCTTATTTCTTTGTGTGTAGACTCAAATAAATTTTAATTTTGTTATCTTCTCAAAATTATTAAAGTAAAATGTTATGTCAGATGCGGTGACACGTTTCTTCATCATCTAGTTATTTTAGTTTATTTTAAAATCTTTAACGACATATCATCTCTTTAATTGCATACCTTGTTTGGTTGGTGATATTATACTATTTTAATCATCAGAAAGAGCGACTTAAAAAAGAAATTATCAGACGGAGTTAGAGGTAAAAGGCAAATGGGAGCAAAAAAACCCAAAAAAATAATTATGGGAGCAAAAAGGTAACCTCTAAATGATGGCTGTGACTAGTGAACAAAATAAAAATTACTCTGATTTATTTGGATCCACATAAAAAATATTATTAATTTTTAATCAAAATTTTCTTTTTAGAAGGAAAATAAATATCAGTGAAGTACAAATCTCTGAATTACCATTTGTCTTTTATTACAGAGAATTACCAATTGTTTTCTGTTTGTTATTATTACTCTAAAACATGTAAACTATCACCAGGTTCTAAATAGATTTGGTTTTTTTTCATATTATGTCATAGAAGGATTCTATAATTAATTTTCAAGAAGAATTTTCCAAATCACATGTGGTAACCGTGATTAACAAAAATAAGTCGGTGTTAAGCAACAACCATAACAATTTGACTTCAGAAAACGAGTTCCAATTCTAGAAAATAAGAAATTAGAGAGTACTTTTGTGAAGTATCACAGAATATTGGTCAAAACTAAAAAATTTAAACTAATGGTAAAGTCCTTCTATATAAACATGGGTGGGACCCAGCCGCCCACGGAAGTAAGACCTATGGACCGGCGCACCCGGTCTCCAGTCATATTATAAGAACCGGGCCGTCAAAATCGTTGACTTTAGTAAGCCTATCTCTCTCTTTTTCTCTCTTATTTTATTTTCTGATTTATCGTCCATTTTTTTCTAACTGTTTTTGCATTTTTTGTTAAATAATATAATAAATGAAAAAGAGAGATAATCACGTGGAACGCGCCGCAGTAAACGGGGCGGTGGATCAAACTTTTCGTCCTTTTGATCACCGGAACTAGTCAATGCGCTTTCTTGCTGAAATTAAAGTATGAAAACCATTCTGCAACCTAACCATTTTCTCGTGATTTTGACATCAAAAATAAATTTTTAATTAATTTGATTATATCGGGTCATACTACTTGACTTGGATCCGAATTTTTCTTTTCTGAATAGAAAATTAGATCTATATTCTCCTTTTAGAGTATAACATTCCTAATGATTCTGGTTTGTTTTCTTATTTACAAAATGGACGGATATAACAGTTTTAAAAAAGTTAATTTATCATGTGTTGATTTTATAAAATAACATAGATTTTATGTGATTTTAAAATATAATATGCTAAAATATGCTATTTGATATATTGATATGTTATTTTGAAAATCATACATGATAAAATATACCACTTATTTATGAATTTTCTACAAAGTTTGTTTCACCTAGTTTATTTATATAGTGATCTTATCAAAAAATTTATTCCATAATAATATAAAATTTTGGTTCGGCCAATCCATCTAAAATATAAATAAAAAACATCTTTATTAGTGTTATTTTATAAATTATTCCAAGAATTTAAGTCTAATAAATTTTAATTGAAAAGTTTAGAAACGAAGTAGAAAACATTATAGAACTGAAAGAAACAAAATTGAGCAATGTATTTAGATTCACTTGAAATAAATTATCCATTGCCAATCTTTGAGATTAGTAGACAATTTATTCAAAAAATAATAAAACGGTTTGAGTTGTAATGGTCGAATTTATCGAATAAATATTAATAAATGTCAAACTAAATAGAGTAAATAGAGTGTTGTAAAAAAAATAGAGTAAATAGAGAAGCTAAATATAATCTGAAAGCTATAAAATCATAAAACAATAATTTTTCTTTCTAAATTCTTGTAAGAAACTACAAAATCATCAATATAAAAGACTGTATGTTTTCATTCCTTTTTTCCACTTTATTTCTCTTATTCATTTTTGTTTCAAATTCTTACATATTTATATTAGAAATCATTACTTTTTAGTTCTAAGACAATCTTGATACTTGATATTATGTTTATTTATAAATATTGACAGTTACAATAATTATTATGTAATTTGATTGACTTAATCAGATAATAAATAATTTGATTAAGAAAATAAATGTTAGCAACTGAAGTATTCAATAACACATAACACATGAATTTGTAAGTTTGATGTAAGTACAAAGATATAAGTTTCGTTTACACCCTTACAAATTTCTGTTTTAGATTTTATATTCATGTTGAAGAAGGATCGAAATTTTTTATTTTTTTTATTTTTATTTTGATCAATGTTCAGACGAATTTTTTTTTTTATCATATTTCCATCAAAATGAAACGGGCGGGGTGAATTGTGGGTCAGGTCAAGGACCCGACATGACGCAAGATCTGACGTATACCACCTATTTTTTTATTGTCAACAATAAAAAATGAAATCTCCTATTTTGTTTAGAAAGTCTCCGGAAAATAAAATCAAAGTTCATTAATTCATTATTTCAAAAATGAGACGAAAGAAGAAAAAAAAAACTGGTCCACGTCCCAAACCCTTTTTATAGGAGAGTCTAATGTTCAGGCAGAAAACTTCACAATCTCTTTATCTCTCTCTCTAAACCAAACCACATTGTCCTCTCTCTATTTTTAACAATCTTTCTTTTTTCGTTAATCTCTATTTATGGACAGAGGATGGTCTGGTCTCACTCTTGATTCATCTTCTCTTGATCTCAAAAACCCTAGTTGTTTTAAGAATAACACTTACCGCCGTTTCTCTAATCCATTGACGATGTTTAAAACTGGCGACGACGACGATAATCAAAAGACGAAAGTATCCACCGCCACCAGTGAATTTAGGTTTCCTGTGAGTCTCTCTGGTATTCGTGACCGTGAAGATAATGAATTATCGAGTGGAGTCACACGAGAAAACGATCGTAAAGTTCTCAGCGCAGTAGATTTTTTCTCCGATAAGAAATCTAAGATTTGTTGCGACGACGTTGACTACGCTGGCTCTCCGGTTAAGAAGGAGGAACAAGATGATCAAACTTACTTAAATGTAAGTTCGAATTTTCAATAAATTGTATAATTAAAATATATATGAAATAGGATTTCTAGCATAACTGTTTGTATTAATGTCTCCAAAATAATCTGGATACAAATTTGAAAGTCAAATATGAATTTGAAATGTCATTATTTTATGAAATATTCATTAATTTTAATTTTGTGAATTTATTTTTTGAATAGACCGGTTTAAATCTTGGAACCACGGATAATACGGGAAGTGATCAATCAGTGATAGAAAATGGAGAATCCTCCGAAATGGAAAATAAACATGCAAAAAATGAGGTAAATTTAATTTAATTTAATTTAATTTTGTATGCGTTCATAATTAATATTATTTGGTTTATAGATGAATTGAACCGGTTTAATTTAATATTGTATTTTTATGTTAATCACAGTTGATTAATTTACAAGATGAGTTGAAGAAAATAACCATGGAGAATCAAAAGCTAAGAGAATTGTTCACACAAGTGACCAACAATCACACTTCACTTCAGATGCATCTTGTTTCACTAATGCAACAACAACGACAACAACATAATAAGGTAACCAAATAATTGATTGATTAACCACAAGTGAATGGAATTTACGTTAAGTGATTAGGCAAATAATTAACATTGACAAAACGATTTGATTAGGCAATAGAGGCTGCTGGAAAGCCTGAGGAGACGATGATACCAAGGCAATTTATCGATATAGGCTCTTCAAGAGCAGCTGGCGAGGCCGAGGATGGGTCAAGATCTTCACCGGAAGATAGAACTCGTTTGGGCGGTTCTTCTGCGGCAGCGGCCGAGAGGTGCAATAACGAGGTTAGGGACGGGAAGAGACTTGGTCGTGAAGAAAGCCCTGAAACCGAGTCAAACAAAGTTCAGAAAGTGAATAATAGTAGCCCAACTATTTTTGATCAATCCGCAGAAGCTACGATGAGGAAAGCCCGCGTCTCGGTTCGTGCCCGATCGGAAGCTCCTATGGTAAGTACTTGATTTAGACAATACTTAACGGTGGATTTAATTGGACTTACATCACAAAATGAAGTATATGCTAAAGAGATTAATTGATTAAGTTTGTAATTATGTTTTTAAAGATAAGCGATGGATGTCAATGGAGAAAGTACGGCCAGAAGATGGCAAAAGGCAATCCTTGTCCGCGGGCTTATTACCGTTGTACGATGGCCACGGGTTGTCCCGTTCGCAAACAAGTACGTATATATACTTGTTTTCAACAATAAAATGCATAGAAGCATAAAAACTAGGTACGATGCAAATTTATTTTTGGAGACTTAGACATGTAACTTAATGGGTTGTATCAATGTGTTATAACTTGGGTTCAAAGCCTGTAGTGTGCATATGTGTGACTTAGACACGGATCAGAGCAAAATAACCGAGTTAGTTTTATAATTTTGTAAAAGATTTAACCATTTAGATTAAAAATTCATGACTCATTAACCTAAAGTTATTAGAGATGTCAAAAGTAAATGTTTTGAGTGATTGGCTAATAAGTGTGCTCCGTCATTATATATATTTATAGGTTCAACGTTGTGCCGAAGACAGATCGATTCTGATAACTACTTACGAGGGAAACCACAACCATCCGTTGCCACCAGCAGCAGTGGCAATGGCTTCCACAACCACGGCCGCGGCTAACATGTTGCTATCCGGGTCAATGTCTAGTCACGACGGGATGATGAATCCTACCAATTTACTAGCTAGGGCTGCTCTTCCTTGCTCCACAAGCATGGCCACAATCTCAGCCTCGGCGCCTTTCCCTACCGTCACATTAGACCTCACCCACTCACCTCCACTTCCTAATGGTTCCAACTCCTCCCCTTCAACAGCCCCCGCTAACAATAACTACAACCACAGCTTATTGATGCAGCCGTCCCAGCAACAACAAATGACGAATTTACCACCAGGTATATTACCTCATGTAATAGGTCAGACATTGTATAACCAATCCAAGTTCTCGGGGTTGCAGTTTTCCGGTGGTTCTCCTTCGGATGCGTTTTCACAGCAGCATGCGGCTGCTGATGCAATATCAGCACTCACCGCTGATCCGAATTTCAGGGCGGCTCTTACAGCCGTTATTTCTTCTATGATCAATGGTTCGAATCACCATGACGGCGAATGAAAGAACACAAATCAATAGAAAAATATTACATACAGTTTATTTTGTTTTTTTTTCTGTACATCAGTTTATTTCATTGATTCATATTTGTTCTGTTTCGTATCAAACTTCCAGTAAATAGACAAAAGAAAAATATTTTTGTTTCGAATAATATTAGCTATTTTTAAAGATATGTACAAATTAGTTACGTACTTAGCATTGCTTTGAATAATGATTTTAAAGACGACATGTGAGCGCCGAATACAAAAACCTAATATTTTGGCCGTGCCTTCAATAGATAATGAGATATCGTCAAATAAGTGTACTACATAATGACACTCATCGAACATTTAATGAAATCTGTATTATACATACAATAATTAATAACAATTTTTCAAGGTCAATAAATGCTGCCATAACATTTTGACACGTAATTGCTGTCTAATGAAGTCACTTAAGAATCTGCACACTTTAATATTGTAAACAAAAAGAAACAACTTCCTAGAAACTACGAGTTTAATGCCATGATCAATATAAAAATCAAGAAACCGAAATAAGTGACCAGGCAATTAGGCAATATAAAGAAAAGTTCAGTTTAGTCAATTTCTTTAACTTTTTTTTTTTTGTTTTTTTTGATGAAAATTTCTTCAATTCTATAAAATAAAGATAGATACTAAAAGAGCAGAGAAAACTGGTTAATTCTAGTCATATTTTTGCGAAGATGAAGAAATTTCTGTTAACAAAAATATGTTTTTTCCTTATTTATTTGGTTAATTAATTAAAGCCGTGGAATTATTAAAATTTTAAATTAAAGAATAATATTTCAAGCTTTGGAATGAAGCGATTCGCAAAAGTACGTTGTTGACTTTCCGTGCAACTCCAGTTGACGTGAGGTCATGATTTACCAATAATGCCTTCTTTATAAATTACTCCAAAAAACTATAATAATTATTTATCTGTTTCCGATCCGAGATGCCTCTTTCAAAGACTCTATTTTACATATTACTATATTGTTGGAAGCCTCATTTAGAATTTAGAATTTGTATTTTTAAAAGAAAATAAATTAAACAATTTCAACTAACAAAAAGCTCACAGAAGTTCGAAGCATTACTGAACTGGCATTATTAACAAACGAAAGTTGAATTGGTTTCCTAAACCCAAATTGGATTCAATTGGGTACTTTTTCGGTTTAATGATATTCAAAGTTTAATATAAAAAGAGTATATGAATTTACATAAGAAGAATTATTTATTTGTTGTATTAAATATCAATTTTCTAATTAAAAACAATTCAGCCAACTATAATAAGACGACATAATACAAATGGTCAAAATATTTTTTTTAGTTTTGTATTGAAAATGAAAACATCCACCAAAAATTGAACAAATAGTCTATGCTAACACATAACTGATTATAAAATAGAGAGTAATAGTTGTATATTTCTAAATACATGTTAAATCCCAAGATAATTAATGTAATCATGACAGTTAAAAGAAATGTTTACTAAATATTTTTTTTCAGTCAGATCATTCTCAACTACAAGCTATGTTCCACTGAATCGTAAAATCCATATATTGTAGTAATCCAATTGTTACAAATATGTGCCTGCCTTTTAAGAAAATATACAACGGTCCAAAACTCCCATCCAATTAAAATTAATTTTTGATTAAATTATATTTCACAAAGAGCTTTGTTTTATGTTTTTAGTCAAACTTTGAATTAATAAAATTCCAAATTTATTGTTATCATTAAATTAACTTTACTAACTAGGAAAAAAAGTAAAGTTTTATATTATATGAATAACGATGAGAAGGTATAACAGCTAAGTTCTCTTTTGAACATCTTATTGCGAGAAACTCTTTGTGAAATAATAGTTAACTGTATAAGTATGTATATATAGTCAATATTAAAATGAAATATTAAAGGAAAATGCAAAGTCATGGGTGCTAATAAAAGAAGGTGAGAGGTTGGACCTAAGGATTTATATATAAAGCCGCCCTTTGTGACATACCATTTTTCATTTTGTAAGTTATATAAAAAAAAAGTTTTTAAAAAAGTTTCATAAGGTTTGCGTGAAGTCGAGAAGAGAGATAACTTCTCTACGACTTTTGGAAATGGAGTCGTTGAGTCACATGTCTGCATGTGGTCATACTCTTTCTTATGTATCTTTCCTCCTTTAAAACTCTTCCTAATTCAAGACATCTGATTGGTTGTTACAATATGGTTGGTAAAACAATATCAGTCAATTAGATATAAATTATATGATATCGTTGATAGGTAGCAGTCGTTTTATCCAATATTAGCGTTTCGAATATCATTACTGATATATACAATTGGAAACGTCCAGTGGATCAAATTATATTGGTCTAGTAACAAATTTTTGCTGTTTTTTTTTTCTCTACCGTCTAAAAATTTATTAATCTTAAAAAAACATTATAGCAAAGCAAATGCAAAGGATTAAAGAACAAAAGAAGCAACATCAAACTCCTACATAAAGGAAACCTAGACGTTGACTAAAGCCTCTTAAGCAATAAAAATCTTGAAGCTATGATGGACCATCTCTTGTTACACTGCATGAAAAAGCTCTCACGATGGAATTGGATCTTGGGGATTCTAAATCAATAGAACAGCTCACAAACCGAGCATGTGATCAATTAGCAGCAGCATTGAGCGATAACAAGGCTAGTTTAGCATCCACATCAGCTTTAAACTCAGCTATTAACCGATTAGGAGAACTCGTAAATGCTTCTAGCTCATGATAAATGATGAAACTCTCATGATCACGGGCTATACAAGCTCCTCCACTGTGAAAAGACGGACTTTTCCAACTAGCATTGAAGTTACACTTCATCACACCCCAACCAGGAGGATGCCAAAAATGCATCAATACCACCAGATCTGTTTTGGTTCATATCGCGAGTCTATTGTTGTTGGTTGATTTATGTCCAAAGATTCGCTTCTTCACAAACACGTTGAACCACAATGTTCAACACCACCTGTTTTCCAGCATATAAACTAGCATTTCGATTCTTCCATATATACCATATTACGTAAGGAATATCTATTTTAGTAGAGGCTGGAGTATTCTGGTCCTCCATTAAATCGAGTATGTAAGTGATATTCTCCTCTAATGATGCTGAGAAACCATTTACTGCTGATTGTATATTAGTTAAAGCTATCATTTGTTGAGCTGATCTTCTTATTCTTGGGCCGAGTATTAAATGCATAAGGCCCATCGAGTATAACTTTATATAAAAATGGGCTTCTGACAATGTTTAACTCAACGGTTAATAGTTATAAGAGCACGTAAAATGTAATTTAAAAGCTCGAACCATTTGAGTGCAACAAAGAAAGTGGTGGGCCATATCTTATCACAATGTGGGACCCGCTGTAAATGTCGTGGCAGCGTTGAGTTGAGTTCAACCTCTGGTGAGTCCCATGAGTTGAGTTCTACACTGTAACACTGAATTAAGAATCCAATAGATCTCATTACCATTTCTCGTTTTCGATCCCCTAAATTTTCCGAGTTCTTGATTGTTACAGGGTTTCTATAAATCCGACTGTTGTTTCCAGTGTTCGGTACTATTGTTTTCTTTTCGATGTTCTTCTATTCGACTGATTGTGTCTTACATGGTTCTTCATTAGATTCTCTTGTATATTTGTTTCATGAATGTTGGTGTGTTTTTGGATATCTTTTTTAGTGTTTTGTGATGTAGTAGTCGTCTTATTATTCAACGGGGATGATGTGTTTGGAGCTTTAACGTTTGTTTGATTCTGCAACCTTAGTGTTGTTTGCTGAGGTTAGTGAGGCAAGTGCATTTTTTGTTTTATTTTTATACTTTGTTTCATGATTTAAGAAAAAAGTAGTTGAATTTGTGATCGTTCTCTATGTAGTCGATTTTTTCCCCTGCTTATTCTTGCTGATATGGTCTTTGTTCTTGTTTTGTAATGAAAGATTCTAGATTTTTTTTGTCATCAGGTTATTTGCTTTGATTAAGTAATCAAAATGTCTAGTTTTGTTGCTGATTTGCGGTTGATTTACGATTTTCTGAAGATATTTTTTCTTATATGGGGACGAGATTAGTTTAAATATAAATAATTATCGTTGCCTTAAGTCTCTTTCATAACATAATCCCTTTATTAAAAAAATGTCTCTTTCTTTCTTCAAAATCTTGTTTTTTTGTTGTTGTTGTTGTTGTTATAACTCCACTTATTTACAACTAATTTTTGTCCTGTAAATAACATTGATAGTTGAGTTGCATGTTCATGTAACTCGTAATTTGTTTCAGCTCGTTGACCACTGTATTGTCCTTTTGGTTTTTGGTGTTTGATGTCAACTAATTAATAGGTGAAAAATGGGAGTACACTCAAGAACGGTTGCGGTTTCACTCTTTGTGTCCATGTTGTTGTTTTTCTCTGCCTCTTCTGAGAGCAATGACGGAACATTAAGAGTTGGTCTGAAAAAACTCAAGTTGGATCCTAACAATAGACTTGCCACACGCTTTGGTTCCAAGCAAGAAAAGGCCTTAAGATCTTCTTCAAATGAGTTCCGTTCGCACAACAACAATGTTGGAGATTCTGGAGATGCTGACATCGTTGCGTTGAAAAATTACTTGGATGCTCAGTACTATGGTGAGATTGCTATTGGTACTCCACCGCAGAAGTTCACAGTGATTTTCGATACATGAAGCTCTAATCTTTGGGTACCATCAAGGAAATGTTATTTTCCGTAAGCTTTCTCATAGTATTTGGTTTACAAATTTTAATTGTGATTAGTTTAAGAGAATACTTATTGCGTTCTTTACTTTATCTAGCTGTCTTGTTTCTTTCATGCCAAGTACAAGTCTTCGCGTTCAAGCACTTATAAGAAGAGTGGTACGTTATCTCTTTTGATTCTTTCGTTTTGAGTTACTTACCTACTTTTGTTACGAGTTTTGGAACACATTTTTGTCTAAAGATGCAATATCGATGTTGATATAAGCTCTACTTATTTTTGTCTCTTTTTTGGATTGAAATTACTTACTTACACACACTCCACTAACAGCAACAAAATTTGTTTCTTACAGGTACAGTATGCTCAAGCAAGGCCTTATCAAGAAACCGCTCTTTTCATTTTGGCTTAACCGTGATCAAAAGAGTGAAGAAGGTGGTGAACTTGTATTTGGTGGTGTTGATCCAAAGCGTTTCAAAGGAGAACACACATATGTTCCTGTAACACAAAGGGTTTACTGGCAGGTTTGTTCTTTGTTTATTGTTCTTGATTTGCCATGAATGTTTGTTAATCACGTCTCATTTTAAGTTATTATTTTGGTAATAGTTCGACATGGGTGAGGTTCTCAATGCCGGTAAATCTACTGGTACGTGTATCAGTTGTTATATTGTTTACTTTCATTCATATAGTTGCTTTTACTTTCAGACCGCTTACGCATGATTCTGTTTTTATAACAGGATACTGTGAAAGTGGTTGTTCCGCGATAGCAGATTCTGGAACACAAAATCATATACTGGTCTTAGAGACGCCAGTTGTGCTCCATGTGAAATGGTGGTTGTGTGGATACAGAGCCAGTTAACGCAGAACATGACTCAAGAGCGCATAGTGAACTATATTAATGACGTAAGAAGAACAAGTGTAGATTACAACAACAGTTTATTATCTCTTCTTGAAACAGCAGTGAGATTATTCTTGTTCTGATCCTGAAAAATCTGCAGATATGCGAACGCATGCCAAGTCCTAACGGAGAGTCTGCAGTTGACTGCTCACAACTCTCTAAAATGCCTACTGTTTCATTCACCATTGGAGGCAAAGTCTTTGATCTTGCTCAAGAATAGGTACTTGTTTGAGAAAACTTATGTTTGAGAAGCTTGATGAGCCTTTATAACAATCTTGACTGATATTCTGTTCGGTTTTTAGGTTGGATTCGGTTCGGTTTTTCGGATTCGGTTATTTTGCACCAAACAATGAGAAGTAAATTAATCTCATTACATTTATCATTAGCTGGTAAAAACTAAATAGTGTACAATTGGGCGGTTTCCATACAAACCAAACAACGCAAACCGGAGTATTAAACCAAAAGAGAAAATAAATCTTCGAGGTTTATAGTTGTTCCAGGTTACATACGAACCTAGACATAATACTGGACATATGCAATCAATAAATATATAATTTACTTCCTCTATGTTATATTATTATCAAGTGATATTTTATTTATGTTTAGATTAATCATAAGTGATGATTTAACATCGAAAAAAATTCAATGATTTCTTAATATGTGTGCAAAAATATGATCTTATATTACAAAATAGTTAGCTATATTATAAAAGTTATTTGTTCATCAACAAAATATAATATCAGATATTCAAAAGTAAATAACAGTGTTATTATATTGTAAAATATGATTAATGTTTGGCTATGAAAGGAATACAAAAAGACAAATCTTGTTTTTGTGTTATTTTAAAACATTATCAAATATTTTGATATAATTTTACTACAAATGATGATAATTCAGCTAATCATTTGGAATTAAACTACCTATATTATATCTGATTTTTATAAAAAAATTTCACGAATAATAATTCCATGATGTAATTTTTTATAACATATAGTAGTAACGAAAAATCCTATATCTACTATTATGGACAGCTTTATGCAACATTCGAAACCAATTTCTATCTTCAATATTGTAGGATCTTTAATAAGCTTTGTATCTTTTAATCTGTAAGTGAATCAAAACCATTGAATTTCAATTAGCGAATTCCATCGCGAATGTTGCATCTGTGTTTGGCAAAACACAATTGCTTCCAATTGTTTCAAAAAGATTCTATAAAACGAAAAGTTTTGGATGGTTAAACATTCAAAGTTCCTGGAATTTTTTTTTTTTTTTTGGCATTGATTCGAAACATCTTCGACCATATATTCATTGCTACTATCAACAATTACTTGCGAGAGACACAACATATGTGCCCCATGACTCACTCATCCAAATATCTCCCACCATTTATTTTCTACTGTTGTAAATCACCAATATATAAATATATAATTAATTATTTTTTTGTAACATGGTGTATTAAGTCTAAGACAGCTAACTAAGCGTCTACACAAACCCCACAATTTAATGTCTTAGTGAGTTGCTGACAAAACAAAACATAAAACATATAACATAAATCGAGCTTAGACTTCTTGTTTTTGTTTTTGTTTTAACAAAGATATATAGAAATTTTTTTTATATTTTTTATTTTATTTTATAGAACTTAAACTTCAAAATTTGCAAAACCAATTGATAAGAATTTCGTTAAATTTAAAATTGAATTCCAAGTTCAGCTAACCCCTGTCAAATTCTGAGTCTCGTATTCAGCAATATGAAGTAAGAACTCACGTTTTTCATAACATAGACATTTCTCGTATATAATCAGAAAACTAAACAAACTGAAAGTAAGATTGCACTCATATATACAATACTAATAATTGGTTTAAATATTCAATATTATCCAAAAACATACCACTTTTAGGACCAGTTTTTACGTAAACTATTATGAGTTTTGCTTTTGTACACCACTTTTATGCTGCACTGGCTCAAAAAACGTGCGACCTATTCCTCGAGCTTATGCAATAGCTCTTGACGTTGATCAATAGGTGAATACATTTGATTCTGTACTAAAAAAGCTTATCATCTTTACAAAAAATATAATTGTTTATCTGCATTTCAATACACCTTATAGAAAGATAGAAGAATTTTTGATAATTAGTGGGTCGCTGGCATCAGTTTTTCTTTAGAGCTAGTGGTGAACATCCTTTAACAAAAACCTAATAATCCTGTTCAGTTGTAATGGTACCAGTTAGGTAAAGTAGGAAAAAATATATAAGATTAAATGGAATGGCTTTGTATATTGATGAAGCTTAAACAAGAAATGTTGAGATGTACTGTACAAGTTACTGAACTTACCAAAATTTACTAAAATTTGCCATCCTAATGAGATTCCATTATCTTTTAAGTAAACATCCTTGTCCAACACTAACTAACTCCCCCTAAATCACGTGTTTTGTACTAATTAATCTCCATTACCTTCTCTACCTACATATATGAACTCTATCCTAAGGTTAGAACAACACAAAGCCAAACAAGCCATTACTTCTATTCCATCGATATACTGAGATGGAAAGCTTGGAAATTCCTAGGCAAGAAGTTCATATTAAAATTGATGATTCAATATCGAGCAGTAAAGAGAGAAACACTGACCTCTCTCATGCCAAACCCATTGTTCTATTGTCTGTTTTGAGTAGTCTCCATGCGGGCTATTTCAGAATAAGCCTCTCTATCTGCAGCCAAGCTCTGCTGTGGAAGATAATGATCGCACCTGATTCACCTAGCATGTCCCATTTACGAAGCAATCTCCCATCTATGGCGTTCCATCTCCTGTGGTACCTAGCACTCGCGACACAAGTGTCACTCTGTCTTTTGTATGCGTTGAAGTGTTTTTTCTTCTTTCACTTGGTGAAGGAAGAGTTCTCGCATTATATTGGAGTGAACTATCTTTACGCTCCATCCATCTCATGGCTTATCTTGCTTCAATCAGCTCCGATGATGGAACCACAAAGCGTTTTGTATCAGACACTATTCTCGGTGTTCGCTGTTCCAGTCTTGACTCTTGACACAAAGCTTTATGGCCAGTGGTTCACAACAGAGAAAAGGTTTCTGTCGATGATGGCAAACCCGGCAAGCCACGTATCAGTAATCGCAAACCTAGTGGCTGCAAGGGGAGCAGCAGAGATGGGTTGGATGGAGTGTGCTCTATGCCTGTTCTCGCTCGGGATGGTTCACTATTTGGTTATCTTTGTCACTCTTTATCAACGCATACCAGGCGGTAACAATTTCCCAACCAAGCTGAGGCCAGTTTTCTTCTTGTTCTTTGCTGCACCAGCCATGGGAAGTCTAGCTTGGAACTCTATTTATGGAACCTTTGATCCTCTAGCGAAGATGTTGTTCTTTCTTTCGCTCTTCATCTTCATGTCCCTGGTAAGTTTACAAACACACCAAGAAACAAAAATCAAACATGAAATCGTATGACAAGACATTTACCTTCTTTTTTTTTATTTTATTTTATGAACATTTTCAGGTCTGTAGGCCAAATCTTTTCAAGAAGTCAATGAAAAGATTCAATGTCGCATGGTGGGCTTACTCGTTCCCAGTCACCTTTCTTGCTTTAGACTCAATCAAGTATGCGCAAGATGTGAAAGATCAGGTCACTTCTGGATTGATGCTTATCTTCTCATCTATCTCCGTTTTGATCTTCCTTGGTGTGATGGTACTGACAGCAGCAAACAGCAATAGACTACTCAGACGTGATCCTGTCCTCGGTTCTGAAACTAGTCCACAAGACAAGCAAAAATCATCGCGGCTCAGCGCGACGACTTGTTAACCAAATGCAAAGATAGTCTGGTCCAGCTTTTCCACTTACAGAACCAAGTGCTTGCTTCTTCATAGCTTCCATGCTCTTTCTTCTTATGCGTAACTCCCTCAATGTAATGATGCAACCACTATGATTTAAAAGAGCAGAAGACTAAGATTTATATTCGAAACCCAAAACCCAATTTTCAGTTGATAAAACCTTAAGAAGGACTAAAATGGATCATAAAACTATTTAGACAAAGATCCTCACGGTAGCCACCTTGATTGTATTATTGATCCAGTCAAAGGACAAAAATATAAAATGTCTATATCACACTCAAATGCGACAGCAAAAATCGAATCACTGAGAT
The DNA here is from genome assembly GCA_039880935.1 of Streptanthus diversifolius. Classification (NCBI taxonomy): domain Eukaryota; kingdom Viridiplantae; phylum Streptophyta; class Magnoliopsida; order Brassicales; family Brassicaceae; genus Streptanthus; species Streptanthus diversifolius. The sequence continues at coordinate 1,078,540 of JAXGFM010000007.1, forward strand.
TTGAGCAATTGCAACATCGTAACCTTAGTTATGTAAAGAACTGAAAACTGTAACAAAAGTCACAAACTACATAAATTATAAAAATGCGATTTTTAATTTTCCTTTTTTTCTTTTATTCTTACCTATACAAAAATTTGGCTAAAACTACACAAATTATTAAACCCGGACTAAAATGTTACTACTATCAAAATTTGACAATTCTTTTTTTTTAAAAAAATCATAAACCGTAACGCATTCTACTAATTAACTATGTAAAGCAAAAAAAGGAATAATAGTCATAAATAACGATGAATATGGAACCACACGATATTCTACTAATTAAATAAGTAACTAACTAAAGGCCTAACGAGTGTGGAAGTTTTGCAAAAGATTATGCTATTCAATCATTCTTGAATAATTTATACGACTAGTATAGCAATTGGAAGAATATACGTTTATAAGACATTTATAATTAGTTGACAGTGGTTGTAGTAACAGGTTTGACATAAAATTTATCAAAATACATAAAATTAAATAAATTCTTTTTTTTTCCAAAAATACCAATTTACCATTTTCGCATATATTATTAAATACTCCTTATAAATTATTAAATGATTTTTTATTTCTAAAATAATTTGGTTACAACCAAATTTTTGTTCAAAATTTAGCACTAAAAATACAAAATGATAGTTTTTTATGAAATAAAAATAAAATCTTAGAATAACACTCTTCGTGAAACACAAAGAGTTTATTTTTTTAGAACGAAAAAATAATAATTAATGTATTAAACAGAATTCAAATTTTTAATAAATGAAAACTAACGAAAGTAAAAGTATTATTTTAAAAGAAATTTTGAACAATTTTTTTTATAAATTATATTTTCCATTGTAAATACTTTGAATAAAATTCAATTTGACACCGTAAATAATTAATTTGACCATAAAAACCTCAAAGTAGTTTACGAAATACTTTTTACTTCTTCATATATGTCATCATACGTTAGTTTAGTTAGTGTAGCTAATATACAATTTGATACTTGAAATGCGTGACCATGCACTACCCAATACTATGTGTAGTTAGCAATATTTGTTCTTTTCCAAATCTAAATCTCACACAAAATTTTAGCAAATTCTCAAACATCATGAATTATTATTATAACATTGGAGAAACTACCTATCGAAATCAATAAAATAAACTATTCAGATTATATCTTGTTTTAGCTCTGACACAAAAAATGTTGCTCGAGCTACTTTGCTTAAACCGTGTCTCAACTTAAAAACAAAACAGCATATAATGAAATTATGACGTAAAACTAAAATTAAATAGAAAAAAATATTTTCAAATCAATAGCAAAGTAAAAGAGAGAAGAAATAATAATCTTTTTAATTGAGTTTCAAATATGAACCAAAATAAAAAAAAAATATTATGATTTGACATGCTAACCATTTAGATCGTTTAATTTGTTCCTAGGCCTTTGGCATTTTCTTGGGGTTTTTCAGATGTATGCGGTTAAAAACTCCCAGGTTTACCGATATGACAAGAATTTGTGACACTGATTACAGCCTAACTCTTATTGTCGTTTTTGAATTTTCAAAGTTTTTATATATAAGATATTTCAACGATAACAATAATATTATATACGTGGGTTTTAGTGGCATAATCAAAAAGGGGTTTAAGGATTCACGTGAATTCTTTATATAAGGAATCTTCACGTAAGGCAAACATTATTCTCATTTTTGAGAAGAACAAAAGTCAACGTGAGATACGACTGGCATCTAGATTTAGTTGAGTAGAGTTGTCATTAATTTTGCGAACTAATACTTCAAAAATAAAGTCGTACAACCATACTAATACATGTGTAGTATTAGATATCAAAAACGTATTTCCAAATTAATTTTTATAAGATGATTACTTGGAATGGCTTGAAGCTGAGCAAAAGTTACTAAAAGTTGTTATCCTTATGAGATTTCATTACCATTTTTAAGTATCATCTTTGTCCAATACTAAACCAACTAAATCACCATTAGCTTTGAACTCTTTCTTTCCTAAGGTTTAGGAGAACATAGAGCAAACCAAGCCATTACATCGATTTTCCGAGATGGAAAGCTTGGGAGTTCCTTGTCAAGAAGGAAAAAGAGATACGCTAACCTCGCTGATGCCGAGCCCATTGTCCTGGTGTCTGTTTTGAGTACTCTCCATGCTGGATATTTCAGAATAAGCCTTTCTCTTTGTAGCCAAGCTTTGTTGTGGAAGATAATGGTCCATTTTCATAACAACATCCCCTCTATGGCGTTTTATCTCCTGTGGTATCTAGCTCTTGCAACACAAGTGTCACTCTGTTTTCTGTACGCCTTCAAGTGTATTTTCTACTTTGACTTGGGAAAGGAGGAGTTCTCGCATTATATTGGAGTGAACTATCTTTACGCTCCATCCATTTCATGCCTTCTCTTGCTTCAATCAGCTCCTATGATGGAACCACACAGCGTTTTGTACCAGACACTATTCTGGGTGTTTGTTCTTCCAGCTTTGACTCTCGAAACAAAGCTTTACGGCCAGTGGTTCACAACAGAGAAAAGGTTTTTGTCGATAATGGCAAATCCGGCAAGTCAAAATTTCATTCCAAAGTGTGCAACTGGTCTCGTAGATTCTGGGTCTCTTCGAGAAAGCGGCTAAACTCTGTAAGTAACCCTCCAGACTGCTTCTGTAGAGCAACCGCGCTGGATCTCTCAGTCTGAACTTCTTTAGACATTGTCTCAAGATCAGACTCTAACTCCTTTTGCTTTTCCATTTGGGCCATTTTCATCTTCTAGCTCCATCTAGCTCCATGATCAAAAGCTTCCTAAACGGTGTTTTGAAAGAAAACGCGATTATCACAGCGACCTCAAACAGTACAACCGTTTATTGGCTTTAATATCCCTAATAATATGCGGGATGCTGGGTTCAAACCTTAGATCTGTGTAATGAATACAGATATGACTATTATTATGCCACATGATTCATACATGAAATTAAATTTAAATATATTAAATAAGTACTAACGCCGTTTTACTTTTTTTTATCAATAGTTTTATTTTTTCTAAAATATTTTTATTTATCGTTTCAAATGTTTGATCTACAACTATATTTTATGATTAAAAAAAATACAACTACATTAGATTAATATTGCTATCATCATTATAATGTTACTAATGTACATGTTTTTCCATATTAGTTAATGTTGAATCCATCTTCGAAAACCGAAAGAAAGTAACCTAAGACATTTGGGTGTTTTAACAATTCTTTTTGTGTTATGGTTGTCTCTTAGATTAGTTTTATTTGTTTTGTTAAATAATTTTATATATTAAGTTTATTACGATACATAAACATAATCACATAGGTATAAGAATAACCATTTTTGGCATCTATAACCTATATTTTATAAGGTCCAAATAAGCTTGTCAGCCTTTATTTACATTAATAGCAAAAAAAAGAAAAAAATGCTTGTCAAAATAAACATAACAGAAACATTTGATATTTTAAAATTTCCAAAAACATGTAAAACGTGATTATGGCAGAAATGGAACTGCTTGAAGGATATGCAACTGTCGTGAAGAAAAATATGGTCCGAACTAAACCAAATTATATCCGGTTCAAACATTGTAAACCGAAGAATTTTCATTCATCATCATCTTCACCAAATTTATTAGGGTTGGGCACAGTTACTTATTACCCGTCCAACCCGTCCGACCCGTTCTGTATCCAACACGTTAAGGCAAATATTTGTTTCAATTGTTTGAAACAAGTCAGGTATCATCTTCAGTTGAAAATTATCCGCAAGTAACAAGTTGGGTATCAAGTCTTCAAAAAAAAGTTAATATCCGGTCCGTTACCTGCTCCGTACCCGTTATTCGGGTTGCAAAATACCCGTAAATATTCGCAAATACCCACAAGTACCCGCAAGATTTGCAAGTATCCGTAAATACAAGCAAATATCAAAACGGTTAAAAAAGCGGGTATTTGTTTAGGCAAATACCTGTTTAGACAAATATCAAGTCAAAAATAATTCAAAAAAACAAGTATCAAGTCGGCTCAAAAAGGCGGATACCCACCCTGTGTGCCCAGCCCTAAAATTTACCAGATTCAATTTAAAACTTAGAGCCTTTTTATTTTAATTTTTGTTAGTTTCGAACGCTGCAATTAGTGCTCTTCGCCGTCGACGACGATGAGCCGATCACGCGGTATCTTGTTGATTCTCAGAAAGGCCTATGGACCATCGTGTCTTAAATGTTTATGGGCAAACTCTTTCTATTCTTCGTTTTCGTCAAGCTTGGGTTTTCGGGCGACGAACAAGGAGTTAAACCAGATGATAAGATCGGGCTATATCGCCGAAGCTAGAGCGATTTTCGAGAAACTGGAAGCGAGGAATACCGTGACATGGAATACGATGATAAGCGGGTATGTGAAGAGGAGGGAAATGACGCAAGCACGGAGACTGTTCGATGAAATGCCTGAGAGAGATGTTGTGACTTGGAACGCGATGATTTCGGGTTACGTTTCATGTGGTGGGGTTAGATTTCTTGAGGAAGCAAGAAAGTTGTTCGATGAAATGCCTAAAAGAGATTTTTTTACTTGGAACACGATGATAAGTGGTTATGCGAAGAATCGGAGGATAGGTGAAGCTTTGTTGCTATTCGAGAAAATGCCTGAGAGAAATGCTGTGTCATGGAGCGCCATGATCACTGGTTTTTGCCAGAATTGTGAAGCGAATCGTGCAATTGAGTTGTTTCGGAGAATGCCCGAGAAGGATTCGTCTTCTCTCTGTGCACTTGTGTCGGGTCTTATTAAAAACGAGAAACTGGAAGAAGCTGCGTGGGTTTTGGCTCAATATGGGAGTATAGATTCAGGAAAGGAAGATTTGGTGTATGCTTATAACACTTTGATTGTAGGATATGGACAGAGAGGACAAGTGGGAGCAGCTCGACATCTGTTTGATCAAATTCCTGATCTCTGTAATGATGATGTTGATGATCATGGAGGAGGATTTAGAGAGAGATTCCGTAGAAACTTCGTCTCGTGGAATTCAATGATCAAAGCCTACTTGAAAGTGGGTGATGTGGTCTCTGCGCGTTTGCTCTTTGATCAGATGAGAGACCGAGATACGATTTCTTGGAACACTATGATCGATGGATACGTACATGTATCTAGGATGGAAGAGGCATTTCATCTGTTCTCGAAAATGCCAAACCGCGATACACACTCGTGGAACATGATGGTATCGGGTTTTGCTAGTGTTGGCAATGTAGAGCTAGCTCGTGACTACTTTGAAAGAACGCCTGAGAAAAACACAGTCTCGTGGAACTCGATGATAGCAGCTTACGAGAAAAACAAGGACTACAAAGAAGCTGTTGATGTGTTTATCCGGATGAATATTGTCGGTGAGAAGCCTGACCCCCACACTCTAACTTCTCTTCTCAGCATATCAACTGGGCTTGTGAATCTGCGGTTGGGAATGCAGATGCACCAAATCGTCTGCAAGACTGTGATCCCCGACGTTCCAGTCCACAATGCCCTTATCACTATGTATGCGAGATGCGGCGATATAACGGAGTCGAGGAGAATCTTCGATGAAATGAAACTCAAAAGAGAAGTAATCACATGGAATGCAATGATAGGAGGGTATGCTTTTCATGGTAATGCTTCAGAGGCCTTGAATTTGTTCCTGTCAATGAAAAGCAACGGGATACATCCTTCTCACATAACATTCGTCTCGGTCCTGAACGCTTGTGCTCACGCCGGACTTATTAATGAGGCTAAAGCACAGTTTATGTCTATGGTAAGTGAGTACAAGATCGAGCCGCAGATGGAACATTATTCTTCCCTGATCGATGTAATCAGTCGACAAGGGCAGTTTGAGGAGGCCATGGATGTCATAAAGAGTATGCCTTTTGAGCCAGACAAGACGGTGTGGGGTGCATTATTGGATGCTTGTAGGATTTATAACAATGTGAGTCTTGCACATGCTGCAGCTGAAGCAATGTCGAGACTCGAACCAGAGAGCTCAACACCGTATGTACTGTTGTACAACATGTACGCGGACATGTCACTATGGGACGAAGCTTCTCAAGTGAGAATGAAGATGGAGAGTAAAAGAATTATGAAGGAAAGAGCATCAAGTTGGGTTGACTCCTCAACGTAAAACAGCAGCTTTTTACGTTCAAAAAACATAAAAATGACTGAACTCTAAATGACTTGGATCAGAACTGAGAGATGGTGTACTGTGCGGTGAAGGTTATGATCCCATAGGTCAGATAGAAACTGATAAAAGGTATCCTTGATGCTTCTTCTCTCTTCTCGTCAATTTCCTTAGTGTTAGTGTATTTTACGATGTCGATTTCTTGAAAGATAATGTTCGTTTTTCCTACTGGAACAGCTTTTGGAGACTAGTTTTAGTATTTCAATGATTTCCAAATCTAGAGTGGAGCTGCAAGAAGAAGACTGTGGAGTTCTAAACCAGAGGAAAAAAAAGAAAAAGACCAAATGTGTCGCCGAAACTTTACCTGCCAAAGTGATGCATAAAATCCTCTATATCAGAGAACAGAGGACGAAGGGTGTTGATTATCAAGAACCAAAAAATCGTAGGATTCTATAGAAAAGCTAAAAGCTTTTAAAAATGCTAAAAGTGAAACCGCTTTGTCAATCAGAAGGTGACTCTTCACAGCCTTAACGGCGCCGTTTGGGAACCCGACGATTTTTGTTTGTTTTTTCTCTGTTTTCAAAGAAATCTTAAACCCAGATAAATTAATATTTTTTGGCAGCCATCCATTCAAATTATTGGTAGCTTCAATCTCACCTCGTACATACACGCTTGTAATCTCTATAGTTTCTGCTTAAAAACCGAAAATTTGCATATTCTATCTGAATCTGGGTTTTTCAAAACGGTAAGCCTTTGTTTTGTTATATATTACGATGGTCTTGTACTTCTCTGAATAGTGTTTAGGAAATTCTTGAGACTTTCCAAAGATCAGAGCTTTTGATTTCCTTTCTTAGCTCATACATATTCCATGATCCCAATTTTAGGTAATCTCCAATTCATTTGAGATTTTTTTTGTTTTACTTGTAGAGATCTCTAATATCATAGTAAACATATATGAAATTAGGGTCTGAATTTGAACATGTAAGCTGATTTTTTTTTTCCTCTAAAACATCAGTTTCTTAGAATCTTATTTCCTAAAGTAGTTGTGTTCTTCAAGAAGAAGCTTCTCTCTTTTCTCTTTTCATCCATTTGGAGTAGTTTCATTTTCTCTGTTTATCTTTTTGTTTGTTTGTTGTGTGTAGCAAATTAGGGCATCGCTTCATTGATATGGTTCAGACATGTTAGCTGCGTATCCTTCGGGAACTATCAACAAATTCCAAATTCCTTTTTGCTTCAATGCCGCTTCGCTCGGATACAAAACCGCTCCTTTTGGTCATTTGATTAGTAGTTGTTCTGTCTTCTCGGGATCAAGAGTTCCTTGGAGCAATATACAGTGTTATCATTCATCTTTTTCTCCACATGGTCAAATTAATCATCGCAGGAGATGGAAGGTTAGTGTTTTTTAAAGTTTCTGTTTTATTATAAATATAAGTTATATATCCATATATAGTATAGCTTAATTCTAAGCATTTTTGTATTTGTGTTTTGATTTCATCAAGTTTTATCGTTCACGCAACAACTCGGATGAAGAGTACCGTTCATCACGCAACATAGCTATAAGTCTTTTAAGACGTTACAGGACCGTGATTGAACGTGGTGAAGGCGAAACCTTAAAATTAAATTTTGTTTTTTATTTTACTGATTCTTCTTCGTTCTCGCTTCTTCTCGGTCGTATATCCATCTTTTCTTGTTTTGTGTGTCTTAAGGATTTCATTTCTGCTGGTGTGAACGCATACGCGCTCGGTTGCACAGATGAAGATTTGAGAAAAGAACTTTTGGCTATGAAAGAATCGGGTTTAGAGATCGATAGAATGGAGAGTTACCACGGAAGAACACAAACTAAATCCAAGATTTTGCTGTCCGAGGTTAGTTAGTTAATTACTACCAACTTGTGATCGCTAAGTCTTTAGCTCTGTCGTATCAGTTTGAGCTGGTGGTTTTAATTCCCTTAGGTGGATGAATGCATATTGTGGCTTAGCATTGTATTCATCACAATCTTGTGTACGCCACAACCCACGATCGTGAGATGGTCATCGACTCCTTCGGTTTCAGATGAAATTCTAAGCTAATGGAGAGGCTTTTTGCGCGGTTATAGCCTTAATGCGACTGGTCTTTAGCACTCTCGAGGTCAGCTTCATTGTTTGTGTTTTGCAAAAATGGATTTTTATTATATTTATGTTTTTAAAACGGATTGTGAATTTAAATCCGCCAAGAAATATACTTTCTCTCTGCTCGCTTTTGTTTTCATTTTCTAGATTATGAATTAATTAATAAATTTATGATATTTTGTTATTTTAATCATATTTTTACGTTTAATTATTTGTTTATTTTCTTTTTAAAAATGAAATGGTTTGAAAGTAGATTTTGAGAATAATTTGTTTTTTTAATATATAAAAGAACCCTACATTCCTATTTAAAAAAAAAAATTAAATTGTCAAAAAGAATGCTGAGTAAAATGGTTACAAATTTGATTGACCATTTTAAGTTTAATGTAAATTAAAATTGTTTCTTTAAATGGCGTCGTTTGATTCTTTGTTTATTGTAGAATTAAACATTGATGAAAAAAAAGAATTTACTGTCGAAAGAAAAAAAAGAATTTGATTTAATTCTCTGTTTATTGTAGGTAGTGAGTCCACAATGGCCACGGGTTTAAATATGATGTTCTGCAATCTAAGGGTTAAATATTGATATTGGTAACAATAAAAATAATAATTTATGAATTCAAGGTCTCTTTATTTTGTTCCTTGCATATTCTGTTATTCAAAATGTTTTTATCATTTTGTTAATCTTTTTTTCTTACAGCTTATCCTGCATTGATTAAAACCATTTTGCTAAATTTGTTGAATGATAATATAACATACAAAAATGTACTCTATGCGATAGTTTTGTTACACCTTTAACCAATGGATCAGAGCTTCTATATACATCACAAAGAAAAGGGTCAGCTTATCTCAATATTCTTTCCGATTTGACTTTCCCATAAGATTGTCCATTAATTAACGTTGAATATGTCATCATTTGAACTAACTCAATTCATCTATTTAACAAATTTAAAATTTATTTTGAAAAGATAACAAAATTACTCATCTCATGAGCAGTAAATACAAAAGCGGATAATCTAAAGCATATTACACATATATTCCCAACGGAGTATATCAATTTAAAACTACCTATTTGACTAATTAAAAATTTTAGTAGTTTTATTGACCCATTGTATTAAAAAAGAAAAAAAACTTGGAGCAGCAAGAATATCTTAAAAAAAAATAACCATTTCACTTTAACATATGCCTTGAATATGCCATATAACTTTAGAAAATAGTAGGATGCGTTCTTAATCTATGCACAACCTCATGTGCAATGAGAATGTTATCCAAATATCAATCTCTCTGTGACAAAAGCTGGCTGAGTATGAGAGACAATTTTCGGCAGATGAGCTTTCAATCGATACAAAGATATCATCAATAGTCCATTTTAATTCTACAATCAATATATTGATATATCAATTAATGTGCTTTTGATTTGATTTATTATGTTATTACATTATTTATCTGACGTACTATAGAGAAATCTAAAGTAACACAGAGAGAACTATCTATTTCCTAAAACAAAAATACATCGAAATCATTTGTACGAATTTACTTAATCGGATAAATTCGATAAGGAACTGTTTTTTGTACACAAACATTAAAATAGCGATCAGGATATTATAATATAAAACGACTATTGCGACTATGTATTTTCAGTGAATTAGACATAAAGAAGAGCATGGGATTAAAGAGATTCTCACCTATTTATTAGAATATGGTAGAAGCTTAGACTTCAAAGCTGAACCACCAACATATCTTTGCATCACTCTATATTTCCACTTCCATTTCCGTTAACGCTACTGCTGCCACTACCGCTTCCACTACCACTGCCACTTGCACTACCATTAATACCACCACCGCCACCACCTCCGCCACCACCTCCAACAATCATGCCTCCGGTACAGTTGCTACGTTCACTCCCATTTCCATTTCCATTTCCGTTACCGTTCATTGCTGTTGCTTCCGTTAATAGCAACTCCTCCACCGCCACCTCCACCGTCACCAGCGTCACATATAGGCTGATATGCTAATCTTTCGATCCATGAACGCGGTAGGTTTAGGCATTCCTCGGAATTGCCTTGCGCCAACATTGGCACACACAACTCCAATGAACACCAGCACAAGCAACTTTGTGATTTTCATATTTGTTTTTCTTTATACTTTTATGTAATAGAGATTTGTGTGTATGTGTGGTGAGCTTGTGTTCCCAAAATCATCGGCTATACACATATACACACATTTACGTGTGCAAATTTGATAATTCTTACAGAGAAATAAATAAATGCGAAAGGGATTTGAATTTAATAACCATATTTTTAAAAACATGTAACCTGACGTATTGGTAAATTCAACATCTTATATTGTATGGTGAACACCACCACAAGCAACTTGACAGTAAATAGTATTCCTCTTTTTTACGTAATGTCTCAAGTATGAATATTAGTAAACCGTAAACCATCGCAATTATATTTTAAAAATAGTATTAATATATTTTCTAAGGGGTTATTTGGATAAATAGTAAACTAACATTTAGGTCCGCATATTTTTTTTCGGGCAAGGATCAGTCACTCATATGCAGAACTACGTTGTTTTGATTTCATATCTACAGAATTAACCATGCATGGCTATTTTTATTAATTTTATTTGGTTTTGGTTAATATTGAAAAATTACAACTTATATTTTAAGTACTAAATTTTCATGTATATAATATTTCTCTATTGTTTAAATCGCTAGGGCCTACATTATATTTCTGACTTTTTCTACCGTGATTTTCCTATTTTTATCACGAATTAGTAGTAATTATAATGCCAATGTAATAGTGAAATTTTAGTCTTCCTCTTTCAGAACAGAATCTTTTGTTGATTCTTTATTTTTGTGACCCCCCTATTAATGTTTCAAGCTAATATGCTCATGCCCAGCTTTGGGGATGGAGTGTTTTGCGGTCAAGGCCAAGAAGATTGAATAGTTTTATAGTTCTTAGCTAAGAATGTGTCATTCAATCTCCCACACATAATCTTTAATTAGATTCAAACGTCCATTATAGCCACAAGTGATCAGAGCCATCTTTATTTGTTATGAAATATTTATATCAAAACGTATAATGGATTACGACATCCTTTAGGTGTTGTAAATTTATTCACACATTTTTTTTATGACCATGAAAGTACAACACCCCAAGTCTAGAATCATAACAAGTAATATGATCTCGTTTCAAGTGTCGTTACTCAATCATGTGGTTTTATGCTTCGCTCGTGGTGTATAATTGTAGTAAATGTAAAGCTTCTGAAGTTTCACATTCGTTGAGAAATCTTCCGATTTTTGGATCATAGATGAAGTGTCCCAGTTTTGTATAAAATTTTATATTTATTCAAATTGTATCCAATGAAAATAATTTAAAAATTGGATCTAATTATTAAAAATTAAAAATAATTAACTAAAGCTGTGGACAAGTGCTCCTGGAGTATATATATATACATATATAATATAATAGATAATATGAGAAATACCATTAGCAATAAGAACAAATGAACATACAGTACGTAGTAATTCCAAAAAAGAAATGTAGTAACTCAATTCGTAAGAGGTAAAGCAATCATCGGTATCAGTAAAAATAATCTAATTAAAAGTTGTGTTTTCGCACGACACTGGAATACTCTTACGTTAGACAAATAATTAATTAAATATTCGATAGTCACATAAATCACAGCTTTAGTCTTGGTAAGACTATTAGTTATGGATTAAAATATTAACTAATGTATTGAAGCATGTATATATCTTGTAAGAAATGTAAATAGTTTCTTGAAAATTACAAGTCTGTGTTTATATATAGTAGCTCAAATGTGAGAGCATGACCACACAACTCATCACGAAAAAGAAAAAGAAAATAAATCCTTTTTAACAAGAAAAAAAAAGAAAAAAGAGAAAGGGAAATCGAAGATGAATGCGACAAAATTTGTTGTGCTTATGATATTTGTTGGAGTTGTGTGTGCCAATGTTGGCGCGAGGCAGCTCGAAGAAGTGTCCAAAGAGACAAAATTAGGCATTTCTATTCCCAAAACTGCAACTACCAAAGGCATTGGAGCTGAGCTTAGCAGCGTTACTGCTTCAACAAGTGCCTACAATGAAGAATATTCCAATGCTGATGCCGCTGCGGGTCCCGGAGGTCCCAGCTCTGATGCATCTGCAAGTGTCTTTAAATATTCCTCTGGATTTGTCACTGCAGAAGGACCCGGCGCAAGCGCTTCTTCAGGCAGTAGCGCTTACGGTAACACCGGTGCTGGTGCTGCAGCAGGTCCCGGTGGTGCTACGGGCACTGGATTCGCTTACGGAAGTGCAGGCAGCGGTGCGAGTGGCACCACCACCCCTTGAGCGATTTGTGATCATGCTCAACTCTCCGCTTATATATATTAATAATATAATACTCTACATACCCAACACAATCTCTTTTGTATTCATAAATAAAACTAGAGATTGTCACCTTTACTAATTATGATATAATGTTTACTCCTTATGTGTAATGTCTATTGTATATGAAATAAATGCATTAGTTACGACCTTAATAATCTCCGCAAATAATATTAAAATCCTTAGTAGGCCTCTTATGGATGGAGAAGTATGTGTGCATTAAAAGGGCTGATGAATAAGGAAGTGAGACGTCGTATTATTGGATCGGGACACGAAACCCTTGTGTGAAAGGATAAATGAATACATGGCAGCGATCTAAAACCGGTTACAAGCTTTTTTGCCAATAATTAATCCATTGATAAAAGTATCTGATTTAATTGATCATATGACTAATTCATGGGATTGGAAAGGTAATTTCTCCTTCAGATATTTCGCAAATATTATATCTGAAACCTTCTTCTAGGTTTAGAGGTGACAAGATATTGTTACCATTATACCAAATTTGGTAATTAAAACTAGTTATGAGGTTTCTTGTATGAAAGTTGATGAGGAGACAAGAGTTCTACTACATGAACCGTCTTTTAATCCACTCAAAGTTGATGAGGAAACATTAGCGTTTGATGTATTAATTATGTCTAGCTTCTGAGGAGATAAGGTCACGTAACCAGAGAGGACCATCACGAGAGATGTAGGATTGATATCGATGATCTCTAGCTAGTGACAATGCTAGCAATTTCCATTCCCAATTAATATAGTGTAATATGAGAAATCCCATTAACAAAATAAAAATGAACATAGTACGTAGTTAATCCAAAAGATGTACTATTTTAAGATCTCATTTCGTATGAGTTAAGACAATCATCGGTGTCAGAAAAAAAAAAAAGTCTAAAACGAAATTAATAGTCTTAAGTTGTATAGATTTTCTCACGATACCGGAATACTCTTACGTTGGACAAATAACTAATTAAATATTTGATAGTCACATAAATCGCAGGTGTTTAGATGGCACCAATAACTTGACATCTTGGTATATAAGACTATTAGTTATGAGTTAAAACATTAACTAATGCATTGAAGCATGTATTTATCTTGTAAGAAATGCACACGTTTCGTGAAAAGTACATGCATGTGTGTATATATAGTAGCTCAATTGTGGGAGCAAGACGACACAACTCACCACGAAGAAGAAAAAGAAAAACAATCAATCCTTTTTAACAAGAAAAAATCGAAGATGAATGCCACGAAATTTGTTGTGCTTCTGATCTTTGTTGGAGTTGTGTGTGCCAATGTTGGCGCGAGGCAGCTCGAAGAAGTGTCCAAAGAGAACAAAGTAGGCATCTCTATCTCGAAAACAGCCACTACCAAAGGCATTGGAGCTCAGCTTAACAGCGTTACTGCCTCAACAAGTGCCTACAATGAAGAATATTCCAATGCTGATGCCACTGGGGGTCCCGGCGGTCCCAGCGCTGATGCATATGGAAGTGTCTATAAAAATACCTATGGATCTGTCACTGCAGAAGGTCCCAACGCAAACGCTAATTCTGCCAGTAGCGCAAGCGGTTATACCAATTCTAATGCTGCAGCGGGTCCCAATGGTGCTACGGGTGATGCAAACGCTCAAGGATATGCATACAGCAGTGTGGGTGGCTCCACCACCACCCCTTGAGCGATTAGTGATCATGCTCAAGTCTCTGCATTAATATATAATACTCTACATACCCAACACAATCTCTTTTGTATTCATAAATAAAACTAGAGATTGTCACCTTTATTAATTATGATATAATATTTATGTGTAATGTCTACTGTATATGATATAAATACATTAATTACGACCTGTGTAATCTCTGCGAATAATCTTATTACATAAGTTGATGTTCTAAAGTAATTAATTAACATAATCATATACATGTAAAGTCAATCGATTCAATGCATATAAATATCTGTTTTCTAGTTAAACAAAAAGAAACAAATCATGTAAGCTTATGCTTGATAAATTTTAATATTAATTAAATGCAAGTATAGGTTTATCAGCTATATTTACAGTAATTTTAGTATCTAGCTACATTAATTTTACATTTTAAAAGAATTTTTACCCCTAACAAAAATTTACTATTTAGCAACTTTACTTTTAAATATGTATGTGTACATTTGATTTGATATTATAGAGAGAGAGGAATAAAAGAGAGGTTTAACCCCGCTTATTGATAACAAATAATCAGTGTATTCGACCGATACTACTAGCAAATCACATAAAGGATGAGAGGGGATCGAACATAATATCTAAGTGACATGAATCATTCTACATATTACCAATTAATATTGTATTTGAAGATATATACAGTCAGGCATAAAAGTTATCTATATCACATATCTATAAGTTAGATATATGATAGATAACTTTAGCCAACATAAACCTGCTTATTTAGAAACACAACAAAAGAAAACGGCATGACTTAGAAAATATAGTCCTTATCTCTTAAAAAAAAAAAGAGGTCCAACACATCTTGTCGTAGCTTAACTTAATCTTTGTAGTTTTGTCCTGTAGTTTATCTCTGTAATAATTGGCGTTTGCAATAATAATAATTTTTAATAGTGAATTTTTTAGGTGATGTTATTTTTTTTTGTCCATAGTATTTTTTTAATATCATTTTTAATATTATGAAATGCTGAATTTAAACTCTAGATATATGTGATAAATTTCAAAAATAGTCATCATTATGTATTTTTATAATAATGTTAAATATGTGACTTTTCCTGATAATTTTATTATTTTCTATTCTCCAACAAAATTTTTAAGTTGTTTTTTTTACAAATTTTTCTTTAACTTCCAAAAAATGCAGATCAAACTGTCACATCTAAATCAATCCGTAATATAACTTTTGGTCGTATATAGATTTTATAATCTATGTAAGAATGCATATGTTATCAAAACTACGTAGTTTGCTTTTTCTACTTACCAAAACTACGTAGTTGCTTTTATCTAGAAAAAATTGTTATTGCAATTGTAAGAATTGAACTCTTGAATTATTATGTTTTATTAATTTTGGAGTTCAGATTTGATCTCGGATTCAGAAAATTTATCTTTAAAAGTTTAAAAACTGAAACTTTATGATGAAACTCCTCCTATTTTATTTAAAATCATGGGGGTAAGAGTTATACCATTTGATTTGAAATCTTAAAAGATTTCTAAAAAAGCAATATGATACTCCGAGCCAAAATCTACCATTGATGATTTTCAAGAGCTTTCTTATATCCAAATTGGTGTTGGAAACATAACTCGACGTCAAATCTCGTTCCAACTATGAACTGTTCAAAGTTATGTGGTTAAGTTCAATCTCAACAAATGAATTCAGTGTTATTTGGTTCCTGATATTACTGCTGATTGTTTTGAATGTGATGGCGTTATATATAATTAATATATATAGCATGCTACAATGTGAATTAGAATGAAAACAAATTATGAAATATATTCGTATATATGATAAACGATAAATATATATCATGAACAAACTTATCTCAGAAACCTACTATATCACTTTTCTCTTTACTTTTTCCATCTCTCATATGTTTTTTTTGATGGCTTAATGACTTCATTGTCAGTATAGTGATCTTATCGTTGTACAGAAGAAAATCATGAGTGATTTCAGATCTATTACATAGATCAATGTTGATGGAGGTAAAAACTCGATGGAATTAAATATCTACATTGATGGGACAAGTGAATGCGTTTTAATCAATATTTTAAATAAATTTAAAGTAAAAACTATAATTTAATATTCAATCAATTTGAAAACTTTTTGAAATTTTTGGTAAAGGTTCATAGAGATTAAAACAGTCTTATCGGATTGATGATTTAGTAGGATTAGTAGGTTTTAATATTTGGTATAATTTAAATGAATTTTGAAGTTTTGAGGATTTCTATAGGGATTAAAAGGTGTGGTTTTGATAGGATTTTGAAGATTTTGGTAGGTTTTAGATTGAATATTTTGGTAAAATTTATTAATATATATAAAATTTTATTTGTGATTTGGTAACATTTTTTTTGCTTTAACTAGAAACTTTCTACGATTTTTTTAAAATAATTTTAATTTCTAATAAATATTAGTTTTCATTTGAAAATATATATTCTTTCCTTACAATGATTTCAAACATTTTTGATTTTTTTGTTAATATTGAAACTAAAAAATTGAATTTTTTTAAAAAACCTTCAAATACAATCATAAGAGATGATATTTCTATTCATTAACTTTTAATTAAAAATTATATCTCAAATCTGATGAAATCATATTTGATAAATTTTATTGATGAAATCTTTATTTTCTAACAAAAGAGATTTGAAAGAATTTTTTATAAATAATCAATCCAAAAAGTCAAGATTTTAAAAAGATTTTACAAACACTAAATTCAATAAGTTTGGATTTAGTAGTATTTTAAAAAATATTAGATAAAATAAAAGACAATTTAAAAAAAAAAATCCTACCAAATCATCAATCTAATTATCTCTTCTAACATTAAAGTTGAAAGAAAAAATATCGAATGTACAGATATATGGCACTGTATATGAGGGTATTATAGTTATTTGATAAGCATTTACGACACTTTTAAATCTACAAAATTACCATCGATTCGGTCAGTTATATATTTGTGAAGCATTACAACTGTTATATATTGTATGTGTGGCAAAATGCGTGATTTTTCATATATCATGTTTCTATGCTCGTATAATCTACCTAATATATATATATATATATATATACTTTTTTTATAGAACGTGTACTTTTATAAAATTATTTAGTGCATTATATATTATTTTATATATGCACACAAATACCAAATGATTGTATTTTCAGTGATTCTTTTAAAAAACAGCGTGTTACAATGCCCATTCTTCATATTATTCTCATATAAGCAAATAATCTATTATTATGTATAATTGTTTAGCTTATTAAATATTTGACACATACCAAATAGTTGTATGTTTAGATTTTTGTTTAAAGAGATAACTCGTCGCTACAGTGTCCTCCCAATTTTGCAAGTATCCTTTTAGTTTTTGTTTTTCTGGTTTTTTCTAGCAAGATTTCATATTGTTGGTTTCTACAGCGTCATCATGTTGTGTATTAAGCTGTGTCAGCTCCTGTGTCAATAGCTTCTCAACTCCTTAGATGTTCAACTGATCTTGTTCTCTGATCTTGTGTAAAAACTCAGCCACAAATACACTTTCAATAATCCATTAATTTGTACGATTTCGTTGCACAACTAATTCATGGCTATGTTGCAATGGTTGAATGACAATAATTAACAAGAATAAAAAAATATCCATGGAACTATGTCCTTCCTATTACGTGTATTTGTCATTTACGTTTTTTTGTTTTATTTTATATCAAAACGAGGTTCTATTTGTATATTTGGTAATCAATCACCATGATTACACATACATATATAATATTCAAGATAATTAACTATTGGACTTATTTTATTTAGAAATATACGTTCCACATAAAGAGTAGCATTTCATAATAATTAAAGGTGACAATCTCTCTAGTTTATTTATGAAGTCAAAGGAGATTGTGAATTTGTAGAGTATTAATAGGTATGAGCAATGAGTATGATCACAGCTCATGCTCAAGGGACGGTGCCACCACCTACATAGCTACTGGCACTTCCCGAAGCAAATCCAGAGGCGGTGGCACCACCGGGTCCGTGAATGTTAGTTCCCATATCAGCAGGAAGCGCAACACCAATGCCGTCTGCAGTTTCGGGAATAGAGATGCCTGATTTGGTTTCTTGGGGCACTGCTTCAAGCTGCCTGGCGCAAACATTGGCACACACAACTCCGATGAAGAGAAGCACAACAAACTTTGTGGTATTCATCTTTTCAATCCTTTTTTTATTAATATATGTTCTATTTAAGATGTGTTTGTGTTTGTGGTGAGCTGTGGTGTGTTCTTCCCACGTCATAGCCTCTATATATACACACCCGATACAACATGTATTTATTAGGATACGTGTGCATTTCTAACAAGAAAAAAATGCATATTTAAATGCATTATTAAATTACAGCTAATAGTCTTACCGATATGTCAAACTGTGGTATATATTTTTTATAGTCTCCCAAATTGTTAAAAAAAAAGTTGGTGGTTTATAGTATTTTTGAAAATTGAATGTTAGAATTCATATTATACATCGCCTATGAATATGATAATGTAATATTCTGAGTTTTGACCGGTGCTAAACACATAATCTTATGCAGAATTATTTATAACTGAATGGAAAATTTGGTCGTTGAAAGCTCACTCTCATGTGGCATATTTATCAGCCTTGACGTCAAGATGGGAGAGACAATAGGAGAGACGTTAAATGCTCTGGCCTTAACCGAGACATTTATCTTTTGTATTGATGTAATCTTCTTCAACGAAGGTTATGAAAACTTATAGGTTATGGCACAACAACAACAAAATTGTGCGGATAGGCATGGAAACGAGCACAACTCCGTAACTATTTTGTTTTTAGTCACGGGATGAACATTATGTGTATGGATGGAGAAGTATGTGTGCATTAAAAGGGCTGATGAATAAGGAAGTGAGACGTCGTATTATTGGATCGGGACACGAAACCCTTGTGTGAAAGGATAAATGAATACATGGCAGCGATCTAAAACCGGTTACAAGCTTTTTTGCCAATAATTAATCCATTGATAAAAGTTTCTGATTTAATTGATCATATGACTAATTCATGGGATTGGAAAGGTAATTTCGCCTTCAGATATTTAGCAAATATTATATCTGAAACCTTCTTCTAGGTTTAGAGGTGACAAGATATTGAATTTCCAATGGACGATTCCGACGGAAAAAAATCCGTCGGGAAATTCCTCAAAAACCGAGGGAAAACCGACGGATAAAACCGACGGTATTCTGAGGGACAAATTATGACGGATTTCCGATGGTTTTACATTGGATTAAGGCGTTGTCGGAAATCCGTAGGAAACTAGCCGTCGGAAATCCCTCGGTAAAAAGTTTTCCGGCAATCCGTCGTAAATCCGTCACTAACTTCTGACGGATTTGTAACGGAATACATAAAATTAGGTTCCATTGGATATCCGTCGGAAATTAACGACGGATATCCGACGGATTCCGTCGACGAGGATTTTACACATTTAAAAAACAAGTGCGTAACCGCCGGGTAGGTACATTCTGATGGCTTTCCGACGTTTATCCGATCATGCTTTCCGACGGATAAATGACGGATTTCCGACGGACATTTTACTATATATATGATCGCACGCCTTCAGTTCATTTCACATTTTTACAAACACTTATAAGTTCTCTAAAAATGAGTAGATATTTTCGTTCTTGGATGGACGAACCAATGATGGATGAGGAGTCCAACCTATTGAGAGATGATTATGCTCGAGGTATATGCGAGTTTATGGATCTGGTCGGGAGAAATCAACATGGCAAAAGAAGTGGTAAGATCAAATGTCCATGTTCTATTTGCGAGAATAATATAAGTGTTAAGATTGAGTTAGTCTGGAATCAATTATACCAAAATGGATTTACTGCGGGTTATAAGATTTGGTATTTACATGGTGAAAAAAAATTTGAATATGGTAGTAGTAGTGCACAAGGTTTTCAACATGGTATTGAAGAAAATAGAAATGAGAAAGATGTAGTGGTTGGTACGGTTCAAATGGTGCATGATGCATTTAGAGAAAACGTTAACCCGTCTGGCGATGAGAGGTGTCGGGTTGAGGAACCTAATTTAGATGCGTAAAATTTTTTTAATATGTTAGACGCAGCTAACCAACCACTATATAGCGGATGTAAAGAATGTCATTCACCGTTATCATCAGCTAGTAGGATGATGAATATTAAAACAAATTATAATTTATCTGAAGATTGTGTTGATGCTTTTGCTGATTTTGTGAAAGATATCTTACCGGAAGATAATCTTTCACCAGCATCATACTATGAGATTCAGAAACTTGTCGCCGGTTTAGGTTTGCCCTATCAAATGATAGATGTGTGCATTGCAAATTGCATGATATATTGGCGAGAAGATGAAAACCGCAAAACGTGTAGATTTTGTCGTCATCCGCGGTTTCAGGAGTCTAGTGGTAGAGCTTCCATTCCATTTAAACGTATGTGGTATCTACCTTTACAATATAGGTTGAAACGGCTCTATCAATCTCAACGAACCGCAAAAGCAATGAGATGGCATGCAGAGCATCGTCAAGACGCTGAGATGATTACACATCCTTCAGATGCAGAAGCGTAGAAACATTTTCAATCGGTCTATCCTGATTTTGCTTATGAGCATCGCAATGTGTACCTTGGGTTATGTACTGATGGTTTCAACCCATTTGGAAAGCATGGACGACAATATTCCTTGTGGCCAGTAATTATAACACCTTACAATTTGCCAACCAACTATGTGCATGCGTAGAGAATTTTTGTTTTTGTCCATTCTAGTTCCCGGACCATATCATCCAAGAAGGTCACTGGATATTTTTTTGCAACCATTGATCTATGAGTTGCAAAATTTTATGGGAACAAGGTGTTGAAGCTTTTGATGTGGCAACCAGCCAAAACTTTAACATGCGTGCGGTTTTGATGTGGACAATAAGTGATTTTCCTGCTTATGGTATGTTATCTGGCTGGACAACACATGGAAGATTATCGTGTCCTTATGGCCAAGACAGTACCGATGCGTTTCAGTTACACCATGGGAGGAAGACAACGTGGTTTGATTGCCATCGAAGGTTTTTACCAGCTGGTCATCCCTATCGTCGGTCCAAAACACTTTTTAGAAAGAACAAGCAGATATTTGATGGTCCACCTCTTGAGGTTACTGGTCGTCTTATACTTGAACAGCTTAGGGATTTTGGTGCTGACAGAACTCGTTCTTGTGGAGATAATGGTCATGAGCCTGTTGATGGTGTTGGGATTTGCCTTATTGGGAAAACAATATTTTGAGGCATTGCCTTGATGTTATGCATGTGGAGAAAAACTTCTTTGACAACATAATGAACACGGTATTGAACGTCAAAGGCAAGACAAAAGACAATTTGAAGTCGAGGTTAGACTTGCCATTGATTTGTTCTCGTAAATCTCTACATGTGAAGACGAATGGAAGGTGTCCCATGCCTGCGTTTCGCTTGGATTCCAACCAAAAAGTCGCATTTTTGAAATGGATTCAAGATGATGTTAAATTTACTGACGGATACGCATCCAACTTACGTAACTGTGTTGATCTCGTTGCTGGAAAATTAAAGAAGATAGTAGAAGCAAACCAACATCGGACTATGGTGTTTCAGCAAAATCGGGTGATCTAGTGTATTACGGTGTTTTGAATGAGATATTGATTGTCTGATATGCAGGCATGTTAGACTGATTTCCGACGGGGTCAACTAGTCGGGGTTTATGTTTCCGACTGATTTCCGACGGGGTCAACTAGTCGTCGGAAATCCGTCGGAAAACGAGACGACATTTATAAGCGTCCAACGGATTTCCGACGACTGGTTGACCCCGTCGGAAATCCGAGGGTGTCCGTCGGAAATCCGTCGGGCAATTTCAGTATAAATAGAAGGGTCGACGAACTCATTTCTCATCCAAACACAAATCAAACACAAATTCCTTCTCTAAAAAAAAATTCCGAAATTTTTTTCAGAATTTTTCTGGGAATCTCCTTCGTCAGCGATCTTGCCTTAGATATGTAAGTTTTTAATATTAATTTAAATTTTTAGTAGTAGATATGGTAATATAGAATTTAGGGAATGTAATATTTGTGAACCGTTGATATTTTGGAAATATTATGAAATTGGAATTGTATAATATAATTGTTTCAATTTTTAAAAATAGTTTTATTATAAATAAATTTATTTATTAATAATATTAATTAAAAAAATTTTGAAAAAAGGAATTACGACGGATTCCTAAACTCGGGAGATGGAAACCACCAATACGGAATTGGTGGTTCTAGTTTTTCTCAATTTCGACTGACTCGGAGACACAGCCACCATCATCTCCGATGAGGACTGCTGCTTCTGCTCCCACTGTGATGAGCATTGAAGATTTTGTGTCACAGCCGGGTCGTGACCGACTTAAAAAATTAGACCTGCAATGTCCCGGAACTTCAACATGGTAAAAATACATATTTAATATTTTTATAAATTTTAAAATTATAATTTTTTAATTTTAAATATTATATATAGGTTTCATAAATCGAGTAACGGCATTTCAAAAGCAATCAACATAATGCTTAATGAAATGCTAGTACGCCCCTATCCAGCGTACTCGGATATGCCGAAAGAGGAGCAAGAAATCTGGTTTCGGCAATTCGCGGTAACTTAAATATAAAATTTTAAATTTTAATTTTATATTAATATTTATAAAATTAATTAAAAAATATTTTTTTTTTAAAACAGCAAGAATTTACTTGGGACCCGCAACTCACTGCCATCGTTCGACGAGAGTTTAACACTAAAGCGGCAACGTGTTACTCCCGGAAAATGAACGAATGGAAAGACAAGTGGAAGCGCGATAAAGTCCCTAAACAAATGCTAAAGAATCCGGATTTATGGACTGCGCTCATCAACTATTGGATGAGACCAGAAGTCGCTGCCATTTCCTTAACAAATTCAAGTAATCGCAAGAGCGATAGAAAGGGCAAAGGAATGGCGACCCATAATCTTGGAGTGACTAGTAAAGCTTCCCAAGCTGAACAACTGGTAAGAAAGAAAATTAAATTTAATATTTATCAATTAATTAATTTATTAAATTAATTATTTTTTTTAAGTTTCATATGGACGGACAACCCCCTTCTCTAATCCGTCTGATTGAAGATGCTCACACCAACCGGAAAACTGGTCAAATTGATGATCCAGTTGCTCGGGAGATCTCACAAAAAGTGAGAAGTTTTGGGGAGGAGTTTCTGCAAACTCAGCCAACACAAGAAGATGGAACTCCGAGTTCCATTAGATAAATTGAATGGGATTGCTTATGAGGTTAGTCAATTTTAAAATAAAAAAAAAATTATTGAATTTATTCACTATAGTAATTTTAAATTTTTTTAAAGGTAACTCCGAAGACCAAAGGTTGTCTCTACGGGTTGCCCAAAGACTGTTCAGCTTCATTTTCCTCATCATTTCCATCTTACAGCGATTTCGGAAGAGCGGAACTTCAAGAAGAAAACCGCGAGCTTCGAGAGAGGCTTAAGACGCTCGAGCAACAAAGACAAGAAGATATGGAGCGCCTACGGTTAATGGAAGAGAGGATGAACGCATTCTTCAGTTTTTACAACACTCCTCCTTAGTTTTTTTATTTATTTTTTGTATGTTTATTTTATGTAAAATATTTCTAATAATAAAAATTTTAGTTTTATTCATATTTAATTTTACAAATTTAAATTAATTTTTTTTTGAAAAAATTCGAAATTATTTAAAAAAATACGCAATTTTTATTTTATAAAATAAAATAATTATAAAATAAAATTTTCCGACGGATTATTGACAGTTAAAATCCCGACGGTTTTCCAACAGATTTTTAATCGACGGATTACTGACGGAGTGTTTTCGACGGATTTCCGACCAAATATTTCAGACGGATTTACGACGGAATATTTCCGACGGCTACCCGATGGACGATTTCCGAAGGCTATCCGACGGTTCCCCTCCTTCGGTAGTTTCTCTGAAATCCGTCTATAAATTTCACAAATTTCCGACGGCCAATTTTCAGACGGATTTCCGAGGGAAATGGTTTTTCGACGGATTTCCGACGGTTTCCTTTATCCGTCGTTAATCCGTCGGAATCGAGCGACGGATTTCCGACGATTTTAAATTTCTGACGCTTTGTTTCTGACGGCCAGTTTTGATTACTAACTCGTCGAAAAACCTTGTTTCCGACGGCTTATCAATGGAAATGGCCGTCGGAAACAAGGTGTTTTCTTGTAATGGTAATTTCGCCTTCAGATATTTCGCAAATATTATATCTGAAACCTTCTTCTAGGTTTAGAGGTGACAAGATATTGTTACCATTATACCAAATTTGGTAATTAAAACTAGTTATGAGGTTTCTTGTATGAAAGTTGATGAGGAGACAAGAGTTCTACTACATGAACCGTCTTTTAATCCACTCAAAGTTGATGAGGAAACATTAGCGTTTGATGTATTAATTATGTCTAGCTTCTGAGGAGATAAGGTCACGTAACCAGAGAGGACCATCACGAGAGATGTAGGATTGATATCGATGATCTCTAGCTAGTGACAATGCTAGCAATTTCCATTCCCAATTAATATAGTGTAATATGAGAAATCCCATTAACAAAATAAAAATGAACATAGTACGTAGTTAATCCAAAAGATGTACTATTTTAAGATCTCATTTCGTATGAGTTAAGACAATCATCGGTGTCAGAAAAAAAAAAAAGTCTAAAACGAAATTAATAGTCTTAAGTTGTATAGATTTTCTCACGATACCGGAATACTCTTACGTTGGACAAATAACTAATTAAATATTTGATAGTCACATAAATCGCAGGTGTTTAGATGGCACCAATAACTTGACATCTTGGTATATAAGACTATTAGTTATGAGTTAAAACATTAACTAATGCATTGAAGCATGTATTTATCTTGTAAGAAATGCACACGTTTCGTGAAAAGTACATGCATGTGTGTATATATAGTAGCTCAATTGTGGGAGCAAGACGACACAACTCACCACGAAGAAGACAAAGATAAACAATCAATCCTTTTTAACAAGAAAAAATCGAAGATGAATGCCACGAAATTTGTTGTGCTTCTGATCTTTGTTGGAGTTGTGTGTGCCAATGTTGGCGCGAGGCAGCTTGAAGAAGTGTCCAAAGAGAACAAAGTAGGCATCTCTATCTCGAAAACAGCCACTACCAAAGGCATTGGAGCTCAGCTTAACAGCGTTACTGCCTCAACAAGTGCCTACAATGAAGAATATTCCAATGCTGATGCCGCTGCGGGTCCCGGCGGTCCCAGCTCTGATGCATCTGGAAGTGTCTTTAAATATACCGATGGATATGTCACTGCAGAAGGTCCCAACGCAAACGCTAATTCTGCCAGTAGCGCAAGCGGTTATACCAATTCTAATGCTGCAGCGGGTCCCAATGGTGCTACGGGTGATGCAAACGCTCAAGGATATGCATACAGCAGTGTGGGTGGCTCCACCACCACCCCTTGAGCGATTAGTGATCATGCTCAAGTCTCTGCATTAATATATAATACTCTACATACCCAACACAATCTCTTTTGTATTCATAAATAAAACTAGAGATTGTCACCTTTATTAATTATGATATAATATTTATGTGTAATGTCTACTGTATATGATATATATACATTAATTACGACCTATGTAATCTCTGCGAATAATCTTATTACATAAGTTGATGTTCTAAAGTAATTAATTAACATAATCATATACATGTAAAGTCAATCGATTCAATGCATATAAATATCTGTTTTCTAGTTAAACAAAAAGAAACAAATCATGTAAGCTTATGCTTGATAAATTTTAATATTAATTAAATGCATGTATAGGTTTATCAGCTATATTTACAGTAATTTTAGTATCTAGCTACATTAATTTTACATTTTAAAAGAATTTTTACCCCTAACAAAAATTTACTATTAAGCTACTTTACTTTTAAATATGTATGTGTACAATTGATTTGATATTATAGAGAGAGAGGTTTAACCCCGCTTGTTGCCGATAACAAACATCCTTTATGTGATTTGCTAGTAGTATCGATCGAATACTACGTATTACCAATTAATTTTGTATTCGAAGATATGTATAATCAGGCATAAAAGTTATCTAGTTAGATATGTGATAGATAACTTTAGCAACATAAACCTGCTTATTTAGCAACACAACAAAAGAAAACGAGGTCCAACAACACAACACAACAAAATATGACTACACATAGTCCTTATCTCTTAAAAAAAAAAAGAGGTCCAACACATCTTGTCGTAGCTTAACTTAATCTTTGTAGTTTTGTCCTGTAATAATTGGCGTTTGCAATAATAATAATTTTTAATAGTGAAATTTTTAGGTGATGTTATTTTTTTTTGTCCGTAGTATTTTTTTAATATCATTTTTAATATTATGAAATGCTGAATTTAAACTCTAGATATATGTGATAAATTTCAAAAATAGTCATCATTATGTATTTTTATAATAATGTTAAATATGTGACTTTTCCTGATAATTTTATTATTTTCTATTCTCCAACAAAATTTTTAAGTTGTTTTTTTCTACAAATTTTTCTTTAACTTCCAAAAAATGCAGATCAAACTATCACATCTAAATCAATCCGTAATATAACTTTTGGTCGTATATAGATTTTATAATCTATGTAAGAATGCATATGTTATCAAAACTACGTAGTTTGCTTTTTCTACTTACCAAAACTACGTAGTTTGCTTTTATCTAGAAAAAATTGTTATTGCAATCGTAAGAATCGAACTCTTGAATTATTATGTTTTACTAATTTTGGAGTTCAGATTTGATCTCGGATTCAGAAAATTTATCTTTAAAAGTTTGAAAACTGAAACTTTATGATGAAACTCCTCCTATTTTATTTAAAATCATGGGGGTGAGAGTTATACCATTTGATTTGAAATCAAAGATTTCTAAAAAAGCAATATGATACTCCGAGCCAAAATCTACCATTGATGATTTTCAAGAGCTTTCTTATGTCCAAATTGGTGTTGGAAACATAACTCGACGTCAAATCTCATTCCAACTATGAACTGTTCAAAGTTATGTGGTTAAGTTCAATCTCAACAAATGAATTCATTGTTATTTGGTTCCTGATATTACTGCTGATTGTTTTGAATGTGATGGCGTTATATATAATTAATATATATAGCATGCTACAATGTGAATTAGAATGAAAACAAATTATGAAATATATTCGTATATGATAAACGATAAATATATATCATGAACGAACTTATCTCAGAAACCTACTATATCACTTTTCTCTTTACTTTTTCCATCTCTCGTATGTTTCTTTTGATGTCTTAATGACTTCATTGTCAGTATAGTGATCTTATCGTTTTACAGAAGAAAATCATGAGTGATTTCAGATCTATTACATAGATCAATGTTGATAGAGGTAAAAACTCGATGGAATTAAATATCTACATTGATAGGACAAGTGAATGCGTTTTAATCAATATTTTAAATAAATTTAAAGTAAAAACTATAATTTAATATTCAATCAATTTGAAAACTTTTTGAAATTTTTGGTAAAGTTTCATAGAGATTAAAATAGTCTTATCGGATTGATGATTTAGTAGGATTAGTAGGTTTTAATATTTGGTATAATTTAAATGAATTTTGAAGATTTGAGGATTTTGATAGGGATTAAAAGGTGTCGTTTTGATAGAAATTTGAAGATTTTGGTAGGTTTTAGATTGAATATTTTGGTAAAATTTATTAATATATATAAAATTTTATTTGTGATTTGGTAACATTTTTTTGGCTTTAACTAGAAACTTTCTAAGAGATTTTTTGTTAATAATTTTAATCTCTAATAAATATTAGTTTTCATTTGAAAATATATATTTTTTCCTTACAATGATTTCAAACATTTTTGATTTTTTTTTGTTAATGTTAAAACTAAAAAATTGAAATTTTTTTAAAAACCTTCTAATACAATCATAAAAGGTGATATTTCTATTCATTAACTTTTAATTAAAAATTATCTCAAATCTGATGAAATCATAATTGTTAAATTTTATTGATGAAATCTTTATTTTCTAACAAAAGAGATTTGAAAGATTTTTTTATAAATAATCAATCCAAAAAGTCAAGATTTTAAAAAGATTTTACAAACACTAAATTCAATAAGTTTGGATTTAGTAGTATTTTAAAAAATATTAGATAAAATAAAAGACAATTTAAAAAAAAAAAAATCCTACCAAATAATCAATCTAATTATCTCCTCTAACATAAAAATTGAAAGAAAAAATATCGAATGTACAGATATGTGGCACTGTATTTGATAAGCATTTACGACACTTTTAAATCTACGAAATTACCATCGATTCGGTCAGTTAAATATTTGTGAAGCACTACAACTGTTCTATATTGTATGTGTGGCAAAATGCGTGATTTTTCATATATCATGTTTCTATGCTCGTATAACAGTTTATATCCAATAAGAAACCGAAATATTATCAGTTCGGTATCGGTTTAATATTTTTGATATCGGATCGGTTCGAATTTTGAGTAAAATATCTGATATTATCTTGGATAGTGTTCGGTATTGGATTATTGGTTTGATATCGGATCGATTATATCCGATAATTCAAAATTATATCCGAAAAAAATATTTAGATTATCGGATTATCCAGTGGATTTGGATCGGTTATTATCGGTATCAGATATTTCAAATATAACAGTTTTGCATCCAATAAAAAATCGAAACATAATCAATTCGATATCGGTTCAGATATTATCGCTTCGATATCAGATCAGATTATCAGATACTGGTAAAATTCTCACCCCTCATTATAGCCACGGGTTTGCTACAAAATTTGTCTATGGTCACAGTGTTTTATGGAAAAAAAAAGTCAAGAGAAATCCTTTGCCACTTTTTCTGCAGGGTAATTCGTATTCACTTGTATTGTAGAATGGCTTCAGAAATTTCGTTGTTATGTTAATTCAAATTTAACTACAGGTTTTCAAAAATAAACAAAATCCCTAAAATTGTCAACAATCCCTAATTGACTATTTCCAGCATTTACTACAAATTTTTAATAAAAAAATATTTAGTTACAACTTCTCCTTACGTATTCCTGTTATCATAAAGTGAGACCTCTAATATTTTGATAATTTTTGGAATTTGTTTCATTTATTGTGCAAGCAGTCATGCGTGTGGTTTATTAGGATTCGTACATTTGAATTTCTTACAAGTCAAATACAGTTAAATTTCTATAAATGAATACTCTTCGGACCAGTAAAAAATATTCGTTTAGCGAGATTATTCATTTATCGATAAATGAATTTTATTTATTTTAAAAAAAAATTAAAAATTAAAAAAGGAAAGTTTTCTAAAATTAGAAAAATGAAGTTTTCTAAAACTATAAAAATGAATTTTTCTAGATTGATGTAGAATTAGGAAAAAGAAGTCATGTAGTTCTTAAAATTCAATGTAACATATATAAATATAAGTATTGGTGATGAATTATATCATCTAAGAAAGAATTAACAAGAATGATGACGTTGTGGAATTGTGACGATAAATTTATTGAGTCTTTACTAAATTATGAGAACTATCAAAAACTAGATGATAGTAGTGTCAGACCAAATGTGTCATCAAAAGAAGTATATCAAGCAGTTATCACCTTATAAACTACTTTTTATAACACGAGTAAGCTAATCACAAAGTTTTGTTTATGATATAAAAAAATCTGGATGAGATGAATTTTGGTGAAAAATAAACAAAAAACTATATATTCTTTTTTGTAAAAAAGTGACTTATTTTACGAACATTGTTAATTGAACAAAAAAATATTTTTAATATATATATATATATCTAATGATGTGATTATTATTCATTTATATTTACATAGGGTCTTTAAAGACAAAAATATTATCATCCAATTATGCAGACGTCATTAATTGCCTAATTGGTTATGTTATATACCTAAAACATTTGACTTCACGTATTGTTATTCAACATAGATTTAATTGCATTACGCAAAGCCTAATGGTATTGCAAAATTAATTTTATAGGTTATCAACAAAAAAATATTACAGTGGAATATTTAAATGTGTACAAGAAAATAAAGTAATAAAGTAATATCGTATGAATAGATTTCAAAAGTCCATTGTATCTTATAATACTTATTTTATTTTTACTTTTGCTTGGTGAAAATACATTTGAAAGAAGTCTTGAATTTAATATATCAAAACATTATGGAACCCATGGTTTTAAAATAAATAACCAGTTGTCATTATTTAATGAAATAATGTATCATTGCGGTGATCAATTTTTAAATTTATGTCTGGTTCATGTTAGTTGATTTAGGTCTAAAATATTAGTGATTAGAAATTATAGTAGACAAATGTAATGTTGTCATAAAATACCAAACTATGGAAATTTTATTGTTTGTATATTGAAATTTACACTAGCTTGATATTTTATCTTAAACTTATATGTGTATATTAGTATGAAGATTCATAAAGGTAACGGAAATCGACTTAAAAGGAAATCAACCTTGAGAAAATAAAAACATATTTTTTAGAATACAAAAACCATACCATTTATTCTATATAACAATAGACATTTACACACTACTAGTGTAAAAATGTTCATTAGATGTCTCAAGTATTTGAAATTGGCAGATTTATTCTTTAACTATTAAGTGGCTAGATTAAATTCTCAAATTTTGGTTGATTACATAAAATTGGGTTCCAAAAAGTGAAACTTCAATTTCTAAAAAAAGTACGTTAAATAAAATAGAGGATGCATCACAATTTCTTGTATTATTATCCAGAAAGACTAAAATTTTAATTAATTGTAGATCCAGCCCATCAAATAACGACCGTAAGCGGTACTGCTAGAATAAGCGCTTGCGTTGGGACCATCCACAGTGACAGATCCATAGGTACTTTCATAGGTACTTCCAGTTGCACCAGAACGGGTTCCGCCGGGACCCTCTAGCAGCATTAGCATTGGCATATTTCCTATTGGTGGCACTACTTGTAACAGTAACCCTAAGCTCAGTTTCAATGTCGTTGGTAGCGGCAGTTTTTACAATATCCCTAATTTGGTGTCTTTGGACACTATACCTACTCCATTCTCAACTCCTCCTCCTTTTGGCGCAAAGACTGCTTCACCTAATTCTAAGATTTTTTTTTGTGCTACAGAGTTTGCGTTCCTAACATCATGGTCTATAAAATATGTTATGTTAATGTTTTCTTCTTTATAATAAAATATGTTATGATGATATTATGATAATGTTATGATGATGATGGTCTGAATTCTATAGGTTATGATGATGATAAATCTTAAACAAAAAATAATAACTTGTTAAGAGTATTGTTCAAGATTCTTCATTTGAAGAATAGCATTTTAGAATTTCAAATTCATTTTATCAGAGTTAATAAAAACCATTATCCGCCTAATGTCAAAAAGACACTCTTAGTAGAACAGAAGAAATATATTTTTATAGTTTAATTTATACTTAACTAGTTTGAGTTTCGAAGTCAGAAACGAAAATTTAGTTTGATTTTTGAATGTTATGAAATTGAGTCCTACAAAGAACGTTTCAGGGCCAATGCGAAATCATGATGTTTTAAAGTTCTTTATATACATCGTAATTGTGAATATTACTCTAATATGTGAAAAAAAAAAATCCTCTTATTTTGTTTTGATCAGTAGATGAGTTGTATCAAAGTATGGCTACAAATTTGGTATGTGCTTAATCTATTTGTCAAAGATTTGATGCTTAAGTTTGCAACGGCTGTTCTGATGGGTAATGGTATATTCGAACATCGAGATCTGTTTTCTCCGCAAAAACCCGTACGTGCTTGCTTACTATTTGTTTGTATTTTCAGTGCGTGTGTTTAGGCAAGACGCAACGTCTTGGAACGTTTTGGAGTTCCTCTGCAGGGTCTATAGCTTGGTCAAGGGTGATTTCACAACGCCGATCATCGTATTTTTATAATCTACTAAATATGGAAGTAAAGGCATGAACGTCTTCACTCTCAAACGTTTTCAATTATGTACTGAGGTTTTCCGCCAGAGATATCTTCTGGTTCTATTGTATTTGTGGATAGACAAAACAAACTTCCTCTTACTCATTATGTTTGGTAGTTTGGCGAATTCGAAGCTCATATGTCTCACCTAGAGATGGCATTTTATACACATAAGATCTTATGAATTAATAGAAATGTACAACAACAACAAAAGTTTCAGGTTTCGTGTACAAAAGCTATTGGCGATCACAAGTTCTAATCACAAGTGAAGATAAAATATTGCGTTTATTAATTAGTATTTGTAATATTACACATAAGACTTGTTTGGGGTCTCAGTAGCCAACTCTTTTTACAATTAAAAAAAAAAATTTGAAATAAGGGGAAACAGAAAGTCAGTCTATATCTTATTTATTTACCATACAAAAGAGAATGTGACTTTGTAGTTTTGTAGAGAACACATATATATATATATATGGCGTCTAGGCATGAAAACTTACACTTTATATGTATAGCTTTCCACGATTCAAGGCTCCGTACCGATCCCACCATTGTAGCCATCTTCACTTCCAAAGTTGTTAGTAATAAATAAGATTCCGTACCATTACGGTAGGCTTCGCCTTCTGGGACCCAAAGAAGCTTTCTCCAATTTTTTTTTATTCAATTACTCTGCATTTATACTTGAATTTTCATAATCATTTAAATAATATGAAATATCCTCCCAAAAAGTTTGATAAAATTTTACTCATAATGAAGCTCTTAAAAATATATTTTATATTTGCGAACGTATCTAGAAAAACATTTTTAAAGATTTTAGTAAAACTTAGAAATACGAGAGAGGAATGTTTTTTACAACAAAATTGATTAGAAACTAAGTGATCACTAATCAAATATATCATCTCTAACAATCAATGACAGGACAATATGTTCGATTTGTTTCACATTATGCAATTGGATTTAAGTTTTCATAATCTATTAAATAATATGGAATCTTCTTCTAAAAAGTTTGTTTAAGTTTTACTTATAATGAAGCTGAAAAACAGAAAAATTTAAATATTTTAGTAAAACTTGGAAATAGGAGAGGAGGAGATTTTTACTATAAAGTTAATTAGAAACTAAGTGATCACAAGTGTGAAGACAAATCAAACATATCATCTCTAACGATCAATAACAAGACACCATGTTCGATTTGTTTTCACATTATAAAATTACATTTAAGTTTTCATAATCAATAAAATAATATGGAATATCCCCCTAAAAATTTTGTTTAAGTTTTATTGATAATGAAGCTTTTAGAAAAACATTTTCTACTTGCAAACGTATCTAGAAACTCAGTGATCACAAGTGTGAAAAATAATCAAACATATCATCTCTAATTATCAATGACAAGACACCATGTTCGATTTGTTATAACATTATGTGATTACACTTAAGTTTTCATAATTAATTAAATAATATGGAATCTCCGCCTAAATTCTTAGAAAAATAGGTCTAAATAAATTTTTTTAAAGATTTTAATAAAACATGAAAATATGAAAAAGAAAGATTTTTACTACAAAATTTATTAGAAACTAAGTGATCACAAGTGTAAAAACTAATAAAACATATTATCTCTAATGATCAATGACTGAACACAATGTTTGATTTGTTTTCACATTATGCAGTTTTCATAATCAATTATATAATATTGAATCTCCTCCTAAAAATCTTAGAAAAATATTTTCTATTTGCAAACGTGTCTAGATAAACGTTTTTAAAGATTTTAATAAAACATGAAAATGTAAGAAAGAAATATTTTTACTACAAAATTGATTAGAAACTAAGTGATCACAAGTTTGAAGACTAATCAAATATACCATCTCTAACGATCAATGATTGGATACCATGTTCGATTTGTTTTCACATTATGCAATTACACTTAAGTTTTCATAATCATTAAATAATATGAAATTTCCCCCTAAAAATCTTAGAAAAAAAGTTTTTTATTTGCAAACGTGTCTAGATAAACTTTTTTCAAGATTTTAATAAAACATGAAAATACGAGAATGAAAAATTTTTACAAAAAAATTGATTAGAAACTAAGTTATCACAAGTGTGAAGACTAATCAAACATACCATCTCTAACGATCAATGACTGGACACCATATTCGATTTGTTTTCACATTATGCAATTACATTTAAGTTTTCATAATTAATTAAATAATATGGAATCTTCCCGTAAAAATTTTAGAAAAATATTTTCTATTTGCAAACGTGTCTAGATAAAGTTTTTATAGATTTTAATAAAACATGAAAATACGAGAAGTGAATATTTTTACTACAAAATTGATTAGAAACTAAGTGATAACAAGTGTGAAGACTAATCAAACATACCATCTCTAACGATCAATGACTGGACACCATGTTGGATTTGTTTTAACATTATGCAATTACACTTAAGTTTTCATAATGAATTAAATAATATGGAATCTCCCCCTAAAAATCTTAGAAAAATATTTTATATTTGCAAACGTGTCTAGATAAACGTTTTTAATAAAACATGAAAATACGAAAAGAGAAGATTTTTTACTACAAAATTGATTAGAAACTAACTGATCACAAGTGTGAAGAATAATCAAACATACCATCTCTAACGATCAATGACTGGACACCATGTTCGATTTATTTTCACATTATGCAATTACACTCAAGTTTTCATAATCAATTAAATAATATGGAATCTCCCCCTAAAATCTTAAAAAATATTTTTTATTTGTAAACGTGTATAGATAAACGATTTTAAAGATTTTAATAAAATATGAAAATACGAGAAGAGAAGATTTTTACTACAAAATTGATTAGAAACTAAGTGATCACAAGAGTGAAGACTAATCAAACATACCATCTCTAACGATCAATGACTGGACACCATGTTGGATTTGTTTTCACATTATGCAATTACACTTAAGTTTTCATAATCAATTAAATAATATGGAATCTTCCCCTAAAAATCTTAGAAAAATATTTTCTATTTGCAAACGTTTTTAAAGATTTTAATAAAACATGAAAATACGATAAGGGAAGATTTTTACTACAAAATTGATTAGAAACTAAGTGATCACAAGTGTGAAGACTAATCAAACATACCATCTCTAACGATCAATGACTGGACACCATGTTCGATTTATTTTCACATTATGCAATTACACTTAAGTTTTCATAATCAATTAAATAATAAGGAATCTCCCCCTAAAATCTTAAAAATTATTTTTATTTGCAAACGTGTCTAGATAAACGATTTTAAAGATTTTAATAAACATTAAAATACGAGAAGGGAAGATTTTTATTACAAAATTGAATAGAAACTAAGTGATCACAAGTGTGAAGACAAATCAAACATACCATCTCTAACGATCAATGACTGGACACCATGTTCGATTTGTTTTCACATTATGCAATTACACTTAAGTTTTCTTAAGCAATTAAATAATATAGAATCTTCCCCTAAAAATCTTAGAAAAATATTTTCTATTTGCAAACGTTTTTAAAGATTTTAATAAAACATAAAAATACGAGAAGAGAAGATTTTTACTACAAAATTGATTAGAAACTAAGTGATCACAAGAGTGAAGACTAGTCAAACATACCATCTCTAACGATCAATGACTGGACACCATGTTGGATTTGTTTTCACATTATGATTACACTTAAGTTTTCATAATCAATTAAATAATATGGAATCTTCCCCTAAATCTTAGAAAAATATTTTCTATTTGCAAACGTTTTTTTACTACAAAATTGATTAGAAACTAAGTAATCACAATGTGAAGACTAATCAAACATACCATCTCTAACGATCAATGACTGGACACCATGTTCGATTTATTTTCACATTATGCAATTACACTTAAGTTTTCATAATCAATTAAATAATAAGGAATCTCCCCCTAAAATCTTTAAAATTATTTTTCTTTGCAAACGTGTCTAGATAAACGATTTTAAAGATTTTAATAAAACATGAAAATACGAGAAGGGAAGATTTTTACTATAAAATTGATTAGAAACTAAGTGACCACAAGTGTGAAGACTAATCAAACATACCATCTCTAACGATCAATGATTGGACACCATGTTCGATTTGTTTTCACATTATGCAATTACACTTAAGTTTTCATAATCAATTAAATAATATGGAATCTACCCATAAAAATCTTAGAAAAATATTTTCTATTTGCAAACATGTCTAGATAAACGTTTTTAAATATTTTAATAAAACATGAAAATACGAGAAGGGAAGAGTTTTACTACAAAATTGATTAGAAACTAAGTGATCACAAGTCTGAAGACTAATCAAACATACCATCTCTAACGATCAATGACTGGACACCATGTTCGATTTGTTTTCATATTATGCAATTACACTTAAGTTTTCATAATCAATTAAATAATATGGAATCTCCCCCTAAAAATCTTAGAAAATATTTTCTATTTGCAAACGTGTCTAGATAAACGTTTTTAAAGATTTTAATAAAACATGAAAATACGAGAAATGAAGATTTTTACTACAAAATTGATTAGAAACTAAGTGATCACAAGTGTGAAGACTAATCAAACATACCATCTCTAACGATCAATGACTGGACACCATG
Source organism: Streptanthus diversifolius (assembly GCA_039880935.1). Lineage (NCBI taxonomy): Eukaryota > Viridiplantae > Streptophyta > Magnoliopsida > Brassicales > Brassicaceae > Streptanthus > Streptanthus diversifolius. The sequence continues at coordinate 1,115,553 of JAXGFM010000007.1, forward strand.
TTGGATTTGGTTTCACATTATGCAATTACACTTAAGTTTTTATAATCAATTAAATAATATGGAATCTCCCCCTAAAAATCTTAGAAAAATATTTTCTATTTGCAAACGTGTCTAGATAAACGTTTTTAATAAAACATGAAAATCCGAGAAGAGAAGATTTTTTACTACAAAATTGATTAGAAACTAACTGATCACAAGTGTGAAGAATAATCAAACATATCATCTCTAACGATCAATGACTGGACACCATGTTCGATTTATTTTCACATTATGCAATTACACTCAAGTTTTCATAATCAAAATAATATAGAATCTCCCCCTAAAATCTTAAAAAATATTTTTTATTTGCAAACGTGTCTAGATAAACGATTTTAAAGATTTTAATAAAACATGAAAATACGAGAAGAAAAGATTTTTACTACAAAATTGATTAGAAACTAAGTGATCACAAGAGTGAAGACTAATCAAACATACCATCTCTAACGATCAATGATTGGACACCATGTTGGATTTGTTTTCACATTATGCAATTACACTTAAGTTTTCATAATCAATTAAATAGTATAGAATCTTCCCCTAAAAATCTTAAAAAAATATTTTCTATTTGCAAACGTGTCTAAATAAACGTTTTTAAAGATTTTAATAAAACATGAAAATACGAGAAGAGAAGATTTTTACTACAAAATTGATTAGAAACTAAGTGATCATAAGTGTGAAGACTAATCAAACATATCATCTCTAACAATCAATGACTGGACACCATGTTCGATTTGTTTTCATATTATGCAATTACACTTAAGTTTTCATAATCAATTAAATAATAAGGAATCTCCTCCTAAAATCTTAAAAATTATTTTTATTTGCAAACTTAACGATTTTAAAAATTTTAATAAAACATAAAAATACGAGAAGGGAAGATTTTTACTACAAAATTGATTAGAAACTAAGTGATCACAAGTGTGAAGAAGACTAATCAAACATACCATCTCTAACGATCAATGACTGGACACCATGTTCGATTTGTTTTCACATTATGCAATTACACTTAAGTTTTCATAATCAATTAAATAATATGGAATCTTCCCTAAAAATCTTAGAAAAATATTTTCTATTTGCAAACATGTCTAGATAAACATTTTTAAATATTTTAATAAAACATGAAAATACTAGAAGGGAAGATTTTTACTACAAAATTGATTAGAAACTAAGTGATCACAAGTCTGAAGACTAATCAAACATACCATCTCTAACGATCAATGACTGGACACCATGTTCGATTTGTTTTCATATTATGCAATTATACTTAAGTTTTCGTAATCAATTAAATAATATGGAATCTCCCCCTAAAAATCTTAGAAAATATTTTCTATTTGCAAACGTGTCTAGATAAACGTTTTTAAAGATTTTAATAAAACATGAAAATACGAGAAAGGAAGATTTTTACTACAAAATTGATTAGAAACTAAGTGATCACAAGTCTGAAGATTAATCAAACATACCATCTCTAACGATCAATGACTGGACACCATGTTCGATTTGTTTTCATATTATGCAATTACACTTAAGTTTTCATAATCAATTAAATAATATGAAATCTCCCCCTAAACATCTTAGAAAATATTTTCTATTTGCAAACGTGTCTAGATAACGTTTTTTAAGATTTTAATAAAACATGAAAATACGAGAAAGGAAGATTTTTACTACAAAATTGATTAGAAACTAAGTGATCACAAGTGTGAAGACTAATCAAACATACCATCTCTAACGATCAATGACTGGACACCATGTTCGATTTGTTTTCACATTATGCAATTACACTTATGTTTTCATAATCAATTAAATAATATGGAATCTTCCCCTAAAAATCTTAGAAAAATATTTTCTATTTGCAAACATGTCTAGATAAACGTTTTTAAATATTTTAATAAAACATGAAAATACGAGAAGGGAAGATTTTTACTACAAAATTGATTAGAAACTAAGTGATCACAAGTCTGAAGACTAATCAAACATACCATCTCTAACGATCAATGATTGGACACCATGTTCGATTTGTTTTCATATTATGCAATTACACTTAAGTTTTCATAATCAATTAAATAATATGGAATCTCCCCCTAAAAATCTTAGAAAATATTTTCTATTTGTAAACGTGTCTAGATAAACGTTTTTAAAGATTGTAATAAAACATGAAAATACGAGAAAGGAAGATTTTTACTACAAAATTGATTAGAAACTAAGTGATCACAAGTGTGAAGACTAATCAAACATACCATCTCTAACGATCAATGACTGGACACCATGTTCGATTTGTTTTCATATTATGCAATTACACTTAAGTTTTCATAATCAATTAAATAATATGGAATCTCCCCCTAAAAATCTTAGAAAATATTTTCTATTTGCAAACGTGTCTAGATAAACGTTTTTAAAGATTGTAATAAAACATGAAAATACGAGAAAGGAAGATTTTTACTACAAAATTGATTAGAAACTAAGTGATCACAAGTGTGAAGACTAATCAAACATACCATCTCTAACGATCAATGACTGGACACCATGTTCGATTTGTTTTCACATTATGCAATTACACTTAAGTTTTCATAATCAATTAAATAATATGAAATCTCCCCCTAAACATCTTAGAAAATATTTTCTATTTGCAAACGTGTCTAGATAACGTTTTTAAAGATTTTAATAAAACATGAAAATACGAGAAACGAAGATTTTTACTACAAAATTGATTAGAAACTAAGTGATCACAAGTGTGAAGACTAATCAAACATACCATCTCTAACGATCAATGACAGGACACCATGTTCGATTTGTTTTCACATTATGCAATTACACTTATGTTTTCATAATCAATTAAATAATATGGAATCTTCCCCTAAAAATCTTAGAAAAATATTTTCTATTTGCAAACATGTCTAGATAAACGTTTTTAAATATTTTAATAAAACATGAAAATACGAGAAGGGAAGATTTTTACTACAAAATTGATTAGAAACTAAGTGATCACAAGTCTGAAGACTAATCAAACATACCATCTCTAACGATCAATGACTGGACACCATGTTCGATTTGTTTTCATATTATGCAATTACACTTAAGTTTTCATAATCAATTAAATAATATGGAATCTCCCCCTAAAAATCTTAGAAAATATTTTCTATTTGCAAACTTGTCTAGATAAACGTTTTTAAAGATTGTAATAAAACATGAAAATACGAGAAAGGAAGATTTTTACTACAAAATTGATTAGAAACTAAGTGATCACAAGTGTGAAGACTAATCAAACATACCATCTCTAACGATCAATGACTGGACACCATGTTCGATTTGTTTTCACATTATGCAATTACACTTAAGTTTTTATAATCAATTAAATAATATGGAATCTCCCCCTAAAAAACTTAGAAAAATATTTTCTATTTGCAAACGTGTCTATATAAACGTTTTAAAATATTTTAATAAAACATGAAAATACGAGAAGGGAAGATTTTTACTACAAAATTGATTAGAAACTAAGTGATCACAAGTGTAAAGACTAATCATACATACCATCTCTAACGATCAATGACTAGACACCATGTACGATTTGTTTTCACATTATGCAATAGTTTTCATAATCAATTAAATAATATGGAATCTCCCTCTAAAAATTTTGTCTAAGTTTTACTAGTAATGAACCCTTTAAAACAATATAAGAGTTTAGAGAAACATCATTATCTTCTATAAAACAAACAGTGTTTTCTTCTATAAGCATAGACATAATTAGTTTTAAATATTAAAAGGCTTGAGAATCATTGGTTCAAATGCGAAGTTATACATCATAAAGAGGGTGATATATAAGATACATACCTGAGTGTTGCTTTTCTGATTAAATTTTGCTCATTATACTTTACCAGCTTCACAGAAGAACCATCAAAATATTGCTAACAAAGCGCAAATTCCGACTAGCACAAAAAAAAAAGAAGAAAATTACTTTATTTTAAAACACATAATACAACTTTGCGATTTATGTTTCTCAGAACAAACAAACCAAAAACTTGTGACTAATGTAGTGTTTAATCTAAGACAATCTTGATAATTGGTTGGGTAATTAATGTCTACACGTACCTCGACGATAGTCAAAACTGATAATTGATTTGTTTCTTTAATGGCAATAACACTCACTAAGCTCTTCATCAAACGCTGACCTGAAAAAGTTTGTTAAGATTTCAAGAAGATCAACTATAACCCAAAAATTCCGAGAAGCACACAAAAAAAAAAACAACAACAGATGATAAACAAAACATTATATCAAAATGTTCCATAGAAAAGATTCAATCGTATCATTAATGCGAACAAAAATCATAAAATTGTACATTTTCTCATGATAATTGGTAAAAAACTGATCGGTTTTGTCTGCCCAAGGTTTATGTTACTTTTCTGCATCTGAATTAAAAAATTAAAGAAAAAATCAGACAAAATCTAATCAAAACCCAAAGTTCGCATTACGTTTCCGTCTCTAAACTTTGTTCTATATATGAATTTCAAACCGTTGATTTTCAGAACGAGGTTTAAGTAAGCATGATTTCTTGATTTCTATCTCAATTGCGTCTAATTATTATCACAGGGCAATAACTTTTTCCAGTAATAAAACTATAACCGAACAAACATCAGATTAAGAGAACAAAAAAAAAGCGATTCAATTGTAGAAAACAGCATCGACGAAGATGAATCACACAAAATCGATTTGAGAAAACAACAAAATCAAAATCTAAAAAGCAATTTCTGATTCAAAAGTGTTACCCGTTCACGGAAGGAGAGAGGAAGTTTCAGAGGATGCTCGCTTCTCTTCAAACGGCTAGTTTTTTTTTTTTTTGTTAGCTCGATAAATGATAATGCTTTTGCGTTAAATCAAATATTTATAGAGTAACTCTAGAAAGTTTTGAAAATTTTGTGAACAAAAAAAATTGAAAAGCCCAAAACAAAAAGGCCCATTTCAAAAATAAAACGTTCAAATTTCAGCTTTCGCACACACGTCATTCAGAAACCGGTTTGACAAAATGTAAAACCGAAAATTTGAAAAAATTTACAAAATGTGTTTGTTTTTTTTTTCTTTTAAGGTCTTTGATTAAGACTCATCGCCAAGAACAAAATTAATCTTCGTTGAAAGGATACTCCTTGAAATTGAAGAATATCTTCTTCAAATAATTTTTAATTTGATATCGGTTTATTCAATGTTTGACCTAATTATCAATTTCGTTTCCAAATTCTGATTGCTTCTTGCTTAATTATGTCTGAATGTCTCAGGAGGAAGTGAACCATGTGCGAAGCGAGTTGTCTTCTTCAGATGAAGATGATTCAGTAGACAATCATGAAAACTAAGCACTGAAGCACAAAACAAGAAACTGATAAGCTTGTCCATTCATTCTTGGTAATTAAAAAAAAAAAAAGATTTGATTTTTTAACTATTGTTACATAAATGCTTAATCTGATCCATGCAGCAACGAATGCTACGAGCGATTAGCATACTATGGAATCGCCAAGAATCTGATCACTTATTACACTAGTGAATCGCACGAGTCCAATGTTTCTGCAGATAGGCAAGTCGTGATTTGGAGCTGTAATAGCTGATTCTTACTGGGGACTATACTGGACAATTGTAAGAGTGAAAAGACCAAATGAGTTTGGAAAAATCGCATTTTTGTTTTTCGGAAATTGCATAATTAGTCTAGCTTTCATGTTAGAGAATGGCTTGGTAAGATGATATTAACAAAAGGGAAATTGTTCATATTATATTATACAAATAGAGGTCAAAAAGTGAAACTTTAATTTCTAAACAAATATGTTAAATAAAATAGAGGATGCATCACAATTTCTTGTATTATTATCCAGAAAGACTAAAATTTTAAAATCCTAAGAAAATTTTCAGTGAACTAAAGTGAATGCAAAAGAGATATATTGTTGGTTTTGCATAGTATTATTAATATACGAGAAGACTTGAGCATGATCACGAATTGCTCAATTGCCAATGCTGCCTCCCGCATTGGTGTAGGAATAGCCGTAACCGTATTCATTTCCCCTGGCACCATCGGGACCCGCTGCAGCATCGGCACCAGCTCGACCGTAAGCGGTACTGCTAGAATAAGCGCTTGCGTTGGGACTAATCAAGTAATCGCAAGAGCGATAGAAAGGGCAAAGGAATGGCGACCCATAATCTTGGAATGACTAATAAAGCTTCCCGAGCTGAACAACTGGTAAGAAAGAAAATTAAATTTAATATTTATCAATTAATTAATTTATTAAATTAAATTTTTTTTTTAAAGTTTCATTTGGAGGGACAACCGGAAAACTGGTCAAATTGATGATCCAGTTGGTCGGGAGATCTCACAAAAAGTGAGAAGTTTTGGGGAGGAGTTTCTGCAAACTCAGCCAACACAAGAAGATGGAACTCCTCTGTATACAGAAGTTCCATTAGATAAATTGAATGGGATTGCTTATGAGGTTAGTCAATTTTAAAATAAAAAAAAATTATTGAATTTATTCACAATAGTAATTTTAAATTTTTTTAAAGGTAATTCCGAAGACCAAAGGTAATTCTGAAGACCAAAGGTTGTCTCTACGGGTTGCCCAAAGACTGTTCAGCTTCATTTTCCTCATCATTTCCATCTTACAGCGATTTCGGAAGAGCGGAACTTCAAGAAGAAAACCGCGAGCTTCGAGAGAGGCTTAAGACGCTCGAGCAACAAAGACAAGAAGATATGGAGCGCCTACGGTTAATGGAAGAGAGGATGAACGCATTCTTCAGTTCTTACAACACTCCTCCTTAGTTTTTTTTATTTATTTTTTGTATGTTTATTTTATGTAAAATATTTCTAATAATAAAAATTTTAGTTTTATTCATATTTAATTTTACAAATTAAAATTAAAATTTTTTTGAAAAAATTTGAAATTATTTAAAAAAATACGGAATTTTTATTTTATAAAATAAAATAATTATAAAATAAAATTTTCCGACGGATTATTGACGGTTAAAATCCTGACGGTTTTCCAACAGACTTTTAACCGACGGATTACTGACGGAGTGTTTTCGACGGATTTCCGACCGAATATTTCAGACGGATTTACGACGGAATATTTCCGACGGCTACCCGATGGACGATTTCCGAAGGCTATCCGACGGTTCCCCTCCTTCGGTAGTTTCTCTGAAATCCGTCTATACATTTCACAAATTTCCGACGGCCAATTTTCAGACGGATTTCCGACGGAAATGGTTTTTCGACGGGTTTCCGACGGTTTCCTTTATCCGTCGTTAATCCGTCGGAATCGAGCGACGGATTTCCGACGGCTTTTAAATTTCTGACGCTTTGTTTCAGACGGCCAGTTTTGATTACTAACTCGTCGGAAAACCTTGTTTCCGACGGCTTATCGACGGAAATGGTCGTCGGAAACAAGATGTTTTCTTGTAGTGGTAATTTCGCCTTCAGATATTTCGCAAATATTATATCTGAAACCTTCTTCTAGGTTTAGAGGTGACAAGATATTGTTACCATTATACCAAATTTGGTAATTAAAACTAGTTATGAGGTTTCTTGTATGAAAGTTGATGAGGAGACAAGAGTTCTACTACATGAACCGTCTTTTAATCCACTCAAAGTTGATGAGGAAACATTAGCGTTTGATGTATTAATTATGTCTAGCTTCTGAGGAGATAAGGTCACGTAACCAGAGAGGACCATCACGAGAGATGTAGGATTGATATCGATGATCTCTAGCTAGTGACAATGCTAGCAATTTCCATTCCCAATTAATATAGTGTAATATGAGAAATCCCATTAACAAAATAAAAAATGAACATAGTACGTAGTTAATCCAAAAAGATGTACTATTTTAAGATCTCATTTCGTATGAGTTAAGACAATCATCGGTGTCAGAAAAAAAAAAAAGTCTAAAACGAAATTAATAGTCTTAAGTTGTATAGATTTTCTCACGATACCGGAATACTCTTACGTTGGACAAATAACTAATTAAATATTTGATAGTCACATAAATCGCAGGTGTTTAGATGGCACCAATAACTTGACATCTTGGTATATAAGACTATTAGTTATGAGTTAAAACATTAACTAATGCATTGAAGCATGTATTTATCTTGTAAGAAATGCACACGTTTCGTGAAAAGTACATGCATGTGTGTATATATAGTAGCTCAATTGTGGGAGCAAGACGACACAACTCACCACGAAGAAGAAAAAGATAAACAATCAATCCTTTTTAACAAGAAAAAATCGAAGATGAATGCCACGAAATTTGTTGTGCTTCTGATCTTTGTTGGAGTTGTGTGTGCCAATGTTGGCGCGAGGCAGCTTGAAGGAGTGTCCAAAGAGAACAAAGTAGGCATCTCTATCTCGAAAACAGCCACTACCAAAGGCATTGGAGCTCAGCTTAACAGCGTTACTGCCTCAACAAGTGCTTACAATGAAGAATATTCCAATGCTGATGCAGCTGCGGGTCCCGGCGGTCCCAGCTCTGATGCATCTGGAAGTGTCTTTAAATATACCGATGGATATGTCACTGCAGAAGGTCCCAACGCAAACGCTAATTCTGCCAGTAGCGCAAGCGGTTATACCAATTCTAATGCTGCAGCGGGTCCCAATGGTGCTACGGGTGATGCAAACGCTCAAGGATATGCATACAGCAGTGTGGGTGGCTCCACCACCACCCCTTGAGCGATTAGTGATCATGCTCAAGTCTCTGCATTAATATATAATACTCTACATACCCAACACAATCTCTTTTGTATTCATAAATAAAACTAGAGATTGTCACCTTTATTAATTATGATATAATATTTATTTGTAATGTCTACTGTATATGATATATATACATTAATTACGACCTATGTAATCTCTGCGAATAATCTTATTACATAAGTTGATGTTCTAAAGTAATTAATTAACATAATCATATACATGTAAAGTCAATCGATTCAATGCATATAAATATCTGTTTTCTAGTTAAACAAAAAGAAACAAATCATGTAAGCTTATGCTTGATAAATTTTAATATTAATTAAATGCAAGTATAGGTTTATCAGCTATATTTACAGTAATTTTAGTATCTAGCTACATTAATTTTACATTTTAAAAGAATTTTTACCCCTAACAAAAATTTACTATTTAGCTACTTTACTTTTAAATATGTATGTGTACAATTGATTTGATATTATAGAGAGAGAGGTTTAACCCCGCTTGTTGCCGATAACAAACATCCTTTATGTGATTTGCTAGTAGTATCGATCGAATACTACGTATTACCAATTAATTTTGTATTCGAAGATATGTATAATCAAGCATAAAAGTTATCTATATCACATATCTTTTAAGTTAGATATGTGATAGATAACTTTGCAACATAAACCTGCTTATTTAGCAACACAACAAAAGAAAACGAGGTCCAACAACACAACACAACAAAATATGACTACACATAGTCCTTATCTCTTAAAAAAAAAAAGAGGTCCAACACATCTTGTCGTAGCTTAACTTAATCTTTGTAGTTTTGTCCTGTAATAATTGGCGTTTGCAATAATAATAATTTTTAATAGTGAAAGTTTTAGGTGATGTTATTTTTTTTTGTCCGTAGTATTTTTTTAATATCATTTTTAATATTATGAAATGCTGAATTTAAACTCTAGATATATGTGATAAATTTCAAAAATAGTCATCATTATATATTTTTATAATAATGTTAAATATGTGACTTTTCCTGATAATTTTATTATTTTCTATTCTCCAACAAAATTTTAAGTTGTTTTTTTTTACAAATTTTTCTTTAACTTCCAGAAAATACAGATCAAACTATCACATCTAAATCAATCCATAATATAAATTTTGGTTGTATATAGATTTTATAATCTATGTAAGAATGCATATGTTATCAAACTACGTAGTTTGCTTTTTCTACTTACCAAAACTACGTAGTTTGCTTTTATCTAGAAAAAAATGTTATTGCAATCGTAAGAATTGAACTCTTGAATTATTATGTTTTACTAATTTTGGAGTTCAGATTTGATCTCGGATTCAGAAAATTTATCTTTAAAAGTTTGAAAACTGAAACTTTATGATGAAACTCCTCCTATTTTATTTAAAATCATGGGGGTGAGAGTTATACCATTTGATTTGAAATCTTAAAAGATTTCTAAAAAAGCAATATGATACTCCTAGCCAAAATCTACCATTGATGATTTTCAAGAGCTTTCTTATGTCCAAATTGGTGTTGGAAACATAACTCGACGTCAAATCTCGTTCCAACTATGAACTATTCAAAGTTATGTGGTTAAGTTCAATCTCAACAAATGAATTCAGTGTTATTTGGTTCCTGATATTACTGCTGATTGTTTTGAATGTGATAGCGTTATATATAATTAATATATATAGCATGCTACAATGTGAATTAGAATGAAAAAAAATTATGAAATATATTCGTATATGATAAACTATAAATATATATCATGAACGAACTTATCTCAGAAACCTACTATATTACTTTTTTCTTTACTTTTTCCATCTCTCATATGTTTCTTTTGATGGTTTAATGACTTCATTGTCAGTATAGTGATCTTATCGTTGTACAGAAGAAAGTCATGAGTGATTTCAGATCTATTACATAGATCAATGTTGATGGAGGTAAAAACTCGATGGAATTAAATATCTATATTGATAGGACAAGTGAATGCGTTTTAATCAATATTTTAAATAAATTTAAAGTAAAAACTATAATTTAATATTTAATCAATTTGAAAACTTTTTGAAATTTTTGGTAAAGGTTCATAGAGATTAAAACAGTCTTATCGGATTGATGATTTAGTAGGATTAGTAGGTTTTAATATTTGGTATTATTTAAATGAATTTTGAAGATTTGAGGATTTTGATAGGGATTAAAAGGTGTGGTTTTGATAGGATTTTGAAGATTTTGGTAGGTTTTAGATTGAATATTTTGGTAAAATTTATTAATATATATAAAATTTTATTTGTGATTTGGTAACATTTTTTTTGCTTTAACTAGAAACTTTCTAAGAGATTTTTTGTTAATAATTTTAATATCTAATAAATATTAGTTTTCATTTGAAAATATATATTTTTTCCTTACAATGATTTCAAACATTTTTGATTTTTTTTTGTTAATATTGAAACTAAAAAATTGAAATTTTTTTAAAAACCTTCTAATACAATCATAAAAGGTGATATTTCTATTCATTAACTTTTAATTAAAAATTATCTCAAATCTGATGAAATCATAATTGTTAAATTTTATTGATGAAATCTTTATTTTCTAACAAAAGAGATTTGAAAGAATTTTTTATAAATAATTCATCCAAAAAGTCAAGATTTTAAAAAGATTTTAGAAACACTAAATTCAATAATTTTGGATTTAGTAGTATTTTAAAAAATATTAGATAAAATAAAAGACAATTTAAAAAAAAAAAAAATCCTACCAAATAATCAATCTAATTATCTCCTCTAACATAAAAGTTGAAAGAAAAAATATCGAATGTACAAATATGTGGCACTGTATATGAGGGTATTATAGTTATTTGATAAGCATTTACGACACTTTTAAATCTACGAAATTACCATCGATTCGGTCAGTTAAATATTTGTGAAGCACTACAACTGTTCTATATTGTTTTTTCTGGTTTTTTCTACCAAGATTTCATATTGTTGGTTTCTACAGCGTCATCATGTTGTGTATTAAGCTGTGTCAGCTCCTGTGTCAATAGCTTCTAAACTCCTTAGATGTTCAACTGATCTTGTTCTCTGATCTTGTGTAAAAACTCAGCCACAAATACACTTTCAATAATCCATTAATTTGTACGATTATTCATCGTGAACTTTCGTTGCACAACTAATTCATGGCTATGTTGCAATGGTTGAATGACAATAATTAACAAGAATAAAAAAATATCCATGGAACTATGTCCTTCCTATTACGTGTATTTGTCATTTACGTTTTTTTGTTTTATTTTATATCAAACGAGGTTCTATTTGTATATTTGGTAATCAATCACCATGATTACACATACATATATAATATTCAAGATAATTAACTATTGGACTTATTTTATTTAGAAATATACGTTCCACATAAAGAGTAGCATTTCATAATAATTAAAGGTGACAATCTCTCTAGTTTATTTATGAAGTCAAAGGAGATTGTGAATTTGTAGAGTATTAATAGGTATGAGCAATGAGTATGATCACAGCTCATGCTCAAGGGACGGTGCCACCACCTACATAGCTACTGGCACTTCCCGAAGCAAATCCAGAGGCGGTGGCACCACCGGGTCCGTGAATGTTAGTTCCCATATCAGCAGGAAGCGCAACACCAATGCCGTCTGCAGTTTCGGGAATAGAGATGCCTGATTTGGTTTCTTGGGGCACTGCTTCAAGCTGCCTGGCGCAAACATTGGCACACACAACTCCGATGAAGAGAAGCACAACAAACTTTGTGGTATTCATCTTTTTTATATATGTTCTATTTAAGATGTGTTTTTGTTTGTGGTGAGCTGTGGTGTGTTCTTCCCACGTCATAGCCTCTATATATACACACCCGATACAACATGTATTTATTAGGATACGTGTGCATTTCTAACAAGAAAAAAATGCATATTTAAATGCATTATTAAATTACAGCTAATAGTCTTACCAATATGTCAAACTGTGGTATATATTTTTTATAGTCTCCCAAATTGTTAAAAAAAAAAAGTTGGTGGTTTATAGTATTTTTGAAAATTGAATTTTAGAATTCATATTATACATCGCCTATGAATATGATAATGTAATATTCTGAGTTTTGACCGGTGCTAAACACATAATCTTATGCAGAATTATTTATAACTGAATGGAAAATTTGGTCGTTGAAAGGTCACTCTCATGTGGCATATTTATCAGCCTTGACGTCAAGATGGGAGAGACAATAGGAGAGACGTTAAATGCTCTGGCCTTAACCGAGACATTTATCTTTTGTATTGATGTAATCTTCTTCAACGAAGGTTATGAAAACTTATAGGTTATGGCACAACAACAACAAAATTGTGCGGATAGGCATGGAAACGAGCACAACTCCGTAACTATTTTGTTTTTAGTCACGGGATGAACATTATGTGTATGGATGGAGAAGTATGTGTGCATTAAAAGGGCTGATGAATAAGGAAGTGAGACGTCGTATTATTGGATCGGGACACGAAACCCTTGTGTGAAAGGATAAGTGAATATATGGCAGCGATCTAAAAACCGGTTACAAGCTTTTTTGCCAATAATTAATCCATTGATAAAAGTTTCTGATTTAATTGATCATATGACTAATTCATGGGATTGGAAAGGTAATTTCGCCTTCAAATATTTAGCAAATATTATATCTGAAACCTTCTTCTAGGTTTAGAGGTGACAAGATATTGAATTTCCAATGGACGATTCCGACGGACAAAAATTCGTCGGGAAATTCCTCAAAAACCGAGGGAAAACCGACGGATAAAACCGACGGTATTCTGAGGGACAAATTATGACGGATTTCCGACGATTTTACATTGGATTAAGGCGTTGTCGGAAATCTGTCGGAAACTAGCCGTCGGAAATCCCTCGGTAAAAAGTTTTCCGGCAATCCGTCGTAAATCCGTCACTAACTTCTGACGGATTTGTAACGGAATACATAAAATTAAGTTCCATCGGATATCCGTCGGAAATTAACGACGGATATCCGACGGATTCCGTCGACGAGGATTTTACACATTTAAAAAATAAATGCGTAACCGCCGGGTAGGTACATTCCGATGGCTTTCCGACGTTTATCTGATCATGCTTTCCGACGGATAAATGACGGATTTCCGACGGACATTTTACTATATATATGATCGCACGCCTTCAGTTCATTTCACATTTTTACAAACACTTATAAGTTCTCTAAAATGAGTAGATATTTTCGTTCTTGGATGGACGAACCAATGATGGATGAGGAGTCCAACCTATTGAGAGATGATTATGCTCGAGGTATATGCGAGTTTATGGATCTGGTCGGGAGAAATCAACATGGCAAAAGAAGTGGTAAGATCAAATGTCCATGTTCTATTTGCGAGAATAATATAAGTGTTAAGATTGAGTTAGTCTGGAATCATTTATACCAAAATGGATTTACTGCGGGTTATAAGATTTGGTATTTACATGGTGAAAAAAACTTTGAATATGGTAGTAGTAGTGCACAAGGTTTTCCACATGGTATTGAAGAAAATAGAAATGAGGAAGATGTAGTGGTTGGTACGGTTCAAATGGTGCATGATGCATTTAGAGAAAACGTTAACCCGTCTGGCGATGAGAGGTGTCGGGTTGAGGAATCTAATTTAGATGCGTAAAATTTTTTTAATATGTTAGACGCAGCTAACCAACCACTATATAGCGGATGTAAAGAATGTCATTCACCGTTATCATCAGCTAGTAGGATGATGAATATTAAAACAAATTATAATTTATCAGAAGATTGTGTTGATGCTTTTGCTGATTTTGTGAAAGATATCTTACCGGAAGATAATCTTTCACCAGCATCATACTATGAGATTCAGAAACTTGTCGCTGGTTTAGGTTTGCCCTATCAAATGATAGATGTGTGCATTGCAAATTGCATGATATATTGGCGAGAAGATGAAAACCGCAAAACGTGTAGATTTTGTCGTCATCCGCGGTTTCAGGAGTCTAGTGGTAGAGCTTCCATTCCATTTAAACGTATGTGGTATGTACCTTTACAAGATAGGTTGAAACGGCTCTATCAATCTCAACGAACCGCAAAAGCAATGAGATGGCATGCAGAGCATCGTCAAGACGCTGAGATGATTACACATCCTTCAGATGCAGAAGCGTAGAAACATTTTCAATCGGTCTATCCTGATTTTGCTTATGAGCATCGCAATGTGTACCTTCGGTTATGTACTGATGGTTTCAACCCATTTGGAAATCATGGACGACAATATTCCTTGTGGCCAGTAATTATAACACCTTACAATTTGCCACCAACTATGTGCATGCGTAGAGAATTTTTGTTTTTGTCCATTCTAGTTCCCGGACCAGATCATCCAAGAAGGTCACTGGATATTTTTTTGCAACCATTGATCTATGAGTTGCAAAATTTTATGGGAACAAGGTGTTGAAGCTTTTGATGTGGCAACCAGCCAAAACTTTAACATGCGTGCGGTTTTGATGTGGACAATAAGTGATTTTCCTGCTTATGGTATGTTATCTGGCTGGACAACACATGGAAGAATATCGTGTCCTTATTGCCAAGACAGTACCGATGCGTTTCAGTTACACCATGGGAGGAAGACAACGTGGTTTGATTGTCATCGAAGGTTTTTACCAGCTGGTCATCCCTATCGTCGGTCCAAAACACTTTTTAGAAAGAACAAGCAAATATTTGATGGTCCACCTCTTGAGGTTACTGGTCGTCTTATACTTGAACAGCTTAGGGATTTTGGTGCTGACAGAACTCGTTCTTGTGGAGGTAATGGTCATGAGCCTGTTGATGGTGTTGGGATTTGCCTTATTGGGAAAACCATATTTTGAGGCATTGCCTTGATGTTATGCATGTGGAGAAAAACTTCTTTGACAACATAATGAACACGGTATTGAACGTCAAAGGCAAGACAAAAGACAATTTGAAGTCGAGGTTAGACTTGCCATTGATTTGTTCTCGTAAATCTCTACACGTGAAGACGAATGGAAGGTGTCCCATGCCTGCGTTTCGCTTGGATTCCAACCAAAAAGTCGCATTTTTGAAATGGATTCAAGATGATGTTAAATTTACTGATGGATACGCATCCAACTTACGTAACTGTGTTGATCTCGTTGCCGGAAAATTAAAGAAGATAGTAGAAGCAAACCAACATCGGACTATGGTGTTTCAGCAAAATCGGGTGATCTAGTGTATTACGGTGTTTTGAATGAGATATTGATTGTCCGATATGCAGGCATGTTAGACTGATTTCCGACGGGGTCAACTAGTCGGGGTTTATGTTTCCGACTGATTTCCGACGGGGTCAACTAGTCGTTGGAAATCCGTCGGAAAACGAGACGACATTTATAAGCATCCAACGGATTTCCGACGACTGGTTGACCCCGTCGGAAATCCGTCGGTTTAGTGTAGTTATCGGGACATTGCACTTTCGTAATTATCGCGAACAAGTAACCGACGGATTTCCGACGGGTTCAACAAGTCGTCGGAAATCTGTCAGAAAATATCTTCCATAAACATGTTTCCGACGGATTTCCGATGACTGGTTGAATCCGTCGGAAATCCGTCGGAAAACTGGACATAAAAATGACGGAATTCCGAAAGCCATCTAGATTTTCCACGGAAATCCGTCAGAATTGTAGACAAATTTCTGATGGATTTCCGAGGGTGTCCGTCGGAAATCCGTCGGGCAATTTCAGAATAAATAGAAGGATCGACGAACTCATTTCTCATCCAAACACAAATCAAATACAAATTCCTTCTCTAAAAAAAAATTCCGAAATTTTTTTCAGAATTTTTCTGGGAATCTCCTTCGTCAACGATCTTGCCTTAGATATGTAAGTTTTTAATATTAATTTAAATTTTTAGTATTAGATATGGTAATATAGAATTTAGGGAATGTAATATTTGTGAACCGTTGATATTTTGGAAATATTATGAAATTGGAATTGTATAATATAATTGTTTCAATTTTTAAAAATAGTTTTATTATAAATAAATTTATTTATTAATAATATTAATTAAAAAAATTTTGAAAAAAGGAATTACGACGGATTCCTAAACTCGGGAGATGGAAACCACCAATACGGAATTGGTGGTTCTAGTTTTTCTCAATTTCTGACTGACTCGGAGACACAGCCACCATCATCTCCGATGAGGACTACTGCTTCTGCTCCCACTGTGATGAACATTGAAGATTTTGTGACACAGCCGGGTCGTGACCGACTTAAAAAATTAGACCCGCAATGTCCCGGAACTTCAACATGGTAAAAATATATATTTAATATTTTTATAAATTTTAAAATTATAATTTTTTAATTTTAAATATTTTATATAGGTTTCATAAATGGAGTAACGGCATTTCAAAAGCAATCAATAGAATGCTTAATGAAATGCTAGTACGCCCCTATCCAGCGTACTCGGATATGCCAAAAGAGGAGCAAGAAATCTGGTTTCGGCAATTCGCGGTAACTTAAATATAAAATTTTAATTTTTAATTTTATATTAATATTTATAAAATTAATTAAAAAATATTTTTTTTTTAAAAACAGTAAGAATTTAGTTGGGACCCGTAACTCACTGCCATCGTTCGACGAGGGTTTAACACTAAAGCGGCAACGTGTTACTCCCGGAAAATGAACGAATGGAAAGACAAGTGGAAGCGCGATAAAGTCCCTAAACAAATGCTAAAGAATCCGGATTTATGGACTGCGCTCATCAACTATTGGATGAGACCAGAAGTCGCTGTTATTTCCTTAACAAATTCAAGTAATCGCAAGAGCGATAGAAAGGGCAAAGGAATGGCGACCCATAATCTTGGAGTGACTAGTAAAGCTTCCCGAGCTGAACAACTGGTAAGAAAGAAAATTAAATTTAATATTTATCAATTAATTAATTTATTAAATTAATTATTTTTTTAAGTTTCATATGGACGGACAACCCCCTTCTCTAGTCCGTCTGATTGAAGATGCTCACACCAACCGGAAAACTGGTCAAATTGATGATCAAGTTGCTCGGGAGATCTCACAAAAAGTGAGAAGTTTTGGGGAGGAGTTTCTGAAAACTCAGCCAACACAAGAAGATGGAACTCCTCTGTATACAGAAGTTCCATTAGATAAATTGAATGGGATTGCTTATGAGGTTAGTCAAGTTTAAAATAAAAAAAAAAAAATTATTGAATTTATTCACTATAGTAATTTTAAATTTTTTTAAAGGTAACTCCGAAGACCAAAGGTTGTCTCTACGGGTTGCCCAAAGACTGTTCAGCTTCATTTTCCTCATCATTTCCATCTTACAGCGATTTCGGAAGAGCGGAACTTCAAGAAGAAAACCGCGAGCTTCGAGAGAGGCTTAAGACGCTCGAGCAACAAAGACAAGAAGATATGGAGCGCCTACGGTTAATGGAAGAGAGGATGAACGCATTCTTCAGTTCTTACAACACTCCTCCTTAGTTTTTTTTATTTATTTTTTGTATGTTTATTTTATGTAAAATATTTCTAATAATAAAAATTTTAGTTTTATTCATATTTAATTTTACAAATTAAAATTAAAATTTTTTTGAAAAAATTTGAAATTATTTAAAAAAATACGGAATTTTTATTTTATAAAATAAAATAATTATAAAATAAAATTTTCCGACGGATTATTGACGGTTAAAATCCTGACGGTTTTCCAACAGACTTTTAACCGACGGATTACTGACGGAGTGTTTTCGACGGATTTCCGACCGAATATTTCAAACGGATTTACGACGGAATATTTCCGACGGCTACCCGATGGACGATTTCCGAAGGCTATCCGACGGTTCCCCTCCTTCGGTAGTTTCTCTGAAATCCGTCTATACATTTCACAAATTTCCGACGGCCAATTTTCAGACGGATTTCCGACGGAAATGGTTTTTCGACGGATTTCCGACGGTTTCCTTTATCCGTCGTTAATCCGTCGGAATCGAGCGACGGATTTCCGACGATTTTTAAATTTCTGACGCTTTGTTTCCGACGGCCAGTTTTAATTACTAACTCGTCGGAAAACCTTGTTTCCAATAGCTTATCGACGGAAATGGCCGTCGGAAACAAGGTGTAGTGGTAATTTCGCCTTCAGATATTTCGCAAATATTATATCTGAAACCTTCTTCTAGGTTTAGAGGTGACAAGATATTGTTACCATTATACCAAATTTGGTTATTAAAACTAGTTATGAGGTTTCTTGTATGAAAGTTGATGAGGAGACAAGAGTTCTACTACATGAACCGTCTTTTAATCCACTCAAAGTTGATGAGGAAACATTAGCGTTTGATGTATTAATTATGTCTAGCTTCTGAGGAGATAAGGTCACGTAACCAGAGAGGACCATCACGAGAGATGTAGGATTGATATCGATGATCTCTAGCTAGTGACAATGCTAGCAATTTCCATTCCCAATTAATATAGTGTAATATGAGAAATCCCATTAACAAAATAAAAAATGAACATAGTACGTAGTTAATCCAAAAAGATGTACTATTTTAAGATCTCATTTCGTATGAGTTAAGACAATCATCGGTGTCAGAAAAAAAAAAAGTCTAAAACGAAATTAATAGTCTTAAGTTGTATAGATTTTCTCACGATACCGGAATACTCTTACGTTGGACAAATAACTAATTAAATATTTGATAGTCACATAAATCGCAGGTGTTTAGATGGCACCAATAACTTGACATCTTGGTATATAAGACTATTAGTTATGAGTTAAAACATTAACTAATGCATTGAAGCATGTATTTATCTTGTAAGAAATGCACACGTTTCGTGAAAAGTACATGCATGTGTGTATATATAGTAGCTCAATTGTGGGAGCAAGACGACACAACTCACCACGAAGAAGAAAAAGATAAACAATCAATCCTTTTTAACAAGAAAAAATCGAAGATGAATGCCACGAAATTTGTTGTGCTTCTGATCTTTGTTGGAGTTGTGTGTGCCAATGTTGGCGCGAGGCAGCTTGAAGGAGTGTCCAAAGAGAACAAAGTAGGCATCTCTATCTCGAAAACAGCCACTACCAAAGGCATTGGAGCTCAGCTTAACAGCGTTACTGCCTCAACAAGTGCTTACAATGAAGAATATTCCAATGCTGATGCAGCTGCGGGTCCCGGCGGTCCCAGCTCTGATGCATCTGGAAGTGTCTTTAAATATACCGATGGATATGTCACTGCAGAAGGTCCCAACGCAAACGCTAATTCTGCCAGTAGCGCAAGCGGTTATACCAATTCTAATGCTGCAGCGGGTCCCAATGGTGCTACGGGTGATGCAAACGCTCAAGGATATGCATACAGCAGTGTGGGTGGCTCCACCACCACCCCTTGAGCGATTAGTGATCATGCTCAAGTCTCTGCATTAATATATAATACTCTACATACCCAACACAATCTCTTTTGTATTCATAAATAAAACTAGAGATTGTCACCTTTATTAATTATGATATAATATTTATTTGTAATGTCTACTGTATATGATATATATACATTAATTACGACCTATGTAATCTCTGCGAATAATCTTATTACATAAGTTGATGTTCTAAAGTAATTAATTAACATAATCATATACATGTAAAGTCAATCGATTCAATGCATATAAATATCTGTTTTCTAGTTAAACAAAAAGAAACAAATCATGTAAGCTTATGCTTGATAAATTTTAATATTAATTAAATGCAAGTATAGGTTTATCAGCTATATTTACAGTAATTTTAGTATCTAGCTACATTAATTTTACATTTTAAAAGAATTTTTACCCCTAACAAAAATTTACTATTTAGCTACTTTACTTTTAAATATGTATGTGTACAATTGATTTGATATTATAGAGAGAGAGGTTTAACCCCGCTTGTTGCCGATAACAAACATCCTTTATGTGATTTGCTAGTAGTATCGATCGAATACTACGTATTACCAATTAATTTTGTATTCGAAGATATGTATAATCAAGCATAAAAGTTATCTATATCACATATCTTTTAAGTTAGATATGTGATAGATAACTTTGCAACATAAACCTGCTTATTTAGCAACACAACAAAAGAAAACGAGGTCCAACAACACAACACAACAAAATATGACTACACATAGTCCTTATCTCTTAAAAAAAAAAAGAGGTCCAACACATCTTGTCGTAGCTTAACTTAATCTTTGTAGTTTTGTCCTGTAATAATTGGCGTTTGCAATAATAATAATTTTTAATAGTGAAAGTTTTAGGTGATGTTATTTTTTTTTGTCCGTAGTATTTTTTTAATATCATTTTTAATATTATGAAATGCTGAATTTAAACTCTAGATATATGTGATAAATTTCAAAAATAGTCATCATTATATATTTTTATAATAATGTTAAATATGTGACTTTTCCTGATAATTTTATGACTAATATATATAGTTACTACTACTCCTTTAACTAGTATGTATTTGACTTGTAAGAAATTCAAATGTACGAATCCTAATAAATCACACGCATGACTGCTTGCACAATAAATGAAACAAATTCCAAAAATTATCAAAATATTAGAGGTCTCACTTTATGATAACAGGAATACGGAGAAGTTGTAACTAAATATTTTTTTTACTAAAAATTTGTAGTAAATGCTGGAAATAGTCAATTAGGGATTGTTGAAAATTTTAGGGATTTTGTTTATTTTTGAAAACCTGTAGTTAAATTTGAATTAACATAACAACGAAATTTCTGAATTCTACAATACAAGTGAATACGAATTACCCTGTAGAAAAAGTGGCAAAGGATTTCTCTTGACTTTTTTTTTCCATAAAATACTGTGACCATAGACAAATTTTGTAGCAAACCCGTGGCTATAATGAGGGGTGAGAATTTTACCAGTATCTGATAATCTGATCTGATATCGAACCGATAATATCTGAATTGATATCGAATTGATTATGTTTCGATTTTTTATTGGATGCAAAACTGTTATATTTGAAATATCTGATACCGATAATAACCGATCAAAATCCATTGGATAATCCGATAATCTAAATATTTTTTTCGGATATAATTTTGAATTATCGGATATAATCAATCCGATATCAAACCAATAATCCAATACCGAACACTATCCAAGATAATATCAGATATTTTACTCAAAATTCGAACCGATCCGATATCAAAAATATTAAACCGATACCGAACTGATAATATTTCGGTTTCTTATTGGATATAAACTGTTATACGAGCATAGAAACATGATATATGAAAAATCACGCATTTTGCCACACATACAATATAGAACAGTTGTAGTGCTTCACAAATATTTAACTGACCGAATCGATGGTAATTTCGTAGATTTAAAAGTGTCGTAAATGCTTATCAAATAACTATAATACCCTCATATACAGTGCCACATATTTGTACATTCGATATTTTTTCTTTCAACTTTTATGTTAGAGGAGATAATTAGATTGATTATTTGGTAGGATTTTTTTTTTTTAAATTGTCTTTTATTTTATCTAATATTTTTTAAAATACTACTAAATCCATACTTATTGAATTTAGTGTTTGTAAAATCTTTTTAAAATCTTGACTTTTTGGATTGATTATTTATAAAAAATTCTTTCAAATCTCTTTTGTTAGAAAATAAAGATTTCATCAATAAAATTTAACAATTATGATTTCATCAGATTTGAGATAATTTTTAATTAAAATTTAATGAATAGAAATATCACCTTTTATGATTGTATTAGAAGGTTTTTAAAAAAAAATCAATTTTTTAGTTTTAACATTAACAAAAAAAAATCAAAAATGTTTGAAATCATTGTAAGGAAAAAATATATATTTTCAAATGAAAACTAATATTTATTAGAGATTAAAATTATTAACAAAAAATCTCTTAGAAAGTTTCTAGTTAAAGCAAAAAAAATGTTACCAAATCACAAATAAAATTTTATATATATTAATAAATTTTACCAAAATATTCAATCTAAAACCTACCAAAATCTTCAAAATCCTATCAAAACCACACCTTTTAATCCCTATCAAAATCCTCAAATCTTCAAAATTCATTTAAATTATACCAAATATTAAAACCTACTAATTCTACTAAATCATCAATCCGATAAGACTATTTTAATCTCTATGAACCTTTACCAAAAATTTCAAAAAGTTTTCAAATTGATTGAATATTAAATTATAGTTTTTACTTTAAATTTATTTAAAATATTGATTAAAACGTATTCACTCGTCCTATCAATGTAGATATTTAATTCCATCGAGTTTTTACCTCCATCAACATTGATCTATGTAATAGATCTGAAATCACTCATGATTTTCTTCTGTAAAACGATAAGATCACTATACTGACAATGAAGTCATTAAGCCATCAAAAGAAACATACGAGAGATGGAAAAAGTAAAGAGAAAAGTGATATAGTAGGTTTCTGAGATAAGTTCGTTCATGATATATATTTATCGTTTATCATATACGAATATATTTCATAATTTGTTTTCATTCTAATTCACATTGTAGCATGCTATATATATTAATTATATATAACGCCATCACATTCAAAACAATCAGCAGTAATATCAGGAACCAAATAACACTGAATTCATTTTTTGAGATTGAACTTAACCACATAACTTTGAACAGTTCATAGTTGGAATGAGATTTGACGTCGAGTTATGTTTCCAACACCAATTTGGACATAAGAAAGCTCTTGAAAATCATCAATGGTAGATTTTGGCTCGGAGTATCATATTGCTTTTTTAGAAATCTTTTAAGATTTCAAATCAAATGGTATAACTCTCACCCCCATGATTTTAAATAAAATAGGAGGAGTTTCATCATAAAGTTTCAGTTTTCAAACTTTTAAAGATAAATTTTCTGAATCCGAGATCAAATCTGAACTCCAAAATTAGTAAAACATAATAATTCAAGAGTTCGATTCTTACGATTGCAATAACAATTTTTTCTAGATAAAAGCAAACTACGTAGTTTTGGTAAGTAGAAAAAGCAAACTACGTAGTTTTGATAACATATGCATTCTTATTCATTTATCGATAAATGAATTTTATTCATTTTAAAAAAAAATTAAAAATTAAAAAAGGAAAGTTTTCTAAAATTAGAAAAATGAAGTTTTCTAAAACTATAAAAATGAATTTTTCTAGATTGATGTAGAATTAGGAAAAAGAAGTCATGTATTTCTTAAAATTCAATGTAACATATATAAATATAAGTATTGGTGATGAATTATATCATCTAAGAAAGAATTAACAAGAATGATGCCGTTGTGGAATTGTGACGATAAATTTATTGAGTCTTTACTAAATTATGAGAACTATCAAAAACTAGATGATAGTAGTGTCAGACCAAATGTGTCATCAAAAGAAGTATATCAAGCAGTTATCACCTTATAAATTACTTTTTATAACACGAGTAAGCTACTCACAAAGTTTTGTTTGTGATATAAAAAATCTGGATGAGATGAATTTTGGTGAAAAATAAACAAAAAACTATATATTCTTTTTTGTAAAAAAATGACTTATTTTACGAACATTGTTAATTGAACAAAAAAATATTTTTAATATATATATATATCTAATGATGTGATTATTATTCATTTATATTTACATAGGGTCTTTAAAGACAAAAATATTATCATCCAATTATGCAGACGTCATTAATTGCCTAATTGGTTATGTTATATACCTAAAACATTTGACTTCACGTATTGTTATTCAACATAGATTTAATTGCATTACGCAAAGCCTAATGGTATTGCAAAATTAATTTTATAGGTTATCAACAAAAAAATATTACAGTGGAATATTTAAATGTGTACAAGAAAATAAAGTAATAAAGTAATATCGTATGAATAGATTTCAAAAGTCCATTGTATCTTATAATACTTATTTTATTTTTACTTTTGCTTGGTGAAAATACATTTGAAAGAAGTCTTGAATTTAATATATCAAAACATTATGGAACCCATGGTTTTAAAATAAATAACCAGTTGTCATTATTTAATGAAATAATGTATCATTGCGGTGATCAATTTTTAAATTTATGTCTGGTTCATGTTAGTTGATTTAGGTCTAAAATATTAGTGATTAGAAATTATAGTAGACAAATGTAATGTTGTCATAAAATACCAAACTATGGAAATTTTATTGTTTGTATATTGAAATTTACACTAGCTTGATATTTTATCTTAAACTTATATGTGTATATTAGTATGAAGATTCATAAAGGTAACGGAAATCGACTTAAAAGGAAATCAACCTTGAGAAAATAAAAACATATTTTTTAGAATACAAAAACCATACCATTTATTCTATATAACAATAGACATTTACACACTACTAGTGTAAAAATGTTCATTAGATGTCTCAAGTATTTGAAATTGGCAGATTTATTCTTTAACTATTAAGTGGCTAGATTAAATTCTCAAATTTTGGTTGATTACATAAAATTGGGTTCCAAAAAGTGAAACTTCAATTTCTAAAAAAAGTACGTTAAATAAAATAGAGGATGCATCACAATTTCTTGTATTATTATCCAGAAAGACTAAAATTTTAATTAATTGTAGATCCAGCCCATCAAATAACGACCGTAAGCGGTACTGCTAGAATAAGCGCTTGCGTTGGGACCATCCACAGTGACAGATCCATAGGTACTTTCATAGGTACTTCCAGTTGCACCAGAACGGGTTCCGCCGGGACCCTCTAGCAGCATTAGCATTGGCATATTTCCTATTGGTGGCACTACTTGTAACAGTAACCCTAAGCTCAGTTTCAATGTCGTTGGTAGCGGCAGTTTTTACAATATCCCTAATTTGGTGTCTTTGGACACTATACCTACTCCATTCTCAACTCCTCCTCCTTTTGGCGCAAAGACTGCTTCACCTAATTCTAAGATTTTTTTTTGTGCTACAGAGTTTGCGTTCCTAACATCATGGTCTATAAAATATGTTATGTTAATGTTTTCTTCTTTATAATAAAATATGTTATGATGATATTATGATAATGTTATGATGATGATGGTCTGAATTCTATAGGTTATGATGATGATAAATCTTAAACAAAAAATAATAACTTGTTAAGAGTATTGTTCAAGATTCTTCATTTGAAGAATAGCATTTTAGAATTTCAAATTCATTTTATCAGAGTTAATAAAAACCATTATCCGCCTAATGTCAAAAAGTCACTCTTAGTAGAACAGAAGAAATATATTTTTATAGTTTAATTTATACTTAACTAGTTTGAGTTTCGAAGTCAGAAACGAAAATTTAGTTTGATTTTTGAATGTTATGAAATTGAGTCCTACAAAGAACGTTTCAGGGCCAATGCGAAATCATGATGTTTTAAAGTTCTTTATATACATCGTAATTGTGAATATTACTCTAATATGTGAAAAAAAAAAAAAATCCTCTTATTTTGTTTTGATCAGTAGATGAGTTGTATCAAAGTATGGCTACAAATTTGGTATGTGCTTAATCTATTTGTCAAAGATTTGATGCTTAAGTTTGCAACGGCTGTTCTGATGGGTAATGGTATATTCGAACATCGAGATCTGTTTTCTCCGCAAAAACCCGTACGTGCTTGCTTACTATTTGTTTGTATTTTCAGTGCGTGTGTTTAGGCAAGACGCAACGTCTTGGAACGTTTTGGAGTTCCTCTGCAGGGTCTATAGCTTGGTCAAGGGTGATTTCACAACGCCGATCATCGTATTTTTATAATCTACTAAATATGGAAGTAAAGGCATGAACGTCTTCACTCTCAAACGTTTTCAATTATGTACTGAGGTTTTCCGCCAGAGATATCTTCTGGTTCTATTGTATTTGTGGATAGACAAAACAAACTTCCTCTAACTCATTATGTTTGGTAGTTTGGCGAATTCGAAGCTCATATGTCTCACCTAGAGATGGCATTTTATACACACAAGACCTTCTTGACTATCGTAGATTCAAATTATAAGATCTTATCAATTGATAGAAATGTACAACAACAACAACAAAAGTTTCAGGTTTCGTGTACAAAAGCTATTGGCGATCACAAGTTCTAATCACAAGTGAAGATAAAATATTGCGTTTATTAATTAGTATTTGTAATATTACACATAAGACTTGTTTGGGGTCTCAGTAGCCAACTCTTTTTACAATTAAAAAAAAAATTGAAATAAGGGGAAACAGAAAGTCAGTCTCTATCTTATTTATTTACCAAACAAAAGAGAATGTGACTTTGTAGTTTTGTAGAAAACACATAATGTAATTTTTTGATGTTCTTCTAAAAATCTGTTTCTTGCTTCCATTATTTACTTTTTCAAGAACTTCATCTACCCTGCAAAATCTTTGATGTTCATACTCAAGTTTTCTTCTTGTTCTGCGATTCTTGGCTTCTCTCTAGAACTTTTCTGAACTACCAGTTTTAAGCTTCAAAATTCAAAAGCAGCATATAAACGAGGGAATTTTTAAATTTACATGTGAATATAAAATAGTCATATAGGCTGGCCCATCAATATTGACATTCCCAGAAACGAGGGAAATTTTTAATACAAAATTAATTGGAAAATAAGTAATTAGAAGTGTGAAGACTAATCAAACATGTCATCTCTAATGATCAATTAGATGATACTATGTTCGATTTGATTTCAAATTATGCATTTATACTTAAATTTTCATAATCAATTAAATTTTATACTTATACCTAAAAAGTTTGATAAAGTTTTACTGATAATGAAGCTCTTAAAAAAATATATTCTATTTGCGAACGTATCAAAACGTTTTTAAAGATTTTAGTAAACTTAGAAATACGAGAAAGGGATGTTTTTTACAATAAAATTGATTATAAACTAAGTGATCACTAATCAAACATATCATCTCTAACAATCAATGACACGGCACCATGTTCGATTTGTTTCACATTATGCAATTGGATTTAAGTTTTCATAATCAATTAAATAATATAGAATCTTCTTCTAAAAAGTTTTTTTAAGTTTTACTTATAATGAAGCTGAAAAACAGAATTAAATATTTTAGTAAAACTTGGAAATACGAGAGGAGGAGATTTTTACTATAAAGTTAATTAGAAACTAAGTGATCACAAGTGTGAAGACAAATCAAACATATCATCTCTAACGATCAATGACAGGACACCATTTCAATTTGTTTTCACATTATAAAATTACATTTAAGTTTTCATAATCAATAAAATAATATGGAATATCCCCCTAAAAATTTTGTTTAAGTTTTACTGATAATGAAGCTTTTAGAAAAACATTTTCTACTTGCAAACGTATCTAGAAACTCAGTGATCACAAGTGTGAAAAATAATCAAACATATCATCTCTAATTATCAATGACAAGACACCATGTTCGATTTGTTTTAACATTATGTGATTACATTTAAGTTTTCATAATTAATTAAATAATATGGAATCTCCGCCTAAATTCTTAGAAAAATAGGTCTAAATAAAAATTTTTTAAGATTTTAATAAAACATGGAAATATGAGAAAGAAAGATTTTTACTACAAAATTTATTAGAAACTAAGTGATCACAAGTGTAAAGACTAATAAAACATATTATCTCTAACGATCAATGACTGAACACAATGTTTGATTTGTTTTCACATTATGCAGTTTTCATAATCAATTACCCCCTAAAATCTTAGAAAAATATTTTCTATTTGCAAACGTGTCTAGATAAACGTTTTTAAAGATTTTAATAAAACATGAAAATATGAGAAGGAAATATTTTTACTACAAAATTGATTAGAAACTAAGTGATCACAAGTTTGAAGACTAATCAAATATACCATCTCTAACGATCAATGATTGGATACTATGTTCGATTTGTTTTCACATTATGCAATTACACTTAAGTTTTCATAATCAATTAAATAATATGAAATTTCCCCCTAAAAAACTTAGAAAAAATAGTTTCTATTTGCAAACGTGTCTAGATAAACGTTTTTAAAGATTTTAATAACATGAAAATACGAGAAGGGAAGATTTTTACTAAAAAATTGATTAGAAACTAAGTGATCACAAGTGTGAAGACTAATCAAACATACCATCTCTAACGATCAATGACTAGACACCATGTTCGATTTGTTTTCACATTATGCAATTACACTTAAGTTTTCATAATCAATTAAATAATATGGAAATCTCCCCTTAAAAATCTTAGAAAAATACTTTTTATTTGCAAACGTGTCTAGATAAACATTTTTAAAGATTTTAATAAAACATGAAAATACGAGAATGGAAGATTTTTACAAAAAAATTAATTAGAAACTAAGTTATCACAAGTGTGAAGACTAGTCAAACATACCATCTCTAACGATCAATAACTGGATACCATGTTGGATTTGTTTTCACATTATGCAATTACACTTAAGTTTTCATAATTAATTAAATAATATTGAATCTCCCCATAAAATCTTAAAAAATGTTTTTTATTTGTAAACGTGTCTAGATAAACGATTTTAAAGATTTTAATAAAACATGAAAATACGAGAAGGGAAGATTTTTACTACAAAATTGATTAGAAACTAAGTGATCACAAGTGTGAAGACTAATCAAACATACCATCTCTAACGATCAATGACTGGATACCATGTTCGATTTGTTTTCAAATTATGCAATTACATTTAAGTTTTCATAATCAATTAAATAATATGGAATCTTCCCCTAAAAATTTTAGAAAAATATTTTCTATTTGCAAACATGTCTAGAAAAAGGTTTTTATAGATTTTAATAAAACATAAAAATACGAGAAGGGAATATTTTTACTACAAAATTGATTAGAAACTAAGTGATCACAAGTGTGAAGACTAATCAAACATACCATCTCTAACGATCAAAGACTGGACACAATGTTGGATTTGGTTTCACATATGCAATTACACTTAAGTTTTTATAATCAATTAAATAATATGGAATCTCCCCCTAAAAATCTTAGAAAAATATTTTCTATTTGGAAACGTGTCTAGATAAACGTTTTTAATAAAACATGAAAATACGAGAAGAGAATATTTTTTACTACAAAATTGATTAGAAACTAACTGATCACAAGTGTGAAGAAAATCAAACATACCATCTCTAACGATCAATGACTGGACACCATGTTCGATTTATTTCACATTATGCAATTACACTCAAGTTTTCATAATCAATTAAATAATATGGAATCTCCCCCTAAAATCTTAAAAAATATTTTTTATTTGCAAACGTGTCTAGATAAACGATTTTAAAGATTTTAATAAAACATGAAAATACGAGAAGAGAAGATTTTTACTACAAAATTGATTAGAAACTAAGTGATCACAAGAGTGAAGACTAATCAAACATACCATCTCTAACGATCAATGACTGGACACCATGTTGGATTTCTTTTCACATTATGCAATTACACTTAAGTTTTCATAATCAATTAAATAATATGGAATCTCCCCCTAAAATCTTAAAAAATATTTTTTATTTGCAAACGTGTCTAGATAAACGATTTTAAAGATTTTAATAAAACATGAAAATACGAGAAGAGAAGATTTTTACTACAAAATTGATTAGAAACTAAGTGATCACAAGAGTGAAGACTAATCAAACATACCATCTCTAACGATCAATGACTGGACACCATGTTGGATTTCTTTTCACATTATGCAATTACACTTAAGTTTTCATAATCAATTAAATAATATGGAATCTTCCCCTAAAAAACTTAGAATAGAAAAATATTTTCTATTTGCAAACGTGTCTAAATAAACGTTTTTAAAGATTTTAATAAAACATGAAAATACGAGAAGGGAAGATTTTTACTATAAAATTGATTAGAAACTAAGTGATCACAAGTGTGAAGACTAATGAAACATACTATCTCTAACGATCAATGACTGGACACCATGTTCGATTTATTTTCACATTATGCAATTACACTTAAGTTTTCATAATCAATTAAATAATAAGGAATCTCCCCCTAAAATCTTAAAAATTATTTTTATTTGCAAACGTGATAAATGATTTTAAAGATTTTAATAAAACATGAAAATACGAGAAGGGAAGATTTTTACTACAAAATTGATTAGAAACTAAGTGATCACAAGTGTGAAGACTAATCAAACATACCATCTCTAACGATCAATGACTGGACACCATGTTCGATTTGTTATCACATTATGCAATTACACTTAAGTTTTCATAATCAATTAAATAATATGGAATCTCCCCCTAAAAAACTTAGAAAAATATTTTCTATTTGCAAACGTGTCTATATAAACGTTTTTAAATATTTTAATAAAACATGAAAATACGAGAAGGGAAGATTTTTACTACAAAATTGATTAGAAACTAAGTGATCACAAGTGTAAAGACTAATCATACATACCATCTCTAACGATCAATGACTGGACACCATGTACGATTTGTTTTCACATTATGCAATAGTTTTCATAATCAATTAAATAATATGGAATCTCCCTCTAAAAATTTTTTCTAAGTTTTACTAGTAATGAACCCTTTAAAACAATATAAGAGTTTAGAGAAACATTATTATCTTCTATAAAACAAACGGTGTTTTCTTCTATAAGCATAGACATAATTAGTTTTAAAAATTAAAAGGCTTGAGAATCATTGGTTCAAATGCGAAGTTATACATCATAAAGAGGGTGATATATAAGATACATACCTGAGTGTTGCTTTTCTGATTAAATTTTGCTCATTATACTTTACCAGCTTCACAAAGAACCATCAAAATATTGCTAACAAAGCGCAAATTCCGACTAGCACAAAAAAAAAGAAGAAAATTACTTTATTTTAAAACACATAATACAACTTTGCGATTTATGTTTCTCAGAACAAACAAACCAAAAACTTGTGACTAATGTAGTGTTCAATCTAAGACAATCTTGATAATTGGTTGTGTAATTAATGTCTACACGTACTTCGACGATAGTCAAAACTGATAATTGTTTTGTTTCTTTAATGGCAATAACACTCACTAAGCTCTTCATCAAACGCTGACCTGAAAAAGTTTGTTAAGATTTCAAGAAGATCAACTATAACCCAAAAATTCCGAGAAGCACACAAAAAAAAAACAACAACAGATGATAAACAAAACATTATATCAAAATGTTCCATAGAAAAGATTCAATCGTATCATTAATGCGAACAAAAATCATAAAATTGTACATTTTCTCATGATAATTGGTAAAAAACTGATCGGTTTTGTCTGCCCAAGGTTTATGTTACTTTTCTGCATCTGAATTAAAAAATTAAAGAAAAAATCAGACAAAATCTAATCAAAACCCAAAGTTCGCATTACGTTTCCGTCTCTAAACTTTGTTCTATATATGAATTTCAAACCGTTGATTTTCGGAACGAGGTTTAAGTAAGCATGATTTCTTTATTTCTATCTCAATTGCGTCTAATTATTATCACAGGGCAATAACTTTTTCCAGTAATACAACTATAACCGAACAAACATCAGATTAAGAGAACAAAAAAAAAAGCGATTCAATTGTAGAAAACAGCATCGACGAAGATGAATCACACAAAATCGATTTGAGAAAACAACAAAATCAAAATCTAAAAAGCAATTTCTGATTCAAAAGTGTTACCCGTTCACGGAAGGAGAGAAGAAGTTTCAGAGGATGCTCGCTTCTCTTCAAACGGCTAGTTTTTTTTTTTTTTTGTTAGCTCGATAAATGATAATGCTTTTGCGTTAAATCAAATATTTATAAATTTTGTGAACAAAAAAAATTGAAAAGCCCAAAACAAAAAAGCCCATTTCAAAAATAAAACGTTCAAATTTCAGCTTTCGCACACACATCATTCAGAAACCGGTTTGACAAAATGTAAAACCGAAAATTTGAAAAAAATTACAAAATGTGTTTGTTTTTTTTTTCTTTTAAGGTCTTTGATTAAGACTCATCGCCAAGAACAAAATTAATCTTCGTTGAAAGGATACTCCTTGAAATTGAAGAATATCTTCTTCAAATAATTTTTAATTTGATATCGGTTTATTCAATGTTTGACCTAATTATCAATTTCGTTTCCAAATTCTGATTGCTTCTTGCTTAATTATGTCTGAATGTCTCAGGAGGAAGTGAACCATGTGCGAAGCGAGTTGTCTTCTTCAGATGAAGATGATTCAGTAGACAATCATGAAAACTAAGCACTGAAGCACAAAACAAGAAACTGATAAGCTTGTCCATTCATTCTTGGTAATTAAAAAAAAAAAAAGATTTGATTTTTTAACTATTGTTACATAAATGCTTAATCTGATCCATGCAGCAACGAATGCTACGAGCGATTAGCATACTATGGAATCGCCAAGAATCTGATCACTTATTACACTAGTGAATCGCACGAGTCCAATGTTTCTGCAGATAGGCAAGTCGTGATTTGGAGCTGTAATAGCTGATTCTTACTGGGGACTATACTGGACAATTGTAAGAGTGAAAAGACCAAATGAGTTTGGAAAAATCGCATTTTTGTTTTTCGGAAATTGCATAATTAGTCTAGCTTTCATGTTAGAGAATGGCTTGGTAAGATGATATTAACAAAAGGGAAATTGTTCATATTATATTATACAAATAGAGGTCAAAAAGTGAAACTTTAATTTCTAAACAAATATGTTAAATAAAATAGAGGATGCATCACAATTTCTTGTATTATTATCCAGAAAGACTAAAATTTTAAAATCCTAAGAAAATTTTCAGTGAACTAAAGTGAATGCAAAAGAGATATATTGTTGGTTTTGCATAGTATTATTAATATACGAGAAGACTTGAGCATGATCACGAATTGCTCAATTGCCAATGCTGCCTCCCGCATTGGTGTAGGAATAGCCGTAACCGTATTCATTTCCCCTGGCACCATCGGGACCCGCTGCAGCATCGCCACCAGCTCGACCGTAAGCGGTACTGCTAGAATAAGCGCTTGCGTTGGGACCATCCACAGTGACAGATCCATAGGTACTTTCATAGGTACTTCCAGTTGCACCAGAACGGGTTCCGCCGGGACCCTCTAGCAGCATTAGCATTGGCATATTTCCTATTGGTGGCACTACTTGTAACAGTAACCCTAAGCTCAGTTTCAATGTCGTTGGTAGCGGCAGTTTTTACAATAGAGATCCCTAATTTGGTGTCTTTGGACACTATACCTACTCCATTCTCAACTCCTCCTCCTTTTGGCGCAAAGACTGCTTCACCTAATTCTAAGATTTTTCTAAGATTTTTTTTTTGTGCTACAGAGTTTGCGTTCCTAACATCATGGTCTATAAAATATGTTATGTTATGTTAATGTTTTCTTCTTTATAATAAAATATGTTATGATGATATTATGATAATGTTATGATGATGATGGTCTGAATTCTATAGGTTATGATGACGATAAATCTTAAACAAAAAATAATAACTTGTTAAGAGTATTGTTCAAGATTCTTCATTTGAAGAATAGCATTTTAGAATTTCAAATTCATTTTATCAGAGTTAATAAAAACCATTATCCGCCTAATGTCAAAAAGACACTCTTAGTAGAACAGAAGAAATATATTTTTATAGTTTAATTTATACTTAACTAGTTTGAGTTTCGAAGTCAGAAACGAAAATTTAGTTTGATTTTTGAATGTTATGAAATTGAATCCTACAAAGAACGTTTCAGGGCCAATGCGAAATCATGATGTTTTAAAGTTCTTTATATACATCGTAATTGTGAATATTACTCTAATATGTGAAAAAAAAATCCTCTTATTTTGTTTTGATCAGTAGATGAGTTGTATCAAAGTATGGCTACAAATTTGGTATGTGCTTAATCTATTTGTCAAAGATTTGATGCTTAAGTTTGCAACGGCTGTTCTGATGGGTAATGGTATATTCGAACATCGAGATCTGTTTTCTCCGCAAAAACCCGTACGTGCTTGCTTACTATTTGTTTGTATTTTCAGTGCGTGTGTTTAGGCAAGACGCAACGTCTTGGAACGTTTTGGAGTTCCTCTGCAGGGTCTATAGCTTGGTCAAGGGTGATTTCACAACGCCGATCATCGTATTTTTATAATCTACTAAATATGGAAGTAAAGGCATGAACGTCTTCACTCTCAAACGTTTTCAATTATGTACTGAGGTTTTCCGCCAGAGATATCTTCTGGTTCTATTGTATTTGTGGATAGACAAAACAAACTTCCTCTAACTCATTATGTTTGGTAGTTTGGCGAATTCGAAGCTCATATGTCTCACCTAGAGATGGCATTTTATACACACAAGACCTTCTTGACTATCGTAGATTCAAATTATAAGATCTTATCAATTGATAGAAATGTACAACAACAACAACAAAAGTTTCAGGTTTCGTGTACAAAAGCTATTGGCGATCACAAGTTCTAATCACAAGTGAAGATAAAATATTGCGTTTATTAATTAGTATTTGTAATATTACACATAAGACTTGTTTGGGGTCTCAGTAGCCAACTCTTTTTACAATTAAAAAAAAAATTGAAATAAGGGGAAACAGAAAGTCAGTCTCTATCTTATTTATTTACCATACAAAAGAGAATGTGACTTTGTAGTTTTGTAGAGAACACATAATGTAATTTTTTGATGTTCTTCTAAAAATCTGTTTCTTGCTTCCATTATTTACTTTTTCAAGAACTTCATCTACCCTGCAAAATCTTTGATGTTCATACTCAAGTTTTCTTCTTGTTCTGCGATTCTTGGCTTCTCTCTAGAACTTTTCTGAACTACAAGTTTTAAGCTTCAAAATTCAAAAGCAGCATATAAACGAGGGAATTTTTAAATTTACATGTGAATATAAAATAGTCATATAGGCCCCATCAATATTGACATTCCCATAAACGAGGGAAATTTTTAATACAAAATTAATTGGAAAGTAAGTAATTAGAAGTGTGAAGACTAATCAAACATGTCCTCTCTAAATCAATTACATGATACTATGTTCGATTTGATTTCAAATTATGCATTTATATTTAAATTTTCATAATCAATTAAATTTTATACTTATACTAAAAAGTTTGATAAAGTTTTACTGATAATGAAGCTCTTAAAAAAATATTTTCTATTTGCGAACGTATCTAGAAAAACATTTTTAAAGATTTTAATAAAACTTAGAAATACGAGAGAGGGATGTTTTTTACAATAAAATTGATTATAAACTAAGTGATCACTAATCAAATTTGTTTTCACATTATGCAATTACACTTAAGTTTTCATAATCAATTAAATAATATCGAAATCTCCCCCTAAAAATCTTAGATAAACGTTTGCAAACGTTTTTAAAGATTTTAATAAAACATGAAAATACGAGAATGGAAGATTTTTACAAAAAAATTGATTAAAAACTAAGTTATCACGAGTGTGAAGACTAGTCAAACATACCATCTCTAACGATCAATAACTGGACACCATGTTGGATTTGTTTTCACATTATGCAATTACACTTAAGTTTTCATAATTAATTAAATAATATTGAATCTCCCCCTAAAATCTTAAAAAATGTTTTTTATTTGTAAACGTGTCTAGATAAACGATTTTAAAGATTTTAATAAAACATGAAAAAATACGAGAAGGGAAGATTTTTACTACAAAATTGAATAGAAACTAAGTGATCACAAGTGTGAAGACTAATCAAACATACCATTTCTAACGATCAATGACTGGACACCATGTTCGATTTGTTTTCACATTATGCAATTACATTTAAGTTTTCATAATCAATTAAATAATATGGAATCTTCCCCTAAAAATTTTAGAAAAATATTTTCTATTTGCAAACGTGTCTAGATAAAGGTTTTTATAGATTTTAATAAAACATGAAAATACGAGAAGGGAATATTTTTACTACAAAATTGATTAGAAACTAAGTGATCACAAGTGTGAAGACTAATCAAACATACCATCTCTAACGATCAATGACTGGACACCATGTTGGATTTGGTTTCACATTATGCAATTACACTTAAGTTTTTATAATCAATTAAATAATATGGAATCTCCCCCTAAAAATCTTAGAGAAATATTTTCTATTTGCAAACGTGTCTAGATAAACGTTTTTAATAAAACATGAAAATACGAGAAGAGAAGATTTTTTTACTACAAAATTGATTAGAAACTAACTGATCACAAGTGTCAAGAATAATCAAACATATCATCTCTAACGATCAATGATTGGACACCATGTTCGATTTATTTTCACATTATGCAATTACACTCAAGTTTTCATAATCAATTAAATAATATGGAATCTCCCCCTAAAATCTTAAAAAATATTTTTTATTTGTAAACGTGTCTAGATAAACGATTTTAAAGATTTTAATAAAACATGAAAATACGAGAAGAAAATATTTTTACTACAAAATTGATTAGAAACTAAGTGATCACAAGAGTGAAGACTAATCAAACATACCATCTCTAATGATCAATGATTGGACACCATGTTGGATTTGTTTTCACATTATGCAATTACACTTAAGTTTTCATAATCAATTAAATAATATGGAATCTTCCCCTAAAAATCTTAAAAAAATATTTTCTATTTGCAAACGTGTCTAAATAAACGTTTTTAAAAATTTTAATAAAACATGAAAATACGAGAAGAAAAGATTTTTACTACAAAATTGATTAGAAACTAAGTGATCACAAGTGTGAAGACTAATCAAACATACCATCTCTAACGATCAATGACTGGACACCATGTTCGATTTGTTTTCAGATTATGCAATTACACTTAAGTTTTCATAATCAATTAAATAATAAGGAATCTCCCCCTAAAATCTTAAAAATTATTTTTATTTGTAAACGTGTGTAGATAAACGATTTTAATAAAACATGAAAATACGAGAAGGGAAGATTTTTACTACAAAATTGATTAGAAACTAAGTGATCACAAGTGTGAAGACTAATCAAACATACCATCTCTAACGATATATGACTAGACACCATATTCGATTTGTTTTCACATTATGCAATTACACTTAAGTTTTCATAATCAATTAAATAATATAGAATCTTCCCCTAAAAATCTTAGGAAAATATTTTCTATTTGCAAACATGTCTAGATAAACGTTTTTAAATATTTTAATAAAACATGAAAATACGAGAAGGGAAGATTTTTACTACAAAATTGATTAGAAACTAAGTGATCACAAGTCTGAAGACTAATCAAACATACCATCTCTAACGATCATAATCAATTAAATAATATGAAA
The DNA here is from genome assembly GCA_039880935.1 of Streptanthus diversifolius. Classification (NCBI taxonomy): domain Eukaryota; kingdom Viridiplantae; phylum Streptophyta; class Magnoliopsida; order Brassicales; family Brassicaceae; genus Streptanthus; species Streptanthus diversifolius. Next base: position 1,153,513 of record JAXGFM010000007.1, read on the forward strand.
TCTCCCCCTAAACATCTTAGAAAATATTTTCTATTTGAAAATGTGTCTAGATAAACGTTTTTAAAGATTATAATAAAACATGAAAATACGAGAAAGGAAGATTTTTACTACAAAATTGATTAGAAACTAAGTGATCACAAGTGTGAAGACTAATGAAGTAATCGCAAGAGCGATAGAAAGGGCAAAGGAATGGCGACCCATAATCTTGGAGTGACTAGTAAAGCTTCCCGAGCTGAACAACTGGTAAGAAAGAAAATTAAATTTAATATTTATCAATTAATTAATTTATTAAATTAAATTTTTTTTTTTAAGTTTCATTTGGAGGGACAACCCCCTGCTCTAATCCGTCTGATTGAAGATGCTCACACCAACCGGAAAACTGGTCAAATTGATGATCCAGTTGGTCGGGAGATCTCACAAAAAGTGAGAAGTTTTGGGGAGGAGTTTCTGCAAACTCAGCCAACACAAGAAGATGGAACTCCTCTGTATACAAAAGTTCCATTAGATAAATTGAATGGGATTGCTTATGAGGTTAGTCAATTTTAAAATAAAAAAAAATTATTGAATTTATTTACAATAGTAATTTTAAATTTTTTTAAAGGTAATTCCGAAGACCAAAGGTAATTCCGAAGACCAAAGGTTGTCTCTACGGGTTGCCCAAAGACTGTTCAGCTTCATTTTCCTCATCATTTCCATCTTACAGCGATTTCGGAAGAGCGGAACTTCAAGAAGAAAACCGCGAGCTTCGAGAGAGGCTTAAGACGCTCGAGCAACAAAGACAAGAAGATATGGAGTGCCTACGGTTAATGGAAGAGAGGATGAACGCATTCTTCAGTTCTTACAACACTCCTCCTTAGTTTTTTTATTTATTTTTTGTATGTTTATTTTATGTAAAATATTTCTAATAATAAAAATTTTAGTTTTATTCATATTTAGTTTTACAAATTTAAATTAAAATTTTTTTGAAAAAATTCGAAATTATTTAAAAAAATACGGAATTTTTATTTTATAAAATAAAATAATTATAAAATAAAATTTTCCAACAGATTATTGACGGTTAAAATCCCGACGGTTTTCCAACAGACTTTTAACCGACGGATTACTGACGGAGTGTTTTCGACGGATTTCCGACCGAATATTTCAGACGGATTTACGACGGAATATTTCCGACGGCTACCCGATGCACGATTTCCGAAGGCTATCCGACGGTTCCCTCCTTCAGTAGTTTCTCAGAAATCCGTCTATACATTTTACAAATTTCCGACGGCCAATTTTCAGACGGATTTCCGACGGAAATGGTTTTTCGACGGGTTTCCGACGGTTTCCTTTATCCGTCGTTAATCCGTCGGAATCGAGCGACGGATTTCCGACGGCTTTTAAATTTCCGACGCTTTGTTTCAGACGGCCAGTTTTGATTACTAACTCGTCGGAAAACCTTGTTTCCGACGGCTTATCGACGGAAATGGTCGTCTGAAACAAGATGTTTTCTTGTAGTGGTAATTTCGCCTTCAGATATTTCGCAAATATTATATCTGAAACCTTCTTCTAGGTTTAGAGGTGACAAGATATTGTTACCATTATACCAAATTTGGTAATTAAAACTAGTTATGAGGTTTCTTGTATGAAAGTTGATGAGGAGACAAGAGTTCTACTACATGAACCGTCTTTTAATCCACTCAAAGTTGATGAGGAAACATTAGCGTTTGATGTATTAATTATGTCTAGCTTCTGAGGAGATAAGGTCACGTAACCAGAGAGGACAATCACGAGAGATGTAGGATTGATATCGATGATCTCTAGCTAGTGACAATGCTAGCAATTTCCATTCCCAATTAATATAGTGTAATATGAGAAATCCCATTAACAAAATAAAAAATGAACATAGTACGTAGTTAATCCAAAAAGATGTACTATTTTAAGATCTCATTTCGTATGAGTTAAGACAATCATCGGTGTCAGAAAAAAAAAAAAAGTCTAAAACGAAATTAATAGTCTTAAGTTGTATAGATTTTCTCACGATACCGGAATACTCTTACGTTGGACAAATAACTAATTAAATATTTGATAGTCACATAAATCGCAGGTGTTTAGATGGCACCAATAACTTGACATCTTGGTATATAAGACTATTAGTTATGAGTTAAAACATTAACTAATGCATTGAAGCATGTATTTATCTTGTAAGAAATGCACACGTTTCGTGAAAAGTACATGCATGTGTGTATATATAGTAGCTCAATTGTGGGAGCAAGACGACACAACTCACCACGAAGAAGAAAAAGAAAAACAATCAATCCTTTTTAACAAGAAAAAATCGAAGATGAATGCCACGAAATTTGTTGTGCTTCTGATCTTTGTTGGAGTTGTGTGTGCCAATGTTGGCGCGAGGCAGCTTGAAGGAGTGTCCAAAGAGAACAAAGTAGGCATCTCTATCTCGAAAACAGCCACTACCAAAGGCATTGGAGCTCAGCTTAACAGCGTTACTGCCTCAACAAGTGCTTACAATGAAGAATATTCCAATGCTGATGCAGCTGCGGGTCCCGGCGGTCCCAGCTCTGATGCATCTGGAAGTGTCTTTAAATATACCGATGGATATGTCACTGCAGAAGGTCCCAACGCAAACGCTAATTCTGCCAGTAGCGCAAGCGGTTATACCAATTCTAATGCTGCAGCGGGTCCCAATGGTGCTACGGGTGATGCAAACGCTCAAGGATATGCATACAGCAGTGTGGGTGGCTCCACCACCACCCCTTGAGCGATTAGTGATCATGCTCAAGTCTCTGCATTAATATATAATACTCTACATACCCAACACAATCTCTTTTGTATTCATAAATAAAACTAGAGATTGTCACCTTTATTAATTATGATATAATATTTATTTGTAATGTCTACTGTATATGATATATATACATTAATTACGACCTATGTAATCTCTGCGAATAATCTTATTACATAAGTTGATGTTCTAAAGTAATTAATTAACATAATCATATACATGTAAAGTCAATCGATTCAATGCATATAAATATCTGTTTTCTAGTTAAACAAAAAGAAACAAATCATGTAAGCTTATGCTTGATAAATTTTAATATTAATTAAAAGCATGTATAGGTTTATCAGCTATATTTACAGTAATTTTAGTATCTAGCTACATTAATTTTACATTTTAAAAGAATTTTTACCCCTAACAAAAATTTACTATTTAGCTACTTTACTTTTAAATATGTATGTGTACAATTGATTTGATATTATAGAGAGAGAGGTTTAACCCCGCTTGTTGCCGATAACAAACATCCTTTATGTGATTTGCTAGTAGTATCGATCGAATACTACGTATTACCAATTAATTTTGTATTCGAAGATATGTATAATCAAGCATAAAAGTTATCTATATCACATATCTTTTAAGTTAGATATGTGATAGATAACTTTGCAACATAAACCTGCTTATTTAGCAACACAACAAAAGAAAACGAGGTCCAACAACACAACACAACAAAATATGACTACACATAGTTCTTATCTCTTAAAAAAAAAAAAGAGGTCCAACACATCTTGTCGTAGCTTAACTTAATCTTTGTAGTTTTGTCCTGTAATAATTGGCGTTTGCAATAATAATAATTTTTAATAGTGAAAGTTTTAGGTGATGTTATTTTTTTTTGTCCGTAGTATTTTTTTAATATCATTTTTAATATTATGAAATGCTGAATTTAAACTCTAGATATATGTGATAAATTTCAAAAATAGTCATCATTATATATTTTTATAATAATGTTAAATATGTGACTTTTCCTGATAATTTTATTATTTTCTATTCTCCAACAAAATTTTAAGTTGTTTTTTTTTACAAATTTTTCTTTAACTTCCAGAAAATACAGATCAAACTATCACATCTAAATCAATCCATAATATAACTTTTGGTTGTATATAGATTTTATAATCTATGTAAGAATGCATATGTTATCAAAACTACGTAGTTTGCTTTTTCTACTTACCAAAACTACGTAGTTTGCTTTTATCTAGAAAAAAATGTTATTGCAATCGTAAGAATTGAACTCTTGAATTATTATGTTTTACTAATTTTGGAGTTCAGATTTGATCTCGGATTCAGAAAATTTATCTTTAAAAGTTTGAAAACTGAAACTTTATGATGAAACTCCTCCTATTTTATTTAAAATCATGGGGGTGAGAGTTATACCATTTGATTTGAAATCTTAAAAGATTTCTAAAAAAGCAATATGATACTCCTAGCCAAAATCTACCATTGATGATTTTCAAGAGCTTTCTTATGTCCAAATTGGTGTTGGAAACATAACTCGACGTCAAATCTCGTTCCAACTATGAACTATTCAAAGTTATGTGGTTAAGTTCAATCTCAACAAATGAATTCAGTGTTATTTGGTTCCTGATATTACTGCTGATTGTTTTGAATGTGATAGCGTTATATATAATTAATATATATAGCATGCTACAATGTGAATTAGAATGAAAACAAATTATGAAATATATTCGTATATGATAAACTATAAATATATATCATGAACGAACTTATCTCAGAAACCTACTATATTACTTTTTTCTTTACTTTTTCCATCTCTCATATGTTTCTTTTGATGGCTTAATGACTTCATTGTCAGTATAGTGATCTTATCGTTGTACAGAAGAAAGTCATGAGTGATTTCAGATCTATTACATAGATCAATGTTGATGGAGGTAAAAACTCGATGGAATTAAATATCTATATTGATAGGACAAGTGAATGCGTTTTAATCAATATTTTAAATAAATTTAAAGTAAAAACTATAATTTAATATTTAATCAATTTGAAAACTTTTTGAAATTTTTGGTAAAGGTTCATAGAGATTAAAACAGTCTTATCGGATTGATGATTTAGTAGGATTAGTAGGTTTTAATATTTGGTATTATTTAAATGAATTTTGAAGATTTGAGGATTTTGATAGGGATTAAAAGGTGTGGTTTTGATAGGATTTTGAAGATTTTGGTAGGTTTTAGATTGAATATTTTGGTAAAATTTATTAATATATATAAAATTTTATTTGTGATTTGGTAACATTTTTTTTGCTTTAACTAGAAACTTTCTAAGAGATTTTTGTTAATAATTTTAATATCTAATAAATATTAGTTTTCATTTGAAAATATATATTTTTTCCTTACAATGATTTCAAACATTTTTGATTTTTTTTTGTTAATATTGAAACTAAAAAATTGAAATTTTTTTAAAAACCTTCTAATACAATCATAAAAGGTGATATTTCTATTCATTAACTTTTAATTAAAAATTATCTCAAATCTGATGAAATCATAATTGTTAAATTTTATTGATGAAATCTTTATTTTCTAACAAAAGAGATTTGAAAGAATTTTTTATAAATAATTCATCCAAAAAGTCAAGATTTTAAAAAGATTTTACAAACACTAAATTCAATAAGTTTGGATTTAGTAGTATTTTAAAAAATATTAGATAAAATAAAAGACAATTTAAAAAAAAAAAAATCCTACCAAATAATCAATCTAATTATCTCCTCTAACATAAAAGTTGAAAGAAAAAATATCGAATGTACAGATATGTGGCACTGTATATGAGGGTATTATAGTTATTTGATAAGCATTTACGACACTTTTAAATCTACGAAATTACCATCGATTCGGTCAGTTAAATATTTGTGAAGCACTACAACTGTTCTATATTGTTTTTTCTGGTTTTTTCTAGCAAGATTTCATATTGTTGGTTTCTACAGCGTCATCATGTTGTGTATTAAGCTGTGTCAGCTCCTGTGTCAATAGCTTCTCAACTCCTTAGATGTTCAACTGATCTTGTTCTCTGATCTTGTGTAAAAACTCAGCCACAAATACACTTTCAATAATCCATTAATTTGTACGATTATTCATCGTGAACTTTCGTTGCACAACTAATTCATGGCTATGTTGCAATGGTTGAATGACAATAATTAACAAGAATAAAAAAATATCCATGGAACTATGTCCTTCCTATTACGTGTATTTGTCATTTACGTTTTTTTGTTTTATTTTATATCAAACGAGGTTCTATTTGTATATTTGGTAATCAATCACCATGATTACACATACATATATAATATTCAAGATAATTAACTATTGGACTTATTTTATTTAGAAATATACGTTCCACATAAAGAGTAGCATTTCATAATAATTAAAGGTGACAATCTCTCTAGTTTATTTATGAAGTCAAAGGAGATTGTGAATTTGTAGAGTATTAATAGGTATGAGCAATGAGTATGATCACAGCTCATGCTCAAGGGACGGTGCCACCACCTACATAGCTACTGGCACTTCCCGAAGCAAATCCAGAGGCGGTGGCACCACCGGGTCCGTGAATGTTAGTTCCCATATAAGCAGGAAGCGCAACACCAATGCCGTCTGCAGTTTCGGGAATAGAGATGCCTGATTTGGTTTCTTGGGACACTGCTTCAAGCTGCCTGGCGCAAACATTGGCACACACAACTCCGATGAAGAGAAGCACAACAAACTTTGTGGTATTCATCTTTTCAATCCTTTTTTTATTAATATATGTTCTATTTAAGATGTGTTTGTGTTTGTGGTGAGCTGTGGTGTGTTCTTCCCACGTCATAGCCTCTATATATACACACCCGATACAACATGTATTTATTAGGATACGTGTGCATTTCTAACAAGAAAAAAATGCATATTTAAATGCATTATTAAATTACAGCTAATAGTCTTACCGATATGTCAAACTGTGGTATATATTTTTTATAGTCTCCCAAATTGTTAAAAAAAAAAAGTTGGTGGTTTATAGTATTTTTGAAAATTGAATGTTAGAATTCATATTATACATCGCCTATGAATATGATAATGTAATATTCTGAGTTTTGACCGGTGCTAAACACATAATCTTATGCAGAATTATTTATAACTGAATGGAAAATTTGGTCGTTGAAAGGTCACTCTCATGTGGCATATTTATCAGCCTTGACGTCAAGATGGGAGAGACAATAGGAGAGACGTTAAATGCTCTGGCCTTAACCGAGACATTTATCTTTTGTATTGATGTAATCTTCTTCAACGAAGGTTATGAAAACTTATAGGTTATGGCACAACAACAACAAAATTGTGCGGATAGGCATGGAAACGAGCACAACTCCGTAACTATTTTGTTTTTAGTCACGGGATGAACATTATGTGTATGGATGGAGAAGTATGTGTGCATTAAAAGGGCTGATGAATAAGGAAGTGAGACGTCGTATTATTGGATCGGGACACGAAACCCTTGTGTGAAAGGATAAATGAATATATGGCAGCGATCTAAAAACCGGTTACAAGCTTTTTTGCCAATAATTAATCCATTGATAAAAGTTTCTGATTTAATTGATCATATGACTAATTCATGGGATTGGAAAGGTAATTTCGCCTTCAAATATTTAGCAAATATTATATCTGAAACCTTCTTCTAGGTTTAGAGGTGACAAGATATTGAATTTCCAATGGACGATTCCGACGGACAAAAATTCGTCGGGAAATTCCTCAAAAACCGAGGGAAAACCGACGGATAAAACCGACGGTATTCTGAGGGACAAATTATGACGGATTTCCGACGATTTTACATTAGATTAAGGCGTTGTCGGAAATCCGTCGGAAACTAGCCGTCGGAAATCCCTCGGTAAAAAGTTTTCCGGCAATCCGTCGTAAATCCGTCACTAACTTCTGACGGATTTGTAACGGAATACATAAAATTAAGTTCCATCGGATATCCGTCGGAAATTAACGACGGATATCCGACGGATTCCGTCGACGAGGATTTTACACATTTAAAAAATAAGTGCGTAACCGCCGGGTAGGTACATTCCGATGGCTTTCCGACGTTTATCTGATCATGCTTTCCGACGGATAAATGACGGATTTCCGACGGACATTTTACTATATATATGATCGCACGCCTTCAGTTCATTTCACATTTTTACAAACACTTATAAGTTCTCTAAAATGAGTAGATATTTTCGTTCTTGGATGGACGAACCAATGATGGATGAGGAGTCCAACCTATTGAGAGATGATTATGCTCGAGGTATATGCGAGTTTATGGATCTGGTCGGGAGAAATCAACATGGCAAAAGAAGTGGTAAGATCAAATGTCCATGTTCTATTTGCGAGAATAATATAAGTGTTAAGATTGAGTTAGTCTGGAATCATTTATACCAAAATGGATTTACTGCGGGTTACAAGATTTGGTATTTACATGGTGAAAAAAACTTTGAATATGGTAGTAGTAGTGCACAAGGTTTTCCACATGGTATTGAAGAAAATAGAAATGAGGAAGATGTAGTGGTTGGTACGGTTCAAATGGTGCATGATGCATTTAGAGAAAACGTTAACCCGTCTGGCGATGAGAGGTGTCGGGTTGAGGAATCTAATTTAGATGCGTAAAATTTTTTTAATATGTTAGACGCAGCTAACCAACCACTATATAGCGGATGTAAAGAATGTCATTCACCGTTATCATCAGCTAGTAGGATGATGAATATTAAAACAAATTATAATTTATCTGAAGATTGTGTTGATGCTTTTGCTGATTTTGTGAAAGATATCTTACCGGAAGATAATCTTTCACCAGCATCATACTATGAGATTCAGAAACTTGTCGCCGGTTTAGGTTTGCCCTATCAAATGATAGATGTGTGCATTGCAAATTGCATGATATATTGGCGAGAAGATGAAAACCGCAAAACGTGTAGATTTTGTCGTCATCCGCGGTTTCAGGAGTCTAGTGGTAGAGCTTCCATTCCATTTAAACGTATGTGGTATCTACCTTTACAAGATAGGTTGAAACGGCTCTATCAATCTCAACGAACCGCAAAAGCAATGAGATGGCATGCAGAGCATCGTCAAGACGCTGAGATGATTACACATCCTTCAGATGCAGAAGCGTAGAAACATTTTCAATCGGTCTATCCTGATTTTGCTTATGAGCATCGCAATGTGTACCTTGGGTTATGTACTGATGGTTTCAACCCATTTGGAAATCATGGACGACAATATTCCTTGTGGCCAGTAATTATAACACCTTACAATTTGCCACCAACTATGTGCATGCGTAGAGAATTTTTGTTTTTGTCCATTCTAGTTCCCGGACCAGATCATCCAAGAAGGTCACTGGATATTTTTTTGCAACCATTGATCTATGAGTTGCAAAATTTTATGGGAACAAGGTGTTGAAGCTTTTGATGTGGCAACCAGCCAAAACTTTAACATGCGTGCGGTTTTGATGTGGACAATAAGTGATTTTCCTGCTTATGGTATGTTATCTGGCTGGACAACACATGGAAGAATATCGTGTCCTTATTGCCAAGACAGTACCGATGCGTTTCAGTTACACCATGGGAGGAAGACAACGTGGTTTGATTGCCATCGAAGGTTTTTACCAGCTGGTCATCCCTATCGTCGGTCCAAAACACTTTTTAGAAAGAACAAGCAAATATTTGATGGTCCACCTCTTGAGGTTACTGGTCGTCTTATACTTGAACAGCTTAGGGATTTTGGTGCTGACAGAACTCGTTCTTGTGGAGGTAATGGTCATGAGCCTGTTGATGGTGTTGGGATTTGCCTTATTGGGAAAACCATATTTTGAGGCATTGTCTTGATGTTATGCATGTGGAGAAAAACTTCTTTGACAACATAATGAACACGGTATTGAACGTCAAAGGCAAGACAAAAGACAATTTGAAGTCGAGGTTAGACTTGCCATTGATTTGTTCTCGTAAATCTCTACACGTGAAGACGAATGGAAGGTGTCCCATGCCTGCGTTTCGCTTGGATTCCAACCAAAAAGTCGCATTTTTGAAATGGATTCAAGATGATGTTAAATTTACTGATGGATACGCATCCAACTTACGTAACTGTGTTGATCTCGTTGCCAGAAAATTAAAGAAGATAGTAGAAGCAAACCAACATCGGACTATGGTGTTTCAGCAAAATCGGGTGATCTAGTGTATTACGGTGTTTTGAATGAGATATTGATTGTCCGATATGCAGGCATGTTAGACTGATTTCCGACGGGGTCAACTAGTCGGGGTTTATGTTTCCGACTGATTTCCGACGGGGTCAACTAGTCGTTGGAAATCCGTCGGAAAATGAGACGACATTTATAAGCGTCCAACGGATTTCCGACGACTGGTTGACCCCGTCGGAAATCCGTCGGTTTAGTGTAGTTATCGGGACATTGCACTTTCGTAATTATCGCGAACAAGTAACCGACGGATTTCCGACAGGTTCAACAAGTCGTCGGAAATCTGTCAGAAAATATCTTCCATAAACATGTTTCCGACGGATTTCCGATGACTGGTTGAATCCGTCGGAAATCCGTCGGAAAACTGGACATAAAAATGACGGAATTCCGAAAGCCATCTAGATTTTCCACGGAAATCCGTCAGAATTGTAGACAAATTTCCGATGGATTTCCGAGGGTGTCCGTCGGAAATCCGTCGGGCAATTTCAGTATAAATAGAAGGATCGACGAACTCATTTCTCATCCAAACACAAATCAAATACAAATTCCTTCTCTAAAAAAAGATTCCGAAATTTTTTTCAGAATTTTTCTGAGAATCTCCTTCGTCATCGATCTTGCCTTAGATATGTAAGTTTTTAATATTAATTTAAATTTTTAGTATTAGATATGGTAATATAGAATTTATGGAATGTAATATTTGTGAACCGTTGATATTTTGGAAATATTATGAAATTGGAATTGTATAATATAATTGTTTCAATTTTTAAAAATAGTTTTATTATAAATAAATTTATTTATTAATAATATTAATTAAAAAATTTTGAAAAAAGGAATTACGACGGATTCCTAAACTCGGGAGATGGAAACCACCAATACGGAATTGGTGGTTCTAGTTTTTCTCAATTTCTGACTGACTCGGAGACACAGCCACCATCATCTCCGATGAGGACTACTGCTTCTGCTCCCACTGTGATGAACATTGAAGATTTTGTAACACAGCCGGGTCGTGACCGACTTAAAAAATTAGACCCGCAATGTCCCGGAACTTCAACATGGTAAAAATACATATTTAATATTTTTATAAATTTTAAAATTATAATTTTTTAATTTTAAATATTATATATAGGTTTCATAAATGGAGTAACGGCATTTCAAAAGCAATCAATAGAATGCTTAATGAAATGCTAGTACGCCCCTATCCAGCGTACTCGGATATGCCAAAAGAGGAGCAAGAAATCTGGTTTCGGCAATTCGCGGTAACTTAAATATAAAATTTTAATTTTTAATTTTATATTAATATTTATAAAATTAATTAAAAAATATTTTTTTTTTTTAAAACAGTAAGAATTTACTTGGGACCCGTAACTCACTGCCATCGTTCGACGAGAGTTTAACACTAAAGCGGCAACGTGTTACTCCCGGAAAATGAACGAATGGAAAGACAAGTGGAAGCGCGATAAAGTCCCTAAACAAATGCTAAAGAATCCGGATTTATGGACTGCGCTCATCAACTATTGGATGAGACCAGAAGTCGCTGTTATTTCCTTAACAAATTCAAGTAATCGCAAGAGCGATAGAAAGGGCAAAGGAATGGCGACCCATAATCTTGGAGTGACTAGTAAAGCTTCCCGAGCTGAACAACTGGTAAGAAAGAAAATTAAATTTAATATTTATCAATTAATTAATTTATTAAATTAATTATTTTTTTAAGTTTCATATGGACGGACAACCCCCTTCCCTAGTCCGTCTGATTGAAGATGCTCACACCAACCGGAAAACTGGTCAAATTGATGATCAAGTTGCTCGGGAGATCTCACAAAAAGTGAGAAGTTTTGGGGAGGAGTTTCTGCAAACTCAGCCAACACAAGAAGATGGAACTCCTCTGTATACAGAAGTTCCATTAGATAAATTGAATGGGATTGCTTATGAGGTTAGTCAAGTTTAAAATAAAAAAAAAAATTATTGAATTTATTCACTATAGTAATTTTAAATTTTTTTAAAGGTAACTCCGAAGACCAAAGGTTGTCTCTACGGGTTGCCCAAAGACTGTTCAGCTTCATTTTCCTCATCATTTCCATCTTACAGCGATTTCGGAAGAGCGGAACTTCAAGAAGAAAACCGCGAGCTTCGAGAGAGGCTTAAGACGCTCGAGCAACAAAGACAAGAAGATATGGAGCGCCTACTGTTAATAGAAGAGAGGATGAACGCATTCTTCAGTTCTTACAACACTCCTCCTTAGTTTTTTTTATTTATTTTTTGTATGTTTATTTTATGTAAAATATTTCTAATAATAAAAATTTTAGTTTTATTCATATTTAATTTTACAAATTAAAATTAAAATTTTTTTGAAAAAATTTGAAATTATTTAAAAAAATACGGAATTTTTATTTTATAAAATAAAATAATTATAAAATAAAATTTTCCGACGGATTATTGACGGTTAAAATCCTGACGGTTTTCCAACAGACTTTTAACCGACAGATTACTGACGGAGTGTTTTCGACGGATTTCCGACCGAATATTTCAGACGGACTTACGACGGAATATTTCCGACGGCTACCCGATGGACGATTTCCGAAGGCTATCCGACGGTTCCCCTCCTTCGGTAGTTTCTCTGAAATCCGTCTATACATTTCACAAATTTCCGACGGCCAATTTTCAGACGGATTTCCGACGGAAATGGTTTTTCGACGGATTTCCGACGGTTTCCTTTATCCGTCGTTAATCCGTCGGAATCGAGAGACGGATTTCCGACGATTTTTAAATTTCTGACGCTTTGTTTCCGACGGCCAGTTTTAATTACTAACTCGTCGGAAAACCTTGTTTCCAATGGCTTATCGACGGAAATGGCCGTCGGAAACAAGGTGTTTTCTTGTAGTGGTAATTTCGCCTTCAGATATTTCGCAAATATTATATCTGAAACCTTCTTCTAGGTTTAGAGGTGACAAGATATTGTTACCATTATACCAAATTTGGTAATTAAAACTAGTTATGAGGTTTCTTGTATGAAAGTTGATGAGGAGACAAGAGTTCTACTACATGAACCGTCTTTTAATCCACTCAAAGTTGATGAGGAAACATTAGCGTTTGATGTATTAATTATGTCTAGCTTCTGAGGAGATAAGGTCACGTAACCAGAGAGGACCATCACGAGAGATGTAGGATTGATATCGATGATCTCTAGCTAGTGACAATGCTAGCAATTTCCATTCCCAATTAATATAGTGTAATATGAGAAATCCCATTAACAAAATAAAAAATGAACATAGTACGTAGTTAATCCAAAAAGATGTACTATTTTAAGATCTCATTTCGTATGAGTTAAGACAATCATCGGTGTCAGAAAAAAAAAAAAAGTCTAAAACGAAATTAATAGTCTTAAGTTGTATAGATTTTCTCACGATACCGGAATACTCTTACGTTGGACAAATAACTAATTAAATATTTGATAGTCACATAAATCGCAGGTGTTTAGATGGCACCAATAACTTGACATCTTGGTATATAAGACTATTAGTTATGAGTTAAAACATTAACTAATGCATTGAAGCATGTATTTATCTTGTAAGAAATGCACACGTTTCGTGAAAAGTACATGCATGTGTGTATATATAGTAGCTCAATTGTGGGAGCAAGACGACACAACTCACCACGAAGAAGAAAAAGAAAAACAATCAATCCTTTTTAACAAGAAAAAATCGAAGATGAATGCCACGAAATTTGTTGTGCTTCTGATCTTTGTTGGAGTTGTGTGTGCCAATGTTGGCGCGAGGCAGCTTGAAGGAGTGTCCAAAGAGAACAAAGTAGGCATCTCTATCTCGAAAACAGCCACTACCAAAGGCATTGGAGCTCAGCTTAACAGCGTTACTGCCTCAACAAGTGCTTACAATGAAGAATATTCCAATGCTGATGCAGCTGCGGGTCCCGGCGGTCCCAGCTCTGATGCATCTGGAAGTGTCTTTAAATATACCGATGGATATGTCACTGCAGAAGGTCCCAACGCAAACGCTAATTCTGCCAGTAGCGCAAGCGGTTATACCAATTCTAATGCTGCAGCGGGTCCCAATGGTGCTACGGGTGATGCAAACGCTCAAGGATATGCATACAGCAGTGTGGGTGGCTCCACCACCACCCCTTGAGCGATTAGTGATCATGCTCAAGTCTCTGCATTAATATATAATACTCTACATACCCAACACAATCTCTTTTGTATTCATAAATAAAACTAGAGATTGTCACCTTTATTAATTATGATATAATATTTATTTGTAATGTCTACTGTATATGATATATATACATTAATTACGACCTATGTAATCTCTGCGAATAATCTTATTACATAAGTTGATGTTCTAAAGTAATTAATTAACATAATCATATACATGTAAAGTCAATCGATTCAATGCATATAAATATCTGTTTTCTAGTTAAACAAAAAGAAACAAATCATGTAAGCTTATGCTTGATAAATTTTAATATTAATTAAATGCAAGTATAGGTTTATCAGCTATATTTACAGTAATTTTAGTATCTAGCTACATTAATTTTACATTTTAAAAGAATTTTTACCCCTAACAAAAATTTACTATTAGCTACTTTACTTTTAAATATGTATGTGTACAATTGATTTGATATTATAGAGAGAGAGGTTTAACCCCGCTTGTTGCCGATAACAAACATCCTTTATGTGATTTGCTAGTAGTATCGATCGAATACTACGTATTACCAATTAATTTTGTATTCGAAGATATGTATAATCAGGCATAAAAGTTATCTATATCACATATCTTTAAGTTAGATATGTGATAGATAACTTTGCAACATAAACCTGCTTATTTAGCAACACAACAAAAGAAAACGAGGTCCAACAACACAACATAGTCCTTATCTCTTAAAAAAAAAAAAAGAGGTCCAACACATCTTGTCGTAGCTTAACTTAATCTTTGTAGTTTTGTCCTGTAATAATTGGCGTTTGCAATAATAATAATTTTTAATAGTGAAATTTTTAGGTGATGTTATTTTTTTTTGTCCGTAGTATTTTTTTAGTATCATTTTTAATATTATGAAATGCTGAATTTAAACTCTAGATATATGTGATAAATTTCAAAAATAGTCATCATTATGTATTTTTATAATAATGTTAAATATGTGACTTTTCCTGATAATTTTATGACTAATATATATAGTTACTACTACTCCTTTAACTAGTATGTATTTGACTTGTAAGAAATTCAAATGTACGAATCCTAATAAATCACACGCATGACTGCTTGCACAATAAATGAAACAAATTCCAAAAATTATCAAAATATTAGAGGTCTCACTTTATGATAACAGGAATACGGAGAAGTTGTAACTAAATATTTTTTTTACTAAAAATTTGTAGTAAATGCTGGAAATAGTCAATTAGGGATTGTTGAAAATTTTAGGGATTTTGTTTATTTTTGAAAACCTGTAGTTAAATTTGAATTAACATAACAACGAAATTTCTGAATTCTACAATACAAGTGAATACGAATTACCCTGTAGAAAAAGTGGCAAAGGATTTCTCTTGACTTTTTTTTTCCATAAAATACTGTGACCATAGACAAATTTTGTAGCAAACCCGTGGCTATAATGAGGGGTGAGAATTTTACCAGTATCTGATAATCTGATCTGATATCGAACCGATAATATCTGAATTGATATCGAATTGATTATGTTTCGATTTTTTATTGGATGCAAAACTGTTATATTTGAAATATCTGATACCGATAATAACCGATCAAAATCCATTGGATAATCCGATAATCTAAATATTTTTTTCGGATATAATTTTGAATTATCGGATATAATCAATCCGATATCAAACCAATAATCCAATACCGAACACTATCCAAGATAATATCAGATATTTTACTCAAAATTCGAACCGATCCGATATCAAAAATATTAAACCGATACCGAACTGATAATATTTCGGTTTCTTATTGGATATAAACTGTTATACGAGCATAGAAACATGATATATGAAAAATCACGCATTTTGCCACACATACAATATAGAACAGTTGTAGTGCTTCACAAATATTTAACTGACCGAATCGATGGTAATTTCGTAGATTTAAAAGTGTCGTAAATGCTTATCAAATAACTATAATACCCTCATATACAGTGCCACATATCTGTACATTCGATATTTTTTCTTTCAACTTTTATGTTAGAGGAGATAATTAGATTGATTATTTGGTAGGATTTTTTTTTTTAAAATTGTCTTTTATTTTATCTAATATTTTTTAAAATACTACTAAATCCATACTTATTGAATTTAGTGTTTGTAAAATCTTTTTAAAATCTTGACTTTTTGGATTGATTATTTATAAAAAATTCTTTCAAATCTCTTTTGTTAGAAAATAAAGATTTCATCAATAAAATTTAACAATTATGATTTCATCAGATTTGAGATAATTTTTAATTAAAATTTAATGAATAGAAATATCACCTTCTATGATTGTATTAGAAGGTTTTTAAAAAAAAAATCAATTTTTTAGTTTTAACATTAACAAAAAAAAATCAAAAATGTTTGAAATCATTGTAAGGAAAAAATATATATTTTCAAATGAAAACTAATATTTATTAGAGATTAAAATTATTAACAAAAAATCTCTTAGAAAGTTTCTAGTTAAAGCAAAAAAAATGTTACCAAATCACAAATAAAATTTTATATATATTAATAAATTTTACCAAAATATTCAATCTAAAACCTACCAAAATCTTCAAAATCCTATCAAAACCACACCTTTTAATCCCTATCAAAATCCTCAAATCTTCAAAATTCATTTAAATTATACCAAATATTAAAACCTACTAATCCTACTAAATCATCAATCCGATAAGACTATTTTAATCTCTATGAACCTTTACCAAAAATTTCAAAAAGTTTTCAAATTGATTGAATATTAAATTATAGTTTTTACTTTAAATTTATTTAAAATATTGATTAAAACGTATTCACTCGTCCTATCAATGTAGATATTTAATTCCATCGAGTTTTTACCTCCATCAATATTGATCTATGTAATAGATCTGAAATCACTCATGATTTTCTTCTGTAAAACGATAAGATCACTATACTGACAATGAAGTCATTAAGCCATCAAAAGAAACATACGAGAGATGGAAAAAGTAAAGAGAAAAGTGATATAGTAGGTTTCTGAGATAAGTTCGTTCATGATATATATTTATCGTTTATCATATACGAATATATTTCATAATTTGTTTTCATTCTAATTCACATTGTAGCATGCTATATATATTAATTATATATAACGCCATCACATTCAAAACAATCAGCAGTAATATCAGGAACCAAATAACACTGAATTCATTTTTTGAGATTGAACTTAACCACATAACTTTGAACAGTTCATAGTTGGAATGAGATTTGACGTCGAGTTATGTTTCCAACACCAATTTGGACATAAGAAAGCTCTTGAAAATCATCAATGGTAGATTTTGGCTCGGAGTATCATATTGCTTTTTTAGAAATCTTTTAAGATTTCAAATCAAATGGTATAACTCTCACCCCCATGATTTTAAATAAAATAGGAGGAGTTTCATCATAAAGTTTCAGTTTTCAAACTTTTAAAGATAAATTTTCTGAATCCGAGATCAAATCTGAACTCCAAAATTAGTAAAACATAATAATTCAAGAGTTCGATTCTTACGATTGCAATAACAATTTTTTCTAGATAAAAGCAAACTACGTAGTTTTGGTAAGTAGAAAAAGCAAACTACGTAGTTTTGATAACATATGCATTCTTATTCATTTATCGATAAATGAATTTTATTCATTTTAAAAAAAATTAAAAATTAAAAAAGGAAAGTTTTCTAAAATTAGAAAAATGAAGTTTTCTAAAACTATAAAAATGAATTTTTCTAGATTGATGTAGAATTCGGAAAAAGAAGTCATGTAGTTCTTAAAATTCAATGTAACATATATAAATATAAGTATTGGTGATGAATTATATCATCTAAGAAAGAATTAACAAGAATGATGCCGTTGTGGAATTGTGACGATAAATTTATTGAGTCTTTACTAAATTATGAGAACTATCAAAAACTAGATGATAGTAGTGTCAGACCAAATGTGTCATCAAAAGAAGTATATCAAGCAGTTATCACCTTATAAATTACTTTTTATAACACGAGTAAGCTACTCACAAAGTTTTGTTTGTGATATAAAAAATCTGGATGAGATGAATTTTGGTGAAAAATAAACAAAAAACTATATATTCTTTTTTGTAAAAAAATGACTTATTTTACGAACATTGTTAATTGAACAAAAAAATATTTTTAATATATATATATATATATATATATATCTAATGATGTGATTATTATTCATTTATATTTACATAGGGTCTTTAAAGACAAAAATATTATCATCCAATTATGCAGACGTCATTAATTGCCTAATTGGTTATGTTATATACCTAAAACATTTGACTTCACGTATTGTTATTCAACATAGATTTAATTGCATTACGCAAAGCCTAATGGTATTGCAAAATTAATTTTATAGGTTATCAACAAAAAAATATTACAGTGGAATATTTAAATGTGTACAAGAAAATAAAGTAATAAAGTAATATCGTATGAATAGATTTCAAAAGTCCATTGTATCTTATAATACTTATTTTATTTTTACTTTTGCTTGGTGAAAATACATTTGAAAGAAGTCTTGAATTTAATATATCAAAACATTATGGAACCCATGGTTTTAAAATAAATAACCAGTTGTCATTATTTAATGAAATAATGTATCATTGCGGTGATCAATTTTTAAATTTATGTCTGGTTCATGTTAGTTGATTTAGGTCTAAAATATTAGTGATTAGAAATTATAGTAGACAAATGTAATGTTGTCATAAAATACCAAACTATGGAAATTTTATTGTTTGTATATTGAAATTTACACTAGCTTGATATTTTATCTTAAACTTATATGTGTATATTAGTATGAAGATTCATAAAGGTAACGGAAATCGACTTAAAAGGAAATCAACCTTGAGAAAATAAAAACATATTTTTTAGAATACAAAAACCATACCATTTATTCTATATAACAATAGACATTTACACACTACTAGTGTAAAAATGTTCATTAGATGTCTCAAGTATTTGAAATTGGCAGATTTATTCTTTAACTATTAAGTGGCTAGATTAAATTCTCAAATTTTGGTTGATTACATAAAATTGGGTTCCAAAAAGTGAAACTTCAATTTCTAAAAAAAGTACGTTAAATAAAATAGAGGATGCATCACAATTTCTTGTATTATTATCCAGAAAGACTAAAATTTTAATTAATTGTAGATCCAGCCCATCAAATAACGACCGTAAGCGGTACTGCTAGAATAAGCGCTTGCGTTGGGACCATCCACAGTGACAGATCCATAGGTACTTTCATAGGTACTTCCAGTTGCACCAGAACGGGTTCCGCCGGGACCCTCTAGCAGCATTAGCATTGGCATATTTCCTATTGGTGGCACTACTTGTAACAGTAACCCTAAGCTCAGTTTCAATGTCGTTGGTAGCGGCAGTTTTTACAATATCCCTAATTTGGTGTCTTTGGACACTATACCTACTCCATTCTCAACTCCTCCTCCTTTTGGCGCAAAGACTGCTTCACCTAATTCTAAGATTTTTTTTTGTGCTACAGAGTTTGCGTTCCTAACATCATGGTCTATAAAATATGTTATGTTAATGTTTTCTTCTTTATAATAAAATATGTTATGATGATATTATGATAATGTTATGATGATGATGGTCTGAATTCTATAGGTTATGATGATGATAAATCTTAAACAAAAAATAATAACTTGTTAAGAGTATTGTTCAAGATTCTTCATTTGAAGAATAGCATTTTAGAATTTCAAATTCATTTTATCAGAGTTAATAAAAACCATTATCCGCCTAATGTCAAAAAGTCACTCTTAGTAGAACAGAAGAAATATATTTTTATAGTTTAATTTATACTTAACTAGTTTGAGTTTCGAAGTCAGAAACGAAAATTTAGTTTGATTTTTGAATGTTATGAAATTGAGTCCTACAAAGAACGTTTCAGGGCCAATGCGAAATCATGATGTTTTAAAGTTCTTTATATACATCGTAATTGTGAATATTACTCTAATATGTGAAAAAAAAAAAAAATCCTCTTATTTTGTTTTGATCAGTAGATGAGTTGTATCAAAGTATGGCTACAAATTTGGTATGTGCTTAATCTATTTGTCAAAGATTTGATGCTTAAGTTTGCAACGGCTGTTCTGATGGGTAATGGTATATTCGAACATCGAGATCTGTTTTCTCCGCAAAAACCCGTACGTGCTTGCTTACTATTTGTTTGTATTTTCAGTGCGTGTGTTTAGGCAAGACGCAACGTCTTGGAACGTTTTGGAGTTCCTCTGCAGGGTCTATAGCTTGGTCAAGGGTGATTTCACAACGCCGATCATCGTATTTTTATAATCTACTAAATATGGAAGTAAAGGCATGAACGTCTTCACTCTCAAACGTTTTCAATTATGTACTGAGGTTTTCCGCCAGAGATATCTTCTGGTTCTATTGTATTTGTGGATAGACAAAACAAACTTCCTCTAACTCATTATGTTTGGTAGTTTGGCGAATTCGAAGCTCATATGTCTCACCTAGAGATGGCATTTTATACACATAAGATCTTATCAATTGATAGAAATGTACAACAACAACAACAAAAGTTTCAGGTTTCGTGTACAAAAGCTATTGGCGATCACAAGTTCTAATCACAAGTGAAGATAAAATATTGCGTTTATTAATTAGTATTTGTAATATTACACATAAGACTTGTTTGGGGTCTCAGTAGCCAACTCTTTTTACAATTAAAAAAAAATTTGAAATAAGGGGAAACAGAAAGTCAGTCTCTATCTTATTTATTTACCAAACAAAAGAGAATGTGACTTTGTAGTTTTGTAGAAAACACATAATGTAATTTTTTGATGTTCTTCTAAAAATCTGTTTCTTGCTTCCATTATTTACTTTTTCAAGAACTTCATCTACCCTGCAAAATCTTTGATGTTCATACTCAAGTTTTCTTCTTGTTCTGCGATTCTTGGCTTCTCTCTAGAACTTTTCTGAACTACCAGTTTTAAGCTTCAAAATTCAAAAGCAGCATATAAACGAGGGAATTTTTAAATTTACATGTGAATATAAAATAGTCATATAGGCTGGCCCATCAATATTGACATTCCCAGAAACGAGGGAAATTTTTAATACAAAATTAATTGGAAAATAAGTAATTAGAAGTGTGAAGACTAATCAAACATGTCATCTCTAATGATCAATTAAATGATACTATGTTCGATTTGATTTCAAATTATGCATTTATACTTAAATTTTCATAATCAATTAAATTTTATACTTATACCTAAAAAGTTTGATAAAGTTTTACTGATAATGAAGCTCTTAAAAAAATATTTTCTATTTGCGAACGTATCAAAACGTTTTTAAAGATTTTAGTAAACTTAGAAATACGAGAAAGGGATGTTTTTTACAATAAAATTGATTATAAACTAAGTGATCACTAATCAAACATATCATCTCTAACAATCAATGACACGACACCATGTTCGATTTGTTTCACATTATGCAATTGGATTTAAGTTTTCATAATCAATTAAATAATATAGAATCTTCTTCTAAAAAGTTTTTTTAAATTTTACTTATAATGAAGCTGAAAAACAGAATTAAATATTTTAGTAAAACTTGGAAATACGAGAGGAGGAGATTTTTACTATAAAGTTAATTAGAAACTAAGTGATCACAAGTGTGAAGACAAATCAAACATATCATCTCTAACGATCAATGACAGGACACCATTTCAATTTGTTTTCACATTATAAAATTAAATTTAAGTTTTCATAATCAATAAAATAATATGGAATATCCCCCTAAAAATTTTGTTTAAGTTTTACTGATAATGAAGCTTTTAGAAAAACATTTTCTACTTGCAAACGTATCTAGAAACTCAGTGATCACAAGTGTGAAAAATAATCAAACATATCATCTCTAATTATCAATGACAAGACACCATGTTCGATTTGTTTTAACATTATGTGATTACATTTAAGTTTTCATAATTAATTAAATAATATGGAATCTCCGCCTAAATTCTTAGAAAAATAGGTCTAAATAAAAAAATTTTAAGATTTTAATAAAACATGGAAATATGAGAAAGAAAGATTTTTACTACAAAATTTATTAGAAACTAAGTGATCACAAGTGTAAAGACTAATAAAACATATTATCTCTAACGATCAATGACTGAACACAATGTTTGATTTGTTTTCACATTATGCAGTTTTCATAATCAATTACCCCCTAAAATCTTAGAAAAATATTTTCTATTTGCAAACGTGTCTAGATAAACGTTTTTAAAGATTTTAATAAAACATGAAAATATGAGAAGGAAATATTTTTACTACAAAATTGATTAGAAACTAAGTGATCACAAGTTTGAAAACTAATCAAATATACCATCTCTAACGATCAATGATTGGATACTATGTTCGATTTGTTTTCACATTATGCAATTACACTTAAGTTTTCATAATCAATTAAATAATATGAAATTTCCCCCTAAAAATCTTAGAAAAAATAGTTTCTATTTGCAAACGTGTCTAGATAAACGTTTTTAAAGATTTTAATAACATGAAAATACGAGAAGGGAAGATTTTTACTAAAAAATTGATTAGAAACTAAGTGATCACAAGTGTGAAGACTAATCAAACATACCATCTCTAACGATCAATGACTAGACACCATGTTCGATTTGTTTTCACATTATGCAATTACACTTAAGTTTTCATAATCAATTAAATAATATGGAAATCTCCCCTTAAAAATCTTAGAAAAATACTTTTTATTTGCAAACGTGTCTAGATAAACATTTTTAAAGATTTTAATAAAACATGAAAATACGAGAATGGAAGATTTTTACAAAAAAATTAATTAGAAACTAAGTTATCACAAGTGTGAAGACTAGTCAAACATACCATCTCTAACGATAAATAACTGGACACCATGTTGGATTTGTTTTCACATTATGCAATTACACTTAAGTTTTCATAATTAATTAAATAATATTGAATCTCCCCATAAAATCTTAAAAAATGTTTTTTATTTGTAAACGTGTCTAGATAAACGATTTTAAAGATTTTAATAAAACATGAAAATACGAGAAGGGAAGATTTTTACTACAAAATTGATTAGAAACTAAGTGATCACAAGTGTGAAGACTAATCAAACATACCATCTCTAACGATCAATGACTGGATACCATGTTCGATTTGTTTTCAAATTATGCAATTACATTTAAGTTTTCATAATCAATTAAATAATATGGAATCTTCCCCTAAAAATTTTAGAAAAATATTTTCTATTTGCAAACATGTCTAGAAAAAGGTTTTTATAGATTTTAATAAAACATGAAAATACGAGAAGGGAATATTTTTACTATAAAATTAATTAGAAACTAAGTGATCACAAGTGTGAAGACTAATCAAACATACCATCTCTAACGATCAAAGACTGTACACAATGTTGGATTTGGTTTCACATATGCAATTACACTTAAGTTTTTATAATCAATTAAATAATATGGAATCTCCCCCTAAAAATCTTAGAAAAATATTTTCTATTTGGAAACATGTCTAGATAAACGTTTTTAATAAAACATGAAAATACGAGAAGAGAAGATTTTTTACTACAAAATTGATTAGAAACTAACTGATCACAAGTGTGAAGAAAATCAAACATACCATCTCTAACGATCAATGACTGGACACCATGTTCGATTTATTTCACATTATGCAATTACACTCAAGTTTTCATAATCAATTAAATAATATGGAATCTCCCCCTAAAATCTTAAAAAATATTTTTTATTTGCAAACGTGTCTAGATAAACGATTTTAAAGATTTTAATAAAACATGAAAATACGAGAAGAGAAGATTTTTACTACAAAATTGATTAGAAACTAAGTGATCACAAGAGTGAAGACTAATCAAACATACCATCTCTAACGATCAATGACTGGACACCATGTTGGATTTCTTTTCACATTATGCAATTACACTTAAGTTTTCATAATCAATTAAATAATATGGAATCTTCCCCTAAAAAACTTAGAATAGAAAAATATTTTCTATTTGCAAACGTGTCTAAATAAACGTTTTTAAAGATTTTAATAAAATATGAAAATACGAGAAGGGAAGATTTTTACTATAAAATTGATTAGAAACTAAGTGATCACAAGTGTGAAGACTAATCAAACATACTATCTCTAACGATCAATGACTGGACACCATGTTCGATTTATTTTCACATTATGCAATTACACTTAAGTTTTCATAATCAATTAAATAATAAGGAATCTCCCCCTAAAATCTTAAAAATTATTTTTATTTGCAAACGTGATAAATGATTTTAAAGATTTTAATAAAACATGAAAATACGAGAAGGGAAGATTTTTACTACAAAATTGATTAGAAACTAAGTGATCACAAGTGTGAAGACTAATCAAACATACCATCTCTAACGATCAATGACTGGACACCATGTTCGATTTGTTATCACATTATGCAATTACACTTAAGTTTTCATAATCAATTAAATAATATGGAATCTCCCCCTAAAAAACTTAGAAAAATATTTTCTATTTGCAAACGTGTCTATATAAACGTTTTTAAATATTTTAATAAAACATGAAAATACGAGAAGGGAAGATTTTTACTACAAAATTGATTAGAAACTAAGTGATCACAAGTGTAAAGACTAATCATACATACCATCTCTAACGATCAATGACTGGACACCATGTACGATTTGTTTTCACATTATGCAATAGTTTTCATAATCAATTAAATAATATGGAATCTCCCTCTAAAAATTTTTTCTAAGTTTTACTAGTAATGAACCCTTTAAAACAATATAAGAGTTTAGAGAAACATTATTATCTTCTATAAAACAAACGGTGTTTTCTTCTATAAGCATAGACATAATTAGTTTTAAAAATTAAAAGGCTTGAGAATCATTGGTTCAAATGAGAAGTTATACATCATAAAGAGGGTGATATATAAGATACATACCTGAGTGTTGCTTTTCTGATTAAATTTTGCTCATTATACTTTACCAGCTTCACAAAGAACCATCAAAATATTGCTAACAAAGCGCAAATTCCGACTAGCACAAAAAAAAAAGAAGAAAATTACTTTATTTTAAAACACATAATACAACTTTGCGATTTATGTTTCTCAGAACAAACAAACCAAAAACTTGTGACTAATGTAGTGTTCAATCTAAGACAATCT
Organism: Streptanthus diversifolius; assembly: GCA_039880935.1. NCBI lineage: Eukaryota > Viridiplantae > Streptophyta > Magnoliopsida > Brassicales > Brassicaceae > Streptanthus > Streptanthus diversifolius. The sequence continues at coordinate 1,178,921 of JAXGFM010000007.1, forward strand.
TGATAATTGGTTGTGTAATTAATGTCTACACGTACCTCGACGATAGTCAAAACTGATAATTGTTTTGTTTCTTTAATGGCAATAACACTCACTAAGCTCTTCATCAAACGCTGACCTGAAAAAGTTTGTTAAGATTTCAAGAAGATCAACTATAACCCAAAAATTCCGAGAAGCACACAAAAAAAAAAACAACAACAGATGATAAACAAAACATTATATCAAAATGTTCCATAGAAAAGATTCAATCGTATCATTAATGCGAACAAAAATCATAAAATTGTACATTTTCTCATGATAATTGGTAAAAAACTGATCGGTTTTGTCTGCCCAAGGTTTATGTTACTTTTCTGCATCTGAATTAAAAAATTAAAGAAAAAATCAGACAAAATCTAATCAAAACCCAAAGTTCGCATTACGTTTCCGTCTCTAAACTTTGTTCTATATATGAATTTCAAACCGTTGATTTTCGGAACGAGGTTTAAGTAAGCATGATTTCTTTATTTCTATCTCAATTGCGTCTAATTATTATCACAGGGCAATAACTTTTTCCAGTAATACAACTATAACCGAACAAACATCAGATTAAGAGAACAAAAAAAAAGCGATTCAATTGTAGAAAACAGCATCGACGAAGATGAATCACACAAAATCGATTTGAGAAAACAACAAATTCAAAATCTAAAAAGCAATTTCTGATTCAAAAGTGTTACCCGTTCACGGAAGGAGAGAAGAAGTTTCAGAGGATGCTCGCTTCTCTTCAAACGGCTAGTTTTTTTTTTGTTAGCTCGATAAATGATAATGCTTTTGCGTTAAATCAAATATTTATAGAGTAACTCTCGAAAGTTGAAAATTTTGTGAACAAAAAAAATTGAAAAGCCCAAAACAAAAAGGCCCATTTCAAAAATAAAACGTTCAAATTTCAGCTTTCGCACACACGTCATTCAGAAACCGGTTTGACAAAATGTAAACCGAAAATTTGAAAAAAGTTCCAAATCAAATTTACAAAATGTGTTTGTTTTTTTTCTTCTTTTAAGGTCTTTGATTAAGACTCATCGCCAAGAACAAAATTAATCTTCGTTGAAAGGATACTCCTTGAAATTGAAGAATATCTTCTTCAAATAATTTTTAATTTGATATCGGTTTATTCAATGTTTGACCTAATTATCAATTTCGTTTCCAAATTCTGATTGCTTCTTGCTTAATTATGTCTGAATGTCTCAGGAGGAAGTGAACCATGTGCGAAGCGAGTTGTCTTCTTCAGATGAAGATGATTCAGTAGACAATCATGAAAACCCAGCACTGAAGCACAAAACAAGAAACTGATAAGCTTGTCCATTCATTCTTGGTAATTAAAAAAAAAAAAAGATTTGATTTTTTAACTATTGTTACATAAATGCTTAATCTGATCCATGCAGGCAACGAATGCTACGAGCGATTAGCATACTATGGAATCGCCAAGAATCTGATCACTTATTACACTAGTGAATCGCACGAGTCCAATGTTTCTGCAGCTAGGCAAGTCGTGATTTGGAGCTGTAATAGCTGATTCTTACTGGGGACTATACTGGACAATTGTAAGAGTGAAAAGACCAAATGAGTTTGGAAAAATCGCATTTTTGTTTTTCGGAAATTGCATAATTAGTCTAGCTTTCATGTTAGAGAATGGCTTGGTAAGATGATATTAACAAAAGGGAAATTGTTCATATTATATTATACAAATAGAGGTCAATAAGCCTCTTTAGAAGGTATGTGGTGTGAGTTATATCATTCTAAGAGCAAAAAGGGGTGAAAAATCCTGAGAGATAAGCTTTTAAGATTTGAGTTATCTTAAGAAGCTTAGATCACTCTGAGAGATACTTGTAATTTCTCTATGAAGGTTTCTTGTAAGTTACCTTACCAAAGAAGGAATGGACTGAAGAAGACAAGACCTTAGATACATGGAACTCCAAAGTTCTAACTAGAATTTTATAATATCTGGAAGCTATAAATTTTGAGCTAATATAGAGTTACAAATCTGCCAAAGTAGCATGGGATATTCTCCAAACTGTTTTTGAAGGGACTGATACTGTCAAAAGGAGTCACTTTGACATATTGGCATTAAAATTCGAAAATCTCAGGATGGAAGAACATGAGTCGATGAAAGAATTCAGTGCCAAGATATATGTGTAATTGCTAATGAATTATATGTTTTGGGAAAGAAATACAAAGATAAGAAGCTTCTGAGATGTCTACCATCAAAATTTGCAGCTCAAAGGACATCCATGAGAGTGTCGCTTAACACTTATACTTTAAAATTGGAAGAAGCTGTATGGATGATTGAAGCGTACGAGTTGGAGTTAGCTGCTGAAGAACTCAAGAAATTCAAATATATTGCACTTGCTGTTACAGAAGATAAAAAGCCGAATGATCTACAAGAAACATGCGGTTTGTATCCACATCATAACCAGCTGATTCAGGAATTAAAACATCAGATCAATCTGAAATACAATGTCATGAATGCAAAGAATATGTTAGGATGTTTTTTTTTACTAATTAGTTTACGAGGTATGTTAGGATGTCTTTTTTTTTTTTAGGAACCTTTATAATATAAATAAAAAAATTATTTTAGTTTATCTCATTGATAAAGCATATAATATGTTAGCAAGGAGAGTATGTGTTATTGTATGAGACCAAAAAAAGATTTTCGGGTTTCATTATATTAAAGATAAAAAACTGTGTTTTAATCATTGTATCTATAATAAACTTTTATTTGTTTTAATTATTGGAAAGTATGTTTAAGAAATGTATCCGATTATAAAATGAACCTTAATAGGATATATATATATATATATAGTGAATATTTGGGGGTTCAATATTTAATTCGTTATCTAAATGATATGTTCCAAAAATTTAGATACTTCTAAATCCAGGTCCGAATATTAAAATTACAGATTTTAAATCTGGATCTGAATATTAAAAGGTCTCAGATATTAAAATTATAGATAATGTATTATATAGTACATATTTGTTTTTTTAGTTTGATACGAATCCAATTACAATAAATCTAATGATGGTTTCAAGATATTAAAACAATATTACCATAAAAGGTAATTAGTTGGCAAAATTTTTTTTCTATGATTTTTCAGTTTTCATCTAACAAATACTTTTATCATACTCTTTAAAATTATAGGTAAAACATATAAAATCAAAATTTTTTAATCTTAATTATGATAAAAATTAAAATCTTAAATTAATTTGCATCACTTTAATCATTAAATTTTTGAAAATATGATAGCTATAATTTAAAAAGAAATTGTATTAAATCCAGATATATGATGGATATCTATTTTTCTTACATATATCCAAATTAGATATTCAAAATTTTCAAATTCAAATCTTAATAACAAAATTTCGGATTCGGATACCTCAAAAATTAGGATATATGATCCATGTCCATTCTTTATGACTATTTGCATTACCTAAAGGCCAATTGACATTCTTAAAATAATTTCCCTAAAATCAACTAAGCGGTTGGTTGTAAAGAAAATCAGATCTACTATATCATATGTTATGAATTGGAGTTTATGCAACTTTTACAAGAGTGTTGTTCAAACAGAGATTTACAGTTAATTTTCTAGGGATTTCCTAATCTTCAAAATTAAATTATGATATCATTTTAACGGTATATGTATAAATTCTAAAATCTCTGCAATATATCTTAGATATTATTGTAATAATTTATTTATGAAAATGCATTAGAATATTTTTTAAATGATTATGTATACAAAAAAGAATACGTTTCAAAATCATATAATTTAGAATAACACTAAATTTTCATGAAGTATTTAAAATTTTAATTGAATAACATCAAATTTTAAAATTATTTTAAGCATGATTTAAAAATATAAGACTCAATAACACTGAATTTTAAAACATAATATTAATTGAAGAATAATATATTATATATTAATTCTATTAAAATTTATCATTGAATAGCATCTCGATATCTTTTGTGTAAAAATATTTATAAAGATAGAATTAATTTAGTTTATGTTATAGTTGTATAACTTTTCATGTTCAATTAGTTTAATAGTCTTCTACTCTGATCAAGTTGTTGGCAAACATAATTTTTAAAAATTCATGAACATTGGTCTCAGTGGGTAATATTTATATCTACTATCCAAATGATGTGATGTTTTTAAAGTTGCAACTTGAGAATATGCTTTTCTTATGACTACAGGATCCAGCTTAAACCACATATATTATATAATGTGGTCCCTGACATTTTATTCAACATTTAACCATGTAAGAAAACAAAAACTAAAAAAGAAAATTTGATGTATACATGTTTGCCACTTTATTTATACGTATTACATAAATAAGTTCAGTAAATAAGAATTTAGACTCGAATATCTAAAGTTCAATAAACCTCAGGTACCAAAATGTTCTCTAAAGTTCAAGATGATTAAACCACTTTTCAGTGCTTCAGATAGTTGAATTTAACTACACATATATGACAAATAGAGTTAATTTAAGTGTTTTTTTTAATTTAGAGGATTATATATATATATATAGAACGACGATTACGTTTGTTGGTCCTTTGTTCGACTCCAAAGGTCAACAAGTTAAAACTATGTGCTTCACTACAATTATTATATTCGAGAGAAAAGCATTTCCCCCCCCCCCCCCCACATACGAATCTTAATTTATTTTTGTGAAAATATATCATAATCAACCTTTTGGAATATAATATGAATAATTATTTTTAATATGAATAATTATGTCACGAAAGTAACGCAGACCATGCATATATATATGGACCACATTTTAAATTGAAAAGCAGTTCCACCAGTTTCTACATGTTCTAAGGGTTTTATTAGTTTTATTAAGGGTTGTAGTTTCGCTTTGTTTTTTGTTTTGTTTTTTTTGTTTACATGTGTGCATCAAACGTCAAACCTCAAGATAATTTTGCATATATATATTATATCAAAAACAGATATTATGCATATTCATATTTGAATTATCTCCTGATTAAAAATTTTGTATTTTGTATTTTGTATTTTTAAATTTTTTGATGATTTACTATTATGTAAAATGTTAGGTGGTTATGATTACATATGAATGTATGTTTGTTACGTATAGTATACAGTAGTATATCAATAAATCTTCACGTCCGTTTTAAAATCAAAATCCTAATATTTTATTTTGAGAACAAAATTTTAATGTTATTACTCGCAAGAAATCAAGTGGTACATATTGAAGATTTACTTTGAAATATGATATGCTATCTACCAAACAGTATCTATGAATTGCAATAATCTCAAATTCGTGGTCTGAAATTTGTATACTTTAGTTCACCCAAATATTTTAAATACGTGATCGAATAAATATACACAAATATATGGAATACTTGAGATACAATGACAGTCTAAACATAGAGTTACACTATGTTTTTGGAATCTTACTTCTTATATGCTAAATACAGATAATTACTTGTATAATCACTTGAAATATGACCATATAATAGATATGTAGATTAATTATATAGCTCTCATCGCAATTGACTCAGCACTAACTTCTGTGATTTATAAACATTTTAATTTTCACTAACCAAAACTAAAATAAGCATCAAATCAGCAATTATCTGTCGTCCACACAAATGATTTGATATTATATATGACCATTGCTGCAAATTGTTTGTGAATCACTCTTATTTAAGCAAAAAAATAAAACAATTTATACACAAAAAAATTACTCCACTTTTAAGACGCAATTGAAACCATAATTTTGTATAAACCTATTTACTTTGCTATAATTCCACAATAATTGTATATATTTTCTATTATTCCACGACCTGCGTAACTTTAAAAATTTGTATTATAGAATACGAAATTACTTAGGTAAATCCTCACCGACCTTAATTTATATATATAATTAAAATATTGAAATTGAAGTAGAAAATTTTGTGGCATAATGATAGTTTATCATATATATTTGATGTTTGAAGTTAACGTTAAAAATATATATATTAAAATTAAATATAAAATATAAAAAAAATCAAAATTTGCAATAAGATTTTGCAGCCATGTGTCATTTTTAAATTCAAAGCGCCACATCACACACCACGTCATCAAAACGAATAAGTTCGTATAAACGTCCAGATTCTTGGAGCCTAGATGTTCGCATATTCGGTCGGCCATTATTTAACGCTTAAACCTAATCTACTCATCTAGCTGAAGAAGAATCAAAGAGTCACTGAGAGACTGTCCTCGTTCGAATCCGAGAGAAAGTTTTTTTTTTTAATTGAACAAATATGGCTTTAGCTGTTACATCTTCTTCAACCGCGATCTCTGGATCGAGTTTCTCACGGTCAGGAGCTTCTTCTGATCCTAAAGGTACTGATTCTCTTTCATTTTCTCGGGAAACTAATATTGATTCTCCGATTGTGTCATTCCGATGATCTAATTTTGTATTAATCGGTAAATTGAAATCTGGGCTGTTTTTTTTTTCTCTTTGCAGCTCTTCAAATCTGTTCGCTTAGGTTATCTGATCGAGCCCATGTCGCTACTCTGTCTGAGAGACGTTACTCTATGAAATCTCTAAACGCCGAGTCACATACACGCAGCGGAGGATCTTGGGTTCCTCGAGCTTCAACTCTAATTGCTCCTGGTTCGTGAATGTTTTGATGATTCGAATTTCATATTCCGATTGATTATATTGTCGGATTTGTTTATTTTGGATTTTGATGAATAATCGCAGAAGTTGAAGAGAAAGAAGAAGACGTTGAGGATTTCGAGCAACTCGCGAAAAAACTTGAAGATGCTTCTCCGCTTGAGATCATGGACAAAGCTCTCGAGAAATTCGGGGACGACATCGCAATTGCTTTCAGGTAAAACTGATTATGACGATTATAAACTATTGGGCAGTCGATTCAATTAACCACCATAAAAAAATGACATATCAATCTGGTTTTGATTTTCCGCAGTGGTGCTGAAGATGTTGCATTGATCGAATACGCTCGTTTAACTGGAAAGTCCTTTAGGGTTTTCAGCTTAGACACAGGGAGATTAAATCCAGAAACCTACAGACTCTTCGACGCGGTCGAGAAGCAGTACGGGATTCGAATCGAGTACATGTTCCCTGATGCAGTCGAAGTTCAAGCCCTAGTAAGGAACAAGGGGTTGTTCTCTTTCTACGAGGATGGTCACCAAGAGTGTTGCCGTGTGAGGAAAGTAAGACCTCTGCGTCGTGCTCTTAAGGGTCTCAAAGCTTGGATCACTGGACAGAGGAAAGATCAATCTCCAGGAACAAGATCCGAGATCCCAATCGTTCAGGTCGATCCTGTGTTTGAAGGATTAGATGGTGGCGCTGGAAGTCTTGTGAAGTGGAACCCTTTGGCGAATGTCGAAGGTGTTGATGTGTGGAACTTCTTGAGGACAATGGATGTCCCGGTGAATGCATTGCACGCGCAAGGATATGTCTCTATTGGGTGTGAGCCATGCACAAGGCCGGTGCTTCCAGGTCAGCACGAAAGAGAAGGAAGGTGGTGGTGGGAAGATGCTAAAGCTAAAGAATGTGGACTGCACAAAGGGAACATCAAGGAGGAAGATGGCGCCGCAAATTTGACACCTGTGGTTGTGCAAGAGATATTCGAAAGCAACAATGTGGTTACATTGAGCAGAGGAGGGATTGAGAATCTGTTGAAGCTAGGTAACCGCAAAGAGCCGTGGTTAGTTGTGTTATACGCTCCTTGGTGCCCGTTTTGCCAGGCGATGGAAGCATCATACCTCGAATTGGCTGAGAAATTGGCGATGAAAGGGGTTAAGGTGGCTAAATTCCGGGCGGATGGTGACCAGAAGGAGTTTGCTAAGCAAGATCTTCAATTAGGGAGCTTCCCGACGATACTTCTGTTTCCGAAAAGTGCTCCACGGGGAATTAAGTACCCGTCAGAGCATAGAGATGTCGATTCGCTTATGTCATTTGTGAATCTTCTCCGGTGAGTTATGAGATTGGAAATCAAAACAGTGTGATGAAGAATGAAGAGAATTGAGATGAAGGAATGATTTCATCTTGGTCTTAAGATCGTGGTCGTGGACCTAAAAGAATAAGCAAAAGCTCTCTGTTCTATATGACTTTGTATATGGTAATGTACGGGTTATAGACTCTGTTTTTTGCTGTCTTCTTGTCGTAAAATGTATTTTGGTTGTTTAATTTTGAGTTTTACTTGAGAGGGAATCGGTCCATGTAATGGGATTTTCTTGATTATGTTTTTCTAGATGTGTGAATCTGCTAAAAAAATTTGATGAGTGCACTTACACTTTACAAACATCTTTATGCATCTTAAAACAGAAAACTACTGCTTCCCAGAATCTTGGGAAAGAGACAAGGCAGATCTATCAGCTTATATTATGATTTTGTCAAAGACATAATAGAAGCTGTTAAGAGTTCCAGAGAGTATGAAAAGTCTTGTCGTTCTCTGCCAGATGGTAATGTTTTGGTTTTGAGAGATTTGGGCTTGACTCAGAGGTTGTTGTTCCCGTTGCTTATATCAGTTGTCCAACCTGTCTGTGGAAAAGAAAGAAGAAGAGGACTGAGTTTGTGACGATGGCCAAGCACTGTCCTCAGTGCATTGGGTTATCTGCAGAGTCGGTGAAGAAGACTGAGTTTCTAGTGAAGAAGATGAATTGGTCACTCAAGGCTGTAGTTTCAAACCCTACAGTATTTGGATACAACCTGGAGAAGAGGACTGTCCGAAGGTGTAATGTGATCAAAGCTCTCATGTCAAAAGGTTTGCTCGGAAGTGAACTCCCTTCATTGTCGCATGTTTTAGCGGTTACTGATGAAGCTTTCTTAAACAAGTATGTGAGGAAGCACGATGACAAGGAGCTTGTGGCTGCGTTGATGGCTCTCTTTACCGGAGATCGTGTTTCATAGATCAGAATGTTTGTCAAGGATTTTGCTTTTATTTATGAATGAAAAAAACTCATCATTAGACTTGTGTAATGACCAGTTCAAGGGTTTATAATTAGCCATGGACTCATAGAGTAGTGCCGAATAATCTCCTTCATTACAATGTCCAACAAGGTTTACCTAGTTTATATGATGAACTCTCATTAAAAGTTTGACCTAGCAATTGGTTTTGATCATATACTATTCACAGCCCGTTGATGTTTAATAGATAGATCACTATAATTCGGATGATATATTAAACATACAGCCTTGAACTGCTTATATCCTTGAGATGTTGATTGAGATAGTTCTTTACCAGCTACGTTCTGGATATATCTCGTTCAGATGACCGTGATAGATGATCCCCATAAAACTTAAATATACTCATAAAAGTTTTCACCTTGGATTTATATAACCCTTTTACCAATTGAGTCTCTTTTATATTCAAAGAAGATGCCAAACTCAACAACGATTGGAGAAGCCATAATGAAAGCTGCACAAGAAGTAGCAGAGGGAAAGCTAAATGATCATTTTCCCCTTGTTGTATGGCAAACTGGTAGTGGGACTCAGAATAATATGAATGCTAATGAGGTAACTTCTTGGATATATATGTATGTTTCTTAATTAGGACCTCACTTAGAGTGCTATACAAGACAAGGCGTTGTGCTTTTTTTTTATATTTGCTCTTAAAATTCACAGGTCATTGCTAATAGAGCAGCTGAGATTCTTGGTCGCAAACGTGGTGAAAAATATGTGCACCCAAATGACCATGTCAACAGATCACAATCTTCTAACTTTGATTTGCATGTTTTTAAACTGACTTGCCCTCTCAAGTACTAATTGACGTTCTGTATTGATTGTAGTTTTGTCTAGGTCATGCACCTTGCAGCTGTAATTGAGATTACTTTGAGGTTCATCCCTAGTTTGAAAACTTTGCATAGCACTCTGGAGTCTAAGGTTTAACCTTTTTGCACACTTGATATAGTCGCTAAACTGCAACACAATATAGTCTTTTAAACATGAAACTTCCTCTGAGTCTGACCTAAATGGTGTCATGAAACACTTGTGACCTGACTTGCTGTATTAGATCTTTTTATAGTCCTCTCCACACATTTCTGTATCACATATATGTACTCAGACTTCATTGATCAATTTGCTCTACATCCTGAACTTGTTTTTTTCAAACTTACCTCGTTTCTGACAGTCCTTCGAGTTCAAAGTGGAAGCAATCATACTCAAGATGCTACACCATTGACGCTAGGACAAGAATTTGGTGGCTATGCTACTCAAGTAAGATGCCTGTTCAAAAAATTAATTGTGTTTGTATAGCAAAGTAAAATCACATGAGTTGTGGAATTCATTTAAAAGAAAATTGGTCTGCATGTTAAGTATGGACTTAATAGAGTCATATGCACTCAAGTATATGTATATGAATATAGGTATAAGTAAATATATAATCACATATGATCTCCTTCCCTTTTGTTGGTTTGGTTGTGTTTTTAGACATACTGTTCCCTTTTAAAAGCAACAGGCTATGGTAAGTTCCTTTCATCTTTGAAGAATTCAGAATCCATTCTCATAAAATTCTGCATCTCTTGAGTGTGAATCTCTTGGCGCAGAAGAAAGTTTCAGAAGTTTTGTGATTTTCATTTTCTTTTCTTTTTTGAATAATGAATCAAGAAACCATTGGAGAGAGATATTTATACAGAGCAGTCACCATTGTTGCATATATACTAAAGTTATGTAAGTTCACATTCGCTTTGACAGTAACCAAATGACAGATATGTGTACTTTATCGCATACATTGGTCTATGATCAATAACAAAACTCAGTTGAATAGTTACTAACTAGACCATATTGATACGTTTTTGCTCATGTCCAGGTTTATCTGGTTAGTACTCAACCAGTATTTCAGTTAATCAACGTGAGATCCAAGTATACACAAAGTTGAACATAGTTTTCTTAATGTTTCTGCACACAGAAGTTTAATTTATAGGCTAATAACCTGAGAATCAGATGCATAATAAGAAACGATGTCGTTTTTGTGTGTTACTGTTGCAATATCAGATCAAGACTTGGCTTAAAAAAAATATTTGAAACTATATAGGTTTAAAACGTTAAACACCAAAATAGTACAATACTAAAGATCACTAACCAAGCGGATTGGTCGGTAAGAGGGAGCAAAGTTTCATTTAACGTTATAAAAAATTCTCTGTTGCTAATTTGCATCTGGTCACGACAAAGCGATTCTTTTCTCACTTTTCTTTATATTTGTCCTCGGACCTTGTTATTGTGTCATATTAAAATAAAAATAATATGATTAGAGATAGTGGTCATTTAATAATTAGTACTACATTTTATTTTAGAAAACAAGACTTGAATTTACTACATCACTATCTCGAAACAAATATATTATTATACAAAATCATTATTATCTCCAAACAAATTATAAGAACTTGTTTACTAAATATCAATCAAATTATTTTCCAACCTATCATCAAATACTATTATGTTGTACATTTGCCTTTATTACCATGTCATAATAAGATGTAAAAAATTGGTGAAAGAATCCAACAAATAAATCTGAAAAAAAATTCAAAACTACAGTGCAAAAGACAAAAAAGCCCAAATAATAAAACAAAGAAAAAAAAAGAGAAAATTTAAAGGAAAAAAGGAAAGAATACTGACAAAAAGCATAGAAATATCTTTATTACGACTCTCTTCTCTTACGCCTCCCCAAATAAAGAGAGAGTAACCAAAAATGAAAAATCCTATTTTTAAAAAATTAAAAATATATAAAAATAAATGAATAATATAAACGAATTAAATTCCTCTCCACAAACTTCTGTAACATCCGTCTTAGTTTTAGCTTCAATCGAAGAAGACGAAGAAGAAGCACACTTTTTGACGAGTTAGATTTTACAATTCTCCTTGTGCTTTTACAGTGACGCTCGTCGGATATTATGGCTCGGCCTTCGTCGGCGTCTTCAACGGCGAAACTTCCTTCAATCAGACCAGAGGATTATGCTCACAGTCCCGTTCACTATGCCGTCGTTTTCGGAGATCACGCTTTACTCACTCGTCTTCTTTCTTCCCTGCCAAAGCTCGGAGATCCAGAGCAGATCCAAACCGAATCCGACTCACTGAGCCAGGAACGAGTCGCGGATCAGATCTCCGTCATTCTTGATCGTCGCGACGTTCCCTTGCGTGAAACGCCTCTACATCTAGCGGTTAGGCTCAACGACGTGTTTGCGGTGAGGGCGATTTCATCCGCGGGCGCTGACATTTCGCTCCATAACGCCGCTGGATGGAATCCGTTGCAGGAGGCGTTTTGTCACCGGAATTCTGAGGTTATGAAAGTGCTTCTAAGGCATCACCACCGCTTAGCGTGGTGCAAATGGCGGAGGCGTTTGCCGCGATTGATTGCTGCTCTCCGTCAAATGCGAGATTTCTACATGGAGATCTCTTTCCACTTCGAGAGCTCTGTGATTCCGTTCGTCGGGAAAATCACTCCCTCTGACACTTACAAGATCTGGAAACGCGACGGGAACCTTCGCGCTGACACTACCTTGGCCGGATTTGACGGATTGAAAATCCAGCGTGCGGATCAAAGCTTTCTTTTCCTCGGTGACGGTGACGAATCTCTCGACATCTCTCCCGGATCGTTGCTTGTACTGAATCGAGACGACCGCAAAATCCTGGACGCATTTGAGAGTGCCGGAGCTCCTATAAGCGATTCGGATATCGCCGGATTCTGTTCTCAGTCCAGCTTGTACCGTCCGGGAATGGATGTTACTAAAGCAGAGCTCGTCGGGCGAATGAATTGGCGGCGGAAAGAGAAGATGGAAAACGTCGGAGATTGGAAAGCTAGGGTTTACGAAATTCAGAAAGTGACTTTCAGTTTCAGATCCCGTAAAATCGTTAACGACAGTGATTCCGCCGGAAGCGAACAAGTTCAACCTCTAGAGCTAGACGAAGACGACGACGGATTTCTAGTAGCCGAGAATCCAAGTTTCTTAGCTCCGCCTCCGCAACGGTCACAGAGACGGCACAGTAGCTTCGTCAAAGAAGACAGAGATTGGATCTCTGTTGGGAGAAAAAGCGTCGACGTCTATCCATCCGCCGCACCACCACCGCAATTCCAACAACCGAGAAGATCAGTAGCTCAATTTCAGCCACCAAGAAGGTCAGTGGCCGTACCTTCAACGTTGTCTCCGGTGAATCCTCCGTCTCCTCAGGTCAAAGAGAAGGAATTCATCAAGAGCTTGCATCCATCTGTTTGGTTAACGGATCAATTTCCGTTAAAGACGGAAGAGCTGCTTCCGTTACTCGACATTTTAGCCAATAAAGTCAAAGCCGTCTCGAGAATGCGTGAGCTCCTCACCACCAAGTTTCCGCCGGGAACTTTTCCAGTCAAGGTAAACAAAAGGGCAGTCTGGTAATTATCTTTTAATTCTCTATCAAATCGCTTTTTCGATTTGTTACTCTTTTTAGGCTCTTCCTAAGCTAGAAACATTACGACCGTTAAACCCAACGAGTCAAACTATTTGACGTGTCGAACTCTCATTAGCTAGGCTGATAAGCGTTATGAGTAAGCAACGTGGCAAAATCACAGATGGGTCTGGGGGACCAAACCTTTATGATATTATTTGGGACCCATTTGTTTTTTTTTCTGCTATTTAAGATCTCTAATATGGGAAATTGTGCTTTAAACCAAGTCAAAATCCCTTAAATTATGTTTTTCTGATAAACAAAATCTTTTGGTGGGATCCAGCTGTCGATTCCGGTGGTTCCGACGGTCAAAGTAGTCATCACATTCACCAAGTTCGTCGATCTTCCACCGGCGGAGCGATTTTACACACCACTCTCAAGCCCGAGATTCCTCTCCTGTGCAGACCAATCGGATGACGACGACAAATCCAACGCTCGGAATTCAACCTCGCGACCATCGTCGTGGCTGAGACGCGCCGGATTAAGCTCACAGCGGCGGATAGAGGAGGAGGAGGAGGAGCAACAAACACCGGACCCATTTGCTATACCTATTGGGTATAAGTGGACAAGCATGAGTAATAATAATAATAGTAATAATAAATCAAGTAATAATAGTAAAATGAAGAGATCAAAGTCTACTAAGAGATCAAAATGAAAGAAGACTTTTAGGAATTTTATTTGAGAAACTGAAGATATAGTCTCTAGTATTTCTCATTATAGAGGAATTATTTCTGGATGTAGTTTTTTTTTTTTTTAGTTTACTATACATTTTATATTTTCTGAAATGGTTATAAGATTCAAATACTGTCATTTTCGCTCTTTTTCCTTGGTCATGGTCTAAAAAAGTTTAATAATAAAGGTTTTAAATGGACGCACCAGCTAAAGTAAAAATAAAAATAAAACAACTATATGTTCATGCTTTAGTTATTTATGGGCCAACATTGATTTACCAGAGCTTTTTCTATATACCAAAACAATCTTTTTCTTCTTATAACAGGAAAAAATATATATATATATATATATAAATCTTCCTTGGTATTCTGTACTAAAGTTCGAACTAGTAACTTTTGATAAAGCAATAATGAATGTTTTGCTTTAGGTTACATAAGACGCAATTTAGACGTTTGGGAGGACATTCCATTCCAAGCTGGCAAATAAATATATAATTCTTTGTTTAATAAATTGAAAGACTTACAATTGCCTATAAATTAGTACATTATTAGACGTCTTGAAGACTTGGAGTTGAAGGTAATAACGTGGGACACGCTTAGCAGATTTGTGACACTTACAATTTTTCATAGGATTTATGTCGAAACAAAGTTTTTATTTTCTTGTAATAAAATTTTGCAACACATGTTAAATATGTCTCATGGAATGGGACATATTTACATGTCTTAAATCACCGACCTACATCTTATGCTTTATACCTAAATATATTCTAAAACTACGGTTGCTTTGCAAGTCCGAAACGAACAAACTTTGTTAAGTGCATCCAAAGATAAATCCCAGAAATATAATATTTTACAAATTAATGAACCTAAAGATTTGAACCCTGACAAACAAAGGACAACCTAAATAATAATATTTTACAATCTTTTTTTAAATAAAGAACAACAACATCAACTACTAATCTAATAGTCTCCATTCTCGGCATTATCACTCATTTTGCTAATCAAAATCGTCTCTCTCGTCTCTGAAGAAGGCCTCTCAACACATTAGAGGTATTTATATACTTTTCTCCTCTATTTTCTTTAGTTTGAAATATCATTCATTTTTCGGGCAATACCCGTTTAACAAAAAAAATGGAACAAAGCCAATGTAATATGTATCTCTAGATGTTTATATTACTTTTTTTTTAGTGATTGAGATTTTTGATATGATGTTGAACTAAAATTTTTCACTATTTTTAGTTTGTGAAAAGATATTGTGATATGACAAGTGAAGCACCAAGTTGGGCTGATCAATGGGGAACCGGAGGGATCGGAGAGATGCCGGAGGAAGAGAACACCAAAAGTGCCGGCGTTAAGAATTCCGACAAGACCAAAACGGGAATTAATAAAGCCAAGATTGTTGACTTCATAAGTTTCAAGTGGATGAAGAATCTTGTCCACAAAAAGAAGAAAGACTCTAAATCTTGAAAATGTAAAGAAAGATAACGTTTCCTCTGTACCCTTTTTCTTCTGAAGATCTTAATCTATCATTGTATTTTTTTTTTTTTTTCATATGTTGACTTTCATGTGAGTTATGATGCATCCCACGATTGAAAGCTTTTGTTTTATATGAAATTGCTTAAATCTTCGCTAACTCTTCAAAATAAAATGTTATATTTTCATAACAAGTAGGCTGCATTTATAACTTTTTTTTTTGTTCTTTCGTTTTCTCACAAATTGTTTAAATAAAGTTTATCAAGCTTCTTTACAACAATTATCTCACTTGTCCACAAATACACAAACTACGTGTTAGAACCTGTAAATATGGTAGGAGATAATCAAAGAGATGACATAAGTTGTGTGTCCATAAGTAAAAGTGTAAGAACCCATATTATAAAGAAAAAAAAACAAATTCAAAGCAACATTTACATATAATCAGTCCAAAGCAACATAAAGAACTTCTCCATATTCATAGTCATAAAGATCATAGCATATATACATGAAACATAAAGATTTTAAACCAAACCAAAAGTGTTCTCTCCACTGTAAGTCATGTAGAGAAACCCATCTTCTTCTTTGTTCTCATCATAGATTGCAGACATCATTGCAGCTGCAAAAACATCAACAAAAGCATTCATCTTTGTTTCGAGTTTGCAGAGAAGTGTACGCACAAATTAGAACCGGAATTTAAAACTAACAAAAACCAGTTGTTATGCGAAAGAGTTGTGTTTACCCGTTGGAGGCAATGTGTTCTTCACAAAGACAAAGATTGCCTTTTCGGCACTCAGCTTGATTCTTTTACGGACAACATACACAAATTGCCCCACAGTTAGATCAGCCGGAACAAGGTACCTGAATACAATGCAACAACCAAGAAGTACAGATCAACCAGCATTCCTTGTCATTCTCGTCACTTTCAAAGAGATAACAAGACTCTTTGTAGTCTTGGCCTCTTGGCTTATAATAATCTCATTTCAGTTTCATACTACACAAAGATATAGTTCTCAATACAATTTTCAAAGGCACTCTTTTCTCCTCAGACTCCCTAAGAAAACGAAACATGTGTAGAATTCATAAGTTGCCAAAGAACAGAGAAAAAGAAGAAGAGCATTACTGACTTTTTCTTGTCGATATTAGGAACATCGCTTCTCTCAGCTTTCTCTACTATCACCTGGACCACATACTTCCTCTGTTAAAGAGGAAACCTCCATAGAAGAATATACACAGATTAATACAACAATGTACAGAAAATGTTAAAAAGGTATTACAGGAACTCTGTCTGGATACTTCTCCCTGATGCGAGAAGCTTCAGTTTGTCTCCTCTCTGACATTACAAAACCCAAAATAATTGATTATGAAAGAACACACAAGATGGGTTTATCAAAAGATCCATAATTTCTAGTGATCACTAACAAAACACACAAGATTTTGAGTGGATAATTTGATGATGAATCAACAAGAAGGGAAGATGAAAAACTTACCCAGTGGGTGTTCCAACTTGAAAGAGATATTAGCCATGGCGATTAAGAATCGAATTTCTGAATTCAGAACAACAAAACAATTAACACGACCAAAAAGATCAATACAAATTGAAATCTGATATTCGATAAGCAATCTCGCGAGATCGAATCATCGGAAAAACTTTAGGCATAAGAGGAATTTGGAGAGGAAAACAAAAAAACCAGAAATTACGAAATTAGAGAGAACATACCAAAGACTATGGCTTCTCGTTTCCCCTGAAAAATTAACTGAGTTAGATTGTCGAAAATAATCAAATGCAGACACTAGAAAGGATCAAAGCTCGCTTTTGTTGGGTTTCGTGAAGAAAACTCAATTAGGGTTTCAAGATTCGTAATCTCTGCACGAAACTGATAACTCAGAAAGGCTAAAACTTTCGTCGTCTAATTATAGACACGTCGTCATCGCTTTGTTATTATTTGTGCCATTTGTTCTACTGGAGAACCGGAAACTTGTACCGGAATATGGTTTAGAATACTTTCGGTTCTTATTGATTTTTTTTTGTGTGTGTCACTCATTAATTTATTTTCGTACTTTAGTCAACGACACAATTTATTGGTAAATCAGAAAAAATAATATTACCATTTACACGAAATAATACATGGGAAATAACAGAGCTTTTGTAAAATATATATGAGACACTAGGATGATTGGAAAAAAAAATATTACATATACATAGATAAATAAAATTTATTGAATCTTCTAGATTTTATAGTTTTTAGTTTTGTGAAAAAGCGATGCCGTAACCAAAAATGGCGTGAACATACGTTTTAATAGTGCAACAACACATTTGACATGTTAAAACTTGGGTTCGCTAAATAGATGCATATCTACACTCATCCATAGATTCATTCATAAATTATATGATAGTAACGATTCATAAATCTTGTGACCTCTACTTCTATAAATTTCACTGCGTTTTTCATCTGATGAACAACAAATTTAGTTTCTATAATTGGAGAAGCGTTTCCTATCACTTCGAGTCACTTTCGTCCCTTCCTTTCTTCATTTGCTTTTTGGTTGGTCAATGTAGTTATTGCAAATTAAATATCATCAATCAGAGTTATTCCATGTACATACTAATTATTTGATCAGCTATAATCGCAAGAGACTTGCTTAAAGCAACAAATACATATAATTATATTTTTAAGTTAGGATTTACCTAGAATATTTGATTTTGAAGAGAGGACTATTTCAAACCTCATAAGAAAGTTTTGAGGTCTTAAATCTGAAGTTGAAAAGATTCTTTAATAAAGAAATTTCGAGCACACCAAGTAAAAGCGACAAAAAAAAACTTAGCAAACGGAAATCTATGGTGATTTAGAGCTTGTTAAAAGCGATTTTGATAGGCGATTCTTTCAAATAACAAGAGTTGAGTTTTGTCTTGATCAATTGTTATTACACATTTATACAAATTTACAATGTTTCCTGGTTCAGTATTGATTTTATATATTCGTAAAAGAAATGTCATAAAAACAAAATTTCTTTCAACCATGATTATTAGTATTATTTAAATTGTATTTAGACTATTCTATTATTAATTTTTTTTGGTAAAAGCGTTTTGATTTTTCAGATACAACAAATGTATTAAGTAAAGTTTGAATTTATTTGTTTAGTTTGGTATACTTTTATTTTTGTTACAACTATTTTCTTAAGCAAATAAAATTGTATGAGATGTGAAAACTAACGTTTGTGTCTCTTTTTTTTTATTAAAAAATAAAATTAGGTAACATTTGTGTTATTTTTTTTTTATCAAAAATAAAACTAGGTAGAATTTACAAGCTAGGTCAACAGAAAAAAAAAAACAAAAATTATGGGTGGGAATATTTGGAAAATGTAACCACATCAGTTTCGAAATTCAAATAGATGCTGGGAGTAGCAGAGCCCACCAACATGCCTTTGTCTCTCGTACAAACCCTCATAAATACTAATTGAAAGCTCATGGGATCCTTGTTCTTATATTAAATCTTATCCTACAAACCTCTATACGTACATACACTATGTATACATCCATGTGTATCTTAACGATAAAAGTTACCTAACATATACCGTTCTTCTCGGACGTAGTTATGCAATATATACTGGATTTGAATATGGATAACAACACAACACTAACATTAATACCAATCAAATCTATATGTCATGGTCATGAGGCATAACTAACATCCAAAATATTGAGTAGAAAAAAGATACGTGGCGACAGACAATGAATGAATGAAGTAAAAAACATGCAACGTACCAGAAATTTAAAAAGAGTAACTGACAAACCTTATACACAAACCTCATGTATTCATTTGACTAAGGTTGTGACCTCATTTTAGTTTCAATCAAGGCAATATATATATATATGTTTCTACCGGTAATGAGCGGAAGGATTATACATCATACATGTTGTTTTCTTCATATAAGAACCATGATTAATCAAAATCTTTAACACCAATATATATATATATATTATTACCTCCGTTTTCGTTTAATTATAATCTTTTTTTTTGTTTTTTTATAAGTGTTATTTTCAGTTTTAATGTAAAATTTATTAATTTTTAATATTTTATGATTATTTATATTCTATATTATATTTTATTATTGGGTAGATTGGATTTAGGTATGTAACTAATGATATTTTTGTTTAGAAAAAGTAAAAAATAATAATAATGTTTTCTTAATCTATGTGCTAAAACCTAAAACAACAATTATAAACAAACTAAAGAAATAATCAATTCATTATTTGATATAACTGAAAATCGACTACAACTATTTTTTGCATGAAAAATGCTTGTGGAAACCGAACCAGTCCTATGACAATAGTAGTTTCTTTTCCCTAAACCTTTTAACAATTTGGTTTCAGGGGAATTTGAACTAGACTTTTGATAAGATATTTTGCCAGAATTGAACGTTGTGACGCATTTGTAAAGGAATATAACTTCGCTTTACTTTTCTTTAAAATTCTGTATATATAACGTGATGGGTATCAATACAAACTTCCCACCAATAGTAAATTACTAGCTATGGTTTTTTGTTCTATAACTTATTTTATCTAAAAAGAGTGCGTATGTAATGATTTAGCTTTTTCTCTTAACGACTTACATAAATCAGAACAACTACTAATCATCATAAAATTCTTAGTAGTGGTTCAATGAAAGCTATGGGGCAAACAAGCTATATTTTGACAGGCACACCTATTTAATTTGAGATTTATTATAATAAACCACATACACACACACACACATATATATATACATATAATTCTGTAAAGAAAACTTTGTGATCTGTTCTCAAAAAAAAAAAAAAAAACTTCGTATTAAATTTTTCATTTTCAAATTTAATTCAACCAACTTCCTTTTTGTTGTGGGGTTGTTGGCCTAATTCAATGCTTGTTTTTTTATTTTGGCCTCTCTTCTTCACCTCTTCGTATTTATATCTTCTTTCGCTCTGAAGACCCAAGAAAAAACATTGCCAATGGTTCATATTGTTTTTCTTCTTTTTCATATGTGCAAATAGAAAACCGATACTTAACGGTAAGTAGCACCTTCTCTAGCTCTTAACGTACACTTCAATTTCGTTTCCAGTCATTTGCCTTCTTTGAATTCTATTATTTTTGTTTTGATGTGGAGTTTGGGATAATAAGCAACCGATGAGAACGTACGTATGTATATGTAACTAACGTAAAGAAAATACGAGATATTGGTGCGGTTCAATCAGAAAACGGCACTCTTTTGTTGTAGAGATCGGTTTGTTTGATTGAGCCGTGCCAATATCACGCGTGTATTTGGACTCCACCATGCTAGCTGGTGTTCATCAAGGTATGCATCAATATCAATTCTCTTTATCGTTTTCATATTTTATGAAGCATAGTTTTCTATTTGCAGCCTTGCAGATTAGGTATATCGATGTCTATCGTCGAGGATTACGCTCTTTCTTATGTTATGTTTCTATATAATAGAATAAATTTATTTTCCAAAAGACAATATCATCTCTTTTTTTAACATGAAAAGACAAGATCATTAAAAGCATATACTTGAAGGTCTTATTAGTTTTATTTTCATGTTTATCTTCTGCAGGCTCTGGAGTTTGGTTTTTAACAAGAAAAATTGGAAAAAAGAAAACTCAAATACATTTGGGAGTTGATATTTGAGTTATTAGACAATGGTTTATATTAATGTTGTTAAGGAGAATGGTTTTTTTTTTCCTGTTTCTTGTATTGGATATTGTTACTCAATTATTAATTATAGTCACGACTCATTAATGCAAAAATGTCCGACTAATGAAATTATATGTATTTGTCTGCACTTTTATTTCAAGTAAATCCTTATTCTATCACATAATAGATGTCGATTATGTTCAATTCGTTATCCCGCGGATTGGACATAACCGGGCGGTTCCACTATGAAACTAGGAAGAGGTATAATTTTAGAAATCTAAAATAAACCGAGCTTCACAAGATAAGTCCATTCCGGACCAAACCCACGTGGACAACGAGTTAACCCGTAAATGTTATAGGAGTATATAATTATTTACTATAAACATGCGTAAAGATGATTTTTAATTGAAAGTAATTATATAGTATGTGTGTTCTATTTTATATATCATGATTAATTACTGATTATTATTTTTTAAAAAAATCAACTATTGTATGATCATGTTTTACTATGCATGCAAATTAACATTTGAAAATATTTTCTAATTTTTTCCTAAATATTTTTTTTAAATAGATTTACAAAATTCCCAGTAATAAGTCAAAAAATTATATAGCATCTAAATTTCAATAAATATATAAAATAAGTTTAGATTATCTAAATTTTTCATAAGTAAAAAGAAAAACTGGCTTAGCAACACGTTTAGTGTGCTATATCCAGCATATGTTTGGAATAATTTCTAAATTAAGATCTAATTTAACAAACGTAATTTATTATTTTTAAAAAAGAGAAGTACTACAAATTAATTATATATATGAAAATTAGTAGTTTAATTTTACTTTTAAATATTTTCATATAATCAAATGAAAAATTAATAATTATCTAGTGGTAATCATATATATAGTAATATTTTTTTAAAAAAAAACTTTTAAAAAATGTGAACAGGTATTCAGAACAAACAAAAACCTGCGAAGTGTCAGCATATCTTTTATTACATCTCACAGCATACCCACGAGTTTAGGACCAAAAACCTTAAATTTTTGTCTACCGCTTGTTGACATAATCTGTATATATTAGTACATGTTTTTACTATTATTGTCCAATAAGAATGACTATAACTGACTTCAAACATGTCACTTTGTAAAGTTAGCATTCTAATGATTAACGAATCTAATGGAATATCGTAGATATAAGAATGTTAATTGTGTAATTTTGGAATTCAACAAAGGTCAAATTCTGAATTAATTACTATTTTCTGAAAAAAATAACCAGAAGGAAGAGAATAAAAATAAGAGAGAAAAAAAACAGAAAGGAGGTAAAAGAGAATTTAATGTGTAAGAAAATGAAAGCATGTGGTAATAAATGAATGGACACAACAATAATTGCTCTGTCTCTTATAGGACAAACCAAATGTAACAAACAAATATATAGAAAAATAAACAAAATTGCAAAATAATTTAAACATGTGGAATAATTTAAAACTTGCATATTGAAAAACTTGCGGAATTGATTTTTTCTATGATTGGATAAGTTTGCAGAATAGCAAAATATAAATTATCTTAAATAAAATTTCACTATATTTTATAATTGAGCTAATTATTTTTAGAAAATAAAATTTCACTATATTATTTATTATCATAAGAAATTATAATTGAATTAATTATTATAAAAATAAAATTATTAAATATTATTATAAAAAATAATTATCTTATTGTAATTAGTTAACATATTCTTAGTATATTTATAATAAATAAATTAATATTTTATAACGTTAAAAATCAAATATCATAGTTTTATTTATTGATTTTTCTATTATATTATATAAGATGTATAAAAAAAAAATTGTTCTAATTTATTTGATTTTTCTCAAAATTTTATGCACTTTTTATGTATTTAATATAGTGTGACTATTAATATTTTTCAATATTTTTATTGGTTTTAATATTTTAGCTAAATGTTTAAAATAAAACAAATATTTTATAATTTAAAAATTTATTAGTATTTATTTAGAATTCTAAAATATTATTATTACATAATTAAATAATTATAAAATATTGCACATAAAATATTCGTGTTTCATACTTGATTCCGTCAGTTTTTTTATTGGCAAAATATTTGTGAAATCACATTTTTTAACGCGATTCCGCCTAGGTTACCAATCAGAACCATGGTTTCTATTTATTTCATTCATTTGCATCCACTAAAAGCACTTCCACTTTCTTTATTTTTCCCTATTTTTCTTATTTCTACCTTCAAAATTTAATACTTTTTTTTAAAAAAAGGTAAATACTATACTTTGAGTATAATGATACTTTCAAATAAGCTTTGTTTTAAAACCTTTCACATCTAATTTCATTAATTCTCATTTCTATATCAATTTTCTAAAGAAAAGTAAAATAATATTTTCTTCGACAGAATTCATAATGGTCTAATGGTTTTAAATTATCCATACTTTAGGAACCCAATGATACTGATATATAATTAATAGATTGTATATAAACAGAATCTTAATAAATTTATATTAATAGATTGGTAAAGTATCTGAATAACTTATACCTTGTACTGTTGTTAGCACTAAAGTAATTACTATGACCAGATACTAGATTTAGTTGCATATACTCGAGCTTGGAGATTCTTGGTTAGAATGATCATCAGCTTAAGTCACATTTCCACATACCAAAAATAGAAACTTTAACTTCACTTTAAAAAAAAAGATAAAAAAACACAAACCGAAGCGAAAATGAAATTTAGTAAACAAAAGCTTTTCTACTGCTTTCCACCATAAGGCATCAAAAGTTTCATCGGTAACATTGCTCATTGTTCTAAGCTAGCCAATAACGCAGGCACAAGCTGTTTTTCATCATGCTTCATCACATACTTGTTTAAGAAAGCTTTGATCGGTAATGGCCAACACAGATGACAGTGGAGGGAGTTGTGGCTTTCAGAAACTCATCTATTTTATATAAATGCTATTCCTCTGTTTCTTATAGTCAGCATCAAAAAGATCCACAGATAATCTAAAATTAACAGAGAAAAAACAAACAACCATTAAAGTTGCTCATTAAGTGAAAGCACGATCTCCAATGAAGATAGCCATCAACTCAGACATAAGCTCCTTGTCATTATGGTTCCTCACATACTTGTCTAAGAAAGCTTGATCGGTAATAATCAAGACAGATCGCACCGAAGGGAGTTTATTTCCTAGAAACCCTTTGGATATGAGAGCTTTAATTACGTTACACCTTGGTACAATCCTCTTCTCCATGCTTAATCCAAATACCTGAGGGTTTGAAACCAAAGCCTTTATTGGCCAATTCATCTGCTTCACCATAAACTCAGTCTTCTTCTTCACCGTCTCTGCAGAATGTGCAATGCACCCAGGATGGCGCTTGACAATCATCGCAAACTCATCTCTGCTGAATCCTAGCCCTAGAAATGTCTCAATGGAGTCGGCTATCTTCTTCTCCGAGTATCTCAGGAAGTTTGGCCACTTCTTGAAAATGGCCCATACGTCGTCCACAGCAAAGCCTAACCTTTTATAGACCTCAACTTTTCCTTTTATTGTTTTGTCGCTCCATCCGTAAAGCATATGCAGAGCTTCGACGAACCTTAAGGTGGTGGGATCGAAACTCAGCTCAACAACCTTCTTAAGGGATTCTTCAAACTTCCCTTTCCCACATACACATTGGACATCGGATGTTAGCAATGAGAATAACAATTTCTGAGGCATACCCAATTCTCTCAAAACAGTTATATTTCTGACTTTATTCTCCTGTGCACTACCCTCTGGCAATGAAGAAGGACACAACTTTTCGGACTTGGAACTCTTATCGGCTTCTACAATCTCTTTGACGAAATCGTAGTATCTGCTGATAGCTTTGTCCTTTTTTAATCCCAAAATTTTCGGAACTTTTGAAACGATCTCAATGAGCTCAGAGGTTGAAGCTCTTCTGGACTGCAGAAACTGAAGCTTGGGACCAAGAGATATCTGAGCATCTGCTATTAGCAAAAGTGGATAATCCGTAATGATGGTGGAGATCTGAGAAGCTGTGAATCCATGACTCCTAAGAAGATCCAGAACCGCATCAGGATTCCCCTTGTCCTTGAAACTGACCTTCCTTGAGATCGATTCTGCGACTTCCGTAGTTAAACCCAATGAATCAACCAGGTAAGAAGAGGCAGTAAAGTTCCGACCTTTTCGACCATCTTGAGGGCTCACATCTGCAGCAAAAGTAGCAGAGGAGAAGGAATTGGAAAAAGCAAATGAATTTTGCACTGAAACTCTCAGATTACAAAATTTCTGCAACTGGACCAATCTTCTTCCACGGAGAATCAGAGAATACATGACAAAAGGCAATGAGATTACCACAGAGTGTTGGAGCAATTAGACCTCAAAATCTCAAATTACGCCATTTCTGCAACTCAGAAGAACTTTCGTCCATGGAGTATCAGAGAAGAAATGACAAGGTAACGCAATGCAATTACCGAAATGAGCAGAAGAGAAAGAACCAGAAACTTCAAGAGTGTCGAAACGGTTGATGTCTAATTCCTTTCGAGATCTCAAAACTTCTACTAATTTACAAACGAGCGGATAATAAGAAACTTCACTCGCAAAACCAAATATCGCAGAAAAACGAAAATAGGGTTTGTTGCTGCTGGCGATCGATACCTAATTTCAATTGTGATTTCTCGTTAACAAAATAATTAAATATACAAAGATCAATAAAAATTAATATATACAGAGTTCTGTGACAGCTTGGCTTCGAACCCCTTACCTTATGGCTACCGACAGACATATTTGTGGGCGCTCACTTCAATAAACCCTTAAGAGTAGTAATTTTGAGTGTCCCACACACCAATAGCCATCATCACATAAGCTCAACAACCTTCAAAACGAGCTTTCCGGTTTCAACTGTGATAGCTAGATTCCAGATTTTTACCAATTTGAATTAGATGATAATTATGGTTTCAACGTGAATGATTCTCGCCATTTTCAGATTCTTCAAAAACTCAACATTTTCAGATTCTTCAAAAACCAGCTGAAAAGTTTCGACAAGAGACATAAGAGTACATACAAGTTTCGATCACTGTTCTAAATCAAACCTATTAGGCCCCAAAATCCCATACTCTTGATGTAAATTTACCAAACTCAGTTTTGGAACTTCTCATTCTCCAATCTAGAGATGAATGTATCTTTAGAAATTGTCCTTTTTGTTTCCTGGAACACAGATTATTTTTCATAAACCACCAACTCCAACAAAGTCTCCAAGAAATTCTCAATTGATGTTCCTTTTGATGACAAGTAAAGCTTCTAGAACTGAAAATACAGCCTAATGATACAAAAAGCAGAGACCATATAATCTGTACTTTCTGCACAAGAAATCCAAAAGAGCAAAGAAGCATACATGTTGCATATCAATCCACACAGACACACGCATGTGTATTGATCATGATATGGCCCTCTCTTAGCAGCTGCTTCTAGGCTACTAGCATTAAAGAGTCTAATCATTCGTAAAAAAGATATTCAAGCTTACGAGTTGTTATTGTCCCAATTACAAATCGGAGTTTCAGAGATACATAAATAAAAGCTCATATTTTTCTTCCGTCGTCATTGTCAAAAGATTCATCGACGAGTCTAAAACTAAGATAAAAAAAAAACAAACCTTGACGTCGGTCGGTGTTGTGGGAGCACTTCTGGTCTATGAAACACGTTGTCTGGTGTAGATAGCCATCAACTCAGGCACCAGCTTGTCATGCTTCATCACATACTTGTCTATAAACTTCTGATCCGTAATCGACAAAACAGATGCCACTGGAGGAAGTTCAGTTCCCTTTCCGAGCAATCCCTTCGACAAGAGAGCTTTGATAACGTTACACCTTGGTACAATCCTCTTCTCCAGGCTGTAACCAGCTACCTGAGGGTGCAAAGCAATGGCCTTTACTGGCCAATTCATCTTCTTCAGTAAAACCCTGGTCTTCTTTATAATCGATTCTGTAGAATATTCAATGCAGGGAGGAAAGCGTTTGACCATCATCTTAAACTCATCCCTGCTGAATCCTAAGCCTAGAAATGTTTCCATGGAGTTCAATATCTTGTTCTTGGAGACTTTCAGAAAAGTAGGAGTACTCTTGAAGATTTCCCATATATCTTCCACAGTGAAGCCTATACTTTTATAGACATCGACTTTTTCTTCAATCGTCTTGTCGCTCATTTGGTATAGCATGCGCAGAGCTAAGACAAACTTTGAGGTGGTCGGATCAAAACCCATCTCAACGACCTTCTTGAGAGATGCATCAAAATTTTCTTTTCCACAAATGGGCTGATATTTGGAGATGAGCAAGGGGAGTAACAACCGCTGAGGCATACCCAATTCTCTCAGAACAGATACATTTCGAACTTTATTCTCCAGACTACTACCATGTGGGTAAGAATGACTTAACTTTCCATTATTGGAACTCTTATCTACTTCTATAATGCATTTGACAGAATCGTAGTATATGCTGATACATTTCTTTCCTAAGATTTCTGGAACTACTGAAACAATCTCAGTGAGCTCAGAGCTTGAAGCTCCTCTGGACTGCAGCAACTTAAGCTTGGGAGCAATAGATTTCTCAGCATCTAACAGAAGCAACCTTGGGTAATCCGTAATGATGGTGGAGATCTGAGAATCTATGAATCCATGACTCCTAAGAAGACCCAGAACCGCATCAGGATTTCTCTCTTCTTCGAGACTGACTTTCCTCGAGATTGATTCTGCTAGTTTTGCAGTTAAACCCAGTGAATCAACGAGGTAAGAGACAGTGAAGTTCTTCCCTTTTCGACCATCTTGAGGGCTCGCACTAGTAGAGGAGAACGAATTGGAAAAAGGAAATTCATTTTGCACGAGGTTCACTGCAAATCTCAAATTACGCCATTTCTGCAACTCGCCGAACCTTCGTCCATGGAGTATCAGAGAATACATGACTAAAGGAAATGAAAAGACAATTCGAGAAGATGAGCATGGAAGAAAAGGAAAATCACTCAACCATCTCTCGCGAGAATCCCAAAATTTTTGGGGGAGGAAACCAAAATTAGGGTTTATGATGTAAACCCATAAGTTGTTATATTACTTTCATCAACCTTTCATATAGAAAATGGGCTTGTTCAGCCCAATTATCCCAATAAAGACCCAATGAAGATATAGGTATTGATGGAATGTTAATTTTTAGATTATTTCGGTTGAATGATATAAATATGTATAAACACATATATTTGGTGACAATTTAGAATATACATATTTTTTTTATATTGTTGTTGTATTTTTTTGATTTGTTGAATAGATAGGTTGTTGTTTTTATAGAAAAACGAATGTTATCAGTTGCAATTTTAATTAGTAAATGTGTTTCAAACATAATTACACATTATAGAAGAACAAACGAGGAACACATATTTTTAATTTTTTAAAAAGAAATTATCAGCTTCAAATTCAAAACCAGTAAATGGTAAAAACTGAAAGATTATATTAAAAAATTTAAAATTTCCTGGGTGAATTAAACCTTACTCAATTAAATGTAAGGTACTAAAAAAATAAAAAAATGATGAATGATTTTTTTAAAAACACTATTCTCTTCCTTTTATTTTCTAACCATATAGGAATAATAAAAATTAAAGATAGATATGAAGTAAAACTTTTAGAAGTGTATAGTTTTTTTTCGTTAACAAATGTAACTTTAGTTAAAAACGTTAAAATTTTATTTTGAAAGAGAAAAACTTTAACAATTAAAGACTTTTCTTTTCTGTTTTCTATTGTTTTTTTTTTTAATTTGACTAAAATAATCTGAAGCCAACTTCAGATTTATTGATTTTGATTGCTTTCGAAAACAAAAATAAGAAATTCTGTGTTTGGGTTTTCAATTCCTTCTAAGTGAGGTTTATTTCTACTTTCTTCCACAACAATGGTATTGATCTAAATAGTCCAATATCTTGTTAAGTACGAGAGTGTTATGATTTGAACTTCTATAGGAACATACTTGTAGGCATGGGAATTTGATTTATTCGGATAATTCGTCAGGTTATTAGGATCAGAAAATATTTATTGAATCAAACCGAATCAAGTTATTTTTCGATTATATTCAGTTTTGGTTAGCTTGGTTTTGTAATGGTTTTTTTCAAAATAATTGAAGTTTTGTAATTTTGGAGTTAATTCAGTTAAATTTGGTTTAATTCCGATAATTTGATTTAATTGTAATCAGTATTTATCCAGCTTTTTTTGTTAACAACATAAATAAAATTTAATGATATTTTTCCATCTAAATCGATGTAGTCGGACTAATTTACTACTCCATTACTGTTAAGAACATCTGAGCATCTCGAACAAGATTGTCCACTTTGTATTTAGTGATCCCAAAATAGTTGTTACTCTTTTTTTTATAGAAAAAATGACTACAATGCTTAAATTCCTCTAAATGATCAAGTAATCAAAACTGTTATCTTTGACTCATTCATTCTAACCAATATGTTATCAATGTGTTTCCAATTCCTTTCCTCTGGAAATCTATAGTCAATATCTAAATACTCAACCTCCAATATATAATTTCCACTATCATATTCCATCCATACCTAGTTTGGCGCCTTAGTTGAAGGAAGAAACAAAAAGAAAATCCTGAAAAATGTAATCCTTCGAAATCATTGTGAATTCGGATCCTATTCCAATCAAATCCCCACATAAATCCAAAGAGGCCAAAAATGATAAAAAAATCAATGGGATCAGTTTTTAATTAGTTTAGCCAAGTATTTTGTCTAGAGCACCAAAATGACGAGACCAAAATTTGGAAGGTTGTCGAGTTAAAGTATTCATGTATTTTTAGAAGAATAGTTCAAAATAGCCAGAGAATTATATAAAAAAAAAAGTTACAAAGTTGATATATTATTCATGATGATTCAATCAAATTTGCATTACAAGATTTTGCTCTTGCAGCTACGGTGTACAATTTGAAGTGAATTATGTCTAGTCTTTCATTTCACAAGTTTCCAAAAGAATCAATTATGACCAAAATTGAGGTTTTTTATCGATGAAAAAAATCTTGTAAGATACATCAAGATATAGCTGTATAATAAGGTGAAAATTAACCAATCAGGATGACCCCAAAATATCAATAAATAATAAATCACAACTCCATCACGAACTGGTAAATTCCAAACTCAAACAAGATCCATCATCTGCATTATTTCTTCTATGGCTAGAGAATGTTTTGATGACATACGAGAACAGACAATGGATTATTCCAAACATATTAAAATCGATAGCAGATATTTTAGCTTGGGAGGACGCCAACAAAATGACAAGAACAAAGCAGTCCAAAGCATCATCATCAATACTGCAGCAGAGCGTCACTCCTTATAACATCGTAACTAGAACAAGTAAGTTAACCTGCAATCTTGATGCTTCTTGGAGTAGGTTGGAGTAGTTCTTGATACTACATGATCAAAATGGAAAAATTGTAGTTTGGGGTTAGAAGCAGTCAATGCAAAGCAAATGGCTTTTCGTTCTTTCTATGCGGTTCAGCATCTCTCAGATTCTCTCAACCAGAATGATATCACTTTTCTCATGGATTCCACGCAGGTTGTCTCTCTAGCTCAAACAAATTCACACAAAATATTAGCTCAAACAACTTCTTTAAGGCAAGACATCACTCCCACTCATGCTTTACCTCTTGGGCGTCATCAAGAAGTATTAATTTCAAACACATTCAAACATGTCTCGATGCACAAGCAGATAGACTGGCCAAATCGCAAGACAATCTCGAGAACCTCCTCTTATATATATCTCTTGGAAACCATTCTTTTGTATCTCAACCAACTTTGTATACTTCTAATAATACTTATCAGTGAAAACCAAAATTGGTTGCCCAAAAAAGAAATAATAATAAATAAACAAAGCAAGGAAGCTAGACGTGTGTCACAGTTAAGTCTAATCTTCCCTGGCTGCTGATACGGCAGCTTGACCTCTGAGACGATCCATTCTTCTTGCAGCAATGAGATCAACCTTCGCACCAGAAGATTTATCACGTCTGAACTTACTGGCGTGACCAATGTGCTGGTGGTTTCCTCCTCCATGAGGATGCTCGACTGGGTTCATAGCCAGACCACGAACCTTAGGCCAGAAGTTTCTCTTCGCGCGACACTTGTGGTATGCATTACCTGCCTTGAGAAGTGGCTTCTCTGTTTTTTCTCCACCTGCAACTTGCCAAATCATGGCTCTGCATCGGCTTTGCACAATCTTTTTCAACCCAGAAGGAAGCTTAATCCTTTTATAAGACAAGAATATATCCATAGTCATTAATAAGTAATAATCATATGAAGCTAGAAATTAAAAAACAGAAACGCTTTACAGAATCAACAGTGTGTCACGCAAGTTACGGTAGACGATGCTGTTCCAATAATATATTTAGATTTGGAAACAAGATAACACAATTTCACGCAACTTGAGAAAATTGTAAGAGTAATTGGGATCCATGTAAACTAATTGATTTTCCCTTAAAACTCTATACAAGTCAGCCACAGAGAAGATATTTCCTAGTGGTGTCGTTTTCAGGGTTGTGAGTTATCACGATGGCGTAATCACCGGAAGCCCTAGCGAGGGCACCACGGTCACCGACATGGAGCTCGACATCGCAGATAACAGCTCCCTCGGAAATCAATCTAAGCGGAAGCACGGTCCCTACAACGAGATTCGCCTTCTTACCACAGTAGAGGAATTATCCCGTATACATACCTTCGGCAGCGACGAACAGCTCCTTCTGCTTCTTGTAACGGAAAGTATGGCGGAAAACGAAGCGGGCTAACGTAGCGCCACGTCCCGGATCGTGGATGATCTCCGTCACAACACCCTTGAGATACCCATTTCTCTCGCCGTTCCATAGCCGGACCCTTGCGGTGGTGAGTGTGGGACTTGAAGACCGAACCAGCGGCACCCTTACTTTCTTGTTCTTGCCCTCTGCGCAAGGTATTAAACTTCTTAGAAAGCCCTAGTTATTAGTGAGCTTTACTATTGGGCCTTCATGCCGCATAATTACAATTGCAGGCCCAGTTAAATTAGCCTGGCTTTGTTCCTTGATTGATTTAGTGAAAATGGGAAAAATGTTATAAAAAAACTTAAAAATTGTTAAACTATTACTCTGTTTTGATTTTGAATGAAAATTAACTGATTTTATTTCTGTTTGTTTTTCGAAAAGGGTAGATTACCTTCAATTTATATTTCAAATGAATCTTCTCGCGTCTCCTTTTTTTAGTTGAATGAGTTTGATAAAATCAATGTTACACTAGAGTAGTCTTTGAAACAAGAAGCTTTATCATATTGATACAAGGAGCTGCAGAAAATGGACGTTTATAGAGAGAGAGATAGAGAGAGAGAGCGAACCACTACTCAAGTATTGACTTATGGCTTAGCAGTTAGGGTTTTGGAGAACCGATGGCCTCATGATCCACCGCAAGGGAGAATAAAATATAACATAAACGCAAAATGGAAAACTCATTGGTACATACAAATGGTAATGTTCTTTTTATGCGAGAGAAGCTTTTACTTAAGAAGCCTTTCTGATCTATGAAGCATTATCTCCGGTGAAGATAGCCATGAGCTCAGGCACAATTTCCTTTTCATCTAGCTTCCTCACATACCTTTTCAAAAACACCTCATCAGTACATATCAAGACAGAACCCATAGGAGGTAATTCTGTTCCGAGCAATCCTTTGGACATGAGAGCTTTGATTACGTTACACCTTCGGACAGTCCTCTCCAGGCTGTAGGAAAATACCGAAGGGTTCGAAACCAGGGCCTTTAGTGGCCAATGCATCTTCTTCACCAGAAACTCAATCTTTATCTTCAATTTCTCTGCAGAATATCCAAAGCACTGAGGAAGGCATTTGAATATCATCGTTACGTCAGCCTTGCTGAATCCAAGACCTAGAAGTGTTTCAATGGAGATCTCCATCTTCTGCTCTGAATAACTAATGATTGGCGGATACTTCTCGAACATTGAGAGGATCTCATCTTCGTATAGTCCAAACTTCTTCAGGGTTTCAAACGTCTGAGTTATCTTCTTCTCCGAGTGTAACAGGAAATTTGGCCACTTCTTGAAAATTGCCCATACATCGTCCACAGCAAAGCCTAACCTTTTATAGACCTCAACTTTTCCTTTTATTGTTTCGTCGCTCAATCCGTAAAGCATGTGCAGAGCTTCGACGAACCTTAAGGTGGTGGGATCAAAACCCAGCTCAACAACCTTCTTAAGGGATTCTTCAAACTTCCCTTTCCCACATACACATTGGACATCGGATGTTAGCAATGAGAATAACAATTTCTGAGGCATGCCCAATTCTCTCAAACAGTTATATTTCTGATTTTATTCTCCTGTGCACTACCCTCTGGCAATGAAGAAGGGCACAACTTTTCGAACTTGGAACTCTTATCGGCTTCTACAATCTCTTTGACGAAATCGTAGTATCTGCTGAAAGCTTTGTCCTTTTTGATTTTCAAGATTTTAGGAACTTTTGAAACGATCTCAATGAGCTCAGAGGCTGAAGCTCCTCTGGACTGCAGAAACTGAAGCTTGGGGGCAAGAGATATCTGAGCATCTGCTATAAGCACTTGTGGATAATCCGTAATGATG
Organism: Streptanthus diversifolius; assembly: GCA_039880935.1. Lineage (NCBI taxonomy): Eukaryota > Viridiplantae > Streptophyta > Magnoliopsida > Brassicales > Brassicaceae > Streptanthus > Streptanthus diversifolius. Next base: position 1,212,792 of record JAXGFM010000007.1, read on the forward strand.
GTGGAGATCTGAGAAGCTGTGAATCCATGACTCCTAAGAAGATCCAGAACCGCATCAAGATTCCCCTTGTCCTTGAAACTGACCTTCCTTGAGACTGATTCTGCGACTTTCGTAGTTAAACCCAATGAATCAACCAGGTAAGAAGAGACAGTAAAGTTCTGACCTTTTCGACCATCTCGAGGGCTCACATCTGCAGAAGCATTAGCAGAGGAGAAGGCATTGGAGAAAGCAGATGCATTTTGAAGAGAGTTCTTCGAAAATCTTAAATGGTGCAATTTCTGCAACCGGACCAACCTTGTTCCATGAAGAATCAGAGTATACATGACAAAAGGAAATGCCATTACCGAAACGGAAAAGGAGCAGAAAAAACAAAAAAAAAAAATGAGAAGAAGAAAAAAGTGATACAGTGTTGAAAGCGAGTCGACCGAACTATCTGTTTCGATTGGAGAGGATAAATAAATCTCAAAACTTCAAATAAAATTAAGAACAAGAAACTCCCTTTCGAGACTCTGCTTCCTCTATTCACTCGTAAAACCCTAAATCGCAGAAAACTCAAAAATTTGGAGAGGAAAAAGAGAAAAGGGTTTATGATGATGCAATAATAAATACTTATGTTTTAATTGTTTATTATATATTTTTAATTATTAAATTGTTTTTTGATTTTTTAAATTCATTTGTTAATCTATTAAAATATTATAAAAAAAAATAATTAAAATAATGCTACTATATTTCTATTACCATATATTTTTGTATTTTATTTCAGCAAAATTAATTAATGTTAACGTAGATTTTGATCTACTTGGCACTAAACTACATTTTGTGTTCTAGATTTTGGTCTTACTTAGCACTACACTACATTTTGTGTTCTAAATAAATTGCTCATCTTTGGCGTATGATAACAGTTATCTGCTTTCCATACATTGAGCTGAGAGTTTATGATATTTGGAAAAAAAAAAATTCCAACGTTTTCTGAGATCTCAAATGTAATCTCCATACATGTTATGATGGAGCTCAACCACTTCTTCTTCGCTACAATCTTAACTCAACACTGTAATCAAGGTTCTAATGATATCAAATCTGTAATGACACCACTGTCTTCAAAAACTTGCATTGACAATTAATTGATATCAGAAGAATGTAAATGATATTTCAACTTTCGAGCTTCTTAATGACTCTTCAACTTTCCTTGCTTCAATCCCATTGAAGACCACAAATTAATATTGTAGGCTTCTTCTCTATTCTCCTTGTGAAAGACTTCCATCGCCAATCACTGAAAAATCAATGCCTCTTGTTGAGAAACACATCTATGCATCTGAAGATCTTCTCTTTCAAGTTTTGTCATTAGTTAGTAAGCAGCATAACCAGAATCTCGCCTTTTCTGCTAAACCCATTTTCAGAACAACTAAGATCAGACTCTTCAATCTCTGATAAGAATTCTTCTTCTTTCTCGTTTCGGGTTAATTTTCCATTTTCTTGTGAAGAATCCTATCAACAGAAACAAGAAAACCTTGTTTTTTCTTTTCTGAGAATCATGTTTATGCAAGATGTAGCAAAAAAAACACAACCGAGAACACCTGTATAATCACACTAACAAGCTGAAAGTTTCGCCATTTCTATATTAAATCATACGCAGAGAGACATATATAGACTACCCCTTATTTATAGTATTATTTTGAATCCTGATCTCCTACTCCAACTCTAAAGTTAACCTCTTCGGCCCCAAAATCCTTACATTCAATGCAAATGACCCAAACTTGGTGTTTGAACTTCTGACACTTAATGTAGAGACGACTGTAGAAGTAAGAATGGTCCATTTTGTTACCTTAAAACAACTCATTCTATTACAATCCATCACCTACAACACAGTTCTAATAGTGACGATTAAAATCCTCAATTTGGGACCATTTGGATTCCAGCTGAAGCTTCTTAATATAAAAGTAGAGACCATATTAAAAAATCGTTACTGCACAAAAGATTCCAAAAGAGCAACAAGACATGTTGCAGATCATTTCGCAGACACACAAAGTATGGACATCACAAGTAAAAGTATTGATCTTGACATGGCCCTTGTCTTAGCAACTCGTGACAAGAACCGAAGGGACAATGTGTCCGTGCAACGTTTCAGACATATCACAGATTCATCTGTCCCGTCTGCTATTTAGCTTAATAAAATCCGATGACTCGGAAAAGAGAATTAAAACTACAATTTTTATTGTCCTAGTCGGATTGCATATTAGACGAAACAGGTTGGATCTAGATCAAAGTGAGATTACAAAAAGCACATATTGGGGTTTCAGAGACCCATAAATAAAACCATTCTTGTGCTTCTCATTTTCAGCGTCAAAAGACTCATCAACGAATGCAAAACTAACAGAAAAGGAAAAGAAAACTGACGTCGCTCATAGTTGTGGGGATGCCTTCAACTCACACTGAAACACGATCTCCCGTGAAGATAGCCATCAACTCAGGCACCAACTGCTTGTCATCGTGCTTCCTCACATACCTTTTTAGAAACGTCTCATCGGTACAAGTCAAGACAGAAGTGATTGGAGGAATTTCAGTTCCTCCCTCTCCGAGCAATCGTTTTGACATGAGAGCTTTGATAACATTACACCTTGGTACAATCCTCTTCTCCATGCTGTATGAAAATACCTGTGGGTGGGAAACTACCGCCTTTAGTGGCCAATTCATCTTTTTCAGCAAAAACACAGTCTTCTTCTTCACCGTCTCTGCAGATTTTCCAATGCACTCAGGAAAGAGCTTAACCATCATCGCAAACTCATCTCTGCTGAATCCTAGACCTAGAAATGTTTCAGTGGAGTTTAATATATTCTTCTCCGAGTACATTAGAAAAAGAGGACTCTTTTTAAAATTGGCCCATATATCGTCCACAGGGAAGCCAACAGTTTTATAAACTTCAACCTTTTCTTCAATCTTCTTGGCGCTCAATTCCTGAACAATGGCTAGAGCTTGGACAAACTTTGAGGTGGTGGGATCAAAACCCATCTCAACAACCTTCTTAAGGGATTCTTCAAATTTCTCTTTTCCACAGACAAATGAGTATTTGGCGATGAGCAAGCGGAATAACCTCTTTTGAGGCACACCTAATTCTCTCAAAACCAATAAATTTCGGGTTTTATTCTCCAGCTTACCACCCTGTGGCAAAGAAGATTGACATAACTTTTCGAACTTGGAACTCCTATCGGCTTTTACAATTTCTTTGACGAAACCATAGTATAAGCTGATGGATCTGCCTACTCTCTTTCCCAAGATTTGAGGAACTTTCGAAAGAATCTCAGTGAGCTCAGAGGCTGAAGATCCTCTCGACTGCAGAAACTTAAGCTTGGGAGCAAGGGATTTCTCAGCATCTAATATAAGCAATCGTGGATAATCCGTAATTATGTTGGAGATCTGAGAATTTGTGAACCCATAACTTCTTAAAAGATTCAGAACAGAATCAGGATTACCCTTGTCCTCGAAACTGACTCTCCTCGAGATCGATTCCGCAAGTTTTGAAGCTAAACCCAGTGAATCAACGAGGTAAGAGATAGTAAAGTTCTTCCCTTTTCGACCATCTCTAGGGCTCACATCAGCAACGGAACTTGCAGAAGAGAAGGAATTGGATGCATTTTGAAAAAGGTTCACTGCAAGACTCAAGCTACGCCATTTCTGCAACTGTACCAAACTTCTTCCATGGAGTATCAATGAGTACATGATCAAAAGGGAATGCAATGAACCGACCGGAAAAATAAAAGAAGCAGAGGAGAAAGGAAAAACAGAACCACCGGAGCTGAAACGATTCAGGCGATCTATCTGATTAAATCCGAGAAAATGACGGAATATTAAAATCTCAAAATTTCTTTACACTTACTAATTTGCTGGTAAAGATCGAGTTTTTTCTCGTGAAACCCATTAATCGCAAAAATTCGAAATCTGGGGTGAGGACATGACAACAAAATATATGAAATTAGGGTTTATGAGCAAATTATTAGCCTTATTCATCGTTACGATCACCATGTAGAAATTAACGTTGTTCTCTTTTTAGCAACTAGTCACGCCTTGTGTGCCGTTTGAGATTTTTTTAAAACGGCACACATGTTAAAATGGCCTTTAATTTTCCATTTCGCAGTTCCAAGATTTTAGCTGTGATATATTAATGTAAAATCCTACGGCATATTGATATCGCAACCCGCACAAGGTATATACCATAGTACTTTTACTGGAGTCAGCCTAGGAAAAAACCAAATCATTCTGTACATTTCTTGGAATGACATTAGTTGAGTTTAATTCCTTTGATCTATAGTCTCATTACTACTCAAATCATCTTCAGATAAACTTACTTTATAGTTGGGTTTTACTTTGATTTATAGTCTCATTGCTACTCAAATCTTCTTCAGATAAACTTATGTTATAGTTGGGTTTTACTTTGATCTCAGATCCTACAGCAATGACAGCATCATTAATTAAAAACCCAGTACTAACCAAACAAAACCAGAACAGTTCGGTCCATTTAGTAACTATTCAGTTGGGTTTGGTTATTGATCCTTAACCAATGTATGTATACCATATAGTAACGATGGTAATTGCTCTCTCCAATGCTTTCTTCGAATCATCACTGGTAACTGGTAAGAGATATGAGAGTCCTCCCTAAAACTTTGTTCTGCACCAAGAGATTCACCCTCAAGCTCCTCGTGAAGACCGAACAAATGGTGTTGAATTTGATATCTTATTTGTATACAAAAAAGGACTCAACTGGGAAAAAGGGTTAAGCTAAATCCAAGTTAAATGTGGCAATCCTTATGAGAATAGATTACCAATTCTTCAAAGACAAAAGGAACTTAGTAACTTACCATAGTTTTGGCCTACAATTGCAACCTTGTAGATTGCTTTTACAAGGAAACCATATATCATACTTCAAAGATTCCATGTCTAAAAAACACAATCAAACACAAGAGAATGAAAAGAGCAAAAGTGCTAATCAACAAAAGCATCATACTATCTCAGTGTATCGAAGACTCCATAAACTAGCAACAGATCAGGTCCTGTCCGCTGTTACTTGCCAAGTAGTTATCTCTCAGAGAGAATCCATAATTTAAAATCCTATTTGAATAGTAATCCCATGTGAGAAGTGATAACAAACAAACCAACAGTCTGTCAATGCTTCATTCAAGTGAGCCTCTGTAGCAATGTTTTTTCACCCTTATCGTTCCCAGGTTTGCTGGATTTTAACTATCTCAAGAAGTATGTTGGCCGCTTTCCCCCACGGCTTCCTTGGTGCCAGAAGATGAAATGAACTCTAAAGTACTACACTTGGCGAAGTGAAGAATCATTTTCACCAACTTCCTATGAACAAAACGAGAAGAACACTCATGATAAGATAAGTTACAATCTAAAGCTCATAAACATCTTTTCAGGTTCATGGTTCCCAAAGCAAGTCCATGGGTCATGGTAATCCCAAAGAAAGATCGATATATATGTGCATCTTTCTTTCATATCATAGCGAGTTCTTCATATCTTAAGCCTAAATGTCATACAAGAGACGCATAACAATTTGAAAATAAACCGTCACCCAATGATCTGGACAGCAATATATGCAAGTTTTTTATAGTGTCATTGCTCTAAACCTACACCCAATGATTCAAGATGTGACACAATAAGAAAGATATGAGAAGGCCATTATTCATAAAAGTCAATCTCTGAGTCTCAGACTAGTGTTACCCCAAAAAGATTCATGCAATAGAAGAACCAACAGATGTACTTGAATTGGGCACAAGAATGCTAGACGCAGCACTAAAACCGCAAAATCAACAGCCACAGTGAAAAAGAGGGACAGGAGAATTTCCTTAACTTCTAAGCCGCACAAAAAGGCTGAAATCTTTAGACATATCCAAGGCATAACGTTTTGACATGTTTCCAGTTTCAGCTCGAGCTAATTCCATTACGAACTGCAGAGGCAAAAGAGTAATATGCTGCACACACTTTAACTCTGCAGTTAAAGTGACGAGTAATAAACTGCAAAAACTCTGCAGTTAAACTGACTATCTTTGAGATTGATTCTGCGACTTTTGTAGTTAAGCCTAATGACTTAACAAGGTAAGAGACAGTAAAGTTCTTCCCTTTTCTACCATCTCTAGGGGTCACATCAGCAGAAACACTAGCAGAGGAGAACGAACTGGAAAAAGCAGACTCATTTTGAAAAAGGCTCACTGCCAATCTCAAATTACGGAATATCTCCAGGTTTCTACGCTACTAGCTCGGAAAAGAGATTCAAACTACAACTTTCTAAAGTTGTTTTCCAAGTAGATTGCATATATAAAAGAGTTGGATCCAGATCAAATTGTGATTACAAAAACTTAAAAGCATAACGAAAATCTCTCATCTCACCTGCTACAAAAGAACCATCAACGAACCTAAAACTAACAGAAAAGAAAAATAAAGTTTGACAAGCTTTCTGATCTATTAGACACGATCTTTCGTGAAGATAGCCATCAACTCAGCCACAAGCTCCTTGTCAACGTGCTTCATCACATACCTGTTTAAAAATACCTTATCTGTACATACCAAAACAGACGCAATTGAAGGGAGTTCACTTCCGAGCAATCCTTTGGACATGAGAGCTTCGATTACGTTACACCTTGGGACCATCCTCTTCTCCATGCTGTATCCAAGGACCTGAGGAAACAAAGCCACAGCCTTTAGTGGCCAATTCATCTGCTTCACCAGAAACTCAATCTTCTTCGTCACCAACTCTGTAGAATGTATAATGCACTGAGGGAAGCACTTGACCATCATTATGAACTCATCTCTGGTGAATCCTAGGCCTAGAAATGTTTCCATGGAGTTCAGTATCTTCTTCTCCGAGATACTAAGAAAGAAAGGACACTTCTTGAACATTTCCCATACATCTTCCACAGCAAAGCCTAACCTTTTACAAAGAACATTGACTTTTTCTTCAGTTGTTTCGTCGCTCATTTGGTAAAAAAATTTCAGAGCATGGACAAACTTTGAGGAGGTTGGATCAAAGCCCATCTCAACAACTTTCTTGAGGGAGTCTTCAAATATTTCTTTCCCATATACAGTCTGGAATTTGGAGATGAGCAAAGAGAATAACCGCTTCTGAGGCACACCCAATTCTCTCAAAACCAATATATTTCTGACTTTATTCTCCTGCTTACTACCCTCTGCAAAAGAAGATTGACATAGCTTTTCGAACTTGGAACTCTTATCGGCTTTCACAATATATTTGACCAAATCATAGTATCTGCTGAAAGCTTTGTCCTTTTTGATTCCCAAGATTTTAGGAGCTTTTGAAAGAATGTCAGTGAGCTCAGAGGTTGAAGCTCCTCTGGACTGTAAAAACTGAAGCTTGGGAGCAAGGGATTTCTCAGCATCTGCTATAAGCAATCTTGGGTAAATTCTAACGATGCTGGAGATCTGAGATTCTGTGAAACCATAACTTTTAAGAAGACTCAAAACAGAATCAGGATTACCCTTGCCCTCGGAGCTGACTTTCCTGGAGATCGATTCTGCGAGTTTAGTAGTAAAACCCAGTGAATCAACGAGGTAAGAGACTGTGAACATCTTACCGATTCGACCATCTTGAGCGGAGGAGAAGGAATTGGAATAAGAAGCTCTATCATTTCGTAAGGCCTTCACTGAAACTCTCAAATTACGCATACATCTCTGTAACTCCACAGACCTTCTTGCGCAGAGTATCAGAGAATACATGACAATGCAATGCCGGTGAAGATCGATTAGTATTCGATTCTCCGTTTACTCCCTCGCTAAACCCATATTTACAATTTACCTTCTCCTTAATAAATTTTCATATTTACCAATCTCACCACTTTTTTTTAACCTAATCGAATCCTCAATTTTATTTTTGTCGTTCTCTCTCTTGTCCCTCATCTTTTTTGTTTTCATTCTTCATTTTTTTTTGGAATTACTAGGATTTCAAAAAGTATATTAAACTAATCCTCAAATGGAATAAATAGGAAAAAGAACTTTCGGCAAAATATAAATATATTGTTGCATAATTACTTTTTCAAAGTTTTAATAATAAAACTACAAAGTTTGGTATTTAAAATTTTATTAAAGAAACATTACTGTATATACGATATGTACATTATACAAACGCCGTTTATACAATATTAGCTTCCACTGTATAGATACATTGTATAGACTAAAAACAACTCGGCTTTTCATACCGTATTTTAGAACAAAGAAGAAATACCACAAAAATAGTGTCAGAAACCTAAAAATAGTCAGAAAAACATAGAACAAGAAAGGTGCGTGACTTTGTGTCCGAATAGAAGGTTGGATCAGCGAAGTAATTACTATTTAAGGTAGGCACTTTCAAGTAAAGAGAGTTTGAGTGTTAGATAAGTAAGATGGCCTCACGATTCTGTCACCTTATTTCCCAACTTTGATCTTTAATTTTTAACTCTCTTTTTTTACAGTTCCGATCTTCCTCACATCTTCAGATGCCTCAAATTTCCAGAAACATACTTATCGAGACAGCTAAGATTATTAGTGCTGCTGTATGATCTTTGGGCAACCCATGTGAGAACTCGAAACTGTGAGTAAACGTCAACCTCACAATAATATGTGGGGTTTTTTTTTCCTATCAAACATACTTATGCTTGCATAGTATTGTTAAAGAATGCTTATGTTGTGTTACTCAGCTTTATTATAGCTAATCCTCAATATTCCCAATTTCTTTTCGATTGTGATCAATCAAGATAAGATTTCTTAAGCTTATTTAATTTTAATTATGAGGCTGATTTAACTTAAAATGAATTAAAAATTTGCATGTTTTTAAAGGAGAATGTGTTGGTGATTGCATTTTGTTTGATAAAGCAAATGTAACTCAATCTTACAGAATGACTGTCTTTATGAACTCCATAATTGTTGAAACTAACTGACTTTGATGTTTTGTATAACAATGATCATTCCCTTCCACAATCTCCAGGTTTGTGGTTAGTTCTGATCTTTGCATCATCCATGAACCGTCAAGACCCTGCCATTACATCAACCATGGTTTGTTGATATCCCAAAGTCATTCAATATATGAGTTGGAGAATTCTGCGAGTCTCACCTGCATTCTTTGTCAATCTTGAGGCAAGCTTCATGCATATCAGTATTGAACCTGTCCATTTAACTCTTCTCAGTAACACGGTAATTAACCCCGACTTTCCTGTAAAAGACCACAATGATAGAAACACTAGAGTTCTGATCCAAGACCATGCATGAGGATCCAAAGAGCGATAACAATATCATCTATAACATCAATGAATCCTTGTTGCTTAATTCTTTCCAAAAATCGGAGTACCACATCACCTCCTTTACTGTTCCCGAGCAGTATAGGAACCACACGGTTCAAGTTAGAGAAGTATTGGATAACAGAATGTAGATCATTATCAGCTTCATAGTTATAGTTACCAAAATAGAAACTGCCCTCAATCTCTATGGAGCTGAGCTTCCGGGTCATGAAAGCAGCTAATTTTTCCACTCCATAATAAAGATTGACCACAATCAAATGAAAACTTTGACTTATAAGTTTACTGTTGAGGAACCTTAACCTGCACTTGCAATGATCTGGTTGATAAAGTCATACGTTTTGTATCGAGTTCCAGTTGAAGCAAGCTGAAACCAAACACGCCAAGGTTACGTTCTTACTAATTGTATCCAAAAAGGTAACCAAGAGCACCAGTATGAATAGCATCAAAGGTAAAACAAGCTCAAAGTTTTGCCATTGTTAGACCGCAAAAATGCCTTCCTCTCAATACAACTGAACTAAATTCGGTTTTCAAACTTATGATTCTCAATATAAAGATGATTGTTGCAGTAGGAATAAAAACTGAACATATGTTACCTGCAAACAACTCCTTTATTTTACAGTCCATCAACTCTAAGAAAAAGTCGTGCAGTGATACTTCAATCAAGGGACACGAGAACAGTGAAGAATCCTCAATTAGGGTCCAATTTGATTCCAACTAAAGGTTTTGAATCAGAATTACAAATCTAAATAAAAAGTAGAGACCCCTATCATATGGACTATATAATTACTGCAGAATTAAATCCAAAGATCAACGAAACATATACACAAGTAACTGGATATTCATAAGGAAGACAAAGAGAGATTTACACTAGATGAGGAGCAAGGGGAAACCAAAGATAAGAGAATTTGTTATCTTCAAGTATATGCCAAGAGAACAGAGAGACAGAGAATGTATGTTGCTCAAGAAACCCTTCACTGCCTCCCCTGTCATATGAATTAAGCCTAAACATTTTTGATTTTTAGCTATACAGACAGAATATCAGAGAAATCATATTATCCAAGAATTTTAATGACAGAGACGAAGCAATCACTGGAAAAAACAATCTCCATGTAGTTAAAGTATCTTAAGAAGATTTTGGCTCGAATCCTAAAACTTTAAAGATGTTAGTTAAATTAAAGCCTCTCAAGTCTCAACAAACCAATGATCAAACACTAATAAAGAAACGAAAAAAGGTTTTACATGACCAATCCAAGAACTCAGGAGCTTCATTTTATGTCTACAAGTCGGATGGTCAACTGAGATTACAAAAGTCTATAATCGAGGTTTCAAGACTAATGATAGGTAAATCAAAATACTTGACAATCCTTCTGATCTATGAAACACGATCTCCAGTGCAAATAGCCATCAATTCAGACACCAGCTCCTTGTCATCGTGCTTCATAACATACCTAATTAAAAAAACTTGATTGGTAAATACCAAAACAGATCCAATTGAAGGGAGTTCACTTCCGAGCAATCCTTTGGACATGAGAGCTTGATTACGTTACACCTTGGAATATTTCTCTTCTCCATGTTGTATCCAAGTACTGTAGGTTTTGAAACTACAGCCTTTACTGGCCAATTCATCTTCTTCACCAGCTCTGCAGAATAATTAAAACACTGAGGATGGCACTTGACCATCATCGCAAACTCATCTCTGGAGAATCCTTGGCCGAGAAATGCTTCAAATGAGTTCAATATGTTCTTCTCCGAGAGTGGCAGAAAACTAGGATTCTTCTTGAACATTTCCCATACATCTTCCACAGCAAAGCCTAACCTTTTATAGAAATTGAGTTTTTCTTATATTGTTTTGTTCCTCAACTGGTAAAGCATGCGCAGAGCTTCGACAAACCTGAAGGTGGTGGGATCAAAACCCATCTCAATGATTGGAGATGAGCAAGGGGGAGTAATGACCTTTGAGGCACGCCCATATCGCTCAAAACCAATACAACAAAGTCTTAGAAGCAGTGGTTTTAGTTGAAAGAATGGAGAGGAAAGGATGCCAACCAGATCTGGTTACTTATGGTGTGGTAGTAAATGGAGTATGTAAGAGAGGTAATATTGATTTGGCCTTGATATTGCTCAAAAACATGGAGGAAGGGGAAATAGAGGCTGATGTTGTAATCTACAACACAGTCATTGATGGTCTTTGCAAATATAATCATGTGGATAATGCACTCGACCTATTCCGTAAAATGAATAACAAAGGAATTAGACCCGATGTTTTTACCTACAATTCCCTGATAAGCTGCATTTGTAGTTACGGAAGATGGAGTGATGCCTCTCAATTGCTTAGTGATATGATTGAGAGGAAAATCAACCCCAATGTGGTTACTTTTAATTCATTGATCGATGCGTTTGCAAAAGAGGGAAAGCTTGTAGAGGCTGAACAACTGTATGAGGAGATGATCCAAAGGTCTATCGGTCCTGATATTCTCACGTATAATTCTTTGATTAATGGGTTTTGCATGCATGATCGCATAGTCGACGCCAAGCAGATGTTTGATTTGATGGTTAGCAAAGGTTGTCCCCCAAACGTAGTGAGTTATAGTATGGTAATAAATGGATTTTGCAAGTCTTATAGGGTAGAGGATGGCATGGAACTGTTCCACGAGATGTCTGAAAGAGGATTGGTTGGAAACACAATCACTTACACCACTCTTATCCAAGGGTTTTTCAAAACTGGAGATTGTGATAATGCCCAACAAGTTTTCAAACATATGGTTTCTAGCGGTGTGCCTCCCAGTCATATTACATACAACATTTTGTTGGATGGCCTTTGTAAAAACGGGAAGCTAGAGGAAGCATTGGTGATATTCGAGAATATTCAAAAGAGTGGATTGGATCTTGACATTACTATATATAATATCATCATTCATGGGATGTGCAAGGCTGGCAAGATTGAAGATGCCCAGAATCTTTTTTGTAGCCTCAGCCTCAAAGGTGTGAAGCCTAATGTTGTAATCTACAATACAATGATCTCAGGCTTGTGTATGAAAGGTTTAAAGCAGGAAGCATATGCCTTGTTCAGAAAAATAAAACAAGACAGGCCTCTCCCAGATAGTTGTGTGTACAATTCGCTAATCAGGGCACATCTTAGAGATGGTGCTAAATTCATCAAAAAAATGAGGAGTTGCGGGTTTGCTGGAGATGCTTCAACATTTGGTTTGGTCACTAATATGTTGCATGATGGGAGATTGGACAAAGGCTTTCTCGATATGCTTTCTTAAAACTAGTTTAACTAAATCTTCTACTATTTGACTGATTCATCTAATTCAAATTGAGAAAATGAATGGCCTAAGCTTCAATGATAAATCTCAAAACTTCTACTATTTTACAGTAACATTTTACTCGAGAAATACTAAACTCTAAATTGCCAACAAAATTTTATGCATTAATACTTTTGACTCAAATTAGTTTACAGAAAATACAAAACGAATGATGAAAAACTTGAGATTTTGTATTATAGGACAGATTATTATCCAAATTACATAGGAAATTTATGTACTAAAAAGAAAAGAAAAGAAAATTGGAGTCTTTGGTCCTCATTTTATTGAACCAATTTCGACTGATGTGATTGTGAGCAGCTCTTCATCATATTGCAGAACTCTTGATAGTTGATACTTCCATCCTAATAAAAAAAAACATGAATTGAATCGTTAAAACAATTATAAAATTAATCAAACTATGTTGGTATTTACTATTTTAATTACAATATACGGCTTACATTATCAGCATCAACATCAGAGATAATTTCCTTGATCATGGCATCATCTCCCATATTATACTCTTTCATGGCAGTTTCTAGTTCTTGTCTAGTAATAAACCTACAAACACATTTAATTGGTTATTGATCCGGTTGAGTATGGTTAATATTTCGTACAGATTGGTTTTCGAACGTACCCGCTATTATCTTTATCGAAGTGTTGAAAAGCTTTGAATAAATTCTCCTCTCTTTCAACTCTGTACCGGTTCATTGTAGCCGAGATGAACTCTATATAATCAATCGTACCATTCCCATCAACATCAGCCTAAACCAAAAACATTAACCAAAGTAATCAAAACCGGTTTAATTCAAGGATAAGTTGAGAATAGCACGCCTTACATCTTCCAAGAGCTGCTTAACTTCGGTTTCGGTTAACCTCGAACCGAGTTTTTCCAGTCCGGTTTTCAATTCATCGTACGTGATTGTACCGCTCTTATCGGTATCCATGTTCGCGAACATCGTCTTGAGACCCTTTAGTTCCTCTTCTTTGAGATTTTGCGCAATAAACTGAAACCAAACCAAACCAAGTCATACCAATGTATCAAACCGATCTAATATTCACCAATAAACTAAACCCTCGAGAATAATTACTTTCATTGCAAGCTTCTTAAGCTTGTTCATAGCTCGGAGTTGCTTCATCCGCGACAAAATTGCGCTATCAATCGGTTTATCGGAAGCTTCTCCACCTTCTCGTATCCACGGATGTTCTAGAGAAAAAACAAATTTGGTTCCATTTCCTCGATTCAAAACATTAAACCGAAACAAACCGAGTATACTAGTAACCTTTACCTAAGACTTGAGCTGCAGTAAACCGTCTGTTGGGATCACTTTTTAACATGTTCCTCACCAAATCTTTAGCACTCTCTGAGATTGACGGCCAAGGTTTCGACTCAAAATCAATCTCTCCTCTCAAAATCTCCTCAAATATTCCCTTATCAGTCTCTACACACAGAAAACAGCATCAGTAACCGGAGAAATTACAAAACAAAACCAAGTGGTCCGGTTAAAGAGTACCGGCCCAAAACGGAGGAGTTCCGCAGAGAAGTATGTAGAGAATAACTCCAGCGCTCCAAATATCGATTGCTTTGCCGTAGTTTCTCTTTAGAACCTCCGGTGCAACGTAATATGCACTTCCGACAATGTCTTCGTACACTTTACCTAGAAAAAAAGATTTGGTTTAATCATCGAACTAAGACTATGTTCCAAGATATCTTTCTTGGGTCCTATTTTTTAGATTCTTTCTAAACCATAACAGACAGCAGTTAAAAACAGAGACAGTATAACAATTCTTGGGTTGCAAGAAAGTATAAAGATAAGTTTCTTAGATTGCAAGAAGTTTTATCCATTTCTGAGTTTGGCTATGTATACCTTCTTCGATGAACACCGAAACACCAAAATCGGTAGCCTTAAGCATTGCGGAAGCTTCATCTTTGCCGGATAACAAGAAGTTTTCGGGTTTAAGATCGCGATGAATCACACCCATGAAATGACAAATCTGTACAACTTTAACCACACATCTTATGATCTCTGCGGCTGCTTTCTCTGAATAATGCCCTCTTTTAGTAATCTTATCAAAGAGCTCGCCGCCTTCGCAAAGCTCCATTACAAGATGAACACTTTGTCTGTCTTCATAAGCTCCTTTGATCTCCACAATGTTTGGTTGCCCTGATAAATACTGCATTATCTGTATCTCCCTTCTTACATCTTCTCTGTCCTGTCACATTAACCCTCATAAAATTCAAATGAAAAATTCAAATTTCATAAGAAGTTAACAAAAAAAAAGTTGGGTGTTAATTAGATTCTTACCTGAGTTCTGATGAGTTTCCTCTTTAAAATGGATTTACAAGCGAAGTTCTTGCCTGATGAGATCTCTGTACATAAATACGTTATACCGAATTGGCCACGACCCAATTCGCGACCAAGACTGTACTTCTCCTTAACGTCTTCAAATGGCTTCCCTAAGATCGGTTCTGGTTGGTGCAGGCTGCTCTGTTTCTGATGATTAATTAGCTTTTGTTGTTCTTGAGGCTGAGGAGGAAGTGGGAGTTTATGAGGCTGCACCACGATCTGGAAATTGGCTCTTGGAGCTGTTTGTCTTTGACGAGGTTGTTGTTTTAGTGTTGTTTCTACGCTCTGTAACTCTGTGTTTTGTTGCCCATTTGTGTCTGGTTTTGGTTTCTTGAGCTTCTTCTTAAGATTGATGCAGAGACATGCCATTTTTTTGTTGTATTGAAGAAAGAATTTTTAGGACAAAGACTTAGAAAATTTGATGTGTCTTTAAGGTACGCTTCAGATTTCATAACGACACCTATGCACGTTAGTGAATATGTTTCTAGTCTTACATATTTTGTTTTTATATAGTTTCAAAAAAAAAGTCAAATGTGAAATAAAATTTTGAACAACCTCATTATTTTATTAATACTTATATTATTTAAATTTTAATATTGGAGGGAATTGATGCTCTAATTTTTAACAAAACTATGTTACAGCTATTTTGTGTATCTTTGAATTTTTCCACTGAACCAAAAGAAAAATAAAATAAAAATAAAAAATAAAGAGGTCACGTAATAATATACTCAAATGCTTATACGTAACTAACAATGTGATGGGCTTTTTAAGTGGCAGGCATGTTATAAATGATGAATTCATTAAGAGAAATAAGTGGCTCATAAAAAACCTAGTTATATATTCCCAAACATAAGTAATTGTATCTTCGTTGCCAAAAAAAAAAAAAAGTAACTGTATCTTCATTATTTGTAAAGTCTATACAACTAGAAGTTTACAGTTAATCTTTAGTCTTTTTATTTGTACCTTCTTCTACGAAGAGAGGATTAGCTAACCATATCTTTATACAAAAATTCAAGTGACTTAGCTCCTTCAATCTAGAATCATGTAGGCCACAATTGTTTATTTCCGTTTACGTTTAGATTCCATGTTATGGTGAGTAACACAAATAAAAGGTGTTAAACAACACATCTTCAAATTACAGTATTAAACCATTTTTATTAGCTCTTATTTTCCTTCTCATGACAACCAAACCTGCAGCATATATAGTGTATTTGACATTACTTTTATAAAAATCTAAAACTAATTAGAACAAATTGCTATTTCAAATATAAACTTTCTATAAATAATATGTTGAAAAAGTAAAATATAATATGTAGCATAAGCTGTGTTGAAACTTTAGGTAACAATATATGATTATTGAACACCATTGGCTCTTTGTAAAGATATTCTATAATGTTTCATATTTTTGAATTCGGAGGCGTAGTTTGATATAGACATATATATATATATATATGTATGTATGTTTAGATATTAGCTTTACACGTCTAAAGTTTCTTTTAATATACTTTGATGTAAATTATATATGATAATTGATATTTACAAAAGCATTATTTTATATATCTATGATAGTATATATATATATATATATATGTTTAAAAAAATACAGCAGTATTAAATTTTCATTTAAATATTATCAATAAATCAATTATTTTAACTAAAATATAAATTCATAAATTATAAAAATAGAAATATAAAAATGAATTGATTATTAATGGCTAATAATTTTGATATGATATATTTATGTAATTTAAAAATATCATTTTAATATCTTGGCTATGATTTAATATGCAAGTTATATATATATATAATATCTGTAATATTTAGATATTAACAAATATCTGTAATTCATATATTTTATTACGTAATATTATTTTTTAAATAACCAGTCCGTAGTTTGTTTTAAGTACATTTAACAAACACTGTATTTTCAATTTATAATTCTTATTTATTCATAGTAGATATCTATAATATAATATAAACCATTCATGTTTTTTTGTGTTTTTAAAAATAATTATAGTTTTTACATTTCATTTGGTGTTAATATTTGTTATAAATAATTGTATTACATTTTATATGTAAGTTAGTTTTCTTTATACATTGTACTTAAAAATATTTGCATATTAGACTTGACTCAAATATATTAGCCTTTTCAATCTATCCAGAAATACTCAATTGTCATTTTTCAATGGTTTTATTGGTCTTGTTCAAATCTTATTTTTAATTGTGTTTTAAAAAAACTGTCAAACTTAATTATAATTTTTAATTAAAATTTACTTTTGAACGCACATTAGAATCTATATAATTCTTAAAAATTTATTAATTTTAAATTTTCAAATGTTTTTTAAAAATCAATTATAAATTAACTTAAATTTTAATAATTTTTTTTAAAAAAATCCAATTAAATTATTTTGGATGTGTGAAATTATTATTTTTAAATGATTGATATGTGAATTTTATTTTTTTCATGGACTATTATTTTGGTAGAAAATGTCATCTTCCAGAACAAATCTAATCTTTTAAAAGAAACTTTAAAATTTGAAAAGTTAATGATAATTATTAGTGTGTCATATATATATATATATATATATAAAACACATACTTTACATGGTCATATATATATTAAATTAATTTTTTGTTGTTAATAAAAATTTATATTAGATAGTTATTTATATAACTGAGATCATTGTTTTTAAATTAAGAAATTTTCCGTATCAATAATATTAATTGAGTTTTTGTTATTGTTATATAGAAACTTATACATAACTTATTTATCTTTTATATATTTGCTATTAACAATGTAATTTAAGAACTTTTGGAAAAATTATTAATTTTAAGGTTGATGTAGAATAATATTATTATATGTTTAAAACTTTATTTGAATAGTTTTAAAGGCATTTAGTTTCAACTTTTATTGTTCTAAGATTTTTCTTATCCGAATCAGATTAAGTAGATTATATAGATATTCTCCTATTATTCAAGCCATTAAAAATTAAGTTCTTTGAGAATCCATTCCTGTCAAGCATCAAGTCGATAAATTTGTAAATTGTTTACTACGAAAGAGTCATATCCAACACAAAAATATCTGAATAAAACAAAGAAAAATAACATTTGTTAACCTATGCATGTAATGTAATAGTCAAGCCAATTCTAATAAACCTAATTAATCCATTATTTCGATAAGAGTTACCCTAGAGCAATTTTTTCTAACTTTCAGTAGATTCACATTGGGAAAATGTCTACTTCGTGGCTGAGGGTGAAACTTTAAATGTTTTAAACTATTTTCTCAAATACATGATATTAAATTTTACATAATCAAAATTTGAAATTTAACAGAAAGGTTAATAAAATTCAAAATTTCGTTTATGGCTGCTGCTGGAAGTGACTCCTAAGATTGAAAAAGTTTCTTAAACCGAAATATTATTAATATTTTAATATAATATAATTTATTTCTTTATTTATTTTTAAATTGATCAATAGTAAGCTGTCAAATGTAAAGACAGTTTCTTAAAATTTTCTTAAAACTCTATTTTAAAAAACTGTTCTTAACTTTCTTTTTAATTTTAATTTTTTTTAATACTAAGAAACTCATTTAGAACTTTCATTGTAGATGCTAATATGGTCTTTTTAGCCGTAACACTTGTCAAGAAAAAGGTCCATCTCATTTTTTATGGGTTTATTTCTGTCATATGTAGGATGTAATTGATCTCTAATCAGTTTTCTTTTCTACACATTATGTATTGAATAGAAACATGTCGGCAAAAATAGATTAATAATTTTCAGTTATTAAATAAAAGTGAAATGAACGGTGAATAGAGCTTGGGATAAGCGTATGAAAGATGTACAGAGACCACAAGACATATATGAAGGGAACTCTCACAATTCATTTTCAAAGGGACTTTTCTTGAAAAATGTAAAGGCAGGACGGGACCAAAGAGACCCAAAACATTTTTTTGACAAATTTGCCTCTATTATATGCTTTGACGCAACACTCTCCAAACTAATGTCACCGTTCTTTTGATCACTACTGTACCCATTACTCCATTCTCTAGCATGTATATACTTTTAAGTTAATGTTAGGTCGAAATCTTTACGTGTTTATTGGGATTTTGTTGATGCCTCTCTCCTAGATAAGAATCGAGTGAGGGATCCAAGACTAACCTCTTTTACAGAGATACATGAAAACGCCAGTAGATCAAATTCGTTTGGTCCCTTCCATACTTTTGCATGATTACGTCTTGATATACGATAAGTGTATTTTATTTCCATTGAGAGAATCATTTTTAGTGAAGAACTGAGTTTTTATTATCGTTTGAATAAACATTAAAAAGAACTATTCTTTCTTTATATATTTTATGATAAATATATATGATAAATTATTGACGAATCTACTTTGTAGAAGTGACCGTATGATATGGTTTTGGGGCATCAACGTACAGTTATTTATATACACTATAATCTATGTATAAAGCATAAATATCCACTTTACGTACATTGCATATACATGCGATGTAACTCAATTAGTCAAAAGTAATGTTGGGTGGGTTTGTGTATGTGAGGGGGCGTTACAAATATTTGGAACCCAAAAAAAAAACAATTATCCTATTACCTAACAAAAAAATCAAGAATCTTATTTTATCTTGTTATTGGAACATTAAAATATTCAATTTAATTTAGTGGCTATTGAGTTTTGTAGGTCATTTTTCTATCTTTTTTTTTTTAGTATTGTAGGGATAATTGGAATATTCTCTATATGTTGGTTGTCTCATCCTAATCAAACCATATATTTTTATTAATATACATGCATCTCAATACAATCTATAAGGAATTAACTGAAATAAGTCAAATATACACAAGACACCATTGTTAGAAATCTTTATTCGATCAATAAGATCATGAAAGAAAATATACCTTTAATGTTTTATAACACGCATCAAAAATATGGATGACATTGATTTATCAAGTATTTCCGTTGGCTTATACAGTAACACAAAGGTCTCGAGACGATCCAAGTTCCAACATTTCATGTTTCATAGAATATATTATTTAATGTATAGAAAATGTATAGTTATATTCTGCCGCAACTATTTCGAGGCAGGTTTCTTCGTCCAGCATTTAATCTAGTGAATCTTTTCTGTTCGCTCTTCATCGACTTTGTTCAGCGCTTTGTGTGTTTCGTTTCTTTTTCTTCTTTAATGGCTCGTGATGGGGAATTAGTGAACCAAAGAATATGAAGTAAAACTCATAAACTTTAATTAAGGGATCAAACCAAAGTATGAAGTCCTAAGTTTAGTTGTCGACAAAGATAAGAAAGAAAGAAAAAGTCAGTCAAGTTGTTTTAACCCAAAAATCCATAACGCATTAGACCTAGAATTATCTAATCTTTCTTATTATGAAAAGGGAATGTGTGTAATGATTGACACAAAAAAGAGCATCCCTTAGCAACCATGTGCCGATCTACATGTCGTTGGAAAGCCCGAGTCTCAGCTATAGGCCTAGTTCGCTTAGATCTAAGGTATGTACCGAAAGTTATGGTTGTTTTCCCAAACCGTAAATGGATAGCGCGCATCTGGGACAAGCCACATTGCGAAAGAGAATGAGATGATGAGATAGAGGTGTTAAGAAAGTAAGTTGATGTGATCTTTGTATGGTAAAATATGATGAGTAATTCATTACTTTTGTTTTTTTCTTTTTTTTTTAGCGTATATAAGTAATCTGAGATTGAATGTGTCAATATTCATTGTGTTGCCGCAATTTTTTTTTCGTTTTTCAATAAAAGTTTTTTTTTTTTTCCAATTTTTATATAGAATGCTAAATCAAAATCAAAGTTATGATGTGTAGAAAAATCAATTATTTTTTGCTGCAGCCATTGCAAAAATAGTTATGTTTTTGCTATAAATATATTAATGTGAAACCACAGTCGTTAGGACCCGATCACTGATTGGTTAAAAATTCAAATTATTTATTTAATGATCCATTCAATAATTCAAATACTACTCCAATGGTTAACTCATCTCATGATTGTTACTGATAAATAAAAAAAAATGTCTTCTTCTTGCTCGTGAGTGCCCACTTTGAAGTGGACTCTTTGGACAGTTTACCTGTGGACATAAATTATGTTACAAGGACACATCTGTTCTTGTTATTATACAACTCCGGAATTTCCCTTTCACATGATATCAGTTAACTAAATTAATTAACCTAAAAACAGATTAATAATCTAACATTTACTCATAAAAAAATATTTGAGCTCATAATTAATATTTTTATTAAGTAAACTTGACCTAGGATAGCCTTTTAAAATATTTAAATAACAATGACAGCACCTGATTTTTAAATCTTAATATTATAAAGGGAATTGTGGGGAATATATCTACTTACTACATAATTTTTTAGTAAAAGTGACAAGGGTTTTTTCAGCAACTTTATAAATGTTAGAATCGTTTGAAAATATAAATCGGAATTACAGTATTTACGAAACTGACATTATACAGATATAGTGTAATAATATATACTAACATTTTGTCTTTATATTTGAAGTACACGAAATAAACGAAATAGAGATTAAAAAAGGTAAATAACTCATTTTGCTTCATGAAAATGTTTCCAAACATCGGTAATGCATCAGCTGGTAGCTGGTGTATATACTATTTTCACCAATTCAAAATAACATATTATAAAAAAAATATAATTATTTTGTGTGGTATAATTATACAGTTCATGGTTGGAATTAGTGCTTCTATGATCTATTAGGAAAGGCTTATGGATAACTTCTAAGCTCCCATAAATAATTTTTACATCGTCAAGGATTAGAATATCAACCTATCTCTCAAAATATATCAGTCTCCTTTAATAAAATAACTCAGATGTGATTATTCAGTGAACCTTACCTAAGAAAACTGTATTACTACTCTAAGTTTCTGACCAAATGTAGTTTTATACTACTACCTTGTTCCATCTGTATCCATAAAGTTAAATGTTTAAGGTTCTGCACATTTTTATGAAATTTTTAATTTTACAAAAACGTACCAAATATATATACTCTTATTCTAACACTATATATTAATTATTTATTTTATTTTAATTATAATTAATATGAAAAAGTAGAAAATGCTACAAAAGTTTTATGAAACAATTATTTTCTTTTTTAAAACATCTATCATTATGAAATAAGAAAGGGGAAGTATTATTTTTGATTTATAAAGAATACTTATTTCGTTTTGTAAAGAATATCATTTTGAAAATATAAATATTTAAAGACAGAACGACAGCATACGAGAACTTGAAATTTTGGCCTCGTTAATAATAAAAAGGACCGCAAAAGAAAAATATCGAAAAAATTACAAAATCACTTATATACTGCCAAAAACAAGTAAATTTAATTGAAATCTAAAATGTTTTAATTTATTAATTACTTAGCCATAGAACCCTGTTTGGCTCCAAATCGCGTCACGAACGCGCCTTAGTTCCCTGCCTTTGAGAGTCCTTCCGATGCCCTCAAACACCGACGCTCCAGCGCCGCCACCACCTCCCATTTTCCTGTTCCGCCGTGCTTGGCTCTTAGCAAGGTACTCGTGCGGCGGCATCATCCCCGATTCCTCCTCGTCCTGATCGTCATCGTCCAACTTGTGTATTGACTCAACCGAGTTGACTCGGTATATCTTACTCCAGTCCGGCACGTTCACCGGCGCCGAAGACGCCAAATTCCGTCGGATTTCTCCTCCTTCGCCTGCTCCGCCGTGGATTTGCTGCACGATCATCGGAGATGAGGATGGCGCATTCGAAGCACCCTCGAAAGCCAGCGACAGACCGCCCACGCGCCCGTTTTTCCCCGAGTTAGCGCGTAATTCCCACGCGCCGTAGGAATCTTCTGCCTCAGTATCGTGAATGACGGCCGGTGACCAAATTTCCTCCTCGGCGAGCTCCAATTCTTCGATGACGGAAGTACCGTGACTGTCACCGTAACTGTAGCTTCCAAGGTATTGATCGCTCCGGTTCATCGTCGAAGGGTTTCGACCTCTTGCCATGCAACTCCGCCGCCACAGCCTCTAGTCCCTAAATTAACCACTGAATAATTCAGTTTAGTTACTTTTAGTAATTTAATTACTACTTACTAAGGAGTTTAAATGTTAGAGATTTTGCTATAAGGTTCACATCGACTGAAATGGAGGACTATATATATATATATAGCATCTGTAAAGACTAAAGAGTAAGAGTACAAAAGTATGTGATTTGTTGAACATGGCCCTTATATTTCTATTTCTTACAAAATGCCCCATACATTTTATTATTCGGATTTAGAAGCCAAAACTCGTCAAATCTATAAGTTCGTCTTTCGTTTTACTCTTGGGTGATCCTACAGGCACATCCAGTAGGATAAATAACGTAAATGTGAAATCTGAATGGAAAGATTGAGATTATGAAAGTTAAAATTTAAAATAAAAAATTGAGATTAGGGTCCTTTCTTTTATTCTTCATTTTAATATCGTAGTTGTAAACTGCATTAATTAAATTATTTAATTTTCTCATTTGATATGAGCATGTGATTGATTCGATCGTTGAAATTTTGTTAGTTAAATCAATACGAACATTAAATCCGCCCAATTATTGAAAATATAGTTTTCTTTTAATGATCGGGCTATTGTGGGGTTTAACAATTAATGTGGCCTAATCAATGATTTTTCTTTAGTCCAGTTCAATTTTATATTTTAGACATTTTTCGTAGGTAATATAAGATCAAGATTCAGTTTCAACTAATACTCAAATTAAAATGTAATAATTTTGCTTTTGTCTGATGTTAGATGATTTATTCCAACTACATCAGGTTATTTCTATTAGAAAATTCATATAGTATTTACAGATGAGACTTTAAATTTTATTTGAGATTTAAGTTTAATAAATCAATAGAAATAAAGTTGCATATATTTTTATAATTAATTTTTAATATAAAACCTGCGCGTGGGAGGAATATGTTATTCAAGAAATGTCCTTAATATTCGGTCATCTTATAAAAGGAATTTTAATTTCGACCATCTGTTTTTGTATTTTGGTCAAATCAAAGAAGAATCTATGTTACCTTGACATGAAGGTGCAGGATCTTTCATAACGCAATAAAAACGCCAGGGGCTTACCGGAAATTATCAAAATATTACAAAATAGAAACTAAATTTTGATATATATATGTGTATTTTTTTGTCTGAATTATCTGGATATTATAAGATCCAGTCATAATTCGTAAGTCCTACGTAACTGACACGTAACAGCTCGAAGATATCACAAATTTGTTTGGGAATTAAATTGAGGGCATAACGTTGAATTCGCTGTAAGAGATTAAGGTAAGTAACATGACGCGCTCTTCGTTGGCGCGCGTTCATCATGTGAAACTTTATAAAAGACAATAATTAGCAACTTGCAAAATTAGGGAAAAATTTGCATTTTTGGTATAAAAATATTTTAAAAAATTTGGTCCGGAGACAATTTTTTCATAAATAAAAAATAATTTCAACCCTTAAAACAATATAACTAAACAAGCTGATGGAATTATCATTACATGAACTATATCTAATGGAAAACTTTAGATACGACATGCTAGGTTGTTCGTCTGTGTACTTGTAGAACAAGTATACTCGTAAAATTAGTGAAAAATGTTATGCATTTTTGGAACTACTCTATATGTATTGTGAATGTTGACCACTTTGTAAAGATATCATCTTCATAGCATTAGAACAATATGTTAGCAAAAACTAAATCAAACTGTCAAAATGCATTAATGTACTCCATTTCCTAAATCAAGGTTTTCATCTCAGCGTGAAGGGAGAAAATACTAGCACCTAATATTTCTTCCACACCATTTGTACTACATACTCATCTTTGACTTGACACTACAAACCCTCGTGCATCAAAGATAGTCTTTAAGGAGGTTCTTCTTTTTATGTGGACCTTACTTTTAATAATTGAGCTTCTTCTCATTATTTTCTTTTAGTTTCTGAATTTTAATCTATATTTTTGAACAGTTTGTCGTTTATACTCTTCCATCCATACCAAATAATCCAAAGAAAATAATTTTTTGAACTGTCTTGCGAAAGTCTTCAAAACATGTTATCTAAATTCGAGAACACCAATGACAATGCGAAAAAGCTTGGATTGAATGGTATATGAGACAAAGCTCAAGTTTGAATGTCAGTTGGACATTCAAAAAATACATGATTTATTATTTTTTTCTCCGCACCACATCTACCACATTGTGTATCACGATTTAAACTTCGTGAATTCAAATTTTTTTTGTAACCGACACACAACTTGAAAATATTTGCTAGATGAAATGTTTTTTTTTGAGACATTTAATCTTCCATGTGAAAGCCTTAGAGAAGTTTAACATCTGGTCCGTAGAATACCTCATTACAAGTTCTATTAGAATGAAATTGTTTAATCTTATATCCCAATTTATCATTCTTTGTGTAGTGCCACCATTTGAGTCTGGATTTCTGAGACGACGACTAACCGCCAGTATCTGAATAATGGTCACATCCTCATGTATAATAATTTCTTTCAACAATGGCATATTCTAAGATTGGGTATGAGGATCAATTAGATTCTTGACAAGGAATGAGGGGGGATAAATGTTAAATTTGCAGGTTACTAATCTTCGGGCGAAAGACATAAATCCAAAGATCATTCTATACCGAAATGCTAAAGCATGTTCCAACCTTTTTGAATAATTTTTTTTTAACTAAAGATCGAGATGAGATAATACAATTATCCATCCGTAAAAAGCTAGTTTGATCTAATTGGATCCATTAGATCCATTGCATCCAAATTCTAAAAATACTTATTTTTAAAGACCTTTAAGAACAATGACTCTGGTGAATCTATAAGTTATTACAATTGTTTTACCGATAAAATTTTATTAAAATCTTCATTTTACTAAAATCAAAACCGCCATCAAAAGATATTTTCTCTCATCAATTTTTGGATATAACTAAATAAATTAAAATTCTATAAAAATCATATTATATCAAACATAGATATTAACATTAAGAGAAAAATTACATTGAATACATAAAAATAAGAAGAACTGCAAAACTAGAATTTAAAAAAAAAATAATAATAATAATTTATAGAGAAGATATTTTTAAAAATAAAACTTAATTTAGAATTAAAAATAATATATATGTATATATATATATGACTTAAAAAACACATTGACTATCGTCTATTTCTTTAGTTATTGTGCGTCCTTAAAAACTCAAACTAAACATGTGTGATTCCTTAACAATTGATTTTGGATCGACATAAAATACTTGCCAGAGTTTTTATCATCGAACTTTGTCTTCTTTCATCAATGATTTCAATTCGGCTTAACATATTACTACTACAGGGGTTTTGTAGTAATGATTGTTTTGTAGTTTGATTGTTTTGACAATGTAGAACAAACTACCAAAGAAAGCTAAAAGTATACTTATTCACAATTTCTTGTTTCATTCATCTAAATTTGTTTTCTAATTTGATTTGTATAATATTTGTGCACCATTAGTTATATGGATGTTTGAAACAATTGTAATTGTAAATTTGAGATACTCTATTTTCTGATAAAATATAAGAAAAAACTTAAATATAAATATTTTATAAATTTTTATAACGTAGTTTTTAAATTTAGATTTTGGATGTCGTAATAAAAAATAATTTAATATTTTATAAAAATTTATAGTAGAAACACATAAATTATAATTTATTTCTTATTTAACATACAATTTATATGGTTTTATAAGACTATAATGGTCTATAAAACTTTATAAAATCATATTAAAAATAAATAAAACCTTATAAAGTCTCATAAACATATTTAAAAAACTTTGATACTCTGAAAAACTTTATATAACTATATAAAACCATATCAAATTTTATAAAATAGATTTCCAAAATCTTATAAAAGAGATTATAAGCTTTATAAAATCAAAACATTTTAACAGTCTATAAAACTTTATGAACAAGTAGAGATACCGAATACGAGATTTCTATTAATCGTATTATATTTTAAATAATTCTATAAGATACATTTTAAAATTGTATAAATGATTTAAATCATATGAAATTGTAGTATACATAAATTAATAACTCTATATTTTATATAAAATTTATAAGAATTTATATATCATATAAGGATTTATTAAAAATATTTAAGTCAATCTTAGATTATCCAAATTATTTAAAACTTAAATCAATCTTAAATTATCCAGATTAGAAGATTATCCAAAATCAAATAACATATAATTTTTCCTGGCTTTAGTTTTATATAATCGAAAAAGTGAAAGAATACAAAATTAAAATTAAATCAAATTATTAAAGATATTTATATCTAGACAAACAATATATCTTTTTAAAAATTAGTATTTACGCATGACGCAAAAAGTCAATTATTAATATTCGCTAATTAGAAATTATAAGCCTTTGTGCAGAAATTATTCAATAAACAAAGCAAGAGTCCACTTGTAAACTTCTGCGACGTATTTAGTACAAAGAATGGGTCCCACTGCAGTCACATTGAACGGCTGAAAATGAGAGACAAGAGTATCAGACAGATTAAGTAAATAGCAGTTACAACTTACAAAAATTTTTTTTTATCAATATAATCTAATATCTTTAATATTCTCAATAATATGTACTGTATTCGAATCCTAAAACTACTATTATGCCACATGATTCTTACATAATTTATAAACTTACACAAATTAAATAAGAATTTTGTTATTCTTTTTAATAATAAATTATAAATTTCATAAACTAGTTATGATCATGACATTCTCATTATCTTATACTATTTTGATGATACCGCATCATTCTGGATTATATAACACGTCCTTTTTACAACTATATATATATATATAATGTTAGAGTGAAGTATTTTTTAATTAATTTTCTTATATGTATTTACTATTTTTATATAAGAGTGTACTTGTTAATGTGATTTTTTTGTGTCAGTGTCCTTGTCTTTTTGTGAGATGAAACGGTCGGTGTGTTGTTATCACTCCATGTCCCAGAATAATAAGCCCCACCACTTCAAGGGAAATTGTAGCATTATTGTATATTTATTTATATTTTTCCTCCTCACAGTTCTTGGTGGTATTAAATTTGCAAATTAAGAAAATATATATTTGAAATCGTTTGATCTGTAAAGTTTAAATTGCCTTCAACAAACATAGCCGTATAAGTGCAAATGACCCAATACTCATAATAGATTAGATCATCTACATTGTTGATACTCTAAAAGTATCATATAATTAAAAAAAAAAAAAAGTTATGAGACTTTTGGTTTAAAAAGTCTTAATAGGAAGAAATTTTAGAGACTCTTTGATATATGTCTTAATATTATTGGTTCAATATTTATTTAATAATATAATCATTTAAAAAATAATAAAATAAAATAAAATTTATTAAAATATTATTTCTTTAGAGACTGAGAGAGTATCACTTATGCTGATACTCTTAGTACTATTTCATCGGATCATATAGCTCATGCAAAAGTTTACGAAAAAACCTTACACAGTTACTGTACGTTTGGTTTTATTTTACTTTGCGTTGCCACTCACCTTTTTTTTTTAACACAAACCAGAACTTCATTAAACATGAAACCAAAGTTATACATTCCTTGTGTCACCATTTACCATTGGCAGTAACCAAGATGGTAGCACATTGTTCATCGATGCTTGATACAAATTTTCCCCTCTAGCTCTCTTTGCTATTGAATCAGCAACTCTATTTGCTTCGCGAGTTGTACTTCTTATCTGAAATGTAGGATTAATCCTAAGAGCCTCACCTATATCCATCAATAATCCATTCACTGTTGGCCATTCTCTAGGAGTTTACACAACTGCTAACAAGTTACCACAATCTGTTCTAAAAGTGACATTGACATATGCCATGTTTGAGAGGCATCTCACTGCCCAAGTTAATGTCGCTGCTTCTGCATGACATGGTGACGGCAATTGTGGGTAGGTTTTCATACCAAAGAGCCTAACCTCACTCACATGGTTACGTATGACCCAGCCCACACCCACAGTAAGAGAGTTGCAACTCCATGACGCATCTATGTTACAAAGAATAGTACCTGGTTGTGGAGGAATCCATCGTTTAGGTTGTTCATTGTAACTGGCTTGCCGCTTGGTACCGTTATGTCCATGTCCTGGTGCATTCTGAATCGCAGATTGATCATTGTATGATTGCGCTTTTATCCAGAATTTTGCCTCTCTCATAGCATTTTCACTAATCTCAGCAGGTGAGTGGTCTTTTCCTTTGATTGAGTTTTCATTCCGTGTCTTCCATAATCGCCATAAGATCCAGGGCCAAAAATCTACATTTCCTGTGCTCACCGAGAACAAGCATTTACTTATATTAGAGTATAATGAATCGACTGACCTTGGTGATAGGAGAAACCATGCTGGTGTAGACATCCAGGATGCCCTAGCAAATGAACAGGTGAAGAACAGATGGTTTGCGTCCTCCATATATTCCCCACATCGCATGCATTCAGAACTACAAATCAATGTCTTTCTTCGTAAGTTATGATTCGTTGCAAGGCTGTTGGAGAGAATTCGCCACAGGAGGTGTTTAATCTTTGGTGACGTATTCACCTTCCATATTTTCGAATACAGCGACTCCAGACTAGGATTGAGAACGGCCCCTGGATGATCCAATGTTTTGAACTTCTCATACCATAATCGATATCCAGACTTAACTGAATAATCACCATTGGCTTGATGGACCCAAGTGTAAAGGATACTAGCTGGGAACTTGGATGGGACGATTTTGCATATGAGGTGGCATCATTCTCCGAGAAGGCTTCTCTTAGCCTATCAAGCCTCCATTGATCAGCCCCCTACACCTTACATGTATACATAAAATTACTATATTATTTTTAAAAAATAAACGTAACATTTTATATTCTTATGATAGATTTTCTATAGAAACATGAGTTTAGCAAACAACAGAAGGAGATAATCATTAAGAATTGTATATAAAACTGTTGTCGTTACACAAACAATAATATTTAATTTGAAATAATTTTATTTATGTCTGATTTTCGCCCATAAATGCATAATTATGTAATTGAAGTCATGAAGAGTAGCGAAGATTGTATAAATATCAATGGATGTTTAATGAATAAAATATTTAGTTAGGTTATTTATTGATGAATATATGGTTTTAGAGGTACCTGTATTAAAACAAAACTACCTTCTTCTTTTTTCAAGTTTTATTTAATTCATTGATATATTTTGAGATCCATTCTTTTATTGCTTTATTCTATTCGTTATTCGTCGTAGCTTAAAGTACAGCGGTGGGTGCAACTAAAAAAGATACCACATATCTTCAATAAAAAAGTCATATGTATGTGAATGTTTATATAAAATTTTATTTAAGGTAATAATAATACCATCATGAGTGACCTAGAAACATAATTGAATATAATTTTTATTTGTCATGCACTTTAATAATTTAATGTCTAACTACATTAAGTGAGAACATAGAACAGTACCGTATGACAATATTAAAGTACTTTATGCAGATCACACGAATCCATTTATTAATTTTACAGCGTTAGTTAGTATAAATGGCCAAATAAAGCTCACTAACCCACCATTTTAGTTCAACGAATGAATAATTCCTTTAATGATTGCAGCTTAAATTAACTTTTGCTATCTAATTAATCATTTTAATACTATTTTGATTTTCACCCATTCACCCTGAAAAACGGAATAAAAAAACGCTAAATATAATAATATATCGTACTTTAACTTTTTTGAAACTAAAATTTAAAGAAAACTCGTTTTTGATTGTTTGAATATGATATGCTTACGGCTTAGCATTCTTATGAGACGTAGCCCTAATTACTGTTTGTTGAATGGTTAATATTACTGCAAAAAGTTACGATTTATTAGAGGATCACGGTTTTATGATGGATCGGAGCAAACCGAAAAGAAAAAAACTGGGACTTAATGAGATTTAAAATATCAAGGAGCAGTAGTAGATAGATATACACGATAGATTGAAATAGATAAAACCATGTAGTGAGGTATATACATATCCGAAGCAGAGTTCACAGGTGAGGATTGGGCGAGTAACAATAGCCGTAGCTCGAATGGTTATCTTTTAAACCTATAAATATGAACTGAGTTTATGATCACACACTTTTTTTGGAGTTGGGGCTAAACTTTTTTCCACACATAAAATATATTAGACATACAGACATATAGTCAGCCATAGACCAATTAAGTTTCATTTAAGCTAGCTTGTACAAGCCTCTTGTTACCTATTTATTAACACTATAAAGAAATACAATTAAATTTGTCTGAAACAGTTGTTTTCGATGATATTTTGATAGATTTTAATTGTCAGATCTAAGGTGTTGAAAATGATAATCCGTACGAAGTTTATAAATATTTTGATGGATTTTTGACGGGGCAATTTTCTAACATAATTTCGACGGTGATATTTTGAACCGGAAATCTGTTAGAAACCCAACTTTTTAATAAAAAAATATAAAATAATGAAAATAATTTTTTTATATAAAAAAAGAAAATTATTTGTAACTAAAATAAAATAAAAAAATAGAAATAATAAAAGTTAGTGGTTCTTGGACTCGTAGTTGAACAAATTATTTTCTTTTTCTTTTGAACCAGAATTTGTATCTACGTGGTTTAGTTTTTCTTATGAACACAAATGATAGCTGAGTAGTTTTCATCTATTATATATTATATATCATATGTATATCATCGTTTTAGATGAGACTTGAGTTTAAGGTATTGTTAGTTAAGACGTTGTTCGACTATGTATAGTTTTTCGTTTTATCACTCTAACATTAAATTGACATACAAATAAATTCGGAGTAAAGAGAAAAAAAAATGATTGGCCATATGCTAAGCCGTAAGGGGGGGCCAAGATTTGATCTGTAGATTCCATCGATCATTAGCCAACCATACAACAAACAAACAAACAAACAAACTTTGCGATTAGAAAATAAAGTATTTTCTAGTAAAGAGTACTCCACTAAATTAATTAGAAAAAGACATCTTTGGGAAAAAAAGAAGAAGATATCCAACAAAGTTGGAACCCACATGAGACTTATCAGTATTGTCTTCCTCCGTTATCATATTGACAACATTTTCGATCGTGAGAACATATTAATAAAGTTTAAACCTGGCCTCTGTGGATTTTAGTTTAATTAATTATCCATCAAATTTACAGGCCAAAATCCTAAAATAATCATAAAAATATAACAATTGTCTTTGACGAGATCATAACAATATATGAAGACGTTTTTCATGATTTAGTAACCCCTATTGTTGAAATTCCAAAGAAAATTAATTTACGTCAGATTCTTACTCACAATCACTCACTTTAAATAACTTACATTATTAAAAAAAAGAGTTGAAAAAAGAATGAACTACGCGAATTATGACTTCATCGATCTCGTTTGATGTCAAATACATCTAAGTGAGAACCTGAATCTCTAGAAGATTTCTTACAGCAATTTTTTTTTTCTCATTCACTTCACGTGAGCTCTCACTAAGAAAATGTGAGCTCTATTTTAAAAAGTTCAAAATGAAAAAAAAATGTGAGCTCTAATTATGTTTCCGGTACTCACTAATATCCCTTTTAAGCTTTTATAAAAGATCTTCCAACCAGATCTTGATGGGTTTTTATACTTTTAGCAAAAACTTGTACATAAAAGCTTAAGAGTAATTCGGATATTTTTAACTTCCTTTATAACATTCATATGAGGAATTAGTGTTATGATATTGGTCCAGTTTATCGTTTTATTCAAATAGCTCATGAGGTGTGAAGGTAAAACGGAAAAATATGTGACTGTTAAATTAAAATTTATAAACCAGAAAAGGATGACAAGATCTTAGCTCACTCACAACCTTACATGTCTATGTATGTCTGAAAAAGAATCAGAATCTCAACTGCCATAATAAAATCCAATCATTCTAAAAGACAAAATTAAAAATCACAATGAAATTAATCATTTTTTCCTTGGAATATTGATATATTGTTATTATCATTATTATTATTATTATTGTTTGTTTCCTGAAATTTTGTATATTAACTCCAACCTTTAGCATTATAAGACAAGACCAAGAGAATATCGAATCTATATGCATGTTTTCAAATTGATTTAGGGCTCCCATCTTTTGGCTGTCACAAAAAATCCAAAATATAAACTCTTTTTCATATATATGTAAACAATCAAAATTCTCGTAACCGGATTAAATCAAATAAAAGTTAATAAAAAATCTAGTTCGAATTTGCTTCTACAAAAGCTTGCTATCAACAAAAACACATATTTGCATCTAGATTAATTGAAAATATTTTCTACATATGCGGCAAACTACCATGGTACATAAGTATTTACAAACGCAAGAACTCGGATTCCAACTATCTATTAGAAAATCAAAATCATTTAACTTTTTTTAAAAAAAAAATATTATAAAAATTTAAGATTCGAAATTTACAAAGAAGAGATAGATCGTCAAAACGACAAACTAGCGAGAAATAAAATACTAAAAAAAATCAAAAATCTGGAGAGCTTGTGAAAGAATATGATAAAAAAGATTATGTAGCACCAAGTAAAAGCCCTAAATATTTATGATGACAAAAAAAAGTAAGCAAAAACCAAGCCCTAGGATTTATTATAAATCTATATATATATATATATTTTTTTGACTTCCCAAGCTCTAGGATTAAAGACCTCGTAAGATATGTATTTATAAAAATCGTTCTATATAATCTTCATCTTGTTATTGAAATATGGGCCTTCTAAGCCTGTTAAAAGTCCATCAGTATGCTCTGGATCCCGCAGGCCACTTTACCAGCAAACCTTGCTCTACTCTCCGGAAGCAGCAACCACGGTTCCGGTCACGTGCCCGTATCCTACGCCATAAGAATACTCACGTGACATTAGTGTTCCGTTTCTTCAGCACGACGAAACTCTCAGAAAGTAAATATATCAATAAATAAATATGGTCTAAGAAAGCAACTGTAATTTACAGATTGTAGGGTTTTTCTTTTATTTTTCACTATATGTAATGAAACCTAATAAACGATCTAGTTTCGAAAAAAATTCCACTTAATAGTTGACTTTGATTATGCTCGTAAACTAAAGCCACTCTAGAATGATCGTGTATGACTTTTGTCCATAACTCTATTTTATAGGTAGATTCTAAAATGTCTGAAATCAATACAAAATTTGCATTCACTAGTCTAATCACGTTTGTACTCTGTAGACTCGATAATTTATTAATCATACTTGTTACATGCTTTAAGATTATGGACGAAAAAGGATTTAATTATGCACAAAAAATAATAAAAAAGTAATTTTTATGAAGATAATGGTGAATCATCCATCTAACAATATATCGTTGAAATAAATACCTTCACAATTAAAGCCATAAGATATATCACATATCTTTCATGTTCCAAGTCACGAAATTATAAATGCGATCCAATATTCTCAGAATAAATTTGTACCGGCCTTAACCAACATGGTTAATAAATTACTCCAATGGTTCGGTTTTGTTTATTTATTTCTCGGTACGATGAACATTGAATCAAGTAGAAGTGCTAGACTAGTAGGTATCTTAAATTGATGACCAAATCCGGTTAACAATTTAATCGTCAAACTCATTTTCCAATTCTCGGTTATAATTCCGGTTTATGTTTAGTTTCCGGTTATTCAAATCCACCTATGTGAAGAAAAAGATTAGAGTGAGAGAGAGAAAAAGGTGGGAATTTAATGGAGAGAGTAATAAATGCTTTCAAGCGCTCCCTTCTCTTCTTCCACAACAGACTGTGTTCATTGCTTGTGGGGTCTCTCTCTCCTCTCAAAACGAAGACAGCTGTTTCTGAGTTTCTTTTTCTTTGGTTGTGTCTATCTTCTCTACCAAGATTTTGCGTCGAAATCGCAGCGAAACGACTTTCTCTTCTTTTTTTTCTCTTCCAAGATTTTGATTTCTCGGACTTTCTGTAGTGGGAAAAAGACAGAGAATCTCAGTAAAGTCCACAGTTGTCCAAACTCCAAAGCTTTGAAAGAGACCATAAACAGTCCATAATCTCCCTGTCTGTCTTTTGACTGTTCAAATTTTGTTTTTTTGGACTCGAGGAAGGGAGAAAATGACGAGAAGGGCGGAATTCGAGCTAGGTTTCTTCGTGGTTCTTCAATTCATGTTTCTGCTATCTCTATGTGAGTTTTGATTCTCTTCTTGAATTGGGGTTTTAAGGAAAAGGCTTATGATTTATCTGTTTCTTTAATTGTGTTTCTATTTGATTGGTACATTTTTTTATAGAAAGTTCGCTTTTTTTGCTGAGAAACCAAGCTAATCTGAATTAGATTTCGCTTGTTTTGGAACAAACTACTGGTTTATTGTGATGGGTCATCGTTAATTTACTCTCTTTCTGTAGAAAAAACAATGCGAATTTCTGGTGTAATGTTGAAATAAACTGGGGTTTATGAGCTTCATAGTGTTTAAGTTACTTATATTAGGGTTTATAGTAATTCCTCCAATTGTTGGTCTAGTTTACAAATTAGGTTTCTTCAGAGAAACTTTAGATTCTATATATAAGAATGTGATGATTTGATTACTTTTCTTTTGAAGGTTCATCTGAGAAACCTGAGGAGTTCTTACCTCAGATATCACCAGATACTTCTCCTCAACCATTTCTTCCCTTCATTGCACCTTCTCCAATGGTTCCATACATAAACAGTACCATTCCGAAACTATCTGGTTTGTTCTTGTTTTTAATCTGGTCACATTTCTCCATTGTAATTGCCTTTGGTATGTATGTGAAAGAAAATTTATACTAACTGGTATAAGTGTTTTTCTTCCGGGTTTGGATATCTTTCAGGCCTTTGCTCGCTTAATTTCACTGCTTCCGAGGCTTTGATTCAGACAACTTCACATAACTGTTGGACTGTCTTTGCTCCGTTGTTAGCCAATGTGATGTGTTGTCCTCAGCTAGATGCTACTCTCACGATAATCCTCGGCAAAGCGAGCAAAGAAACTGGTCTGCTTGCCCTAAACAGAACCCAGTCTAAGCACTGTCTTTTGGATTTAGAGCAAATCTTGGTAGGTAGAGGTGCTTCGAGTCAGCTTAGGAGTATATGTTCAATTCACTCGTCGAATCTCACTGCTTCTTCGTGCCCTGTAATCAACGTCGATGAGTTTGAAAGCACGGTGGATACATCAAAGCTTCTTTTGGCTTGTGAAAAGGTCGATCCTGTGAAGGAGTGTTGCGAACAGGCTTGCCAAAACGCGATACTCGATGCAGCTACAAATATAACTCTGAAAGCATCAGAACCTTTGACCGATAACTCGGAAAGGATCAATGATTGCAAAAACATAGTGCACCGCTGGCTCGCTACTAAGCTCGAACCTTCACGAGCTAAGGAAACTCTCAGAGGATTAGCAAACTGCAAAATCAATAGAGGTAAAAGCAATCAGGTTTAACATTTAACTTCTGATTTTTGGTGAACATGTCACATTTTGTTTATGTCTATTTGTTTCAGTCTGTCCTCTTGTCTTTCCGCACATGAGACACATCAGTGGTGATTGCAGCAACGAGTTGAGTAACCAAACGGGTTGTTGCCGTTCAATGGAGAGTTACGTGTCTCATTTGCAAAAGCAAACACTGATAACTAATTTGCAAGCTTTGGATTGCGCAACCTCCCTCGGGACAAAGCTACAGAAGCTAAACATCACTAAGAATATCTTCAGCGTTTGTCATATAAGTCTCAAAGACTTCTCTCTTCAAGGTTCCTACTTTATACTTCAACTTCTAGTTTTCTTTCATCACTCCTTGGATTTTAATATAAATCTTTAACCCGTTTTGTTTATTCTCTGTGCTTGACGATGCATTGTGGTTGGATTCAACCAGTAGGAAACCAAGGTATGAACTAAATTTCCTCGAGTTTCATTGATATTCATCATGTCAGAAACCGTAAAACCATTTTATTAACTGTAAGGCATTGTTCTTTTTTTTTGGGTTTAAAGAATCTGGTTGTCTATTACCAAGCTTACCATCCGATGCGATATTCGATCAAGACACGGGAATAAGCTTCACTTGTGATCTCAATGACAACATTCCCGCCCCATGGCCTTCTTCTTCACAGTCCTCAGCCTCTACCTGTAAAAAACGTGCGTGGTTATTATCGTATTAGCTTTTGACATTTTCATCTCTTTTGTGCTTAACTTGCACTCATTTTTCTTTTGTTTTCTTTTTCTTTTGCAGCTGTTAGAATCCCGGCTCTTCCTGCTGCAGCCTCCTCGCAACCTGGTAAGTTTTTCTTGTCTCACATTACGCAAAAAGAAAACTTTGTCGGTTTGTTCGACATCTGAAATGTGTATTCTCGTTTTTATCTCTTCAGGTCTCTACAATGAAGGAGTGACACGTTTGTTGATCTTTGTATTGTTTGTGGTTCTTGTGATGCTACTGTCATGATACCAGAACTAACCGGGTCCACTCTTATCTCACACCGGTTTACTAGTCAAATGAAGTAGCTGTGTTTTGTAGATCAACCCGGTACAGTCAGCTGCGGAATTCGTATGTTGACATGACCGGTTCAAGTGCTTGAGCTGTTAAGTTATAATTTTCGGAAAGTCTTTTATCTTCTATTGATTCTTGATTCTTGAAAACCTTTTTAATGTAAAGAAAAAAGTCTTGTAGGGTTTATATGTAATGTAAGCTTATAATATGTTTATTTTCTCTACATTGTAATTTTTATTTATTTATAGACTTTCGATTTCAGAAATCAAAATAGCAACTTGAATAAGTTGTATGCAAATCTGACTTCGACAATAGACAATGAGATTTAGAGGAAGATGAAGAGTATGACCTAACCAAATCTGACTTGGACACAATAAGACATAACTTTTTTTTTAAGCTTAAGATATAAGATTGACGGTTCATTAGGCTTTAGGGATTTTTATATACACAAAGAACATACGAACCAAACGTATATCACGATATTTTGTCACAACTGAAGAACATTGTTATTTGAAACGTAGTAGCCGTTTGAAGACCACAGGAATGCCCCCAAGATACCAAACTCATGGTCATGGATCAAGAAGTGCGAATTGGAAACATTATCGGAGTAGAAAGGTAAAATAATAATCTTACGATTTAGAAAACATGTCATTTTTTTTCTGAAGCAGAATTTAGTGGGCTTGATCAACTATACAATTTGGGCTCCATGACGTTGACGTATTACCTTCTTCCTCAAGTAAATCTGGTTTTCCTTCAAGACGCATTTTTTTTTTCAGTTTCTAGACAAAATTTAGTGATATTAGTCTTATGGGGTAGAAAACCGAGTAAGAAGTTAATAGAATTAACAGCTTATAATGGACAAAAACAATTAAAATTTAACAGCACTATGCGTTATATGAAATAATTTGTTGTTCAATCTGTTGATGTG
The DNA here is from genome assembly GCA_039880935.1 of Streptanthus diversifolius. Taxonomy (NCBI): domain Eukaryota; kingdom Viridiplantae; phylum Streptophyta; class Magnoliopsida; order Brassicales; family Brassicaceae; genus Streptanthus; species Streptanthus diversifolius. The sequence continues at coordinate 1,251,187 of JAXGFM010000007.1, forward strand.
ATCTTCCAAAAGAACACAATGTGAAAATATTCACATGTTTTGCTGGTTTTTGACTTTGCATATATTAACATCTTCCGTCGGTTTTGTAATGTATAAAATTCCAATGAAAAAAAATGATGTGATATCTAAATATAACACGTGATACAAAAATATACCATGCAAGTCGTTGCAGAAAATTGGTGTTTTAGTCAACTTGCACAAAATTATTATCATCTCTTAATTTTATGATTTTCCAACTTCAAAGAATCGGATTCACTTTGGTGTTGATGTCGAATACTTTGTCCTATGTCTTCGGCTTTAAGTAGTTACTTTGTTTTTGTTTCAAGTTTTACTATAATCGTTTTTCATATACATACTATATGTAGTATTTATATTTATCTTGTCTTTTCTGATAATAAAGATAAGATATTTTATTTTATTAGAAGTTTATCTCACATACCCACCGAGTTCGTTTTTTGTGTCAAGTCCTACTGCGATATTAAAATACTGTGTTATTGAGATATTCAGGACCATCTGAGACTAAGATCTTGTTCTTTTATCTTTGCCTTATGTTAAATGATTTTTTTATAATATAAAATAACGTGAACTGGCATAAAAGAACAAAACTCAATTACAAAACGATACAAAATTCCAATTTTCCACTCAAAGCTTATCCACACTGGCCAGAGAAAAAAAAAAAAAACCTAATTGTGAACGAATAAAAGTTCCAATTTTTCCACTCGAAAACTTATCCACGTTGTTCTTAATTAATTTTGTCAATAAACGTGGAGACAGCCAAAACCACGAGATTCTCGAGGTTTCGATCTTACACGAACAGATGTATACAGCTTACATAATATAATACTAAGTCGACGTATGTATGGATTTTTATGATTTATAACAACTTAACCTACTAAATATAGCAACCTACAATGTTATGGTTATCTATGTAATACAAGATATATGGTAGATATACATTAGCTAGGAAACAGTTCAGCTATATCTTGTCCATCTGTCAGAATTTTGTAACGCACTCGAATCAAAAGATTCTGATTTGTTTAATAATTGATCTATGATTATAAGTTCTAACCATTGTTTTAGTTGGAACCATAAGTCAAGCGCAATATCCTCTTCTCTATATAAGTAGGGTAGAGACCACGATTCACGTGGGAATGAGTGACACAAAGTTTTGACCTGACTCTTGACAAAGGGAGATTTACTTAAGTTTTTAGTTAATTCTAATATATACACTAAGAGCAAATTAAAATTAAATAACTAATTACCAAAGACGCTAATAGCCACAAGGAGAATCAAATGCTGCGATGTTTCTACGACTAAAAATTGGAATATTAAAACTACTATTTCATATGAAACCATGTTAAGTTTATTTTCTGATTTCTGATTGATTCTCATAAGAGATGTCTTTCGATGATAAAAGGGGCAAAAAATAATTTTTTTAAAAAAATAGTAATATGATTTAATACAGATTTGTATTTTGAAAAGTACGGTTTAAATTATCTGGGAGTATAGATGTAAATGATAAAATGACGCATAAGGCATGTGAGGTATTAACTATGCATCTGGATGCTATCCATTTATGCTTCTGTATGCTCAGTAGGAGTATTAAATACTGATCAGTTTTCCAACTTAAGAATTGAATGAGTTTGAATTGCACAAATAATATCTAGACTTTTTAATGCAAATTTCAGAGTTTGGATGCATCCAAATTCATTAAATACCAAAATGTGTTAATTACTAAAATACCAACAAATGATGCATGACTTTTGATGAAATTGCTTAAAACCGTTTATTCTTTTTTCCTCAGTTGAAAAAAGACTTTTTTAATGAATTTAATCTAGTGATTTTAACATCTACTTTAATATTAGGAGATGTTAAATTTGAATTCTAGATGTATGTGATAAATATTAAAAATTATCATTATTATACCACGTAATACCCATAAAAAAAATTCAACTTCTAAAACTAAAAAATAAAAATTGTCATCAGCTCGGATCCGTTATTCATGTCATAAGTATTTTGATCAAGAAACTTCTATAGTATATAGATTTAATATTTATAGAATTCCATAGTATAAAACATAACTAATGCTGTCTACTATCTATAGTGAGTAGAATTTAATATATTTATCTGAAATTGTATCACATCAATATATTAGTATGATTTATAATATTATATAAAACTTTATAATTGTGCAATTTTAAATTATTTCTTCATAGAATTCGATAAGAAAAATATGAATATATCATGTTATATTAATACACTTGCCAAAATAGCACACACAAAAACATAGGCAAAATCGAAAACCATTAAATGCGATTACATTCACTTTTTTCATTAACCTACTTTAACAATTAAATAGAAAACCATTTTATCTTGTTTATTCTTTATTATCAGTTGGTCAATTATTCATAAAACAATTGTCACATTGTCAGTTATTTTGTTTCGGTCAACAGTCGTCTAACATATATAGTGGAACCATTAGTTTTATGTTGTTTCAGTTAGGTTGATGTTCTGGACGTTAAGACTAATGAACTTTATTTTGGCGCAAAAAATGAAAATCACAATGTGACGAAAAAAAAAAAAATTACAAAGTTGAAACTGTCAGGGTAATTTTTCAAAAAACTTGTCGAATCTAAACTCATAGTAAATTTATATATTAAGAAATAATGGTTTATTTTTACAAAAAGTATCGTCGTTGAATTTGTTTATTATAGTTGGCGTTTATGAGACAACCGCGTTTGCGGTTTGGTTGACCATAGGGTCTCTCTTCTCACAACGTGTGTAGTATGTTGGATTTGATGCACGAGTTTGGCGTGCTTACTAATGTCCCACGTGGTATTCTTAATAAAAGTAACTAACTACGACTCATCTTCTTTACGTTTGTTCTAAGCAAGGCTCAAACTTGTCCCCTTTTTTTGTTTTTTGTTTTCCGATAAATATATTATATTGTTATATATATATATCTCTTTCTTTCTACATATATATATATATATTAACTATTATTGACATCATTAGATCTTTTTTATAACCATTTTTTCGTCAGTGGTTGATACATTAAATTCTTAGCTTACCAAATAGTTGTCATTTTGCCTTTTCTGGCATTTTCTCTAGACATACCAAACAAATATATGAAATAAGAAAATATTTTGCAAGTTATTATTTGTGGTTGCGGACATGATTCGACAGTTTCTATTTAAGACAATAGATTCAATATCTTTATAACTGTCCCGTGCGAATATAATAACAATGGTAATTTTTAAAATCTCTTTAATTCAGTGTTAAAAGAACGTTAAGTACTAAATGGACGGAAATCCAATATTTAATAAAAAAAATTATTCCAAAGTATATGTTATTAGTTAGATAGTTTAAATGTTTATAAAATAAAATAATTTATTAAATATAAAATAATTTTTTGTATTATTCTATTATCATAAAATTTCATAATATAATATATAAATTATCATAATTTGTAAATAATAAATATTATATTAATTTATTATTATAATATCGTAACTGTTTATAAAATTTCACTAAAATTTATGACATTGTAGGTACCGTGTAAACAGCTGACTAAATTATCTTTTAGAACACTGCTTTAGTTACGCATATTGTAGAATTTATATATATGGATACTATACCCGAATTATCATTTTCATTTTCTAGTGGTATATCCAATAATACGGATTCTTGTCAAAATGTATATCCACTTAATTGCATAGTGTAAGTGGATATACATACTCTTTTTTTTTTTTTTTTTAGTTCGAAACGTAGTGTTGAATCAATATTTAATATCGACCATAAATCGAAGCAACTTTAACATACCAAGGTTAGTCCTCGAGAATATGTTTGTACACAGAGCGAGTTTTGGGATTTGCCTCGTAGTCATATTCGAATCTTTCTATTCGGGATCTTGTTGCAAATCAATTTCTGGTTTGTTGTTGTTAACCGAGTTTTCTGAATTGTAATTTAGACTATCCTAAAATAAAAATCAGATGTAAGCCGATTTTGTGTTGCAGTGCAATATTAATGAACGACACGTTTTTTCAGTTGAAACACCATTGTCTTATCATTTATGATTTCGCTAATTATTGACAAAAAAATACTATGAAGGATTTTTCTGATTTTTGTTTGTTTATAATTACTATTTTAGCTATTTTATGCATTTAAGGTTTTTTATTAATTAATGATAATGAATTATAAAATTTAATAAATATTGACTGAAATTAAATACTTGAATCTATTGAATTATAATGTTTTAGAGTTATTATAAAATTGTTTAGTAAGGAAATAATGTATTTATAATTTAAAATATTAAACTTTTTTAATATATGTAAAAACTCTAGAAAATTTATCAACTAGGAATGGGGAGAGAGAGAGAGAGAGAGAGAGAGTATATTCAACTAGTACTAATCAAATTCTTCTCAACCTAATAGAGTTATTTTGTTGATGCTATCTTCACTTCATGTGTTCCTGCGAATAAGTTGAAAAAAGCAAATTAATTTATAAAGAAAACAAAGTTTTAATTGTTTTGAAACATTGCTTTCTTTTGCTTGCCAATAGATATAGTTGATTTTCTGAGCTGAGACAAAATAAAAATTAATTATTGCTGCTCAATAAATCCTAAGCACCACGATAGTATTCACGTCAGTTGCAGTTGAACGTTCTATAAATGGTCACTCGTGTCGTGTCTTGTTCGAATGTTTACTATTTTCTGTTTTTTTTAATTGTCGTTTTAAAAAAAATTGTAGATTAAGAAATTTTGTTAATTGATTTTTTAACTTTATCATAAATAATTATTAATATAATGATTCTTGGGTATAATTGATTTTTAATCTTTGTTTAGTATAAATAATGTTATATTAAATGAGGCTATTTTTGGATGTTTTTTACTAAAATTATATTAAAAAATGAGAACAACAAATAATTAGAAATATGTAAAACGACATTTAAATAACACCAGAAGGAGTAATACTCATAATTAAATTTTGTGTAGTGGTTATCTGCTGAGTAACTTGAATTAATTGTTTACAGAAGTAACAAATATATTTGATCAAATTAATTTAAAAAAAAGAAAAATTCAGATGTCATTGTTTAATTAATTTTAAAACTAATTCAATACTAATTCAACTAGTGATAAAATGCTAGTGAAGTGACTCAGAACTATATGTTACTAATTCAATATTATGATAAAATGCTAGTGAAGTGACTCAGAACTATATTGTCGCATTGTCGTAACCGCCCTGTGATTCGATCGACTTCATACAAATTCTCAAATCCATGCAACTTCCATAAACTTTAGGGTTACAAAAAAAAAAGATAAAATGGAATCTTGTTTTAAAATAAGTTTCTTTTTAATATTGTAAGTATTGGATTCAAATCATATATAAAATAAATTTTAGAAATAACTATTATTATATCTTATGAACGTGATTAATTAATAATATGTTTTTATTAGAAGATCAGCAATCAAGAAGCCTTAGTAATACATTAATACTCTTACACCCCCATGTTATATGTCATTTTCTTATCTACTATATAACCTACTTTCCTCCCCCTCCCCATAAATACTTAAATAAATTGAAGTTGGTCTCATTGACCATGCAAATTTTTCCAACCATACAATTTTTTTTTTTGTTTTGTTCAGACAATAAATTGTTGATTAAATCTATCATTCTATGTTCAAATCCTAAATTTTGTTTGAACCCATACAATTGTTTTTAAGACATGGTTGTATGGTGTGGAGGTGATAACTCAAAGCATAAATATGCAGAGATTCCATATTTTGATTATATTTTTTTTGAACAATCCAAACGTGCGTTGGAGACTTTGTATCTCAATGATACTTTAAAATGATAAACCGGTAAAAACGATCGAAGAGTTTGCTTATATATCCATCGGAATAGTCATACAATCTCTCTAAAAAGGTCAATATATCATATAAAAAATGGAATGAATTTAACATATAGTTAGAATTTTAAGAGAAACTAGTTCATATTGGGATGGTAATTAGGTTAAACAACACAGGTTCTTATGTGAAACAATCAGAACTGTTGGGGGTTTTTATGAAGGAAATAATAATATAGTGGTCTGTGCGAAGAATCTACAATTGAAGATGCCACCACATGATAATACTGGCCAGCTCTATAGTAGTATAATAGCAGAAAAGTCGCAACTGATAACATCAAACAAAGGTATCAAAGGTTTTATTTTTATTTATTTTTGTGTCAAAAGGTTTCTTAGAAATAAAATATAAAATTTTCACCAACGGGTCTGCTGCGTTCTCCGCGTATCATTGCTCAAAGAAGATTGGAAAGATGACCAAATCCATTATTGATATTTTATTTTAATACTACTATACTAATGGTAACTATTAGTATACTAATGGTAACTATTAGTATACTAATGGTAACTATTAGTATACTAATGGTAACTATTAGTATACTAATGGTAACGTGTTTTACAATAGTATATTTTTTATTGAAAATTGATTTGATTAAGTTTCAGGAATTATGATGTTATATTCAAATTAGTGGAATATTTAATGTTATCCGATCATAAAATTTTAAAATGTTTTTGAAGTCTAATATTATTGACCACAATATTTCTTAAAGTTTCAGTTTATCAAACTCGTGATTTGTACAAATATTATGTTATTATCATATTACTATAGTTTTAAACATTGTTCTAATGATTCAAGATATATTCAAGTGATTTTAATGTCAAAAGATAGTAATCCAAAATTTGTTGATATAATAATATATACATATATATTATATTAAAATTTCAACTAAAAAAATCATAAAACTTTAGATTTAAAATTTTGTGTGCAAATACTGATTTTTTATTAACTTAAGGTTTAATACAAACAAGATTAGAATTTTTTTTGCAAGAAAAACTAACCTTTTTTTTTGCTTTATATATTCAATTCATTATTATTATAAAGGGGAATTATTTATTTGGTTAATATAAGTAAATAAATTATGACAACCATATTGGTCAAGTTTCATCTAAGATCAAAAGAATTGAAGTAAACAAGTTGTCAAAATTTAAATTATGATATCTTTTAAATTACCTATCAAATTAAAAATATGGAAATAAAATAACAAATTGTGATATAACAATAATAAAAATAATAATAATAATAATAATAGTAATAATAATAAAAATAATAAGTGGCATTATTCATCAAATAAAATATAGAATTTGAATTACCTATAATTATACATTCATTTAAAATTCCAATAAAAGGTATTTAAAAGAAAGGTTTATTGGTTCTTTGACTTGTGATGTGTGATTTTGGCCTCGTTCAGTATATATGGGACGAACAAATATTAATTCAAAAGAGGCAAAACAGCCTTTCCTCGTTTCTTTATTTCCAATCTGTTTTTCTTTTTTCAAATTTATTATAAAAAACAAAATCGTAGTCAAATAAATAAAATTAATTATTATTATTTCCGTCAGCAAACACGGCAAAATTCGTATTATATAACCTCTACTGAAGTTGCAGAGAAACACAGAAACACAGAGAAAATAGAGAGAGAGAGAGAAACACTATCATCGTTCCCAGATTTCGATTTTTACTACTTTCCAATACAATTTCTCTCGATTTTCTCGAAGATTTCCGAAAAAATGAATTCAGAATCGTTGGAAAATCTCCACCGTCCATTGATTGAATCGTCGAAATCGTTCGTCGATTACCGGCTCGAGACAGTGTTAACCGACCGAGAATTGCCGTATCTCCGCCGTATTTACCTGGCGATGATAATAGAGATGAAGTTTCTCTTTCACCTTGCCGCTCCGGCTATTTTCGTCTACGTTATCAACAACGGAATGTCGATCCTCACTCGTATCTTCGCCGGCCACGTCGGTAGCTTCGAACTCGCCGCCGCTTCACTCGGTAACAGTGGATTCAACATGTTCACCTACGGACTTCTGGTAAACGATTTCCTCTGAATCTAAACCGAATTTACCGTCGATCTAATGCTATTTTGAATTGAATCTAATCGATTTTTGTTGATTTTTTTCCGGCGATGTAGCTTGGTATGGGAAGTGCGGTGGAGACGTTATGTGGGCAAGCGCACGGAGCTCATCGTTACGAGATGCTGGGAGTATACCTCCAGAGATCGACGGTGGTTCTGATCATGACGTGTCTTCCGATGTCGCTTCTCTTCATCTTCTCGAAACCGCTTCTCAACACACTGGGCGAGCCAGAGCAAGTGGCATCAATGGCTTCTGTTTTCGTGTACGGTATGATCCCAGTGATATTCGCTTACGCAGTTAATTTCCCGATCCAGAAATTCCTCCAAGCGCAGAGCATCGTCACGCCGAGTGCTTACATCTCCGCCGCGACTTTAGTCATCCACCTCGCACTCTCGTGGATCGCCGTGTATCGCCTAGGGTTTGGTCTCTTGGCTTTGTCTCTGATTCATAGCTTCTCATGGTGGATCATCGTTGCGGCTCAGATTGTTTACATTAAGATGAGCCCGAGATGTCGACGGAGTTGGGAAGGTTTTAGCTGGAAAGCTTTCGAAGGTCTTTGGGACTTTTTCCGGTTATCGGCGGCTTCTGCTGTCATGCTCTGCCTCGAATCGTGGTACTCTCAGATTCTCGTTTTACTCGCCGGACTTCTCAAGAACCCTGAGATTGCTTTGGATTCTCTCGCTATATGGTAAACTTTCTAAACTCTAAATCTAAAGCAATTTTCATATATTTATTATATAATTAACTACGTTAGGAATGAATCTTTGAACATTATTATTAGACAAAAGTAATTATTGCAAAAAGAAATTACTAGCATTTAGCTGTAACTTTTGTTGTTATACTCAAAATTATTTCCAAGTTCACAATATAACAATGAATCTGAACATGGGACATATAATTTGTCGCATTAAGGTGAGACAGGTAATTATGTAAAGCTTAATTATTTTAAGTGCATTATAATTTATCTGTCTATGAAGAGTCGCAATAAGGTCAAACTCGTCAGCTTCATTTTCTTATTCAGTAGATACAAGAGAAACAAACCACTTTAAGCTTTTGTCTTGTTTTTAAAGAGTTTCAAACTGCGTGTCGTTTTTGATGGCCAAAGAACGGCATGCACTTTTGTGCCCGCTTAAACCAATTTTATCATAAATTTACTGATCAATTTTTTTTTGTTTTTTTTTTTTGCAGCATGTCAATTTCTGCAATCTCGTTCATGGTTTCCGTTGGATTCAACGCAGCTGCAAGGTTGGTAACAAATGATTTAGTGCTCAAAATATAATAAATTTGGTTTCTTATATGTCCTAATAATAATGTTTTTTTTTTTGGTTTTCAATTTAAATATAGTGTAAGAGTAAGCAATGAATTAGGAGCCGGAAACCCTAGAGCGGCTGCGTTTTCCACGGTTGTGACAACAGGAGTATCATTCTTACTAGCAGTTTTCGAAGCCATCGTGATCTTATCGTGGCGGAATGTAATCAGCTACGCGTTTACTGATAGTCATGTAGTGGCTGAGGCCGTTGCGGACTTATCTCCCTTTTTAGCCATCACTATTGTCCTCAATGGAATCCAGCCTGTTCTTTCAGGTAATAAAGACATCCACAATTTTGTTTTAAATTATTAATAATTCTACTAATTTTTATGAATACAAATATTTAGTTAAGAATAATACTTTAAAATTATTAATAATTCTACAAATATTTAGGTGTGGCTGTTGGATGTGGATGGCAAGCATTTGTGGCGTATGTTAACATTGGATGTTACTACGTTGTGGGAATTCCGATTGGTTTCGTACTTGGTTTCACCTATGATATGGGAGCAAAGGTAAATACTAATAAAATCTCATTTAATTTTGTGTATTATATTATGATAAATGCAAATAATAAATGTGTATTGACTGGTGCAGGGTATATGGACAGGGATGATTGGTGGCACATTAATGCAAACCATAATCTTACTGATTGTTACCTTCAGAACTGATTGGGATAAAGAGGTAACTAAATAACATTTTTTTTTTTTTTTTTGCTTTATGTGAAAAAAGTTTTAGGCAAAGATCTTGACTATGATGTAGGATTAGATAAAAGTAAATTTTTTTTTTAATTTAGGTGGCGAAAGCTTCGAGCAGATTGGACCAATGGGAAGAGAGTCGTGAGCCGCTTCTGAAGCAATAAAAAAAAGAAAGAAATAACAACAATTCTTTTTCTAAGACTTTTGGAACTTTGAGGTCAAGTTGAAACCAAATTGTTGTTTTCACGAAATTTGTGGTCGAGGATCACTTAAAAGATGTCAATTCAGTTGATAAAAAACACTAATTTTTCAATCGAAAAATGTATGTTGTTTTGCTGATTAATGACTCGAAAATTTGAGATTTCCTGTGTATTGTGCAAGTTAAGAGGGGATAAAAACATCTGAACATTTTCTGTTTAAAAGGAATTTGCGAGTTTAGGTAATTAAGAAAGCAAAATTGTATACAGTATTTCATTGTAAGATTGATTTTTTTTTTTTTTAATTTATTAAAGAAAGTGAGTTTTGTTTTTACCAGCTTCTGTTAGTTTTTGTTTTTCTAAGTATCAATCAATGGATACGTGTAAGAAAGAATTGGTAATGTTTTATGGTATGCATCTGTTAAATGTAAAACGTTTCGCAAGAAAATGACATAAATACGTTCATTTGTAATAGTAGAGATGATTGCGACAATGCTCTCTCAATCAAAATAGCATAATGGTCTTTGAAGATTTTCCGAGTTACAACTTCCTTCACTTGAGCCAAAAACCAACATGCAAAATAGTGGTTCTGGTGTCTTGACACAATTCACATGAAGAGTTTACATTGTGTTTCCATTTCAGCATACGATCTTCTGTAGATTAAAAGTTATGCATCCCAATTCATAAGAAAATATATATATATTTTTTGGTGTTGCACATGAGAAACAGACGACCCCTTTAGTCCAACTACACAAAAGCTGGTTTTCTCTTATGATAGTCGAAGTTTCCTTTAATGAGAACATTTTTTTTTTTTTTCTGAATTTGTCTACTTTTTGCCGTCATAAAGGTATCCAATTATAGATAAATTTATGATTTATTTGTCTGATAAAATTGTTTTTCAAACCAATTAATCGGGTTAGACAGACTATACTTGTCTGATTGATTAAGCTGATTTGAGCTTATTTGCATGTGGTGTGTGGTCTAGCCGAATTATGGCTGCCTTTTAGAACAATATTTTAAATTAAATAATTATTTTTAGCTTTTATACAATAGTACAAGTAGATAAATACAAGAAATATTTTTTTTTTTAAAGTAGCAATAATTAATTCGATAAATTAAATATTCTTTTCTTGAATTTTTACACCTGCACAGAGCTCAGAAAACTATATTTTAATGTCTTCATGGAAAGCTGGTATATTCGATATTATATCCACCAAATTATCACATTTCTGTTTTTATCAATGCTAATGGTAAATGTGAGAGAGCCAGAGTGTTGAAGTTGTCTAAAAGGCACAATCAGACAAAAACAGATAAAACGAAGTTGTCTAAAAGGCACGTATACTTTACATACTCTAAAAAACCATAGTTTTCATTTTCCGGAAAAAAGTGAATTATGTAAAATAGCATTTTTATTAGGTAAATTTGTAAAATGATATGATGACAAAATCGTAATGATTGGGTGCTAATTCCATTCATGAAGGTTAGTAACGAACTAGGTTTTTAAGACCAAAATCAAGACTAATTATTAATTCCCCTATACCGAAAAAAGTCTTGAAATTCATCAACAAATCATTGAATTTCAAACATCTTCATTCAATTTTCTCATTGCTGTAATAGTGGATATGCCATGCTCGGAGCGACGAACAATGTCTTGAAGAACTGCTACGACAATGCAAAAGTGATAGTAGCTGAGTGTAGATATACTCCCTGAAGTTTCAGACTCTTAAGTCTCTTAACCAAACAAGCATTCCATATAGATTGCATTATGTTGGCTCACGGTCGCGGAGGCATAGAGCGGACTGAAAATGAGTTCAAAGCATTGGCCAAATGATCCGGCTTTCATGGCATCAAAGTTGTCTGCAACGCTTTCGGTATTCACATGATTGAGTTTCTCAAGAAGATCTGAGAAAGTCCCTTAATGATGATTTATAATATTAACATGCTCTCATGTCTACGTCTACTTCCCCACTTTTGTTTGTCTTGACACTTGTGTTGTTATTTGCTTCGGCTTTTAGAAGATATGATGTTTAATAATGGTTTAGTAAGAATCTGATTTAGAGTTTGCTTCGATCTTCTTATATATGGTATCTGTATCAACACGATTATCAGCTTTAACATAATGATTAATGCTTTTTTTACATAAGATGACTCGCAGAACACTAATGGAGGTTACAAAATCACAAATCATTTAAGAACTATATATATAATATGTGCAGTAATCTATCACCGGATCCGTGGCGCAATGGTAGCGCGTCTGACTCCAGATCAGAAGGTTGCGTGTTCGATTCACGTCGGGTTCAAAACCCCGGTTCAATAGGATTATAATTTTTAAAATTTTATTTCATTCTGAACTCATCTCCACCGTCCATAGTGATGAGTTTTGTTGAAGTCTTAACGGCTGCGATTATTTAAAACACGCCTTAGAAATAAAAAATGAAAATCCAAAATTCCTAATTCTCCCAAAACCCTAACACATTCTTCTCCATTTCGCTGTCTTTTCTTCTTCTCCATTTCTTCTGCAACATCAAAATCCCTAAAATCAATGGCGTTACTTTCTCGAATCCGCTCATCGGCGTCTATCGTCCGTCATCTCAATCCGTCGCCTCAAATCCGCTCTCTCTCCTCCGCTTCATCGATCCTCGCGCCGGATTCCAAAACCCCACTCACTAGCAAGCAGAAGAGCAAAGCCGCTCTATCTCTTCTCAAAACGGAGAAAGATCCAGATCGCATTCTAGAAATCTGCCGCGCCGCTTCTCTTACTCCCGATTGCCACATCGATCGAATCGCTTTCTCCGCCGCCGTTGAGAACCTGGCTGAGAAGAAACACTTCGCCACCGTAACAAATCTTCTCGACGGATTCATTAAGGATCGACCTGATCTCAAAACGGAGCGTTTCGCTGCTCACGCCATTGTTCTGTATGCTCAGGCGAATATGCTTGACCACTCTTTACGGATGTTCAGTGAGCTCGAGAAACTCGAGATCCCTCGTACGGTAAAATCCCTAAACGCTCTTCTCTTTGCTTGCTTAGTAGCTAAAGATTACAAGGAAGCGAAACGAGTTTACATCGAGATGCCTAAGATGTACAAAATCGAACCTGATCTTGAAACTTACAACCGTATGATCAAAGTGTTCTGCGAATCCGGTTCGGCGAGCTCGTCTTACTCCATCATTGCGGAGATGGAGAGGAAAGGGATTAAGCCGACAAGTTCTAGCTTTGGTCTCATGATTGCTGGGTTTTACCAAGAGGATAAGAACGAAGATGTAGGGAAAGTGTTGCGGATGATGAAAGAGCGTCGTGTGAACGTCGGTGTTTCGACTCTCAACATTCGGATTCAGAGTTTATGCAAAAGGAAGAAATCTGCAGAAGCAAAGGCTTTGCTTGATGGGATGTTATGTGCAGGGATGAAACCAAATGCTGTTACCTATGCTCATTTGATTCATGGGTTTTGCAACGAAGGTGATTTCGATGAGGCCAAGAAGTTGTTTAAGGTTATGGTGAACAGAGGATGTAAGCCTGATAGTGAATGTTACTTCACTCTCATATATTACTTGTGCAAAGGTGGAGACTTTGAGATGGCTTTGAGTCTTTGTAAGGAGAGTATGGAGAATAATTGGGTTCCGAGTTTCACTATCATGAAGTCGCTTGTTAATGGACTAGCAAAGGATTCGAAAGTCGAAGAAGCAAAAGAGCTGATTGCGCAACTAAAAGAAAAGTTCACCAGAAATGTCGAGTTGTGGAATGAAGTCGAAGCAGCGTTGCCTCAATGAATTGAGTATTGGTATTTTCAAATTTTACGTTTTTTCTCTCTTCAGGTGAAAATCTTTACTTGTCAGCAATGGAATAAGCTCCTAGCTTCTTAGACGATAGTAGCTATAGATAACTCTGTTTTATTGGCCCATTTTTGGATTTTTCAGACATAATCGAAGAAAAGTCATGAACTTTGTTCATAGGTTTCTCTATTAGTTTTGGTTTCTGGACCAGAGATTTTGAGCATGAATCTTATCTGTAAGATTGGTCAAACCATTGAAACAATTTTAGCCTGTCTTAATGGTCAACACTCAAACGTATTCCACATATGTGTTTTATATCTATCTGTCTTCTTAACTTTATATAACATATTATGATGACCATATAAACAAAGTTTAATGTTACATGCTTACCACGAACTATGGTTTTGAGTAAGAATTGATTTGAGGTTTGTTAGAAAGCAGACGCGTTGGCTTCTTCCAAATAAACGAACAAAGAAGACAACCCTAAAAATACGAAAAGTAAAATCCTTTAATCCAAATTTGAGAGAATCCAAACATGGGAACATTCATATACAACAAGACAGCAAAACTTTGTGATCCTCCCCCAAATTCTCTTGTCATGCTACATTATTTTCCTGGGAAAGATCTGATCTTCCTTTCAGATTCATTTTGCCCAGACAGGGTTTGGATATGAAAGGATCGATTGAAGAGACGAGATCGAATCTTTCCTTGGGGATTTCATTGAAGGGATCAAGAACATAAAAGAATAAAAAGAAAAGAAATGATGAAGCTTTGTCCTTGTTTCATTAATCCGCAACAACTAGGACCTAACTCGCCTAGAGATTCATTCGATGAAGGTCTTACAGCTTATAGAGGCCACAGCCGTAAACTTTTTGCTCTGTTCACATTTCGCTCACGCCGAAAAGGTACTCATAAATGTTATCTCTTTCTTCATACAAATCAATCTTATCAAATATTTGATCATCATTTTGGTTTCTGAAAATGTTTATGATCATCAATAAATGCAGGAAGCTGCAGGCAGAAGTACATAACAGACGAGATAAAGAAATATGGGAACGTGAAAACAAGCGGCCGAATCTTCAAATTCAAGGAACTAATAGCTGCAACAGATAATTTCAGCATGGATTGTATGATTGGAGAAGGCGGTTTCGGAAGAGTCTACAAAGGCTTCCTCTCCAGCCTCAATCAGGTCCTTTTTCAATCTCTCCTCAATCATCTTATATGCGTGTTGCGCACGGATTTGGTTAAAGAGTTGCTAAGTATTGTGTGTTTGATTGAATGATGAGAAGTTTAGGTGGTGGCTGTTAAGAGGCTTGACCGGAATGGGTTGCAAGGAACAAGAGAGTTCTTTGCAGAAGTGATGGTATTGAGTCTTGCTCAACATCCAAACCTTGTCAAACTCATTGGTTACTGCGTAGAAGACGAGCAACGAGTCCTCGTTTATGAGTTCATGCCCAATGGATCATTGGAAGATAATTTATTCGGTAAAAGTTGTGACCTTTTTCATGTTATATCATTGATGATATACGCTTCTCCATTTTTAATCTGAAGTTAAAATATTTCTTCAGACTTACCGGAAGGGGCACCAAGTCTAGACTGGTTCACGAGAATGCGGATAGTGCACGGTGCAGCTAAGGGGCTCGAGTACTTGCATGACTACGCAGATCCTCCTGTGATCTACCGCGATCTCAAAGCTTCCAACATATTGCTGCAATCGGATTTCAACTCGAAGCTATCGGATTTTGGGTTAGCTAGGCTTGGACCAACTGAAGGCAAAGATCATGTGTCCACTAGAGTCATGGGAACCTACGGATACTGTGCGCCCGAATACGCAATGACCGGTCAGCTCACTGCTAAATCCGATGTCTACAGCTTCGGTGTTGTCCTACTTGAGATCATTTCCGGGAGACGAGCTATCGATGGCGATAGACCAACCGAAGAACAAAACTTGATCTCTTGGGTACATTAACACAAACCTAGGGCTCAGAAAGTTAACAAGTTTTTGTGGTTGCTTGCGAAGGAAGAAAACTATTGAAGTCTTATTTTTTTTTCGGATTCATTTGCAGGCGGAGCCATTGTTGAGAGATAGGAGGATGTTTACGAGGATTGTGGATCCGAATTTAGAAGGGAATTACCCAGTAAAAGGATTGCAACAAGCTCTAGCGGTTGCGTCAATGTGTTTGCAAGAAGAAGCAGAGACTAGGCCATTGATGGGAGATGTGGTCACAGCACTTGAGTTCTTGGCTACGCCTATAGAGATTACTGATGATACTACTAGTACAACCACTCCTACTCCTGCTTATGCTACTCAGAAATCATCATCTGATTCATAAAAATACCATTTCAATCCTTGAATTCAAAAAAGAAAAAAATTAGGGTTAGAGTTCTAAGTGAATGGGATACAAACAGTTATTTGTAATGAGGTGTAATATGTCATTGAGATAGATCGTATCACGTGATTTACATTATTAATCTCATACTAATTATTTTGTTTGATTCCAAGTGAAATCTTGATCTCTTCTTTTGATGACGAGAATAAGAAAGAAAGAATAATTTCTTTCTTTCTTCAAAAACAAAATGTATGTTTATCAAATATATGTATGTTTATCAAATTAGCATGTACTCCTCCAAATACATGTATTATTCAAAAACGGACTCTATCAATTCCAAATACTGAATATCATATAAATACTTATCAAAATCGTATACAAATACCAATCACATACACGTATTCCAAATATGTACGAATACCAAATACCAATCGAATATTTATTGCGATTCATTTTTTTTTGTTATGTAAACTTGTGAAAACAACAAAGAATGATAAATTTTGAATACATTAGTTGAACGAGTACGAAGTTGCAAAGCAGTCTTCAAATTTTTCTTGTCTCTCAAACTCAAAGTTCAATTAACATACATTTGATTGATTTCTGGACAAAACTAAAAGAGAAAACGATGGATCATTCAAGCGACAAGAACTTAGTTTTATCCAGAAATCGAAATATGGATAAACTCAAAGTTCAATTAATATGGAACTAAGTTTTATCAAGAACTTAGTTTTGATATTAATTATAATACATATTCCGAGTGTTTACTATATTTCTGTTAAAATCTTTTTGTTTTATTTGGTATATAAATATCAAAATTTTAAAAAATTTATATTATAAATAAGGAAATTTGAGTCCAAAAAGCATCCTTCCACTTTTAGTTATTGGATTCTTAAGGTGAGAATGAGGTGAATTTTGTTATTTTCTTTGCTGTTGGGATAGTGTTCTTTCCAAGCATCTTTATTTTTCTTTGCAAATGTTTTTCATTCTCCCTAAAATTATCCGATTCTTCAAACTTTATTAGCTCGATACAGTCTTTTTTTTTTGTTTCTGTATTTATTAGATTTCTTTTAAGGTCTCATAAAATTATTTATACAAAAATCAAGTTTTTTTGAATATTTTTCACAATAAATGTGAATTTTTGAATCAAAAGTCTTAGTTTTAGTTATTGGATCTTTACGTTGAAAAGAATGTGAGTTTTGTTCTGGTCTTTGTAGTTGTTATAATGGTATTTCCACAAAAATAAAGAATCAACTTGTCTTTGCACATGTTTTTTTTTTCATTTATGTAATTATCCGACTCTTGATGATTTTAATTTCGCGATCAACTATTGAGATACTTGATAAAGATCAAGGGTTTTTTTTTCTCTTTCAACTCGTCTGTATTTTGTAAATTAGATTTAGTTAAGTCTTTTTTTTTTATTGAAAAATGAATGTTTGTAACTACAAAATAATTTTCCTTTCATTTTTAGTTGTTAGTTAACGATTTAAAATAAGTGTCCGTCTGAATCATGCGCGAGAAATTTTTGGGTAATTGAATAAAGCAATGAGTGTTGTCATATAATTCTAAATTAATTAAGTTGAAAAAAATCAAATCAACTATCATATCTATGTTTTTGTAGTTGTAATCTTTGGGCCATTGTGTTTGTGACTTTGTGGTATATGAGATATGACTTTATGGTATTTGGAATTGGTCACACAGTTACCATGATGCCTACATTTTAATGCATGCGAACATGAATTTTATGTTTTTTTTTCTTCATTATCAGTGGCTTATAACTCCTTTGTATCATTATTTAAAAAAAACAAACAAAAAGTGAAACTATTTTTTCCATTTTTTCCTCTCAATTGTTACTGTCAATTTATGATGATATAGTAGATGACAAACATTAGTAGGTGAGAAATAAACATCAGCTCTGACAATTAAATAAGATGTTTAAGAAAGTGAAAGAGACAGAAAGAGATCAAACAATTTTTGTTTGTTTCATAAAACAGAAGAGAGTAAAATTTTATGATACAAATGAATGTATGTACTTACCAAAACAATGACAATCAACACAAATCAAATGCTAAATCATAGAATATCATGAGATATGGATGATATTCCAATAGAAAGAACCAAGTGGAGGGGAGCTATCGATTTCATTAGAGGAAAACTCCAGCAAAAATATCCACTCGATTATTTTTCACAAGGTGTAAAGAGATTCTTGTTTAATAGAAACTAAAAAAATGCGTATGTTTATATTTAGTAACATCTTCTTCTAATGTGCTCTCCAATATAGTTTTTGTACCACAAAGCTGAAAGTTTCGGTGTCCTTTTGAGAGTTGCATAATCCACGTAGAATAACCCAAATCGAAGCTTGTATCCATACAACCACTCAAAATTATCTAATAGCGACCATGCAAAATAGCCCTTCACATTTGCTCCATCACTACACAAATGAATTATTATACTAATAGCTTATGCATTATATATATATGTGAATGATATATAGTAGCTAAAAATATTCAAAGGTTAACTAAATGCAATTGAGAGCCCATGTTTGTGCACTCCACAATTCATATAGATAATCTCTTTACCTCATTGCTGACTGCAAAGCATCCAAGTATCCACTCATGTATTGTATCCTTTTAGTATCATTTAGAAGTTCATTTAGTGTTGTCTCGGGTTTTTGGAGGTCTCCAAAACCTGCGAATATGTATGAAAAAATTGGTCAATATACATTCCAAAAACATATGATGACCTGATAATTGGTTAAGTCTTGAGGTCTTGTACCATTTTCGGTTATGAACATCGGTATGTTGCGGTACCTAATTTTTAGGTAGTTCAATATTTTTCGGAACCCTTCAGGATGAATGTGCTGCCAGTTTACATCGGTCTATCACCAAAAACAAAGAGCAAACAATTTTAAGGAAATATTAAAGTACTAGAATATACTCACGATTATGATTCGAAAATGTGCTTACAAGTTCTCCGATTGAAACAGTGCCCTTTCGGTCTAACTTAAGTGCAAATCCTTCTGCTTTAGAAGCTCCATCTCCAGCATTACAAGTTGAGAACAAGCAATCTTGAATGAAGTAACTTGTATAGTGATTAATGCCAATAAAATCTAATCTTGACTGTTTTAAGTTCTCCACTTCTTTTCTTGAAAATCGAGGCAAGGCTGATCCAAGTAGAGTCACCATTTCTTTTGGATATTTCCCGTATATAATTGGATCTAGAATCCTAATATATAACGTAACACGTAATCTATATAAGAATATATAGTATGTGAATTACATATATATACATCTATGTGGATTTTTAGATCTTAGTAATCATTATAGAACATACCAATTAGAATAAAAAGATTGAGCTCTCTCTGCAGCTTGTCTATCGGCAATGGAATCACTTATGGGTTCAAACCATGATGTTTGCACTACAATGCCAATGACTCCTCTTTGTTCTTCCTAGATCGCATCGTAGTTCTATTGAATTTAGTCTATTAAACCATAGAAACTATCAAGATTATCTACATATCATATCAATCCGTATATTAGTTACCTGATACTTAGTTCGATATATGTGAACCACCTTTGCATGTGCGAGTATAATGTTATGAGCGGCTATGAAAGGTTCGATCTCCGAGTTCCCCTGACTACAGTTTCCGTATGGTACGGAGCAGCGGGACGGAGGAAATCTACCTTTTAGATGGCTCATGATTATTTGTTGGTTTGGTTCGTTTAATGTGGTCCAGTACGTAACCCGGTCACCAAAATGTTTAAAACATATATCAGCCAAGTATACGAAATCATTCCTACAAAACTCGAAGATGTAATAAAGATATTATTAAAATTTGGATTATAGGATTGATTTTGTTAGAGAATTAATTGTTAAACCACTTACTGCATCTCCGGGCTTAACCAACTTTGAAACCGGTTCTCGAGTTCTTGAGGATAGTCCAAATGGTTTAACGTCACGAATGGTTTAATCCCTGGATACATCGTATATCACATTCTTATATTAGTTAAAATAAGAAAGAGTTATATATACTTAAGGATAATTAAAGAAAAACATTATTACCTCTACTAATGAGAGCATCGATTAATCTATTGTAATACTTTATTCCCGAATAATTAATATCTCCAAATCTTCCGCCTGTCTCCCAAATAACATGCCTTTTATTTAATAAATTTTTTTTTTTCATTTCGGTAATGGTTAAATGTATATAACTTCCAATTATACAGTATGAAACGATTGCCAATTCAGTAATTAATCATGATTAATAAAAAAAATTCTTACTTGGTAAGACTCTAGACCAAGAAATTGAAAATCTGTAACTATTAACCCCAAGAGAAGTCATTAACTGGATGTCCTCCTGTAACCATAATTAGATAATTTAATACGAAACCAAATTTTTTCAAGTAGGAAAACAAATCACCAAATGATTCTTTAGGGATTGGTTTGACCATAAATCGATGATATTGATCCACAGCCATGTCACCATTGTTCTCATCACGTATTTTTCCTGGAATATATTGATATTGTCAACAAAATATAACTAATATTGATATTCATAAATATATAGTACATAGTAGATTATAGATATGAACAGCTCTGAGAACATATATATATATTTATAATACATAAATCTAATATTAAATTTATATTTGAACAATGAAAAAATTGGATTGTTGAAGCTAATCCAAATAAACAAGAACAAAGTAATTTGGATTAGCTGTATCTTTAAACATGTTTATGATTTATCTCATAACATATGTACCGAATCAAGTCATGGAATCAATACATACCAGGGTTTTCATGCGTAAATATATCCCAATTGTTCAATCCTTTCCCTTCGGTCAAGAACGCACCTTCATACTATTTTACGTCAAATAATTACCATAAAGCATTAAAAATCACTAATTTTAATTAAAATTTGACAAATTGACTTCAAAAACCGAATACGATTTTTTTCCTAAGGAGAAGAACACATGATCACAAATTATATCAACAGGAACAAAAGGAAGTACCTGGTAAGCAGAAGAAGCTGTGCCAAAAAGGAAATCAGAAGGAAATGGAGATGAATCATGTAATATATTATGTGAAGAATTTTGATGCAGACATGAACCGTAAACATTCAAGATTAAGATTTGTAATAAGATGATAAATACGAAAATGGGTAAATTTTGCATTTTCTCTGGTTCTCTCGTGTTTGTGTTTTTTTTTTCTTCTCAGATTTGGTGGTCTTTTTGTGTATATGCACTATATATTTTAACAAAATATTAATTAAAAGTAAAACTTATCTATTGGAAGTCTGTATTAATTTATAGATTAGTCTTATTATTATTTATTTAGGAATGATTTTAATAATAAAGAATAACTCGCACCTCGAAGAGAAATAATCAAAGGAATACATCAACTATGGAGACCTTAAGAATTGCTCAACCAGTCAATTAAATATACTCTTTGAATGAGTTGTGTGTGTTAAATTTAAATTTAAATATACATTTAAGTAATCTAAGAAAACGAGTTGAATGCTAGCTTGTACATAATGTAATAAACCACCCAATTTTGTTTAGTCAAATTAAATTACATTCCCAAAAAGTTCTCACACAGCCTTTGGTCCGTAAATTTACAAATCTTTTTAAAACTCGACCGGAAAGCGAACCAAATAATTATTTGGTATATTAAACTATAGATGGGCCTTTTTTGTAACACTGATATATTAAAAGCAGGACGGATACATTGTCGGATAGATGAATGGATACGTAGAATTGTACAAGAGCCGACAGAAAATTCTGATATTTCCGAAATAAACGGGAAAAGCATAGCCCTCATAAGAGAGATAAACCAAAAGAGTAAACAAAAAAAAATCTTGTGGAGATTAGAAACCAAAGTTTACAACAAACTATCAATAAAACCAAGTGAGTCTAATAATCCACTGGGAAAGACGGATAAGAGCAGCAGACGCGACACTACAAAGTTCACAAGAACCTTCAACCGGAGACAGAGGAGAACCTAAATAGCACTACAGAGAACCGAACCCGATGCAACCCCCAAAACAAGCTTCACTACAACATGTGTATAAAGTTATTTGTGGTCCACATAAATACAACACGCATTATAAAATTTTGTTGTAACGAGACATTCGCAACTCAAGTGATTTTTAAAGTGTTTGGGACTGGAGACGAGAATACTTAGAAACAACAAACTTTCATTTCATGCACAATAAAAATGACAAGGTCTCACAATTATGTGCCACAATGAATACTGCCTCTCATGCTTTCCGCTGCTTTCCTCGAAATAATTAACGAGTTAGAAAGATAGAGAAGAAAATATGAACTCTATTTGAATCTGAGAATTGTGAGTTAAAGGTTATTCTAATGCCGTAGATGTTGAATCAAATTGATCAACAGAGGTGTAGTTTGAGTGTTAAGGAAGAAGCAGAAGATATGGATTTCAAATTGTGTGTTCCCATGTTAGAATTATGATGAATTACATTATTACTTCTTGTACAAGCATGAAATAGTCTTTTTGGGTTAGTCAGAGTTCTTAATGTAAGCAATCTTACACGTTTCCCACATCTACAGTGGGTCGGTATCCCTCTTCCTCTATCACCCATACTCCCAAATTTGACTCGATTTCTTTCTCTCTATTCTCTTAACTCAAACCGTGAAGAACCCTAATTTTATTTTATTTTCCAATTCAAAGACGAAGTTGTTTTGGCTTATGTTATAATTTCAAACCAGAGACAAAACAACGATGTGTTGGTTTGAAAAAGACGTGTCGTCCTAGTCAGCAACCATTAACATTTAAATTCAATATCGTTTTGAAGTTTTGGTGGTATTTATCACATTTCTATAGTTTATGTAATTGATGACATTAATTTACATGTCGTGTATGAATAGGAGTTGGTGAGTTTATAGGAGAATTATCCGTTTTTCCAAGTTCATAAAGCGCCATTTTAATATTCGAAATAAATCAATTCAAAATCTGGAATTTTAATTTAAAAAATATGAGCGAGTTAAATTTTTTTATTCTACCATATGTTTTTCCATTTAATTTACGTATATCCAAATTTTCCTGTAACAAAAATCTTTGTAATAAAATTGTTGTGCAAGATTAAGAAAACAACCATTTATAAGAAACACAAAACACATTCCAAAAACATTCAATAATGAGAAGATTATAACTAAATCTTTCCTAGTTTTGACATCTTTATTATTTATCTACAAGATCTCCTTTACACAGTTGGTGTTCAATGAAGTTCTTGTACCACGAAGCTGATTGCTTTGGTGTTCTTTTAAGAGTTGTATAATCCACGTGGAATATCCCAAATCGAAGCTTGTATCCGTACAACCACTCAAAATTATCTAATAGCGACCATGCGAAATAGCCCTTCACATTTGCTCCATCCCTACAAAAGAGTTTACAATTAATCTTTCAAAAAAAATTACTAAATTTTTTTTTTTGCATTTTTAATATCTATGTAATTAAGTTCCCTTGAGAAAGTACGATACTAGTTTAAGGACTTATTAGTACCTCATCGCTACTCTCAAAGCATCCAAATGTCCACTCATGTAGTGTACCCTTTTTGTATCATTTAGAATTTCTTTTACTGTCGTCTCGGGTTTCTGTAACTCTCCAAGACCTGCAAAATATTTTAGTAACTGTTCAAAATACATTCCAAAAATCTTGAGGATATAACTGAAAAATCTTGAGGTATTTGGTACCGTTTTCGGTGATGAATATTGGTATGTTGGGGTATCTATTTGTTAGATAATTCAACATCTTTCGGAATCCTTTAGGGTCAATGTGCAACCAATTTACGTCGGTCTATCAAGCGCAAAAAAATGAAGAATTTTCAATATTAGTGTTATAAAATATTCTATATATATATATATATATATATACTAAGGAGTTCAAGAAATGTTTTGATAGTACATATACAAATTTACTTACAACTTCTCCGATTGAAACATTGCCTTTCTGGACTAATTTGAGTGCGAAACCTTCACTTATAGAAGCTCCATCTCCAGAATTACAAGCAGTTATCAAACAATCTTGGATGAAGTAACTTGTATAATGATTAATACCCAAAAAATCTGATTTAAAGCTCTTAAGGTTCTTCATTTCGTTTCTTGAAAATTGTGGCAAAGCTGATCCAAGTAGATTCACCATTTCTTCAGGATATTTCCCATATACAACTGGATCTAGAATCCTGTTATTATAAGTGCACATTAGATAAGGAAACATTATAAGTATGTGTATAATACAAACTCATATATGATTTTTTTTTGTCACATAACATACCAGTTCGAATAAAATGATTGAGCTCTCTCTGCAGCATTTTTATCCGCAATGGAATCGCTTATGGGTTCAAACCATGATGTTTGTACCACAATGCCGATGCTTCCTTTTTGTTCTTTCTACAAACACTTCGTATTTATATCGATACAATACATACAGAAAAGTTAAAATAAATACATATATTATATCGATTTGTTACCTTATATTTGGTTTGGTATATTTGAACCGCCTTTGCGTGTGCGAGGATTGTGTTATGCGCAGCTACAAAAGGCTCAGTTTCCGAATTCCCCTGACTACAATTTCCGTACGACATGGAGCACCGGTTTGGTGGAAATATACCTTTTAGATAGCTTAAGATTATTTGTTGATTTGGTTCGTTTATCGTGATCCAGTGTTTAACTCGGTCTCCGAAGTGTTTGAAACATGTATCAGCTAAGTACCCGAATTCTTTCCTAGTAATAATAATTGAGGAATTAATTTTTAGTTAGTAACTATAATATATGGTTAATCGGTTAGAGACTCACTGCATCTCAGGGTTTAACCAACTTTTAAACCGGTTTTCAAGTTCTTGAGGATAGTCGAAATGGTTCAACGTCACAAATGGAGTAATCCCTGGAAAAGTTTACATGAAAGGTTAATACTCAAAATTTATATGTTTAAATTCATCAATAAATATAGATTCAAACAAGAGCTAGAGTGCAATTATTACCATTGCTAATGAGAGCGTTGATCAAGCTGTTGTAATGCTTTATTCCCAAATAATTAATGCCTCCAAATCTTCCTTCTGTAATTTCAAATGCAATGGTTTGTTTCGTGTTTATTACATAAGATAACACGTTTTTATATATTAAAAGATAAATAAATAAGTCATGAGTTTATAGCTTAGATGATAAGGTTCTCTTACTTTAATAGACACTAAAATCTAAAGTGGGAAGTTCGATCTTTGGTCCTTACATAATTATTAAGGTTATTAGACTATTGGACGATATGATAAATAAAAAACATTTATAACATTTTTTTTTAATATAATTTGGTTAATTGAGGAATTATGGCCGAAGTTCACTTTTCTCATTTGAAAGTCAATCAACAACAAGTAGAGCTACTTACAAGTCTAACAAAATTTTATTTTGCGGTGACTGATATCTCGTTTATGAACGATCAATTGATAACTTGAATTTAATTATGAACTCATGATGATTAAGAAAGTAAAGACTTACTAGGTAAGACTCTAGACCAAGAAATTGAAAATCTGTAACTGTTGACACCAAGATAAGTCATTGATTGTATGTCCTCCTGTAAGCATGTAAAGTGTAATGTTCAACAAAAGAAAAGCATCTAAAGTGGATAACTTTAATTAATGAAATCAATATTATATTTTTTCAAAAGTCGAAAAATTATTATAATAATTTTTTTTTTAACCATGATTCGATGATATTGATCAACAGCTATATCTCCATTGCTCTCATCCAATATTTTACCTGAATATTACCATAAAATATTGTCAACAGAATAAACAAACATGAGATTTAAAAAAATGATAACTTGCCGACAAAAATTAGAATAAAGTTGAAACCGTAAGTAAATTTAAGTATGTTCATACTTAACTTAAACGTAAATAGATGAGTATAAGTTAATATAAACACACATGAGAAATCGAACCAAATTTTAACCCTAAACCGCAAGTTTCATTTTCAAAATATATATTCGTGTAGATAATCTAAACCAAAACAAATTTGACAAGATACAAACGTAAATAAAAATTAGTTCAATTTCAAAATTTTCATAAACTCAAAACAAATCCAAAATAAACACATGCATACCAGGGTTTTCATGGGTAAAGACGTCCCAATTGTTCAAACCTTTTCCATCGGTTAAGTACGCACCTTCATACTGAATACATAAAGAGAAAACGTAGCAAAAGGATAAAAATTGAGTTGACTCCAAAATCTGATTTTAGATGTTTAAAAAGAAGAAAAAGGAAGTACCTGGTAAGCAGAAGAAGCTGTGCCAAAGAGGAAATCAGAAGGAAATGGAGATGAATCATCTGAAGAAGTTTGATGAAGACATGAACTGTAAAGAGGAAACAACAAGCTTTGTAATAAAAATATAGTTACGAAGTTGGCAGAACTTTTCATTTTTTCTTTTCTTGTGTTTTGTTTATCTTCTGAGATTTGGTGGTGTACGCTTATTTATATGAAAATTATAGAATATTTTGGTTGCATGATTGAGATTTGGTGTACTCTTATCTAAAATATTTAAAATGTCTCCAATTTCTACCTACTGAATATATTCGAATCTATTAATTATTATAAGCTATACATCAATTTGTTTACAAATATATATTATCTAGCTCTTTTTTTAATGTCAAAAGCCTTTCATATTCTTACATATTACAACAAAAAGGTATTTGTACATGCACTATCATAAAGTTCCAAAGAAAATAATAAAATTTTAAAATATTAACTTGTGCCTATGTAACAACTCTGTCTAACTCCGTTAATCTTTAACTGGTTTTCTTAATATATAATTAATTTCGATATGTGGCATTGATTATTTTAAAAGAAAATGTCAAAAGATGGACGTCGTCACAAAAAAAATAACAATTATAATTAAAAATGTTCCACCAAATTTAAAACCATATTTTTCATTATAACGTTATAAGTGCTCGTTAATTAATTAATGTTATCAACTTTTTAAAACAATTATATTCATTACTTAGTGCGAAATACAATTTATAAACGTGGAAGGGAGCAGCATAACTGTACGGAATTAAATAATTTGAAATCGTCACAAATACATCAGATAATATACAACTCTATCACAAATAAATGACTAATTCATATCAATATATATCTTATACTAGTTTGAATTCCTTTGAAACATAGTAAGATTTGAGAGAGCTATATGCAATTCAAAAATAAATAAAAGTAAAAAAAAAAAAAATTAAACTTACGATTTCGAACACGAAATGGTGGTGCGGCTGAGAACGTTGACCGGTTGGGTAAAGGGGTTGGTGTTGCGGCGGCTGAAGATAGGATTGATGACCTGGCTGTTCGTAGCTTCATAGCTATTGTCGTAAATTTCGTAACCTAACTTACTTATTTTGACGTTTCCAGTGTTTGAACAAACGTCGTAGAACAAGGTCGCGTATACTGCAAGAAAGATGAAAAATATGAGAGAAAAAGTGATGATACTAATAGATTTGGTTGAAGGCATCTTCTTCTTTTTTCAACTCTCTTTAGCTATTTTGTTCTTCAATCTATTTCTATTTTCTTTTATAGGAATCTGTAATATGTGGAGATTAATTAAGAGATGTATCAGCGGTGGAGACCATACGGTAATTTAAAATAAAATCATATTTATTTATTTTTGTTAATTGTGAAGTCGATAAATAAACATGAATTTTTCATGACTGTGACATTCTTGCCATTGAAGACGAAGATCCGCTTCGTTTCACTCAATTTCGTTTGAGTTATTCCATGTTTAGCCAATTATATATGTGGCATATACTCTATTGTCAAAAGGGCAATTTTTGGTCCTTGAACATTCTGTTCATATTAATCATTAAATTGAGTTTTTAACACAAAAAGTTTTATATAGTTTATATCATTATACGTCAAAGAAATTGAGTTCTACTTACCTAGAAACGATCTTTTCGTTGACAGACGACAGGAATTCATCAACCACGCAACCATTTCTATATGTAATTGTTGAGCCCGACCCCATTTTTGCAAATATATTATTGATGTTATGATTTGTTCTTGTGTCTTTTTCTTTAGATTGTTTAATGACTCATTTTTATTAATTAAATAACTAATGGTATTACATAGTCTGTAACTTACTAATTCTAAGCAATATTTCACGGTCGCTTAATTATCTCAAGATACTCATGTGTAATCCAAAATACACACCCCTTATATACTTGTTGTTTCCATGAATTTTAAGCTACTTAGAATATAATACAAGGCTTTTATAACGTAAAAAAAAATATATTTTTTTACATCTAAGGAATCAAATTTTTTAACGAACCTTTTTAAGTTTTTTACTTATATTTAAAGAAAATTATATAAAAAATGATCCGGATCCGGCTAGAATAATGTTTGATAAAACATGTTTTGAGCATTTATCAATAAATTATTACACGGTCTTAGTAATCATTAACTGCTACGGATCACTTCCATAACAATATCATGTAGTTTATTTGTCCTTCGTCGAAAAGTTTGATAGGTTTGACGAAATTGCTACAGAATATCATTCATTATTTGGTAATTCACTCAGTTATAATAATTAGAATTATATATTATGTATTAACGTTTAATTGTTTTCTGAACGTCAAATTTTAATGTACACTATGCTAATAAATTATTGTTGGTTGGACAAACAGTCAAGTAGCACGTTAAGCACAAAAAACATGAATGGTGAGACAATAATTGTCATTTTACCTAATTGTTTAAATTTTTACTCTTCTGTTTTTTTTCATCTACCAACTCTGTAAATAACATTTTTCTACAATAAATATTATATTTCAAAAAAACATGCATGGTAAATATGTAATTTTAAATATTTTGAAACCTAAATCAACAAACAAAAAGGTGGTTGAAATATTAAGTAACAAAGATCACTTGGATTTAGATTTAGGATTTGGACATAAATCTACCAGATTTTAATAGGTACTATTTGGATATGGATCTGTCAATATATGCAGATAAGTAGATCGGTCAAAATTGCTACAAATAATTAAAATATTAATTAAAATTTTAATTGAAATAAAGATTATTAAAAATTATTATTTATAAAATCCTTATAAATAAATTTTAGTTTTGATGATATAATATTATTTCTTTATTTTATACGTTTTATTTATATTATAAGAAAACGATTCGGATGGGGATAGAATAATTTATGCTAATAATTATTTGTTGGTTAGAAAAACAGTCAAGTAGCACGTTAAGCATTAACCTAAAAGAAAAAAAAAAAGAAACATTCAACATTCAACCATGATTAAGGTTTAAAATTTTCGTACTTTTGACTTTCTTTGATTAAGAATACTAATTAATTAATTCAATGAAACTTTTGTACCAAGAAGCTGATTGTTTCGGTGTCCTTTTTAAGAATCGTAGGATCCACGTGGAATAACCCAAATGGAAGTTTGTATCCGGACAACCACTCAAAATGATCTAATAGTGACCATGCGAAATAGCCCTTCACATTTGCTCCATCCCTACAAACCATTAAAAGCTAAGTGTTCGTGATATTTTCAAAACACCTTAAAGATCATTTGTTAAATCTTGAGTCTCGTACCGTTTCAAACCATGATGGAGTCACTTATTCAAACCATGATGTTTGTACCACAATGCCAATGCTTCCCTTTTGTTCTTTCTACTAAAAACATTATATTTACAATGATCTCACACACCGTAATAAGACTATGTATGGGTTTATTACCTGATGATATTTGGTTTTGTATATGTTAACGGCTTTTGCGTGTGCGAGGATTGTGTTATGAGCGCCTATAAAAGGCTCGGTTTCTGAATTCCCCTGGCTACAATTTTCCGTACGTTGAGGAGCAGCGACACGGTGGAAATGTACCCTTGACGTAGCCTAAGCTTAATTTTTTATTTGCTTCGTTTATCGTGGTCCAGTATTTAACTCAGTTACCAAAATGCTTGAAACTTATATATATCAGCCAAATAACCAAATTCTTTCCTTTAACAAAACAAATACCAAAAAAATAATTAATGTAAATTTTAAATTTTAGTTAACTAAGATTCGTTGATTAGAAATTCAAGTTTAACCACTCACTGCATCTCGGGGCTTAACCAACCTTGAAACCGGTTCTCAAATTATTGAGGATAATCCATATGGTTCAACGTCACAAATGGTTTAATCCCTGCACGAATGGAGAAATAATTAGTTCTTATATTTTCAGCTAAACTAATACATAATTATTCATTATTGTAAAGTATAAAAGACAAATATTACCTCTACTAATGAGAGCATCGATTAATATATTGTAATACTTTATTCCCGAATAATTAATTTCTCCAAATCTCCCTCCTGTCTCCAAATAATAAGATTTGGTTATTTTTATACTCAAAATAACTCTTACGTTAATTCATTTCCGATTAGAATACGAATCAGTCGATTAATTTAAATAAACAAAATTATCAAGTAATGCAATGTAATAATATTGGTTTAAGTAAAAAAGACTTACTAGGTAAAACTCTAGACCAAGAAATTGAAAATCTGTAGCTGTTCACTCCAAGGAAATTCATTAACTGGATGTCCTCCTAAGCATTTATAAATGTATCATTTGGAAAAGATAAAAACGTTTAAAATTTAATAAAAATTAAGATTTTGAAAAACAAATTATTATAAGAAAAACAACCATAAATCGATGGTATTGGTCCACAGCTATATCTCCATTGTTCTCATCAAGTATTTTCCCTGCATATTCCCATATATATATAAATATATATTTATCAATCGTATTACTGAATAACCAGAATTCTAAGATTATAATCTAAACCGAAAATAAAATGGAAAATAAATAAACTGCATATCTTTAATAATAATAATAAATAAATAAATGCATACGAGGGTACGCACCTTCGTACTACATACATCAAATTACAACAACAAAAATGCTTAAAATCAAAACAAATTAAATTTCGAACATTGACTATAAGAAATAATTTGATTTAAAGTATATCAAATGGAAAGAAAAAAAAAAAGAGTACCTGGTAAGCGGAAGAAGCTGTGCCAAAGAGGAGATCAGAAGAAAATGGAGATGAATGTTTTAAAATGTCGTGTGAAGAAGATTCATGAAGACCGTAAACATGAAACAATAAGCTTTGTAGTAAGATAATAATTACGAAATTGGATAAACTTTGCATTTTTCTTGGTTTTCTTGTGTTTGTCTCTTCAACTTTGTTGTTGTTCTACGCTTATCTATGTTGGTGTCCATCATTAAGAAATTTTCAATTCTATTTCTCTCTACTAAATATATATAAATAATATATATATATATGTATAGCTATTAGAAAATTATCAAATTAGTAGAGAAAACAACAAAAGTAGATAAAAGGTGATAGGTGGTAGGTGGAGCCCATGAGTGTCTCTTTAATCGGTTTGGGCGTATCAAATTATTAAGGAGACTACATTATCTATAATCAGATTTGTTATTTATTATATTCGATTCAAATCCCGAAATGCAGCCCTTTAAAAGTTACATACATAATAGAAATTAAAATATCATTATCCATCTTTTTGTATTACAGCGTATAGTATCCATAACTTTTGTGCTTTCATCCTACTAGAACATATCTAGAAAGAAAATATTAGATCTCGAACCTAAATTACCTTAAAAAAGAAAAGTATTTTACAGTTTTTTTATTTTTATTTTTATCAAACATGATGCAAACAACATGGTTTCTGGCCGGTAAGCATATAACCGGCGATTAAATGGCTGCCGCGGCGGCGTCTTTGAACAAAGAGTGTACCCACACATGATCAATCGTCGGAGACAAACAATGTTGGGTCAAACCTAGGAGTAGGAGATTACAACTTTCTGACTTTAGTGTAGTGTACTTGACTTTGACTTCAATCTCCATTTGACACCCTAATATTTTTCTAAGGCTTCGGTTCAAGATGTTTTAACTTACCAGAGAACATACTCATTTCTAACTCTTAAGAATAGTCAATTTTGGTCGATGACAAAAGAAAAAAAAAAGTGTTGTGTCAAACACAAAAACTATCGTGTCAATGTTCATGCACTAGAGACTGATCCAATAATACACGTGTCTTATTTGATCCACTCCCTTTCTATTTTGAATTATGTCCATTTGCAAGACACTATGTGATTTTATATCTCTTTATTTTTATTTACAATATATCTGTTGAACATTTCATCAAAAAAAAATAACTTAGTGAATAAAACAACGTAATATTTAACACAGTGTTTACAAAAAATGAACAAATATGTAATCTTTTATTCAAATATTCAGTGAATCATCACTAACACTACATAATCCATTAGCAAGCGTTTAGCTACAAGTCTTCGAGAATAACAAAAGTTTAATAAAGTGTCATACCATCGAATCAATTATATATTAGTGATCATTAGTTTATAACATTATACATTTCAACTTGGTTGTTAGCCGAGTTTCGATTTCGTCAGCTGTTACTATTTAACTGCATGCCTTTTCGTCAGTTGATATGTTATCTCATCAATGTTATTCCCGCAGCTAAACTCCATTAAACTCAAAGAGAGAAGAAGATGACTAATTATGAGTTATGGTTTCTCTTGGTATTTCAAAATATAACGATAATGACTTGTATGTATTAGAAAAGATAAAAAGGAATATGGCTGGATGTTTAGGTATCGGTTCGGGTTTGGTTCGAATAATTGGAGTTTTTGGTTTTTGATTTAGAAAATAAGAACCATTCGAATATTTTTTATATTTGGATCGGGTTTGGTTCGGTTTCACTCAGTTTTGAGTCGGATCCGGATACCTATAATATTTTATATATTTTTTAAAATAAAATTTGGTTAAATTTTGACAATTATAATTCAAAATTTTAAGATATTTCAATTTTTAGTATTTTGATTATTTTAATTTTAAAATAACTGTTAACTTCAAATTTATAAATATAATTTTAGATATTTGAATTATTATAAATATAAATATAATTAATATATTTAAAAATATAATTATATTTTAGATATATATTCGGTTCTTAATTCGGTTGAGATTCGGATTCAGTTCTTTGGATATAAAAATTTAGAATATGTTCTGATATTTTATCAAACTAATTTCTATTCAATACTACTTTTTCGGGTCTAAGTTTGGTTTGAGTTTTTGGGTTAGGTTATTTTGCCCAACTCTTAGGGACATTTCGTTGTTTAGTTGGTCGTTCGTACGTTCTTGTCCAAACCGAGAATGGGTAAAGAAGAGAATCGGTGAGTAAAGTTTGTCTATCCATATCTTGCAATAGAAAAACGATCATGACTAGACAAGAAGAGACGGAACGTAAGCACTCTCCACCACGTCAAAGTCCAAACACCCTTGTAGTTTATACATAAAGGGTTGTCATTTATTTTACTTAATTTTTGTTTTATGGATTATTTAATTAATATATCTTTAAAATTGCGTGAAAGTTGTAAAAGTACACTAAATCATTTAAGATTTTGAAATATAGCTTCTATTATATTTTTAATGAATAAAAATATGATATATTGTTTTGTTTGTTATTTTATCAATTTTCATAATGTTCACATTTTTTACAGACCACGTAGAGAACGTGAAGCTTATGCGATAGTGTTTAACTAAGACTTTAGAGCTTTGTTATTTTTGTAACAGAGCTAGTTTGGCTCTAGGGGTTTTGGCAATTTATCATCACGGGAACATGAGATCTTATTACTGTCTTAATGGATTTTCTTTTCTTTTTGTGATGGTGTATTCATCTTTGTAGAATATATACCCGACTTATGCAAAATTTATGATAAACAATGTAATAAATAAGTAAAACTAATGTGATTTATCAACTTCAAGCTCCAGTTTCTTCATCTCCATTGAGACAGGGAAAGTCTTTTTCCATTCCAAAAAAACAACAACTTCCTAAACCATCCTCACATCTTAGCCTGCTCAAAGATTGAAAGGAACAACGTTAATGAAAAGTTCATTAGAACGACAGAGAAACCAAGAAAGTGGCGAGACCCTCTAAACAAGAATAAAGATTGTTTGTTTACCTGTGAGTAGAGGAAAGTTCCAAGAATCGCAATGGCAGCACCGAGTGCATTGACCAGTTGAACCGGGGTATGAAAAATGATGATCGAAGCCACGATGACTGAAATCCTCTTCATCGTATTACCGATACTGAATGTCAACGGCGAAATCTGGTCTAAGGACATGTATGAGACCTGATTATACAAATGGTAGAACACACTTTGTGCCACAACCCACCTTTTTGATATTCAAAACCAACACAAAAGACATTAAAATTTAGATCTCAATATGGAATGAAGACTCAAAAAAAGACACAAGACATCAACATTTTAGTTCTTACCAGACAAAGTTTGGTCCGATTTGAGAAACTGCGTTTTCCCAACCAGCAGCCCACACTTTAGGACCTTCTACAGCGATTGCAAATGGAGTGAGGATCAAAAGAGACATCATCGATAAGCAAGCGTAGTAATTCATTCCGCTCACTGATTTCCCTTTCATCCCTTTCTTCGAAAAGATGTTCCGAAACACAAATGCCAAATTCGATATCATCGCTCCCATAAACCCTGCCAAAAACAACCCAACAAAACTTCAGATAAATGTCACAATGTAAGATCCATTGGTTACAAAAACAGTTGTGAATGTACTGCTTTACCAATCATGTTGAAGTTAAGCTCAGTGACTGCGGCAAGAGCGCAGCCTCCGATGATGGGTAAGAGAGAGAGATAAACTGGAAGAGGGAAAGTCTCTCCCAAGAAGAATCTTGAGACCAAGACACTGAAAGCTGGTTCACCACTTTTGATGATGTGTGTGAAGGAAACTGCTACTTTCGACATACTCACTGTTGCTGCCACATGTCCGATTGTGTGCGCCACAGCGACCTGATGAAGAGAAGGAACCATTAAAACACACACAATTCTTTATCAGACAACCAGCAAAACAAACCAAGTTATGGTTTTCAATTTAACAGTCTCAGTTTCTAGCTTTGTTTACAGCTAGCTCGAAAACGTTAATTAGCCTCGAGATAAATTTTCACATAAATAAGATAAACCTCTCAAGCAATAGCATAATGAAACCCTAAAGTCACTCGTCAAGCAGCAACATCATGAAAATTCTTACACAAAAACAGAGTTTCCCAAGATTTTGAGATCAGTTTTATCAAACAGAGTTCTGCAATAAAACGTGAATAAAACCCATCAAGCGACAGCATCACTAAACCCTAAATTCTTACCCAAAGATAGATTTTTCCAAGAATCGTCAAACAGAGTTTTCAATAATTTTGCAGAAAACTCAAAATTCTTACCAAAAGCAGAGTTTAACAGAAAATATGGACATTGTTTTTCTCAATTCCCTTAAAACAAGTTGAAAATTCGCCAAGCAACATGAAAAACCCTAATTTCTTACTGGGAACAGAGTTTTCCAGAAATCGAGGTCAGTTTTAGGAGCTTCAGCGATTCTAGTGGCCCAAGATACAAGCATCATCAGAGACCCACAAGCGAGAGACAACGTCGAAGTTAGCCAAGGGTAAGGAAAAGCGTTGAGGACTTTCTTGTTGTAGATGTTGAAGACAACGTTAAGTGCCCACCAAGTCGCGAAATAGATTCCGATTTTCAGCTTCTGTGCCGACTGTTCGTCGGGAAGCTCGATGTTAATGTCGAGTAGACGAGATCGATCTGCCTCGTAAGCTTCGACTCTGACTTCACGCTTGAAACTCGAAAAGTTCTGGGTAGATGATATGTGGAGAGGCTTTTGATGGGAGACATTGTAGTTCCTGAAGCTTTGGTTGTGGCAGCTTCTGATGATGTGTAAAGGATAAAACTGGAGCTTCGTCGGAATTGACCTCCCGACGCCGGTGGAGACGGCGGAGAAGGAAGATGAAGGTGATTTAATTGAAGAGATCATAGTTTTTTATTAGTGGGTGATCGATGAAGACGATGTTTTCAAGGTGGGTTCAAGATTTTCTTGTTATGAAAGAGAGAGAAAAGAGCAGTTTTTTTTTCTTGGGAAAATGAAAGAGAATTTATAAGAAGATTTTGGGGAGGTTTGAGAACAGAGGAGGGAAAGAGTAACGACAAAACTGATTCAGATCTTTTCTTTAAATTACGAAAGTAGCCTTTCACGTGGTCGGTTTAGTGGTTATTTTGAAACAAAAGTTGAATTTTCAAAAAAATCTGAGACGTTGTTTCTTGCCTCATATGTTCAGACCATGTCATGATCTGAATGTATCACCTTTACATTAAACTATGCATCAAAAAACTTTCTGCATCAAAACTACCTTTTTCATTTACATATCAACTGATTATATGAAAATTTTCCTTAAAATGATAAATATATATATGGTATTTTATAAATTTATATATGTAAAATATCAAAATTTTGAACTTTTTTTTAAAAAATTTTGAGTAGCAATAACTAAATTTGCTATTTGATTTTTAAAATAGGCTCCACATATGCACGGGATTTATAGTATAAAATTTTACAATTCGTGAAAATTTTCAAAATGATAAAGTAGAAAACTGGTGGAAGTAAACAAAATAAGATTGTATATAGAAAATTACACACCATTATAGAATTATATTTTTACTTTTAACTTATTTTTCTTCTATTTTTGTTTTCAATTAAATTTTATCACATGTATACATATATATATATATATATATATATTTATTTGAATTTGAATTATATTTTTATCATTGAACTACTCCTATAATATTTTTTTTGTATAACTACTTGAATTAATTTTAGTTTTTATTATTTATCAATTTAAATAAAACTTATTTTTTCTTATTCCTATTTAAATTAAGTTTACTTTTTATTATTTAGTTACTTATATATCTATACTTTTTTGAAATTTTGATAGATTGATTCTCATAAATGTATTAACTTAGATTTACTCTTAAATCATATTTGAATTGTATTTTCTCTGAATAAAAAAAATACAAAGTAATTTCTTTTTTCCATTCATTACTTAATATACTTAGAAGTTTTAATCTAGTCGACTATTGATACATGTCAATATAATGTTAATCACTAATTGGAAAATCAAACTTTATATAATAAGATTTTTCTTTTTAAAGCAGTCTTTTGTAAATTTTTCTTTTAATTCGAAACATTTTTTTAATCATATACTTTAATCAATTTTTTTTCCTTTTTTGTTTTCCTATTTCTATTTGAAATATGTTTATTTTTTATTATTGAGATACTTATCTAATATTAATTTTTTCCTATTTCTATTTAAATTAGGTTTATTTAATCTATATGTTTTTCTCTTTTTATTTAAGATTTGTAATTTTTTTTTGTTATAATCTAATTGAAATATTATTTTTACACGTATAGAAATCTAATGAATTGAATAACACATTTTTATCATATTAATTATTAACTTTAAAAACCCAAATTTTATATAATAAGATGTATAAAATTATAAATATATATTTAATGATTATTCTCCTCCTTGTGGACTAAAAATATCTTCGACCATGATTTTTATTTTCTTGCCATCTATAGTTGTCACGACTTAGAGAGTACGTGACAAAATACTAGAAGCTCAACAGAACTAGCATATAATGGTTCATATATGCGCAGACCAGTCTTGAAAATATGTATTTTTTTTGTGTGATATACGTGTATATATAATTTTGTGTGTATGTGTTTTATGTAACATTAATTTGGACCGTTGAAATGAAAGAGAGTCAGGCCACATGTGGGACGTACAGCTTCAACATTGATGTAAGCCTGCTAATGGAGTTATCACGGCAGAAAATATCTCAAAGGAAGATTACAAAACATAAACAAAAAAAGTGTTGAAACACATGCAACTGTCATAACACGACAAACTCTCTCTTCACCAACACACTGATTCATACAAACACATGTGTCATTTGCATGATTTTGTATGTGTGTGTTTATAGGTCAGGTAAATTTGGTTCATTTTCGACGGCTAGAAATGTTCCTAGGAAAGTTCATAATATATTGGTGAAATTAATGAATAATCAGAAATTTAGCTTTCCAAAATGTTCACTTGATTGATCTCTCTGCGCGTTTACTCCGTGAATTATGAGTCGTTGATTAATTTAACAAATTAAATTATCATGAATTGGTAAAACAACAGAATCAAAGGTGAATTCTAGGGACCAATTAAAATACAACCAAAAAAAACAATTGAAAAGAGTAAACATAAACTTTAAAACCTAAATTTAAACAATCGTAAATACTAACTCTGAGTTGTTTATCCCAAAAAAAAAAAACCAAAAAAGCACTAAACTCTAAGTCTTGGAACGTAAATACTATACTGTAATATACGATGGTCTACCATTCAATATTAACACACTGTTCCAAACAATAAAAACTAATAAAATTAATGGCATAAGAGAAGGAAAGATATTTTTTTAACAAATCAAGAACTCGAAAACCATTTCATTTGCATATTTTCTCTTAAACAGTTAACACTAACTACAAATGTTTTAAAAATTAATATCTTTAAATTGCGTTGTTCTTGGAGGGTCTTTTTGGTCGCCGTAATATTTTAGGGTTTACTACGATCGAACCTAAAACAGTAAAAGAAAAGGTTCAATGATCATAAACGAACCTCATGGGTATTGAAAAACACTAACGATTGATTTTGAATCCCAAGTCGTTTTCGTTTTTGGGCTGTTCACATTTTTATATAACTTATTTGATTTTTTTTTTGTTAAATAGTTTATTAATATGTCCCACAACTTGTTCTCTTCTCTTTCTCTTCAAGGCGGAGAAACTTAGTTAAATAATAAAAAATTGTATGGCCCTTATGAGAATGTATGAGACTTGCCTTCAATAAGTTTCTGCATTTTATAAATCTTTTGGGAACTTGGTGACACTACTGGTTTCCAAGTTCGTTACTTCCTAAAAGTATAATGATACTAATAAGAAAATGGCCTGATCAATATATTTAGACAAATTTTTAGCCCATGCGAACGATATATGCCCACTCCCATATCAGCATAAGCACATGGACCTACGAGTACAACTTCATTGACCATTTAATAACAAAAATAGATCGATCCATTCATATCCAATTCGTTTTACATTAGAGTTCAAAACACACACTAGTCCAACTCAAACCAAAATCGATCCAATACGCAAGTGGTTATACCAATCCAACTCAAAATCGATCCGAATTTGATCTGATTGATCTTGACCGACATCAATCTTACAACCGGGATTTTGCCAAGCTGTATAACTAAGAAGATTATCATTTTGATCGAATGTGCAGTTCAATAGGAAATTTACATTTTTTTTATTTTGTTTAGTTGAAAAGTTTTGAGACTTTAAATAGATTTTCACGTTTTTACGTTTAAAACATGATTTCACCGAATTAAATCATTCATAGTAAACACATATAATGAGAAAACATAAAACTAACAAGTTGATTCCAAATTCATCTGGCAAATTTTAACTTTATAACTAGATTATACAAAACTTTGTACATTTCTTAAATAGTGAATTTTTGTTATATAGTTCTTTTATAATACCATTTTAGTTTATACAATTCACTAGTTTTTTTGTTCCGCTGATTTTGCCGTCTTATAATTCATATATTACATTGTTCAACTGATATACAAACCAAGCCCATAACTTAAAAACTGCCTAGTGAATATTGTTGAAAGTGAAGTTGTGTTTTTAGTTTTTGTTATAAAAGAAAACATAAACTTTCTTAAGTTTATAAACACTATCTTACCAAAAATTGTGATATAAGATCAAGGGGGCTTGAACTTCTCCCTTAGCTTCCTAGTTCTAGATCTTGTTCGGTGGGTTCCTCATCTTGTTTTCCTAGATCATCTTCTAGGCTTTTGTCCTCATCAAATTGAATAGACAAAAGCAAAAGATAAAAGCTTGTAAAGTCAAGTGAATCCATCTACAATCCCTAAAATCCCATGGCTGTTGAAAATAGTATAAATTTGTTTCATAAATTCCATGTTTTTTTTGTGTCAAAGAGTTTTCATGAATTAACAAAAATACAAAAAAAATTACAGGGATTTGCAATTTGCAGGGATTTATCATCTGATGAGCTACCGTCTAAGTACAAAATTTCCGTAGTGTCTTTCCATAACATTAAGTCAT
The DNA here is from genome assembly GCA_039880935.1 of Streptanthus diversifolius. NCBI lineage: Eukaryota > Viridiplantae > Streptophyta > Magnoliopsida > Brassicales > Brassicaceae > Streptanthus > Streptanthus diversifolius. The sequence continues at coordinate 1,291,583 of JAXGFM010000007.1, forward strand.
AACCATGATAACTATATTTGTACACTTCTTTTCTAAACGAGATGTCAAAATCGGAACTAACGTTAGTTTTGTGGTACTATTATGTATACAAACGAAAAATACATAGAACAATTATCTAGTAAGTTTGTAGTGTTTACTCATACGACAGCTTTTGTAAAGCTATTCATTAATGGAACTGAATAAACTAGTGAGGATATGACATTTGATGGAATTCAAAAAGACATTTATAAAGAAAAATGATCATAAGTTCATAACTAGTACCCTGATTACAAAAAAAAAGCAAAAATCAAACCTAACATTTGTAACTATAAGTTCTTATTTTGACAAATATTTTAGTTTGAAAATTAAAATTATAATACACACGAATAGATTCCATAAAATTTCGTGTGGAAATTCATGTGTAGACAACAAAATTTCGATAAACAATTTAATTTTGTTAACTAATAATTGCGGTCAAAAATATGTGATACAATAATAGTCACTTCTAAAATTTATAACATAGATCTGCATTTTGCACTCCGCAATATTACAAAAGAGATATTAAAACCATCATGACAAAAAACTAATAACCCTAAAAATAGTTAATTAAAAGAATCAATTCCCATTATTTTTCAAATTTAATTAGTTTACCATCCAACAATTAAAGAAAGAAATGTTTATTTTGTAGAGAAGGATACTAAATTCAGACAAAGGCAAAACTCTATGTGGTTTTTGAAAACATCTTAAGACATTAATAAAATATCAAACCTCGACTTACTAAAAAAGGCACTTCGTAAATATCATTGCAAATACACTTTGAATATTAATTTGTACACACTTCTGAAAAGAAATATCTCGAATTAAAACATTAAAGATTGATATCTCACTATATTCTCTACATTATTATATAAACAATGGCATGAAAAATTAAAATGAATAATAATAATCAAGCAAGGACCTTCCGTGATCTTGAGAATCTTGGTGACCATGGATTACACAGTAGAGAGGCTTTTGAAGAGAGCTTCTTCTTCAGTTTTTGTTTTGTTGATTCTCTTTCCAATTCTTTGCTGCTTTCAACTTCTCCAAATGCTTCCATGGCTGATTTCAAATCTTTATATTTTGAAAATAAGTACACTTAGTATTTATGTAATTAAACAAATTTATGTAATCTCAATATTTTGTTTTATTACTTAATCTTATACATCCATCGATCAAGTTAATATATATTATTGGCCTGCTTAAATAATTTATCTATTGATAGAATTTTCAACGAAGAGTATTAATTTATGGAAATCTCTTGATCATTGACATAGGCACAAAATTAAATATTATAGAAATATAAACTATTCACTAGAAAGAAAAAACTTGCCTTGAAACGGCCACGATGAATTTGGCTCTAACACGTTGTTGCTCGTCTTGAATTCATGTAGCTGCAAAATTTAATTAACCAGTTCAGACTTAACCAACATTGATTAACGTTGTAAACTTGTAATTGAGGAAAATAAAACATAAATTTCAATGGTTGCAAGAAAATAAAATTGTCATACCCAGCTCGGTGCACTACTCGATGAACTATCCCAACCGATATGCGACACGTGTCGAACATCGGTAGGATATCCAATTTCCAACTCATCCTCCTTATCATCTACATTAATACATTTTGTAATCATCAACAATTATTATTTATGCCCATTTAGTTTAGCTATGACGATTTACCGAAAATGTCGGAGAAACACTTGAAGCTCCTATGATAAAGCCCTTTGAATCTTGTAGACATGTTCAATTTCGAAATACTTCGACGTTAGTGTTAAAAAGAACAAAGAACATTTGGTTTATGAAAGAAATGATTTAAACAGTCAAAAAGAAAACCAGAAATGATTAAAGAGGAAGATGAAGATGAAGAAGGAAAGAGACAAAATGCTCTTTTGTTCGAGATTGGAATGATATTTAAGAAAAAAAAAATGGGAGGAGACATGAAAGAGTAGTGGTGGTAATATTAAATAAATAGCAATTATATTCTTGATCAATTATTGGAGAATATAAAATTTGTATATTATTAACAGAAAACAGAAAAACGAATATCTTACCCGATAAGGACAAGGCGAATAATGTTTTTATTTTCAAGATGTTATGTAATATTTAAAGGTTTAGGTAGTCCATTCCACGAGTTTTAGTTCAACTACTACATCCACCAAATAACTAATTTTTCATCCATTCAAATACATAATTTTATGTTTTTGAAATATAATTTGGTCGTGTACTATGGCTTAGAATCATTGATTTTGCTTCAGCGTAACCTATTTACTGCATATAACTAATAGAGAACACTTATCAAGTTTTTGTATTTTATTTAATGGTTTCTTTTTGGATCACATAGAAGTTTCATAACTAAATATAATCTCATGAATGATAGGACCTGATCTTAGCCGTTCGAGGAAACCAGTGTTGTGGCTAACAACTAGTGTTGGTTTTGGTTTTTAAAAACTTGGTTCAGCGATAGATCATTGCTTGGGTAAAAAAAAAATATTTTCAGTCATCAACTAAACCAATATATAGGCAATACAATCAAAGATTTGGTCTAACAACTTGAAAAACTATATTAAACCCGATAATAGATAGGTAAAAGTTAAATTAATTCATTTAGTTATCTATGTCATTAAAATGCATTCATATTTTCGAAATTTCACTATAATTTTATAGTAAATGAGTTACTTAAATGATATTATATAATGGGATGTAGACAAACAAAAAAATACAAAATCAGTATCATTTATAGCATAACTTTTGAATTTTTAATATAATTTGTAAGTCTGGCAGATCTATTTTAGATTTTAAAAAAAAATAGAAGTTTTACGGAAAAATGCAGTGAGAACGATAAAGAAAAAACATAAATTCTAAATCATATGAATGTGTGTTATACAAATACTGATTTACTAATTTCCAAATACATACCTCTCAAAAGTCTCAACGCAAATTTTCATTTTTATTCATCTATTCTTGTTGTTTATTAACAAATGACTTTCGCTTTAATAATTAAGAAGAAAGCTGTCATTTATTATTAAAAGTAATTATATCAGTGTTTAAGTAATCACCAACGATTAATATATTATACAAGGTGCAAAAGAAAATATATTGCTGTAAAATCAAATGATTAGCCTTAACCTCTTATTTTGTAGATTTTGAAAGCTACAGATTTTGAGATATTTGAGTTGTGGCCTTCACGTTTTTTAGTTCTCCATAAATGCATAACACAAACAAATATTTAACATATATATATATATATATATATATATATGTGTGTGTGTAAATTTATATGTATATGCAATAGTCATTGCCTTGAATTGTAAATTTGTCATAACATACAATGTGACTAGGTGAGACAGCTGTGGTTTTTTTTTCTATATATAGATTGAAAATTGTGCTTAGTCACTTTCAAGACACCTCTTACCTTTGGGTTAAATCATAGAAAATTCATTTATTAAATATTTCCTTTTCTAATTAATTTTACTAAATAAGTATCTTAAAAAAGCTGTAAATCTAAATGTTTGTAGTTTTTTTTTGTTAGTCGAGTGCCAAAATAATATGCCAATTTAAATTCATATCACATTTGTCTTTAACCCAAAAATAAAAACAAAAACTATATCTCGTTGGTCCATTTAAGAATCAACGTAATTTTTGGAAATCCTGAATATAATAGTAAAACAAGACAAAACTCTTTGCTTACTACAACAAGAGTTGAAAGAAAAAGCCTGAATTGTTTCAAACATTAGTTTCTATGTTCAGAAAGAAAAAAACATTATTCTTCTTTAATAGGAAACGGTGAATCATGTTCTCTTTACTTACCATTTTTGGTCGATTTTTCTGGGCTTTTGATACGATGCAACGCATTTACTTTTGCAAGAAGAAACCGATAGAGTCAAGTAACAAAATCGAGGAAGACAAAGATACCTATTGACTTGTGCTGAGCTGGCAGGTAGAAAGCAAAGACTTGGAGTCCGTAGAAGCTTTGCGATAGGAAGTATTTTCATTTTCAGATATATTGTTGTTGTTTTCTTTTCTCTTTTATGTTGAATGTTGTTTTTTGTAGAGTCGCCATGAGACCTTCATCTACTTCTTCAGCTACTTTGCTTTTGTAGATGTGAAGGAAACGGTGAATGATGTTTCTTTTACTTGGCATTATGCTCGATCCTGTCCGGGCTTTTTATTTCCTTGTGCAGTTTTTGGATATATGGAGTTCACAAGCTCTGTTTTCTCCAGCTTTGCTCGATGCCTGTTCTTGGATGAGAGCACTAAATTGAATAAAGAGTCCCAAAAAAAATGATACGCTGGGTGTTGTGGGAGGCACGGAATGACTTCACGTCTTCAGGTCCTTCACAAACGGCTTTGGATGGGTGGACAAGGCCAAAAATGCAGCTGAAAAATGGGGCATTGAAGAAAGGACAGAACACTAGTGGTGTTGCTTGGATTCTACGGGACGAGAAGGGTAATGGCACTCTTGTTTGGAATCAGACAGATTATCTGCACTTATGACTGAAGCTTTTAGTCTATGGTGTGCTATGGAGAGTATCCAGAATCTGGGATATACGATGGTAGTCTTCGAGGGAGCTAATCTCAGCCACAGGCTCTTGTTAATGGGGTAAAGCATTCTGGTTTTGATTTTGTCATGGCTAGTAATCAATATAACCCGAGCTAAACATACAAGGTGGCTGATCTCATCGCCAAACAATCTATGTGCCTACCAATTTATGACTCTTAGATTGATTCTAATGTACCAAGTTGGTTATCGTCTGTATTGGAAGCAGGTAAATAGTGTATATCAAACATTATCTAGTAATGGAAATTTCGATGATGAGCTAAATAAAAACTGATCTCACACAAATGTATGTACTCAATGCAAAGCCCTATATCGATTTTCCCCCACAAAGGCATAAACCGAAACTCCATCTCTTATCATATTAGATTGTACACCATCTTCTATCACAAAGTCCTTTTTCTAAATAGATGCAGTAAGAAAGACTAAAAGCACATAGAAACTGTAACTGGTAAAGTAAGGGCCTGACTGTTACTTTGCATTTACGTTTCAATGTTATTACAAGTAAAATGTTATAACATGGAAACGCAAATGCAAACAAACAATCGGGGACGTACTAATAACTATCTAATAGTGATCTCAAGACTTGAAATTTCTTAACCCATAACAATTTGACAATGTGGGCATCTGAGTTTCTGAGTATGGTTCCTATAAAGAACACACACAGAAGAGTGAAACAATGCTTCAAATTTCATCGACTAGTGATCCATATTCTTGGTTATATGTTTCTCAATCATATAAAGGACTAACAAGGAACTAGTATAGCAGCAATGAGTTTAAAGTATTCGAATCAAAACACAAAATGTCCCAAGATATCATTACTTCGTTCCAGAAAATGTTTTGAAAACTAAATGCATTACCTCAACGAGTGAAATCAACGCCAACTTGATGGCCAATACGGATGAATCCCATATCCAGTCTTCCAATTATCCAAGTAAACCACTTTCTTCACAGCCCAGAACGATATGAACAGAGCCAAAAGCATTACCAATCTTTGAGCATTGAGATTCCTTACTCGAACAAGCACATTGGTGACAAACGCCAAGAGCAATCCAACCACAGTGTACAAGAATCCCACCGCGAATCCCTCGGCTCCAAGCTGCATTCCAGATCCTTGGTAGAAGAAAACGAGCTTGTTCGGATCGTTACGATCCTGAAGAAACATCGGCATTTTCCTGATAATGTTGTGCATTGTACCAGCGACGCTGAAGAAGTAGATGAAAATAGCACCTGATAACCAAAGCCTACGGTCATGAAGAAGAGTTTCTCCTTTTAGAATTCTCTTGATGACAAACGGAGTAGCGACAACAATCAACGCTACGATGACACTGATCTGTGCCTTGGAAAGAAGCGGCGGCCGTTGAATTGGACCGACGGTGAGCTTTGTTCGCTGCTCGACGAACTCCGCCATGGATTCCGCTAAGCGAGAGAAATCCGATTGGTCCATTTGACCGGACTCGTCGCGGAGATTCGATATCGACGGGCTTACGAGGCGGATGTGAGGAAGAGCGTTAACGCCGAAGCGCTGGAACGAAGATTGGGACTGCGAGAACTCGATCTCGCAGAAGAAAAGCTTGGCTGAATCGGATCCATTGTTGTTGGCGAGGAAGGAAGCGGAGACGATGCCGAACTCGCGGCGAAGCTCTTGGAGACGGAGCTCGCTTTTGCTGTGGAGCTGAGTAGCGTCGAAGAAGACGAGAATGGAGTAAGGTCGAGGAGTGGAAGCGGAGATGAGGAATTTGGATATTCCATGGTCGTCGAGATGGATTACGCCTGATTCGGCGGCTGATCTGAGAGAAACAAGCTCGTTGATAAGATCTGAATCGGAATCGGAATCCGAGAAAGATGCTGCTACGATTGATGATACGGCTGCTAAGAGGAATAGAAGAGATAAGAGTGTTTTATTGATCGCCATTTTCGATCTCAACTTGAAAGGTTTGTCTCTGTCCAGGTGACTTCAGATTCGGAAAGAGAAGAGAAAAGGTTAAAGAAGATGATATTGCCGTTTACCGTAAAGCCTCTAGGTGAATAAGAGGGTCTACGAAGATCTTAATTTTGCCATTTTGCTGGTTGTCCACGATGGAAGTTTTTGATTGGCTAAAGTATCCACGTGGGTAATTTTGATTCGTGGTCTGCAACTTGAGATCTTTTCAACGAAGCAAAATGTTAATTTGATCCATGTGGACAATTTTGATTCGTCAACCGTTTGAATTTTATAGCGTTTGGACTAGGTGTAGGCAAAACACTCGGAGTCGGATTTTGTCGTTTGATACTTTAGGTATTAGATAATATCCAAACTAAACTGATATCCGAATTAATAATTATAAAATTCAAATATAATTTTTTTTTACGGTTTTACGGTTATATTTGTGGTTTTCTGTGTTTATAGATTATTTATAATTCAGGTAATTTTAGTATTTCTAATATATTTAGATAGTTTTATTACTTTGGGTAAAACAATACCCGAATAAATTCAGATAGTTTAATACTTTGGACATATTAAGATACTACAATACTAGAACCGAAAATATTTAAATTAGTATCGGATCTAATTCGATTTTTTTAATAAATATCCAAAAAAACCAGATCCATACCGAACTCTAAAAATATCTAAATAGATTTTTAACCTAAAAAATGAAATACCTCATATTCGAAATACCCAAAACCAAATACCTACATGCTCACATGCCTAGTTTCGACTTTTTTATACACATTAGTGCAAATCCGCAAAGCACCAATTTTTTACATCTTACCAGTATACCACCGACATGTTCATGTGAAAGAAGACATGTTTACAATATTGAAAAGAGTTTTAATTCCCTATATAATGCCGACCAAAAAAAAAGAAGAAAAAACAAACTTTGAAATCAAATGTTAAAATAATGATAATTTCTTGGCGTACAAGTATGTTTGACCATTTGATTTTCTTGCGCTCCAAACACATTTAGTATGCTCCTCAAGTATATGTATCTATATATGCTACACATAATAATTCTAAGATGCATCAAGTCTCAAGTGAAAATAAGCAAAAAATGAAGAGGGAAGGTCGTCAACACGGTGTTGTTCGAACGTGGATGATTCTTCCGGCGGAATTCAACCCGCGACCTTCGAACCAATTCGTGAACCGGTTCGATTCGCCACCAGTTTTTGGAGTGTTTACCAAGGTGCCATCAAAACCGACTAACCATTCGAAATTCACCGGAAAATGTGAAAGGGCCAAGTGCAATGATTGCCACGCGCCGCCTGCTACCAAGTCGGCTGGCAAATCTAAGGGTCGTCGTAAGCTACAAGCAGCGGCTTGGTTGGCTGAGGATAAGCTAGACCGGCTCGTCAAATCGGACTCGTCCTCTGCTATATGTATTGTGCATGAATTATGTGGTGAAGATTAATTATGATGGACATGTGTATGATAATGACACTGATTATTAATCATCTCGTTGTTTTATGTATATATAAATATATATATGTTCGAACTTGAATAAGTGTAATGTTTATGGAGAGGAAGAAGTTATTTTTTTGTGAGAATGCAAAAGAAAAATATTGGAATGATAATATTTTTGATGATTAATTGTTTTGGTGATTTTTTTCATCAAGTCTTTTCTTTAATTACGTACAATTGAATAAGTCATGAGTCGCGAAACCTGACTAATCACTTTTCTTTTGGGTAAATTCTTTACACAAATTTTGTTATTGAAATTTTTACAAGTTAATAAAGATAAATTAAAGGGAAGTTAATCATAAGAAAATGATGACAAATTAAAAACAATATCTAGTTTTTATTTCAGCCTGTTTTATGGAAATTTTGAATAAACTTTCAGTATAACTAACAAAACAAATATCAATGTCTAGGGGTTTGGCTAAACCAATACATTCTAGACGATAAGAGAAATACCAAAAGATATCAACATTCTCTTTTTAGTTTTCATTTTATGAACAAGAAAACTTCTCTATAAGATAAGACGTCAACAAAAAAAAAAAAATTGTATGAAAAATCGTATGATATGTCAGACAAGAGGCTGAAGTTTGAAGGTTTTTCTACTAGGGATTTGCAGAGTTCGCAATCCTTTTTCATGGCATACTTTTTCCCAAGCTTAAAGAAATGCCTTCATAACACCAAATGTATCAAATAAAAATATGGTTTAAAAGTCATTGAGTTCCCTTATTACATAGATTAAATCAAATTTATTTCGTAGCCCTGATCTATATATATATATATATAGATATATTTGTGTGAATAATATTTTCAAGCATTTTGTTTTGTTAATTTCCTTGCAATCATCCCTCTTCCCATCTCCAACGGCTCCGAAACTTGTCACGTCAACAATATTACTTTGAAACTGGCCATTTCATAACCCTACCAACCCGATGCAAATTAACACAAACCAAGTACTTTCGCATGCATACTAAAGAGTTCTTGCAACATACAAAATACATTAAACAATATTAATGCACTTTTACTAAAGATAAGTAAAACGGAAAAGCAAGTAATCATGCTATTTACTTCTCAAATTGTTTTCACTATCTAGCATGCATACTTCAGATTCCTCATTTCATTTGTACAGCGACAACATACTTTACTTTATTAATAATAAGTATTTCATTTCAGCAGAAGAAGATATAATAAGAAATTTATCATCATTAAAGAAACAAAGTGAGCCATCCTCACCATTTTAAAACTCTAGCTAAGAACACGATTTTCTGGGTTATATTCGTGTGCAAAAGATACTATATATGCAGTTAGAGAAAAAATTAGGTTTGGTTTATATAGAATGATGCATGAAGTTTAAAAATTTACCGAACTTTTAACAAGTGATTAAAGCTTTACAAGTTTACGTACGACGAGTGAAAGAAAGAATTTGAATAGTTCAAAATAAATCATAAAGTGAAGATAAACATACAACCAAATACTAATGAAAGTAAAGCAGGGACCTTAAATCGAGATCTGGCATTACAATAAAATTTATATTTTTCCTACTGAAAAATTCTTCAGAAACAATTGTTATTAGGGATTTTCGACGAATTTTTTTGTCAGTTCTACAACATTGAAAAAGTAAGATTCGTTATTTTCGTGTTTTAAAAAATAAATCATTTTTTATTTTTTTTTAAATTTTATTTCCTTCAAAAAATTATATTTTTTTTAATTTTTTTTTTAAATCCGTCGGAAATTTCTCAGTTTTTTCTGACCATCTTGAAAAAACAAAATTTTATGAAAACCAAAAATAATTTATAATAATTTATAATCAAAAAGATAAATTATTTAAAAACAAAAATAATTTATGTTAAAAATTAATAAATTATAAACTATTTGCATAAAATAATAAAATTAAAAAATTAGAAATTATTTAAATTATACAGTTTTTAAATAAAATTTTTAAAATCAAAATCAAAAGTGAAAGGAAAAGAGTTAGAGATAGAGATAGAGAAAGAAAGAAAAAAATGGAAAATGAGAGAGAAAGAAAGAAGAAGAAAGAGAAGAAGAGAGAAGAAAAAAAGAAAAGGAGAGAGGAAGAGAGAAGAAGAAAAGGAAGAAAAAGAATAAGAGGAATAAAAGAATGAGAGGAGGAGAAGAATGAGAGGAAGAGAAGAAGGAGAAAAAAAAATAGTGGGGGGAGAAAAGAGAAGAAGATAGAGAGAGAAAAAAAGAAAAATGAAAGATAGATAAAGAAAGGGCAAAAATATAAAGACAAATTTGGGGAGAGAAAGAAGAAAAAATTGGGGAGAGATTTTTAATTTTCGAGGATTTCCGACGAAAATTAAAATTAAAATAAAATAATCCTATAATTTATTTTCCGTTAGAAATCCTTCGAAATTTTGTGATAAATTTCTGACGGAATTTAAAATTAAAATAAAATATTCAAAAATTTAGTTTCCGTCAGAAATCCCTCAGAAATTTCCGAGGGATTTCCGACGGAAATTAAAATTTTGATTAAAAAACTGGAAATTTTAGTTTCCGTCGGATTTCATTCGGAAATTTCCGAGGGATTTCCGACTTAAAAAATGAACTTTTTTTTGTCAAAAATCTGTCAAAAAATTATACGGAAATTTATGACGGATTTATTTATGTCAGAAATTTCATCGGAAATTGATGTGTTTTCTTATAATGTGGTTCTCCACATCTACGTTATGCATTAAGTTGTCTTGTGCTTTCTATGGTAAAGCAGAGTCCTTGATATATTTTTTATTTTGATTTTCTAGTTATTTTTTAGAGATTGTACACTCTTTTTCCAGCGATCAATAGAAATTAAATTACAACAAAAGAAAAAAGCAAAATACAATGTCACAGTAATAAAGGAAAATTAGAGTAAAATATATCGAACATATATAAGGAAGAAGTAAATACATGACCAAGTAGAAAAATGAATCAAATATATGAAAGAACGAATGATTTTTGGAAAATATTAAGTGGGTGCATGAATTCGTGCATGAGACTTAAATGATTTTTAACGGTAATTTTGGGGCAAAACACAAAATAGAATTTTTAGAACTACCCAATTGGCAATTACCAAAATAAGTAGTTGATTTGCTTGCACAAACGCGATTCCGTCTCTAGCCGCGCGTTTTAACCGACAAGCGGTCACACCGGACTTTCCAAATCCACTTTAAAGATAGAAGAAAAAAAAGTGAAACACAATAATAAAAAGGCTAAAGATCCCTCGTTCGAATCGAATTAGCGATAGGGTTTCTTCATCTATCCCTCCGGAGACGAAGATGGTGTGCGATAAGTGTAAGTCCTTTAATAACTTCCTATTATTTCATTTCAGATCTTCAAATTCGTATTCGAATTGAATCAATCATCAAAATTCCGGTTTCAGTTTGTTCGATTTGAGATAGTATCGCCCAATTTAGCTTTTGGGATAATCTCATGATTTCTGATTCGTTTCGTTTGTAGCTTCATCTGTTACACGGCTCGGGATTTAAACCTAATGATCTCTTATTCGATTTGTTTTCTTAGATCGAAAACCTTTGATACTGTTATTAGATGAAAGCGTGGACCTTTTTGACTCAATTTTTTTTTTTTGGTGATCTTTGCCTGTTTAGGTGAGAAGAAGTTATCTAAAGTGATAGTTCCAGATAAGTGGAAGGATGGTGCTCGTAATGTAACTGAAGGTGGTGGCCGTAAGATCAATGAGAACAAACTTCTCTCCAAGAAGAATAGGTACTTTCTTGATTTTTCAATTTTCCTTAACCATGTGGAATATCGAAATAGCCGTAAATGTGTAAGCTTTGGGATGTTTGTGTTGTCTGTGTTTTAGGCAAGTATTGGTTTGTTTCCTGTAGGCTCTTCTAAGAATCTTGGTAGATGTTGAATATTATATGGAAAAACTGATAAACTTGTAAGTGTAGAAGTTCTCAAGGAAATAGCAACAAACTTGTAAGTTTTGGGATGTTTGTTTTGTCTTTCTTGAGTTGCGTATTGGTTTTTGTAGAATCATTGGTTTGGTATATTTTGGAAGATTAAATGATTGTAGAACTCTACTGTTTTCATGTGTTAGTATAGTGGAACTAATTATAATTATGTATTAAGTACTTAAGGGGCTTAGTGTTCTCGTTGTTATCATTCTTTTCATTGCTGCTTCTGATTTTGTCTTGTGATGTTTCTTTGCTTTATAGATGGACACCTTACGGTACCGCTACCACGAAGTGCATGATCTGCAAGCAGCAAGTGCATCAAGATGGTAAATATTGTCACACATGTGCCTATAGCAAAGGTAAAATAGTAATTACATCTACCTATTTGTTATACTACTTCTAATTAGATTGCCATATAATGGAGCAACTCAATAAGTGATGGAATTGGCTCTTCATTCATGGTTGTGCAGGATTGTGTGCGATGTGCGGGAAGCAAGTGTTGGACACTAAGATGTATAAGCAAAGCAATGTATAATCAAATCTGATAGCTTTCATATTATAGTTTCAATCCTTCGATGTCAACTTGCATAACCGGGACGACTTATCTTGTGATATCCTGAGCTTTCTTAACGATCTCAGTCATGTATTTTCTGTACTTGTCTCTTTCGTTTATAGTAATAACAAACAAAAATTTCTCTCTGTTGGTGTGATCATAAAGTTCTAATCTTTTCTATTTGCCATGTTTCTCTGTGTTTCTTGGGTGAACATGAAGTTATCTTTCCTGTTAGAATTCGAATTTCAGAAAGATGGTTTTGAACATACCAGTGAGTAAACTGGTAAACAAAAATCGTGTCAAAACCGGAACATGCCCATTATCAGACATGATCCAACTCGTATATTCTAGATTGAGATTTGGTTCCTGGTACCGTACAATTAAACTCTCTTCAAGTAACTGGTTTGTTTGTTTAGATATCTTGTAACATTAAATGTAATAATGGTAATAAAGTGCCTCTGGAACTTGAATTGTCATGTGTATCCCTCCTCGCATAGTCGCATGGTAAGTGATGAGTGACCTATCTTCTCCGCTTGGATTCTTTACGCATTTCTGCAAAGTAGTTCTCAAGATTTTGTTTCTCCCATAGCCTTCTCTGCACCAGATCTTCCTTCTTATATTCATCTGACAATCATAACAACAAATCAGAATCGATCTTTTATCTCTGTTGGTTCGGGTGAGGAAAATAGATAGAAGGTTACCGAGATTCGTCCATGCGTCGAGAGGCACTCCAAGCGATCTTCGGGTTAGGTATGATGCGTCTTCCCATGAATAAGGAGCTTTCTTAACCTTATATCTCCATACCCAACTGCTGTACCATACTAGAAGCTGCAAGGAAAGAGAAAGTTGAATCAGTGATCTTAATAAATCGAAATGGGAGTCCGTGAAATGTGGAAATTCTTTAAACATGAAACCTTGATGATAGTGTAGGGTAGGAGAATGAATCGAACACCGAGAAGATTCCAGAAGGACGGTTTTTCAGCTCCTTTGATTTGTAGGTCGAGTTCGTTGCTTAGCTCTTCCTGCAGTTTCCTACCAAAACAAAAAACGAATATGATACAGTCAGCAAAAAGACTCATTCTCAGCTAACAAAAATGCAATAAAATAAATAGAACAGCATACTGATCGATCTGCTTTGGACCCTTCTTCTTGCTAGATACTCCACCAGTGCGTTCGAGTTCTAAGGCCTTGAGCCTGTTTTTGTAAGCAGGAGTTCGCTTAACTGTTGCTATAGCCTGTATCAAAACAAAAGGCGCAGATCCCATTAAGAAAATGTGCCCCAAAGTCCGTAAAAGGATTTGATTTTCTTATGCTACATAGACTTCTCATATTTGCAAGCACAAAAGTATATGAACCGCATTCAAGAAGGTCATATATCCATTAATTTTACGTTTCATGACATGTTATGATACATGTCGTACCCCATAATACGTGATTTTTTTTTGGTCAGAGATATGTAGATGAGTAGTACCGATGCTTAAGTGAGGCTTAAAATATGATAACTTATGTCAGAAAAAAGACAGAACAGAGGCAGGCTATGAAAACATGGTGAGAAAATCTCTGTCTCTGTTACGTACCTCATTATACCTTGCCACGTCGTTCAGATATTGAAAAGCAGACAAAACTACCAGAAGACCAACAAGAACAGCACGAGGATCCTAGAAACACATTATCGCAGTTGTATCAGTTAAAAAAGACAGTGGTTTTTTTTTGCAAGGATAGTGATAAAAAAACATCCAATGATATCTTACCGACTTATGTCCATATTTTGCTCGGTAGTATTGAGCAGTGTTATAAAATACCTAAATGCAAGAAACACAAAGCGGCATCGAAATTTTGTAAAAGATGTTTTATCTAGAAAACAAGAATGACATTGACATTTCTCAGAAATTATTCTACTGACCTCTTCTGGATGTTCAATTGCATAATCATATTGTGCCCGAGTCTCGTTATCTTTCAAAATCTGCAAGAATATTACAAATAAACAAACAAAAACTACCCTTTTGAGAACTTTGAATAGTAACTAGTATGCCTTTAAGCATGCAGTAGGAAACTAAAATCACAATAAAGATCAACCTTTGATTCGTAGTCTCCACTAAATGGTACAAAAGTAACACTCTGTTTCTAATTTAGATCGAAACCCATCACAACAATCTCATAGATCCAATAATTCCTCATAGAAGACCATCAAATCTATCTCCCAATATAATGATTTTGGATTTGCTAAAACTAACTCATCCATAAAATGAATAATGGATACGCAGATGTATAACGGGAGTGAATAAATTCAAAATCATACAGCTTCTTCGGTTCAGGATAGATTCAATATTCAAAATCATACAAGATAAGTACCTCATAAGCAGTGGCGATTTTCACAAATAGCTTCTTCGATTCAGGATCCGGATTCTTATCTGGATGACTAATCGGGGATTCACAAACAATTAGCAAAAGAAGACAATCGAGATCAAATCCAATCAATCGAAGATTCAATAAATCAAACAATGTGTAAGAAAATCAAGAATCCTTACTGTTGCAGAGAAAGCTTGTAATAAGATCTCTTGATATCCGATGCGTTTGCATCTTGAGAGACACTGAAATCGAAAATGCGAAAGATTAAGAGAGATAGAGACAGAGAATGAAAGGAAAAATCAAAAATCTGAATGGAAAATTGGGATCGGAAGCTGAACCCGAGGAGAGCATAGCAATCTTCTGCGCCGCAATAAATGGCCGTTGAAGATTGGACGAACAAAGAAAGCAAGACAAGAATTACAGCCCAGCACCACCGTTCCGTCGCCGGCGGCGCCATCTCTCTCGCTTACTCGTCGGCGAATTAAGTGGGAAGTACCCTTTGGGCCTTGTTGTATTGTTTGTTATAGAGAAACTGAAGTGGAGAAATTTCATCTTTTATAAGGTCAACAACAACAAACGAAAATATTTACTATTTTCTTTTCATTATATAGATTTACTTTGGTATATTATATAGTCTTAATAATTGAAGAGTATCGTGCGAAATAATAGGATTAAAAAATAATAATAATAATGTGAGCTATTTACTCACATATTTTCATTTTCTGTTTGGATGAAAAGTTCAAAATGACTACTACAAGTTTTGATTATTTGGTTTGATTTTTTTTTGTAAAAATTATTATTATTTAAAAAAATAATATCTTTAGGAAGAATATGTTTCTAACCAGTTCTAAATCAGATATAAGAGGTAGAAATTAATAAAAAAAAATTAACTTATAACATTCTTTTTTTGTCTGAACTTCTAACTTTTTATTTTTGCAAGTTCTTTTGACTATTCTAAAATAGGCCTGGGCATTCGGATAATCGGGTCGGGTTCGGGTCGGGTATTTCAGATTTTATGTATTTTGGATCTGAGGTTAAGGATCCATTCGGATATTTTTTACTTTGGATCGAGTTCGGTTCGGATCCGGTTCTTTTAGATATTTGATAAAAGATCCGAAATTTATCTGATACTAAGTTGTATGATTTCGATTCTAGTATTTTAGTACTCGTAAAATCCATAATATTCAAAATATCTGAAGTACCCGAAATACCCGACTATTATATTATCCAAAGTATCAAAAATATAAAAAATTTATCTAAAATATTAACATTTATTTATAAATTGCAACAATCAAACATGATATAAATCAAATTTGAAACATTAAAACTTTGTAATATTCATCAAACAAGAAGCAAATGTGATAAACAAAAAGCAAATGTGACAAAAGAAAGCAAATATGACATAGTCTATATTCTATAATGTATTTAGAATTCAAAACATAAAAATGAAAAAAATAAACAAATATGAATAATTATCTTTAAAGTGTGAAATTGTGAATGTTAGATGAACTCTACACTTGCTAATACAAGAAAAACATGTCAAATTAGTACTCATTAACTAATATGTCACTAAGAAACCATAAAGTTACAAAACAAATAAATTAGTAATTAACTCTAAAACATAAATATATGTAAAATTGAATTCGGTTCTAAAAAATATTAATTCGGGTATCGGTTCGGATAGTATTGTAAGACAAAATTCATTCGGGTTTTTCAATACTAAAAAAATACATACATTCGGATATTTTCAGATCGGATCCGGTTCGGGTATTCTAATCCGGATATTTTGTCCATGCCTATTCTAAAATCCAGTATCATCAATGTTTTGTGGGCTTTATTTAAAACTCCTACAAAGATCAAATTTTGGGATTACGAAGTGGATCCAATTTAGGCTTATAGGCTTTATCAAGACTACTGATAAAATGGGCTTTACCTTATCGAGTTTCAGCTTTCCACTCGGTCCTTGAATTTTTTTTTTTTTTTTTATGCGTCTCAAATGCTTATCGTACACTTCTTCAGTTCTTCACATCGCATGTTACCAAAACAAGAAGTTTTAAGTTGTCTATAAACTCTTAAGAAATACACTTTTTTGTAGGAGATTGTCCTTCCCACAAAAAACCTCAAATCCTCCCAACTAAATATTCCAATTAAAAATATTTATTTGTATTATTATTATGGGCTTGATTGGTAGAGCTGATAATACAAACAATAACAGTACGCATCAGAAACAATATGTTACAGAAACTGTATATTTTGGTTAATGTACACGTTTTAATTTATTGGCAGAGTTGTAAGTAATATATATATAAAATTATAAGAAAGTATTTAATATATTTATTCACACATATTATAACTATATTTATATTTATAATATATATTCTTTTAATAATTTTCATATTTTGTTGGTTAAAATCATTTTTATATTACACTTAAAACTTAAATACAAATTTTTAACATTAATGGTAAATATTAGTTATAAAAATACAATTTTATATTTTAATATAAACATAAATTAATTAAATTATTAAATAAAATTTTCAAAAAATTTACATATTTTAAAAGTTAACATTCTACCAAAAATTTCATGTAAAAGTATTGAAAAAAATTGCAGATCATATTCAGATTCTAAATGTTTTAGTAACAAAAGTTGATCGGATGATCAAAAAAGTAATGCTTTCTAAATACTTAACCAATCAAGACTTATGGAAGAGTGACAAGATTCAAATCAAACCAATGTAGATACTTAGCCATGTCTATTAGTTCCTATTAGAACACATCAAAAAGTTCATAGCAAAAAAAATCATCATACCATACCACAATTAGATTACTCAATATTTTTAAATTTTTGATGAACTTGATGATCGAATTTGAAATCTTTTCTCTTGCATATAAAGAAAAGCAGTACACAATTAGATTCCTAGTTGTCAATTATTTTCTTCCCAAAGTGAAATACCCACTACATTTCCCAAGGTATCTTTTGATTTTCTTACTTTTAGTTTTACAACATAAACCTCACAAGCCACAACTTAATTCACATTATTTCCTAATACTTCCCATGACCCACCAACATTAATTCACAAAACTAAAGAAAAAAAATGCATAACAAGATCGACACGTTACCGGTCCGAACCGACCCATCAGCCCGACCCATATCCGGTCACCACTCCACGAGCTACATTGTTCATCGCGTCAAAGAAAGCCTCACAACAAGAGTCTCTAAACTTATATATGCCATTTTCTTATCTCTTTTGCTATGTTTAGGCATTATTTTTTTCATCTTATGGATCAGTCTACGTCCTCACCGACCCCGTTTCCACATCCGTCAGTTCTCTATCCCCGGTTTGGGCAAAACCGACGGTTTCGAGACCTCTCATATAAGCTTCAAGATAACGGCTCATAACCCGAACCAAAACGTTGGCGTTTACTACGACTCCATGGAAGGATCCTTTTACTACAAAGAGAAACGGGTCGGGTCGACTACACTCACTCACCCGTTTCACCAGGACCCGAAGAACACGAGCTGGATCGAAGGAGCCTTACGTGGGCCCACAATGGCCGTGAATAAGGACCGTTGGATGGAGATGGGACGAGACAGGAATCAAGGGAAGGTAGTGTTCCGTTTGGAGGTGGTGTCCGTGATACGGTTTAAGGTGTACTCGTGGCACAGTAAGAGGCATACGATGCACGCAAACTGTTATATTGAGGTCGGCTGGGATGGCATGTTGTTGAGTGGGACCAAAGACAAGAGATGTCCGGTTTATTTCACTTGACCAAATATGTCACAATTGTGATTTAAACAATTTTTTCTTCTTTTTCTATTAATATGATTCCATTTTGATGAGGTCAATATATCCTCTGTATTCTAAACATTTATCATAAATGATTTCAAAAATTATTCTAAAAATGTTGTTTCATGTGTATAATCTGGGTGTAACAATCTGATTGAGCATATGATGACCGTTACAATTTTTTTTTTTTTTAGTAATCCTGAGATTCAACGTTAGTCTCGTTAGTGTTTATATAATTATCCTTGCCTAATGATTTGCACCACTTACACGCTTATGTTTATGTGTGTCATGTCGTTAGACTAATAATTAAGGATAATTATGTGTAATTGTGTATCTTAAGGGATTTTAGATTTGGTAGAACTTAAATAGATTTTGAGGATTGTGATGGTGATTTTGTTAGTATTTAAAACTTTTGGTGGAGATTTTAGGATGTTTGAAATTTTTTTTAAAAACTAAATTATTTAAAATGATATATAATATTTATTAGTTTTTTGGAGTTTGTTTTCTTTTGAAACAAGAAGATGATATTGAAAATTTTAAGATTTATAATAAATAATTTTTATTTTTATTTTCTTTTTAAGGATTTGATTTTTTTTTTATAAAAAAATAAATGTAAAAATATTTAACTTTTAAAATACTTCAAATACTATCATAAGAAGTGATATTTCTATTTATTAATTTTTAACTATAAATTATCTTTTAGATCCGTCCATATCATTTTTGATTGATTTTATTGATGAAATTTCTAATTTTCAATAAACTGGAATTTTATAAAATTTGTACAAATGATTAATCTAATAAGATGAAATTTTTTAAAAAATTATACAAATGTAAAATCCAATAAAAGAGGATTTGAAAAAAAAAATGAAATCCTCTCAAATCTTTAATCCAATAAGTTTTCCTAAGTAAATTTATATCGACTTTTTGTTGTGGTTTAAAATTGTATGATTTTATTACAATTTTATAAAACAATTATAAGGACAACTTTATTACAAACTATGATTCATATTTATATTATCATGTTTAAGTTCGTAACATAGATGTTCGTAAATCATATAAGTGACAGCCTGGCCCAAAGTTGATTCAGAAAAACATAGGTTATAAAACTATTTATATCTATTAAAACGAGAATCTGCTAATCAAAATAGTGCCTATCAACAGGAAGGGTCAATATATGGTTCGGTCGTAGTGTGCTTCTTTATTTTTTTGGGAGAGAAAGCTGGCTCGATCTTAGTTGATGACCAAAAACAACGTTATTATAAAGATGATGATCTCTTTCCTTGTTCATCAATCAAAAAATTCATCCCCTTTCTATTATTCTTTCTTTCTTATAAAATCCTTAAATGCACAACCAAGTACGCATCTTTACAGCTACTGCAACGAATCTGGTAGCTACACAAATCCAATCTAGATTCTCTCATATCTGTTCTCCGTTCTCAATCATCCGACAAAGGTTTTTACAGCTACGCCTCGGGTTCTTCCTCGACCACAACGGTTTATGGAGATTATCTATGTCGCGATCCTTAACATGCATTTCAAGAGCGTTGAGTAAAGTTCTTATAGAATGCCCTGTCCAAAAAGAAGCTATTACATGGTGGGAATAATGTTTCCTTAGATACTCCAACCGTCAGATTTTCTCCATTTTTTTTTATTATGGACCGTTTGTATTTGATGAATTGAGGAGAGTAAATATTATTAAACTTTTTTAAGAACAAAATTATAATATTTATAAATTTATATAGTGATATCAATAAAATTAATTTTCTAAATTAATATATTAGAGATAATGACGAAATTTTTATTCTACAATATTTTTCTGGATTTTTCTAGGTTTTTTATTTTTCTAAATACGGTCAACCTTATCGATTTTTCAATACCTTTATATGTGATAACATGTATGAGATTAGACAAATATTCACATATCGGCAATATATCATGCTGTTAGGTCATCAAACCGATATTTATACACTGTTGTAGGGTCAAATCGGCTGTAACACCTGGCCAACATGTCATTATCGACGGTTATACCCGATCATAAGGTTCATCACTGACGTTTATACCCGATTTAGGGTTTTTCATCAACGTTTATATGGGGTCGTAAGATTCTTCATGTAGTTAAGAGTACAAATTGCGATTATGATGTAGATAAAACAATAACTCACGAGCGCAAGAAGTCATATCAAAAGGATGTTACTCATGGGTGAGAAAAACATCAAACTAAATGAATCAATCAATAGATTCATGTTCAAAATTTGATAATCATGTTGTAGCAATCAAAATGTTTAAACCTTGAGATCTTGGCTCTAATACCATGATAAATTGATAAGACTAAAACACATAAAAGTATTTAAAAATAAGTATTATTAGACTCTAGAATAAAATTACAATATTAATAACTTATATAATGGTATCAATAAATATAATAGTGATAATGATTAATTTTCTATACTTAAATATTATTCTGTTTTTTCTAAATCTCTTTAATTCTTCTAGATACACAATTTTTCTATATGTGGATCATCTTATTTCATTAATACCGTGGGAATACCATATGGACCAGCTAATACGATCTAGATCGGTATGATTGCTGTAGATGCTTGATATGGGCATATAATGAGACAAAGGATTATTATTACGGAAATCGTTTGGCATTGGTTTACACTAATAATTGTATGTTGACGTATAAAGCCATCTCCGTGGCGTCACCACCGTCTCCTCCTCCACGTCTGCTACCGCCATTGCGTCCTTCTAGCGGAAATTATGGTCCCGATTCCGACGATTCATTTTTGTTTAACTTTAAGGTGAGAACTAAAAATATAATTGTATATTTTTTTGTTTTCTTTATGTTTCTATATATTAAACTTTGAGCACATATGCAAATTTAGGAGATCAAATAACCGTCCGTGATGATATATATATATATATTTTTTGTCGAAGTATCCCTATCTGACTAATACCCATATATCGGTAGCAGTATTAGCCATGTTTAAAAGTTTTAGAGAAAACTTTAAGTTATTTAAACTTCTGAGATTAAGTGTAACGTATTTTATATTACAATAATTAATTATGAAAACTAACATATATATATATATATATATATATAAAACTAGGTTAATCCGGTTGTATTAGGATTTACTTTAATTATGAAAAACATGAACAGTCTTTATAAATATTTTTTAAACAAAAAAAAATTTGTCGTCAATTAATTGTAAATGTTAACAAGCAATTTTCAAAATATTTGGACAATTTGAATAAGATATCTCTAACAGATCATCAATTGGACAGAGTTACAATTTTTGTACAAAATGTAGAAAATAATCATTTTTAATAGATTAGTGAGAAGACTATTTCTCCCATTTGTTTAAGGAGCTTCGATTCTTGAGATAAATTTGTTCAAGTAGCCTTTGCTATTGTATGGCATAGAGTTTTAGTCGCATGCATGAAGGTAAAGTGTTCCGAAAAATCATAGGCCCGGTGATAGCTGCGGTGGTAATGATCTTGGTGATCAGTGTATGCTCTATCTGTTGTTATATATTGCTTTAAGAAGAAGTAAAAGGAGGAAATAAAAGTGGAAGAAAGAGATATGTTGACGACAAACATTGTTGAAAGTACTACAATTGATTAGCCAAATAGCCAAAACTGAATTACAATAACCAAATTAATTGATTGCCGTTTCATTCAATCATAGATTTCAAATACAACATACGTTATGTTTATACATGTGTGATTGAAAACTGATTTTTTTGTTTGTTTTGTTTTTTGAACTTTGTGATTGGTAACTGCTGGAGCCAATGTGTTCCCTATAGTTATGAGCTTAACTATCTTTGCCAATTAGTTTGTCTATGGTTTCTTGGTTACAACTCTTATAGATGAGTGTTTTTAAGCTGAAATTTAGACTAATATTTATAAAATAATCAAATTATTATAATTGATTAATATATCAGTTTTATTTGTTTATGAGTTTTATTTCTTAAATAATTAGTATTGTTTTTAAAATTATACATGTGATTTTAGATATAAGAATTCAAATCTGTTCAATTATTTATTTTTTGGTATATTAGATTGCAGCAATTCTTTTTGAGCCACAATCGTTTTTTATTCTAATTAAGTTAAAATCAAATTATTTTTTTAATTATTTTGAATTTGGTTCTTCTTTTTACATATATAAATATATTTTTATAATTTTTTTTTTATAATTTGATATATTTTTTAAAAAAACATTAAAAATTGTGAAGTACTGATCAAAATTACATGAGGGAATTAAGTCATTAGCCAAATCATTGATCGGTTTTGGATTTAGAATATAATGGTGAATGAAAACAGAGAATAATTATTTTGTTAGTTTGGTCTGTTACGATTGTGGTTAGAACGACAATCAAAATTTTAATTTTTAAAGTTTCATATTATTTTAAGTTTTTTAGATGATATTATATTAGTCATAGCATAAAAAATTCTGAAGAGAACATGATGTCAAATAATTGAATTACATTATGTAAAAGAAATTTTTTTCATTTTCTAAATATTTGATCAAAGATAAATTCATCGTAAAATTATTTTTTATTTTTCTTCATTTAATATCTATAACATTATTTGAAAAATAAATTTTTTTAAGAATATAATTTAGAATTGTTTTAATAAGTAAATACTTTAATAATTTATTTATGAAAAAATCTCAATAATTTGATAAGAAAGTAAAATAAATACTTTATAAAAAATCATAAAGTCTTATTAATGTTATTAACCTAAAAAAACTAGTCATAATAAGTTTAATTTATTTTTAAAGAACTAATAAATAGAAATATATAAAACTTATTTCTCCAATAATATTATAGAAATAAAATAAAAATCTGCTCTATTCCAAACCTTTGATGTAACTTCGTGGAAAACATAAACTAATCTCTTCACTGGGTTGATACAGATTAATATCATTAAATGAACGCAAGTTGGTTTATACGTGTTGCGTGTAAACCCTAGACTAGCTTAATATTTTCTTTGCAATATACATGAAAACCCGTATTATATATACATATGTATAGATATAGTTAGTATTAAACTATGAGTAGATGTTAAAAACAAAAAAAAAACTATGAATACGTTAATAGTCTACCCCATAATGACCTATACATCACATTATAAACAAGAATTATCAAAGTTGACAAAAAACAAGAATTATCAGTTAGTCAGTATAACTATATATAATCTTATATTACCGAATGTTTTGCATCATTAATATATATATATATGTTTGTTATGATTCAGTTCCCATATTGTGAACTTTAATCATTAGAGGGAGAGTATCATTCTCTTTTCATTAGAGGGAAAGCATGATTTTTAATTATTAACTAAATAATACTAGGTTGTCATAAAAAATTAAATAATACTAGATTATAAAACCTAAATATTTGAGTTTAAATAATTTATGATTGAGTAACACTCTTTTAGATTCATTTTGAATCATTCATGCGTGGTATTTTACTATTTAACTCAAATGTTTGTGTCCTTCTTCGTAAGAAACAAAGTGTGTCTTCCCCACATACACATTGACTTCGTTAACAATGACAAATTTGTTTAGATTGTATAAATTTTTATTTTTTTAATTCATCTTAAACATATGTACTACGAATACTTTACAAAATAATAATTGCCACATATACTCTTCTTTGTAAAAATCTAAATTATTCTATAATAGACTGGTGATGATTTAGTATTATATTAATCACACGAACTTATTGAAAATTTAATAGATTCCAAATGCTTAGAAAATTTAGTGGAGTGTATGTAAAGTAAAAATGTAATTCAAATGTTGCTATTTCAACAACTAAAGAAAACGTATTAATCTATATTTGATCTGATTTTAAAAGCCTAATGAGAATTGATCATTCATGAATTTTAGAGCCGGTGCATATACCTTTCGTTGCATGTCTATGTATATGTTTAGGATTTTATTGATAAAAAGAAGTTCTTAAAGCGGTTAAATAGTTGTAGTTGGATCTTAGTGTAAGCACGACCCAGAAGGCTTTCCAAGAGCCAAACAGTATATCTGAACTGTTGGATACTACAACGATACGGTAAGGACTTTAACCGAAAAGGGCATGCACAACACTTTTAAATAACTCATAAAATAAAGTGCATGAAAAATAGCATACAATATTTGCTCTAGATAATGTAAAGAACCTAATCATTTGGATTGTTTGGATACAATATTTGCTCTAGATAATGTAAAGAACCTAATCATCTGGATTGTTTGGTCCAATTTTTCAATAAAATAATAGACTATTCAATAAAAAGATTTTAAGTTCTTGATAAATCTTTAGTGAAAGATTTTAATTCTCCACATGGCTTGATATATAAAATTTGTACAAACACAACTTGTTTAGCTGCCCAAACAATAATTGTAAGATTAATTTTCCTAGATTCAGATTATCAGACCCTTGAAAGTTATTTTATATATGGAATGCTTGTATCGTTTTAATTTTTTCTCTAATTTAAACCTTGATACTATCCATCAGCATGCATAATACTCTAAACAATTACACATTATCTTAATGAGAATTGGTTTCAATAGACTAACTGATATCTTTGTTTTGATGTGTGTATATATATTCTAATAAATAAAAAGATTAATTAGTTATTTTAGAATTTGCATACACTACATACCTTTAAAATGAGTCTTTAACGATTGCAAATAAGTAGATGGGTTCAAAGCGAGAAACGTATATATACCATAAAACGAAACAAAAAGAAATCATCGTAAAAAGGAAAGAAAAGTTGATATTATAGAGTCGGAAAATATCACATATATAAATATATAGTGTATTAGCAATTGGTCGTATATGCAAACAGCAAACAGCAAGTTGATCTACATAGTGCGAAACATTAGAGATATGTATTATAATTTTTTGCCAACTGATGACTATAAAGATAAGTATCCCATTAAACAAAGAAAACTAAGATACAATATTGCATTGATTTGACAATTACCTGCATACTTGAATTATAAAAAACATTGGAAAAATCATGAGAATGTCTCATTGGCTTCATCATCGTTAGATTAAACATATAAACATGTTAATTATAGCCAAAAACAACAAAATAAATTACTTGCATGTGGGTTTCTACGGTATAAATGTTTGCATGTTGGTTCGACGTAAGAAAAAAAATATATATATTTGCATGTGGTTAGAACATGGTGATTTCCAAATAATAAGAAAATGTTACACTCAGGTTGTGGGTATATATAATTGTATTATTTGGGTTCAACACATAAAAATTAATTGAAACATATTGCAGTTTTTTTTTTCTTTATTTTTATTCGTTAAAGCATATTGTGTACTATTTTTTACTTGAATCTGAATACTAAACACTGAAAAATACAAAATAGGTGGGATAAAAAAACATAATTGTTGAACTTTCTGGTTTAAATTATATTATATTACATTTGATAAGAAACAAATTGTAATGGTGGGAGCAAATAACATAATACCCAACAAGATATATGTGGCAAGTTTCTATTTCTCACCACTTGCCAAAAGTTGATTAGTCTCTCTTACCTATTTCCTTTTCTATTTGTATTGATTTTTCTTTTCATGCATGTCATCTCTCCCTCCAATTCTTCGTCTCCTATATAATATTGACTAGAATTGTTACACACACAGAGAGAGAAAATCCCAATATCTTCAAAAAAACCCCAAAACATTTTTAAAATTAACAAAAACACCCCCACCACATAAAAATGAGAGACAATTTCGTCCCTGTAACTCTCTCCTTGCTCACCATCATCATCCTCTTAACTCCATCAATTGCAGAGCCAGAAACTTCGTTTGTCTTCCCCGTCGATCAAATCCTCAACAAAACCAGCGAATGGCTCGATTTTCCGACGAAATTCAATCAGCCGAAAATCGAATTAACCGCATCAACAATCATCGCCGTCGTACTCTCTTTCCTCGCCGCATCGATCTCAAGCGCCGGAGGAATCGGAGGCGGAGGTTTATACGTTCCGATAATGACAATCATCGCCGGACTGGATCTGAAAACAGCTTCGAGCTTCTCTGCTTTCATGGTAACAGGCGGATCCGTAGCGAACGTGGGTTGCAATCTCTTCGTTAGAAACCCTAAAGCTGGAGGGAAAACGTTAATCGATTTCGATTTAGCTCTGCTTTTGGAGCCGTGTATGCTTCTCGGAGTTAGTATCGGAGTGATTTGTAACCTCGTGTTCCCGAATTGGCTTATAACGATTCTCTTCGCCGTGTTTCTCGCGTGGTCGACGATGAAGACTTTCGCAAACGGGATTTATTACTGGAGACTTGAATCGGAGATAGTGAAAATCAGAGAATCGAATCGAATTGGAGAAGATGATGAGGATAAGATCGAGAGTCTGAAATTGCCTCTTTTGGAAGATTACGAGAGACCAAAGAGGTTTCCATGGATTAAGCTTGGAGTTTTGGTCATCATTTGGCTCTCTTACTTTGCAGTTTATCTTCTTCGAGGAAACAAATACGGCGAGGTAATCTTTTTAGTATTTGTTTTAATTAATTATTATCACTTACACTTATTTAATGAGTTTGATCAGGATTTTTAATATCATTTTATTTCATTCATTATTATTAGTGTACAAGATTTACTAGAGACTAAAGAAAACAGAAAATTTTATGGTAATGAAAAGCAAGAAAGAAAAAAAAAGGCTTTGCAACTTTGCTTAAATATTTATAAATTAAATCATTTGGTAATCATGATTATAATATTCTGAGCGAAACTTCCTTTGTCACGAGTTATTATTGTGTGTTTTTTTTCACTGATTTTAATTTTCTTTTAGTTGGATAACTTGTAGATTTAAGCTTTACTAAAACTTCTAAAACTGTTTCTTGAAAATAATTTTCTTACCATGAAAAGAAAAAAACTATGATAGAAAATGGCAATAATATAAAACGATGGAATATCATTAATAATGATTTTTCTTTGAACTTTTTTTCATTTACAATGATTTTATATGAATTTTTTTTGTTCTTAGAACAATACAAATCTTTGTAATATGTCAACAATAAATTTGGTTATAGTATATAGATTCTTATAGCGGAAGTAAAATTTTGAAAACAAATTTGAGAGAGATGTGTATGATAGAATTTTAGTTAAATATGGTTAGTTTATCTATATTAACTAATAAGGAACGTAGTAATCATATAGTTGGTATTTAGATTAGGAATAATTAGGTGAAAATTTAAGATCAGGTTAAATGATAAGTAAATTTAACACGTTTGAATATTGGTCTCATCTACTCTCATGACATGTCTTTTTTTGCTTTTTTTTTTAAATTTATTTTATTTGGGAATCATTTGGTTAAGATGCGTTTGTAAAACGATAGGGAACTTTTTTGGTTAATGGCGATGGCGAACTTGGTCACGTGAAGACAGGTCGTCATCAATAATGTGATCCAATGGAAAATTTCGTGTCTTTTTCCTCTTACGATCTTTTATAAGATTTTGCACTTTTTAAGATTCCATTAACGTTTCAGGAATACTTGGGCTACAATTTTTTTTTTCTAAAGAAAAAGTACAATCTCTTGCATAATATTCTCTAAAGTGACATTAAAGATGTGACATAAAAAAATTATATATGAAGGAAAGGTAAATTCTTGGTAGATAATATCTAGATTTTTTTATTATCATTTTTTATATTATTATTATTATTATTGGTAGGGTGGATTCTCTTTTGAAACTCTAGATACTGAAACAAAACCCATCTTGAATATTTTCCTGTCATTTTCGTTTAGGAATGATTTCATTTTCGAATAATATATTTTTATTTTTTCAAAATTCAGTTTTGTTGAACAATCTTGATGATATGACGAATTTACAGTCATTTTCTTCTTCAGTAGAATTAATATAAAGATATATAACAATGTGTACTATGTAACTTAAGAACTTCGATAATTTGTATTTGCAGGGTATTATATCGATCGAGCCATGTGGAATCACTTACTGGCTCCTCTCATCAACTCAAATACCACTCACTCTCTTCTTCACTCTTTGGATCTGCTTCAGTGACAATGTTCAAGGCAACCAGTGTTCAGATCACCAAGTCCCAGTAAAGGTTGGATTTCACATAACTCCAACAAACACTTGACTAGTTTTACAAAAGACACAGAGAATTGATGAATATCCGAAAACAATTTTGCGCATGCAGGACGTAGAAGATTTGAGATCAAATAATGGAGGAAGATCAAACAAGTGTATGTTTCCTGTAATGGCTCTACTAGCTGGAGTTTTGGGTGGTGTTTTCGGTATTGGAGGCGGAATGCTCATTAGCCCCCTCCTCCTCCAAGTCGGTATCGCTCCCGAGGTAATTTATGAGTTCTTTGTTCGGTCAAAACGAGACTTTCTTTTGCTAGACCTCAAGTTAAAAGACTCTGTTTTTGTTTTGTTGTAGGTAACTGCAGCGACTTGTTCTTTCATGGTTCTGTTCTCATCAACGATGTCTGCGATTCAATACTTGTTACTAGGCATGGAACATACCGGAACCGCTAGTCTATTCGCGGTTGTATGTTTTGTGGCCTCACTAGTGGGACTAATGGTGGTTCAAAAGGTTATAAACCAGTATGGAAGGGCTTCGATCATCGTGTTCTCGGTTGGTATCGTCATGGCATTGAGTATTGTATTGATGACAAGCTATGGAGCTCTTGATGTTTGGAATGATTTTGTGTCTGGTAGTTACATGGGTTTCAAATTACCTTGTTGACACCAAACAAATAAAGTTTTGGTTTCTTTGGTTAAAAGTTCATAATAAATGTGTATATCAATCATGTTCTTGCATTTTTTTTTTTCTTTTTGTTCCATTTTTCTTTTCGTATGATTTTTAAATTATAATATTCAGAATGCACATCTCGTGCATTCATATATGGTGAAAATAAGTTATGTTATAGACCGAAACTGATATTAATACAAAATTCTATGTATTTCTTGGATAATTTTACCGTGGCAATTCAGTATATTTGATCCAGCCAAGTACTTACTAAATCTTACACCTTATCCCGTCTACTAATACGCATCAATCGCTTTGATTATGCGTGGCTATTATCACGATTTTGCATAAAGCAAGAAAGACAAAAAAGCTTTGCCACTTTGCAGAAATATATTATTTGGTAATCATGATTATTAAAATAGTAAAATTTGTAAAATACAATTTATAATATTTCTAGAAACTAATATCCACAGTTTATCAAATCTAAATATTTTATTTTGTTTTGTTTTTAAGATTAATATTTTCGTATAAACATATTTATTTTAAAAATAATATAAAATTATTATTTTATAACAATTATTGATAAAATAGCAATAGTAAAAATTTAAAATATAAATAAATTGATTAAATAACTTGACATAACATTATATTATTCATATGAATTTTATATATTTCTAATATACATATACTTTAGAATATAATTAGATTGTATATAATTAATTATTTATATAAATATAATTAAGATTATTTCTATATTTTTATCATAAAATCGAAATTTTTATATTATAAGTTTTTGTGATATACATATGTTTTATAATTATATTGTTTCTTTAATTTTTTGACAAAGTTTTATCTCTTTAAGATAATTGGTATATTGAATTTTTTTAATATTTAAGATTTATATAAAAATTTAATTGTTTGTTTGACTAGATGGCTGTAGGATTAATTTTTATTTTTAGACCTTAATTAAATAAATTAAAAAAACAGGATATAAACGACCAATCAAATTAAAAAATATTATTACAAAATTTCACCTATGAATGACACATAAACAAAAATCACTTAAATGACTTTTTTTTTAATATATAATAGGTTTAATTACTAAGTCAACAAAGTTCAATAGAGGCAAGGAAGATTTCTTTCATTAGGTGCAGTTGATTCAATCCTCATAAATATTTAAGGATCTAATTTTTTTTTTAAAGATGGTAATCAATATAATTAGGAATTGTTCCTCGTTCGCAGCAACAACTCTATTTGCTTCTAAAAGATCCACAAAATGAGCTTTTATAACTGTTAGTCTTGCAATTTTGGTCACAATCGTTTGTACACGGTCCGTAACAGTCCGCAACAACAGAGATCGCGTTTACTTGTTCTACAAAATAATAAAATTTAGTTAGAAAAGTAATAAAAATAAAAGAAGCAAATAATATAATACTTTTAAATATTGTCGAAAGCTAAGAAATAAGCTTCAAAATAGGTAAAAAGACATTTAGAAAAACTGAGAACAATAATAATGAGAATGCTTATTATTGCGATGGTACTAACAACAACCAAGATCTAATCTTGTCCATTTTTTTTTCCTGTTTCTGAAGTTGTATGTGTAACGTGTTATAAATATTTTTATTATGTTTTGGCGTTGATGAATTTTGTTGAGATATACTAGCTTTTTATATAGTTAATTGGTGAAATGAATTCCTAACTAAAACAAAACGGATAGATTGAACAATTTATTCTTTTTTGAAAATTTGACTAGAGATTTATCACCTAGTAAATTTGGTAAAAAATCTGACTATATGTAACAGATATTGCAAGTAAAACCTCTGAATAATCTCAGGAAATAGAGATTTTTATGTGTACCCAATCTATTAAAACCACGAAACACACGGACACACGCAAATCACTTGAAAACCGCTCTGATCTAAAATTGGGTTTTGAAATTTACCTACTAGAGAGAATAATATTCACAATTTTTTTTTTTTAAATTGTTTTTTTTTTGTGTGGGAATCACGTGGTGAAAATGCGTTTGAAAAACGGTATATAACTTTTTTGGTTAAAGGCTTAAAGCAATAGCAAACTTGTTCACGTAAAGAAGAGACTCTATTTTTGCTAGATCATGTAAAAAGACTCAGTTTTTGCTAGAATAGAACTCAGAAGTTGAAAGACTCATTTTTGTTTTCCTATAGGCAACTGCATGCAGCAACTTGTTCATTCATGGTTCTGTTTTCATCAACGTTGTCTGTGATTCATTATTTGTTACTAGGCATGGAACATACCGGAACCGCTAGTCTATTCGCGGCTATAAGTTTGATGGCATCACTAGTTGAGTTAATGGTGGTTCAAAAGGTTATAAAAAACAGTATGGGAGGGCTTAAATCATCGTGTTCTCGGCTAGTGTCGTCATGGCATTGAAAATTGTGTTGATGACAAGCTATGGAGCTCCATGATGTTTGGAATGATTTTGTCTCTGGTAGTTACATGGGCTTCAAATTACCTTGTTGAGACTAAACAAAAAAGTTTTGGTTTCTTTGGTTCATAGTTCATAATAGATGTTTATATCATATCCATCATGTTCTTGTATGTTTTTGTTGCTCTTGTTCAATTTAGTCATTTAGAGTTAATAAGTTCTCTACTTTTTGTATGATTTTAAATTAATATTCAGAATGCACACCTCGTGCATTCGAATAATATATGGTCAAAATAAGTTAAGTTGGAGACAGAAAACTTATTATTAATATCAAATTATATTCATTTCTTGGATAATTTTACTGTCACACTTGAGTATATATACCTACTAAAAAATCGATCTCTAAAAGACTATTTTTAATTATAATAGTCTTAACGTTACGTACTTGCAAGATTCATACAGAAGTCACCAATGTACTGAATCTTACACCTGATCCCTACTGCTTTTTCTTTTATACGCATCAATCGCTTCATTTGTCTTAAACCTCGGTTTGGTTGAATGTTGCACACATGCAAAAATATTAAATAGAAAAACGGAGTAAGTGATTGTTCTTACGGACTCCATGATCTATCTCACCCAACAAACATGGAAACTTAACTTAGACATACCCGCCTTCAAGAAACCTCATTCAACACAATCAAATGCTATATAGA
The DNA here is from genome assembly GCA_039880935.1 of Streptanthus diversifolius. Lineage (NCBI taxonomy): Eukaryota > Viridiplantae > Streptophyta > Magnoliopsida > Brassicales > Brassicaceae > Streptanthus > Streptanthus diversifolius. The sequence goes on from JAXGFM010000007.1 coordinate 1,324,044, forward strand.
AATCAAACAATGAATCAACGCACTATCTGTAATCAATCTTCTGAATATAAAAGCCAACTGGCTCTCCGAGATGATCTCTGATCGAGCTGAACTCCTAATTCTATTCGCCAAAGCTTTGAAATGATATTGTAAAACACAAAATTGCATAGCCTTATTGGAGAATATCTTGTCCTACAAAGTTCCGGAAGCTTTAGCTTGGTATCTTTGATGAAACCTAGATAAAGAGAAGGATTTTTCTGGTAAAGATTGTTCAAATCTGAATCTAAGAATTTAAATTTCACGTTTTTAATATGTGAGATTGGTTCTCTTCCATCAAGCAACGAGCTAAAGCATGTATGAAGCTGTACAAAATCCCTAACTGTATCATTACTGGAACTTGTGTGTTGATGACGAGAGCTTTTGTTTCTGAAACAAAATCCTAGGAGAGATATTGAGCGATTAATTCCCAGATGATTAAGCATATAATAGTCGAAGATGGAAAAGGAAAGTTAAAACCCTAGGTGAGATTGAAGAGGAAGATTCTTATCTCACAAAGTAAAATCGAGAGAGGATTCGAGTGACTGAAAAAAAAAATTTCCGACAAAATATTATTAACTTAAGTGAAGATTTAGGCTTTAGAACTCTTCTCTTTGCTTTCTGACACGTTCTTCTCCTTGCTTCTGATACTCTCATGACACATTATCAAGTACATAATCTATCATCTGGGCTTAGCTTTTCTTTCAGTTTCCAACTCTCTTTTTATTTTGGGCTTTGGTCGTTTGGGTTCTACTGTTTTTCATATCTTTCGAGAAAAAAAATAATTCTTTCGAAAATTTATTGATATATACTTTATTTTTTAATAAAAAACATAAATCGTTTATTATTTTTTGTTCAATTCATGACTTACAAAAAAAATGTATACCATTTCAAAAATCTAATAGTGATAGCAATTGTCAACATCTTAAAATATATCTTGATTTTAATACACATATATATATATATATAACTCCATTTAATTTTCATTTCTATTTGTTTTCTTCTTTTGGTATAATGTTTTCGGATCCGGTCATTAATCGGGTTCATATCCAATGCTAAAATCTACTAATTACAATTTTGGTAACATCCGAAACCAAGCAAACCTTACACCGACCTGATTTCCATGTTAATTATGTATAATATATTTGAGTAAATTATATTATTTAGGATTCTTTATATATTAATTGAAATTTCATTATATCGGTTGAAAAAATGAATAAAATAGTAATAATAAAATAATCGAAACTGGTTGATATGATGTATTAATAATTTTCAATTAATTCATGATTAATTTATTTTAAGTTTCTTTTTTTTGCTATCTAAATATTCAATACTTTTATAGTTATTGTTAGACAATATACAACATAATTTAAATACATTAATTAAATACTTGCTATAACTATTTATAAATTTTATATTTATAATAATAAATAAATAAAATCAGTCTAGACAATTGAATCAGTAATCTGAAAAAGTAATCCGGTTCAGAACTTAAAAGCATTGAATAAATGATATATTTTTGTTTTCATGACATCCTTCAGGTAAATGTTTAGTTACATTTACTAAAAGCACTGACTTCATAATTATGGAAACAAAATACATTACCTTAAGATAGTTTGATAGAGCTCAAGTTTCTTAATTAAACTAATAAACCTTGGATGAATAAAAAAATAAAAATCCAAATTGCATTGACCAAAATAAAATAAAAAAGAAACCCCTAAATCTATTGGAAGACAGCAAACACTTGAGCTAAAGTTGGGACCTTTATATTCATTGGCTCTAGCTGGACTTAGCCGTCTCACACACAAACCCTAAACGCTTCCCTTCGATCCCAATTCCTCTCTCGAAGAATCCGAATTCGCCACTTTGAAATTCCCGATGACGAAGAGGCGCAACCCTTTGGAAGATCCACCGGCTGCATCTTCAAGCGAGGACGATGAAGTAGAAGAGGCTTCTGCTGGAGAAGAAGAGGAAGAAGAAGATGATTCTTCATCGGAAGAAGAAGACGAACCCAAACTTCCCGTCAAAGCTCCTTCCCTCTCCACTGTTACAATCGCTGTTCCAGGCAAAACCACCTTAGCCTCCGTCGCTGCATCCGCCGCAACACAACCCTCTGATTCAGATTCTGGATCGGAGACCGAGACTGATTCCGACTCTGAAACCGAACAACCATCGAATCAACCTCGGAATCAAGGATCTGGAAAAGCCGTCCTCGACTCAGCGAAACCCAAGAAGGAAGAGGCTCCCCAGCCTGCTACTTTAGCTTTACCGGCGGCGAAATCGGGAACGAAGCGGCCGAGTGAAGGTACATCAAGGGAGACGAATTCGAAGCGAGCGAAGAAGGTTACTTCAGGAGACGAAGAGAAGAAGATCGGTGAAGATTCAAAGAAGCCTGCTTTTCAGAGACTGTGGACTGAAGAAGATGAGATCGCTGTCTTACAAGGTATGATCGATTTCAAAACTGATACAGGGAAGTCTCCTTATGATGACACGAATGTGTTCTACGATTACATCAAGAAATCAATTAGCTTTGAGGTTAGTAAGAATCAGTTCATGGATAAGCTTAGGAGTTTAAAGAAGAAGTATATCGGTAAAGAGAAGCCCTCTTTTACCAAACCTCATGATCAGAAATCTTACAGATTGTGCAAATATATCTGGGGGTCTGATGGATTGGGTCTTGAATCTGCGGTTAAGTCGAATGGTGCATCGAAAAAGAGTCAGAAGACAAAGAAGCTTGACTCTGTGAAGCAAGAGCTGTGTTTTGCTTCTTCGCCTAATGGTAAAACGGTTGATGATGATAAGAAAGTGTTGGTTCTTGGAGGAGATTTGGAGCCATCGTTTGCTGCTAAGAAATATGATTGGTTCGAAAACTCGTTTCTTGTTCGAGCGATTGCGGGTTTTGGTGTTGATGAGCATTATGTGAAACAGAGATGGAGCTTAGTGCCGGTCGAGACCAAGAAGAAAGTTGAAGAGAAGCTTAAGTTGTTGCAGGCCAAGGAAATTGATTTTGTGTTGCAGAAGACTGAGATTTTGCATGAAGTGGCCTCTATGATCGCTGCAGCATCTAAGAACAAGCCATTAGATATATAAAGATTTGATTTACACGAAATGCAATGCCAATGCCTCTCATTTGTTTTTGAACCATACTAGGATTTACCCTTTTTATTCCTTTTTATGATCTATCTATGTAATTTTCTGGTTTATTTCGGTGGTTTTCTCTCATATGAAACACTCTATTTTGGATTTGTTGCTTATATATACAAGCACCATGGCGATTAAGTGAAATATGAACAAGATCCTAGCTGTTAAATGTTTTATCAAATGGGTTTATTATGTACAAATTTTGCTTTAAAGAGTCGCAAGCTGCAAAATTTCAACTCAAAAAATTGGTTAAAGAAAGCAACAAATCAGCAAGTCAAATAAAAAGTTAGGGTCTTTTACTGATTCTTAGGTGAGAATTAAGTAAAGAAGAGGAAGAAGGTAAACAAGTTAGTTGTCTCAAAGGTCACGTGCTTACCTTCTAAAAAGCCTTTTGATCAATGGTTGTACCAAATGCGCAGAGACTATAAGCTTTGCCTTTTTCTATAACTTCCTATATAGAAGTCTTAAAGAGCCTAAACGCATAACAAACAGATCACAATCTCTGTGTTTAAGAATTCTTAATATCAGATGACAATCATTGATCAGACCGCCGTAACCACCGGAGTGAAGAAGGCTTGTGTCATCGGTGGCACAGGAAACTTAGCCTCTATTCTCATCAAGCATTTGCTTCAAAGTGGCTACAAAGTTAACACCACAGTTAGAGATCCAGGTTCTTAATTTCTTCTTCTTCTTTCTTTCTTTCTTGTCTTTAAGGCATTTTGAATGTTTAGTGACTATATTCTGAAATTGCAGAAAATGAGAAGAAAATGTCTCACCTTAAGGAACTTCAAGAGCTCGGTGACCTCAAGATCTTCAAGGCGGATTTGACCGATGAAGAGAGTTACAATTCACCAATCTCAGGCTGTGAATATGTTTTCCTTGTCGCAACGCCAATCAACTTTACATCTCAAGATCCCAAGGTCTGATCTTAAACATATTTGTGCATGCTTTTTTTAAGTCTAAAAGAAACATTTTCAGCTATCTTGTTTATGTTTCAATGTACAGAAAGACATGATCAATCCAGCGGTACAAGGAGTGATCAATGTGTTGAAATCTTGCTTAAAATCTAGCTCAGTCAAGCGCGTGATCTACACTTCTTCAGCTGCTGCGGTTTGTATCAACAATATTTCTGGACCTGGACTTGTGATGAACGAAGAAAATTGGTCTGACATTGATTATCTCACAAAGGAGAAGCCGTTTAACTGGGTAATACAATTTCTTGCGACAAAAGATAAGTTTTTCCTTACCAAGTTTACTTACCTCTCTCTCTTCTTTTCTAGGGTTACTCAATCTCAAAGATGTTAGCTGAAAAGACAGCATGTAAATTCGCGGAAGAGAATAAGATTGATCTCGTTACCGTAATTCCATCACTCATAGCCGGAAACTCTCTCCTCTCCGATCCTCCTCCGAGCTGTTTATCTCTCTCGATGTCTTTAATCACCGGTAAAACGATGACCCCTTCCGTTAAAAGTTTAACAATTAAGGAAGTTAAGATTAATGGTTTTGTTGTTAGGGAAAGAAATGGACCTGATCGGTCTCAAGGAAATGCAGAAGCTATCTGGTTCCATCTCGTTCGTCCACGTGGACGACCTAGCTCGTGCCCATCTGTTTCTTGCGGAGAAAGAAACTGCTTCTGGCCGCTACATTTGCTGTTCTTACAACACAAATGTTCCAGAGATTGCGGATTTTCTCAAACAAAGATATCCTACGTACAATGTTTTGTCAGAGTGAGCATATATATGTATATATCCACATAAATTGCAAAGCTTAATTGAAAATTCTGACATTTTTTCTAATCAATTTTCGTTGTGAATTTTGGCAGATTCGAAGAGTGTTTATCAAGTGCGAAACTGACGCTATCTTCGGGAAAACTCATCAATGAAGGCTTTCGATTTGAATATGGGATCAATGAGATGTATGATCAGATGGTAGAGTACTTCGAGTCAAAAGGATTGATCAAAGCTAAAGAATCCTAAAATTGTGTAATGTAAAAATAAAAGGATTTATGAGTCTATGTGTATGTTCTCATTCCTCATTCAATAAATGGCTTAGAAGAATTAATTAGTTTACTTTATCTCTTTTGATATATTATTATTACATATACATAGAAAATTATTTATAGAGGAAATAGATGGTAAATTATTTATATTATACCACCATATGAAATACCATTTAATAACAAATATATGCCGTGGCTCAAAATTCGGTATGAATTACTATTTGTGTGATTATGATACTAATTGTTTATGTTGTTATAGATCAACCAAAAAGGCACGACCATCCTCTCACCTTCTTTTCCAGACAAACCTTAATTTGCAACATTTTGGGTTTGTTGAGAAAATTTTATCACGCCTACATTTATCTCATATGCAACTTTGTAACTCATACCGATTGTATGCATTCTCCACGGATCATCAAGATATCACGTCACCATCATCGTATCTGCTATATTTCTTCCCTTCCATATGAAGTATAGTTTTAAGGAGTTTATCGTCAAAGTGTTGACAAGATTATATTGCATATACTTGTGACAGGTGAAATGATTATGTTGTTCATGTAAGATGTGCTCTAGAGAAAGATGTGTCTGATAGACAAGAAATTGAAGGTTTATTAGAAGAAGATGATATAACACAAGATGATTGGCCGTTCGGTATGATATTAGAAGGAATGATATTTCATTTTCTTCATGACCATCATCATCTCCTGTTGGATGTCAACACACTTTATGATGCAAATGAGTTTTGTCAAGCGTGCGTTATGCCTAACCTTGAAGGTAAGTTCTATTCTTGTAAAGAGTGTGACTTTATCATCCATGAATCATGCGCTAATGGTTCCCGTAGATTACAACATGCGTCATCCTCACCCACTTCTGCTGCAATGCTTGTTTGCGTAATTTGTGGTCGCTTTGTCTATCAGTGTCCAATTAGGAAATGAAATTTCTATCTAAATGTTCAGTGTGCTTTAATTTTTGAGTCATTTGATTACAAAAGCCATGAACATCTTTTGTTCTTAGCTTTAAACCCATTAGAGAAACCAATATGGACGTCACGTGTGCAAGAGGAGATGTCAAAAACAATTAATTTGCATGGAATGCGATTTTGTTGTATGTTTCAAGTGTGCTATCTTACTATAAAAAGCAAAGTATAAGCATGACGAACATTTTCTCACAGTTTTACATCGAGAAGAAGTATCTCAAAAACTTTGGTGCGCGGTATGTGAATGGGATTTAGAAGATACATATACAAAAGTGTTCTACTGGTGCAACGAGTGTTGTATCAAGTTTCATACTGAATGCTTATTTGGTATATGCACATATATGATGACTGGTCAACTTTACAGAGTTATAACATTATGAGATTCTTGCAAGAACCGTTGCTAAGGGAAATTATTTAAGAGACACTACTACATAGCATGTCCAAGCGAATTTGCGCATATGATTTGTTTAAGTTTTCGCTGATAAATGAATATATGTTTTGCTATCTTTTTATTAAGTGTAATCTATTTATGGTTTATTTATTTTTATTGGTTCTTACTTCGTATATCTTGAAACACACACAATTTTTTTTTCTTCACTAAATTGATTCATTTAGTATAGTCACAAAGTGTTTAGCATAACAACTTCCATAAGAGATTTCAGCCATGAAGAAATTACATCATCTACTGTGAAAACATAACTGAGATAAAGATGGAACATACTGTTGATCAAAACAGAGAAGAAAATTGAAGAGTATATGCAGGTCAAAGATAAGAGTTTTTGTGCAAAGCAGCCTATGTGATGGCTAAAGCTATCATCTAAAAGATGAAGTCATTAGGTATATCATTTGGTTTTTAATCAGGATGCATGTTCAAGACTTAAGGTTTAATTATCTATGCAACTATCTGGCTATTATATGTCTCTGTTTTGTGACTATTTCATTTATGATCTTTCTATATATCATACTGTCTCTGGCTAAGATGCCATCATTTGTTCATATCTCAATATCATCATTATTATCATTCACATGTCATCACCAAACTTAACACAGCTGAGAACATGTCTGGTATCTCTAATGTGATCACGGTGACTATTTGAGAGCTTTTAGAAAGCTTTTAACGTCAAGTGGGGTCAACACAAAAGTTCCAAGAAAACAGATGCATTTAAAAATCACAAAGTTAATAGTTTTTAAAACCATGATCATGCATTATAATTATATTTTTTTCTAATTATTCCGTCAAATTTGATAAAATAAAATAATTTATCTCATACAAAACAGAAAAAAACAAAAAATTATGTATTTTTCATATCTAATACAAAGCAAAAAAGCGACAACAGAAATTCATGCATTTTTAAAAATAATTCAAAAATGAATATTATAAGAAATTTTTTTCATTAATATTTATTTTATTTATTTTTTAAAAAAATTAGAATATTAAAATAATGTCTATTCATTTTTATTATAAAAAATAGAAAATAGTTAATATTTATATTATTTAATTATATGCTGGAACATGTCAAATTTTTTTTTTACGATAACAGTCTTTTGTGTAATTTAAAAATTCATGTAATTTTAAAAATCAAGATCATGCGTTATAACCAGATTTTGTTGCGGATTGTTCCTTAAGTGAAATTCATGTATTTTTCAATATAATTCAAAATTGCATAAATTATTATTTCTATAAAATAATAATTTTAAAATTTAGAATTTTATACTTTTTCTATGTATTTTTCAATTTATTAAAACAAATTTTTAAAATTAATCAATATTTATATTATTCGATTATATGGTGGGATGAATTAATGTTTCTGTTTTAATATTTATTTTTGGAACTTTCTGTCAAATTTGATAAAATATATTATCTAATACAAAACAGAAAACAACATAAATTCATTTATCTTACAACATAATTTAAAATTTTAAAAATATTTAATTTAATATTAATGATCTTTTATTTAATAAAATAAATATTTCTAAAATTAAAATATTAGAACTATGTTGATTAATATTAATTTGAATATTTTTTATATTAACAAAGCATATGTAAAATTCATATCAGTATATCACAAAACATCACTGAACAACTTTAAATTTAAATAAATTCTTACTTCTTGGAAACTTTTAAATTTTTATGATATTTAATTTTTTATAAAATATATATTTATAGATGTAAACAATATATATAATAGTTTGAGATACATTAACAGTTTTAATTCATATATAAATGTATTATATAATGTATTAAATTTTAATATATTCTAATAATGTAAATTATATATTATGTTTTTAAAGTAATTTAGACTAAACATATGATTTGTCTTGATTCTAACTTGCCGAAATAGAAGTCTACATTCTATCGTAGATCTAGATGCTTATTTTGTTTCATTTACAATCCATTGTTGGTTGTTGGTTCATTACCAGAGTCCCTACGGGTGTGTTTGGATTTGTGTCACTTCATTGTATCCGATATTTATTTTTGGCGAAAAAAGATTAAACATATACTTAAAAAGTATGCAGAATAAATATCATACACTTAATTACATATAATTATTTAGATACTAATTATCAAAAATCTTCATATATATATTGATCATTATATTCCCTTCTTATCTTTATATTTCAACTATTTTTTGTTATAAAAATAATCACATCAGCCATAAGAAAAAATATCAAATTTTTTTGGCATATGCTATGATTTTAATTCTTAAATGATAAAACTTTAAAGTAAAAAATGATAATAAAATTTAATGTCTAAATTATATTTATTCAATCAAGTGATTATAAAAACTATAATAAAATATTTTAACTTGATCAATGTTAAGATATTATAATTAATTAATATTATGTTATTTAATAAAACAAGTTATGATTGATGTTTTAATATTGCTGTTTTCTGTGAGTTCTTACGTCAAAATATGCAAAATATTTTAAATTACTTCAACATCAAAGACACGGATTAGCCCATGTTTTCTTTTTTGTTTTTATAACAACATAAAATATTACTAAAAAACGACATCTAAGATGATTTATCTAACCAAATTGGTGGAATAGAGTCTTTTGCTTGTTGCTTCAATCCTCAGAAGCCCCTCTCCCTCCAGTAAATCCCATCACTTTATCATGTATCATTATTGGTTCATCATCCATCTCTAAGCTTGGTCACGGTTATTATCTGAAAGCTTCTAAAAAGTCGTTTTAAGGCCTTTAGTCTTCAGTTCAACACAAAAGCTTCATTTTGATTACTGGAAAGTAAGGGAAACTAAGAAACAAACAGATTGGTTTAAGAATCACAGACGTAAAATCGTTCCAAAATATCTAGACGAAGACGATGAATGGTCATTACACCGTTTCCATTGGCTTAATGTAATGTTTTTGGATTGCTGGTCCTGTGATAAGGCCTAATGTGTTTCTAGAAGCCAAGAAACGCTCATATGAAAAAGATATCATAGTATTTGTCGCTATTATATGCATGGCCTAATTTTGACGACTAATTTTGACTCATTAGAACGATTATACGGGTTAGGCAGATTCAAAAGGTAGACTACGTCCGTGGCTAGTACATTCCCCTCCGGTCATTTTCATTGTACTTCTCTCATATATCATTATCACCCGATTTAATTGATAGCTCTAGGCAAAAAGTATCTCCTATTTTTACTATGAAGAAAATATACATACTGTATGCATGTAAAACATAATAATTGATAGCATATGGTTTGGTTTATGTCCACCATCCCCTATATCCACCTTTCACCACTCCTTTATGATTTATAAATCATATACTATATATATATAAGAGCATTTCGTTTGAAACTTTATACCAATTTCATAAAAAGCTTAATTTTATTCATCATGGCCTTGATAACTACTCAGATAAGTCCACTCTCTTGTTTTGCTTCTACAAAACCAAAGAATCTTCCACAGTTTCTGATTTCGAAATTTCACAGCACGGTAGCTTCATCTTTGCCTGCTAATACAACTAAAAGTTCGAGTCCGAGCAACGCTTATCGTCCAGTTTCAAGCCGTTTGAGCCCGTTTGATCATAAGATATCTATGGTAAAGTTTTTGTACGAGAGTATTTATGAGATCAAAGCTTTAAAAAATAACTCTTCTTGTTAGGTTTAGGTTTAGAAAATATAACTTAAAACAACTAAACCTTCTCTAATCTCATACCCTTTGACACAATTCATCAAATTTATATTTATAGAATTAGATTAACTCCTAAATCTATTAGGATTAGTTATTTGATAACTCCAAATAACAATAAGAACTATAAACTTATCTCAAGATATCTTAAGTTCCTAATATGTTTGAGATTAACCTACAACATTTGGTATGTACCTATATGTTCTGTTTGATTTTTACTGCTTTGTATAAAAACGTGTCTTTTTATTGTAGGACTATTTACACGAACTGAATATTAAGAAGGTCAAGAATATACTAATTGCAAACCAAGATGATCCATTCAAGAGCTTAGATATGATCGATAACATTCAAGGTTTAGGCATCGATCTTCATTTCCTACACGAGATCGATCAAATCCTTCACATCGTTTACAAAAAATTCAACCAAATTAAAAGATACTCTGGCCGAGATCTCCGTGAGGTTGCACTTTGCTTTCGATTGCTGAGGCAAGAAGGTTACAATGTCCAAGAAAGTACGCGATATAACGTGTAAAGATATCTATATGTACTTAATATATTTGGTCGTATGATATATGCGTATTTACGGTTACAATTTTTATAAAACATTTAGGTATCTTCAGAAACATCTTAGACAAGAATAGTGGATTCAAAGACGACCTACAAAATCATGTGAAGGGTTTAATAGAATTGTATGAAGCATCTGAGCTCGGTGTAGAAGGTGAAGAAATACTTGATAGCTTGAGAGAATTCACATTTACCCGTCTTAATGAACTTTGTTCGGGTCGAGAAAGTCATCAAGATCGGCTGATAATGAGTGCTTTGGGACAACCTCGCCACAAAAACTTAAGAAGATTAACCTCCAAGAGGTTCATAAGCATGATCAAAACCATCGGTGAAGAAGATAATGAGTGGTTACAATCTCTATTGCGAGTGGCTGAGATGGATTCCATCATGTTTAAGTCATTGATTCAAGAAGAAATATCTCAAACATTTCAGTAAAATCAAGAATGATACATCCTAAAGATTTATGCTGACTTCATGTCGAATTAATGTGAATTTTACATAAGACATTTTGGGTTTCTTGATTTCTCAGATGGTGGAGAGAGCTTGGTTTAGAGAAAGAGCTGGTGAAGGCAAGAAACCAGCCACTGAAATGGCACACATGGTCCATGGAGATTCTTCAAGATCCAACCTTTTCCGAACAAAGGCTTGATCTAACCAAAGCGATATCACTCATTTACATTAGACGACATATTCGATGTATATGGAGAACTAGAAGAACTCACTATCTTCACACAAGTTGTGGAAAGGTACATTTACTCTCTCTCTTATGTTGATTCACATTCATTGTTTTCTGAACCGTCAATGATAAATGAAAACATATGTCTAGATGGGACCATGAGGGGCTTGAGAAGCTGCCGAGATACATGAAGGTTTGCTTTGAAGCTCTAGATACAATCACAATGGAGATAAGCAAGAAGATCTGCTACTCACATGATTGGAACCCAACAGACTCTCTTCGTAAATCGGTAATTGTCATTCAAAACAAGATCATGTTTATGGACTTTCTGTATCTTATTAGCTCATTTGATTGAAACCATCATAACATTACAATATCTTTGTTTCTCAGTGGGTTAGTTTGTGCAAAGCATTCTTGGTAGAAGCAAAATGGTTTAATTCGGGTTACTTACCCAATACGGAGGAGTATATGAAGAATGGGGTTGTGAGTTCAGGTGTTCATTTAGTCATGCTCCATGTTTACTTCTTGTTGGGCGAAGAAATCACAACAGAGAAAGTCAAACTAATAGACAGCAACCCGAGGATTGTATCGTCTGCAGCTACAATTCTCAGGCTCTGTGATGATCTCGGAAGTGCCAAGGTTATATTGAACTAATGATATTAATAACTAGAGAGATCTGAAACTTGATATCTAATCTTAGAGAGAGTTTTTTCTGTTATAAACAGGATGAGAACCAAGATGGGACTGATGGATCATACGTAGAGTGGGATCAACTGTTGATGAAGCAAGAACACATGTTGTTCACAAGATATCTAAAGCATGGAAATGCTTGAACAGGGAATGTCTGAATCCAAGACCATTCTCAAGAGCCTTCTCAAATGCTTGTCTAAACATTGCAAGAACAGTTCCTATGATGTACAGCTACGATGATGATCGACGACTTCCTGGTCTCGACGAATATCTTAAGTCTCTAATGTAAAAAAAAAAAAAAAAAACTCAGTAACTAAGCAGGTCTATATAGCAGAAGATCTTTAATGGAACTTTTGTCCTTATAATAAATTAGACTACAAGAAATTTAATCCGAGTAAAGAAGTTCTTAAGCGTCAGAAAACAACTTACTCAGAGTCAAAGGTTTAAAAATTCATTAAAGGAGCAATCTTTCCAAAACATCATTTGAACCAACACACCAACGTTTTCCCACAAACATAATATATCCATGAATTCAATCATACAACAAGGAAAAAAAACCAGTAAAGTATTGATCTTTAGTAGCCAATGGATGTTAATAAGGGTTTTTCAAACCCCTATTTTGTAGAAACTCAGCCCTAAATGAGTTCTGAACAACCAATGAATCAAGAAAACTCAATTGCAGTATTGGACTAGAACACTCGCATCAGAAATGCTCCACAAACACAATCACGTCCGTCCCAACACCACCTCGATAAACCTCCTGCAACCCACAAGAAAACATCAGATTCTTATAGATTCAAGGACACTCACATACATAATCAAAACCGGTTAGCATTTAATTAAAATAAAAAATTAAACTAATTTATCTAAAATTATTTAAAAACTCATTAACCTTTAAACTAATGGCATGCACTCAGATCCATGTTATTACTAGTGTGTTTTTTTTCTTTTGCGTTTTCAATGATATAAAAGTTTATTCTGAGAATCTCAAATCTTAAGGTTTTAGAAGTAGTCAAATTAAATTTGACGATTTCTTATGGAATTTTTTTTTTATTGAAATTGCAATATTTCAACCGTTTATTTTCGGTTCGGATTAAGAATTTTTTTTTGGTCCCACAGCCCACGTTTCTTGTACCATTAGTTAGACAAGACAAAAGATTAATGTGTAAATGGAGGACTGACTTAACGAAATCCTTTCAAAAAGAAGAAACTATATTCTTTAAGAAAATTCAATAGCAAAGATACTTCATAAATCATAATCAAAATTCAGATGGTGAAATAAGTTTAGATTCCTTGTAGTTTATATGATAATCAACAATATTTTTATATCCATCCAACTAGTTACCATTGTAGTGGGTCTGGAGTTTTGTTTTGGTATTTAATCGTCGTTTAAACCAAAACAAATTAGCGGAAAAAGAGGGAAAGTATATGGATAATGTGTGTGATACACTTAACCATGATTGGTACTTAAAATCCACTAATTTTTGTTTTAAAGAATATCCATTATAATGTTTTTAAACATTCAATTCATTATAATGTTTCCCGGAAACAAACCGTGATTTGCGGATGTTACCACGTCAATTAGTTCAACATGGCTTTACTTAAGGCAAAAGACTATAATTTCAAATATTTAGACTATATACAAGCCAAAAAAAATATTATTTAATATCAAGTAAATTTTATTTGAAATGGTACAAAATGATATTTTTAATATTATGTATTTTTGGATAATCACAACTCATTGCTAACCAGCTCATAAGCTAAACAAGACAACTCATTTCTCTACTCTTTTGACAAAAACAGAACACCAAACATTTAAACCCTTCAAAAACACAAATCTCTCAATCCAACCAAAAAAAGGAAGAAAATGTCTCTGTTTCTTCTTCTTCTTCATCTTCTTCTTCTACTCCCATTCATCACTCCATCTTCGCAAACCTCATTCCGAAACCTCCTCGAAGCTCGTGGTTTACCAGGTGGGTTGTTTCCAGACAACGTGGAGAGTTACAGTCTAGACGAAAAGACAGGGGAGCTCGAAGTTCATTTAAAGAATCCTTGTTTTGCTCGGTTTGAAAACAGGGTATACTTTGATAGTGTGATTAAAGCAAATCTTAGCTATGGTGGGCTTGTTGGGCTTGAAGGTTTGACACAAGAAGAACTTTTTCTTTGGTTACCAGTCAAAGGCATTGCAGTGAATGATCCTTCTTCTGGACTTGTTCTTTTCGATATCGGTGTTGCTCGGAAACAAATCTCTCGCTCTCTCTTTGAAGATCCTCCTGTTTGCTATCCTCCTGGTAAGTCTAAGTTTGTAGCTTTTGGTTCCTCAAAATGCTTTCGCTTTTTATGCTAATCCGTTTCTTACATAAATAATCGGGAGATCTTGCACTAAAACTCAAGATAATCACTGTACCATGTGAAGACTTGCGTCTTATGAATACTGTATGTTTCCTTTTTGTTATTGTAGTATCTATTATGGAGAAGATAAAGAAGAGGAAGATTGATATTCAACTCCAGAGATAAAAGAGGTTTTGTTTTTTTGGGGGTGTGTGAGATTCAAAACTTGAATCATCTCTCTTTGAAACTTGAACAAAAGATGTGTTTTAATTTTTCCTTTTCCTTTGGGGCTGGGGCTGTTTTGTGAAAATGGAAAATGTTGGGGAATATTTGTAAAATCTGGAAAGAAGAGAGGAAAATTTTGGAACTTTGTATAAACTATGGGGTCCATAAAGTAATCAATTTTGTCACTTGTCATTTTTCTTTCTATCTTTTCTGAGAATATAGAGTACTTTTTTGTATATACAAAAAAAACTTTTGCTTTATTTGTTGAGAATGATGTTTATGTTTAATCATCATCATATTCTAACATAATCATTGACATAGAATTACGCTTTAAATGGAAGCTGCGCGCTCATATGTTTGGTGCGTCTCGAATGGTACCAAATACAGCTGTATCAACTTTGTCCCTCATATCCGTAATAGTGCAATTTCTATACTTTTTTTGGTGATGTAGTTTGTTTATAGTCTTAAATAATAAAAAGGTCACTGAATTTAGATAACCTAATCTTTTTTTTACTACGTTTAATAAATATTTTATTTTTATTATTTATTTACTTTCATAATTTATATATGTAAGGTAGTTTTTTTATTTTTTTTCAAATGGTCACTTATCTAAAAAAAAAATTCGTGATATTTAAATAAGTATCAAATTGACCTCAAATATAACTAATAAAAATATTTAATAAATAGGTTTTAGTAAAACACTATATGAGCGAGATTCTTGGATCACGTATAACTATATCCTTGAAATTATAAATTAAAAACATATCATTAATATTTTTGAAACATTGTTATATTAATATTTATGAAAATAAAATTAGTTAACAAATTATACAAAAACATTATATCGAATTCTACGCTTTATCAAATATATTGCAGTTAATATCATCAGATTGATCTTATCTAGAACTATTATTTAAATAATATAAAAAAAATTATAAATATTATGGTATATATGCAAAAATAGAAATGATAAGTTTTAAGGTAACACTGATCGGGACCCCGTAAAATCCTTAAAATTGCAGAAACAGATAGAATGGTCTGGGAAGAGAGTAAGAGACTCAAATATCAGGGCAGCCTCTGAGGGAATTATCCAACCATGGCCATTGCAAGTATCTGCTACTTACCTTGATACTTCGAGTTCGAGTTATTGCACGCCTTTGGCTGGTAAGTTTGTGGACGGGATTATCTCTGTTGATGTATCTGTCGCCTAAACTGAAAAAAACAACCCCAAGTATCAGAAAGAGTGAATCTTTACATGTTGCACACATGAGATACATGGATCGTAATAATCAAAGTCTAGCTTGCACCTCCATAGTCTTTATTCTTGACATTGACGTAGGACTCAGATAGAACCCAGAGAAGCCCAAGCAGACATGGGAAAATGGAGACCATGTGGTAAGACTCTTCAAGTTCCCTCCCAATTAATACAAGCATATGTTCATATATCGTAACCACTCATTAAACTTTAAACTTCTCTGTTGTTTCTTCGTGTATAGTGCACTAGAACCCAATACAATTGTGGTACTGAAAGCAATTGTATATCGTATATTTTTTTTGCCTCTTCCATGCTTTTAAAAAAATAAAAAAGACAAGAGGACATAATGCGGATATCACATGAAGATGATCCTATGTATATATCTACTCAAATTTGTGGCGTATTAAGGGTTTATTTCATTGCCTTATTCCAAAAAAAATATGTGCCAACGTTTTGGAAAAGAGTCCACAGAGATGCTATTTCTCGGCTACATTACATTGGTTACAGAATCGACTTCATGCTATAGACACATGCAAATTTCAATACGAAACTCTGAAATTGGTCAAATGTGAATCTTCTTTAAACCCTTAGCCATAATCAGTTAGTTGAGAATAGAGGATTAGGGTTTTAATTAGAAGCGATGAAGAAGAAGAAGTTGCAGTGATAAGTAGCCATCATTGAAAATTGAAATGACTCTTTCTCTATTTATTTACGAAGTAATTCAAAAGCTCTACAATAAGCTTCTGTGGGCTTGGTGTATAATCATGGGCCGATAATGAGCTCTGTTATCTAAAAATTGTTATAGTCCAATCGAGATATATATGATTTAAAATTTAAAAAGATAATTTAGAACTGAATCACTACTATTTTAAAACTGAATTTAGTGTAATCAAATTAAATTGAAACGTCTAAATTAAGTGACACAGTGGTGACCATAAATTCATCACACATAAATTCAGCTTTTCAAGATGTTAAGGTGGATATTATATCCAATTAACTAAATTTAAAAAATAAATAAACCAACATAAATTTTAAGTCATTACAAAAAATTATATATTTTAGTCGAACGTATCTTAAAAGTTGATTATATTAGATTAATGTATTATTTAATACAAATAATTATTCATTGTTACCCTTA
This sequence comes from Streptanthus diversifolius, assembly GCA_039880935.1. NCBI lineage: Eukaryota > Viridiplantae > Streptophyta > Magnoliopsida > Brassicales > Brassicaceae > Streptanthus > Streptanthus diversifolius. Next base: position 1,341,193 of record JAXGFM010000007.1, read on the forward strand.
GTTAATTAAGTTTGTTATTGTCAAAAGACCGAGCATAAAATAATCATGTTATAATTTTATCACAAAATTTAAACTGACCTTGGTGCAGTAGTGTTGCACATACGTTTGGCATTATTATTTTTATGATAAAAAGGTGCCGATGTTTACAGATCATACGAGTTTAACAAAAAAAAAAATTAAAGATAAGATGATGAATTTGGAAAAGGTAAATGAAATGGATTGTTAAATAAATATGATAATGAGATTGTTTGTCTACTCGGAACAACTAACGTGGTTGTTGATTTCCTCGTAGAATTGTGGTATATTAGGTTTTGAGATCTAAATGAGAATCTATTTGGAAAACAATGCAAAGTTTTTTTTCTGGATAGCCTTCAAATCTGCTCATGTTTATGATAAGAGTTGCAGATCATCGAGGATGTGATTTATAGTTTTACTTGGATGTACAAGTCATTCTTTAAGTTTTATCTTATTAAAAAGAGTTGCTCAGTTTGACTAGCAGGAAAGTAAAATTGAGATTCATAACTAGCTTTGAGATCATGTTAGATGTGTATCATCTCGATTGGATATGTTTCTAGAGTTGAAATATGTGCATAATGTCTCTCATGCATTGATACTAAGGAACTATTAATATGATCTTTTCTAAGCTTTACAATTTTTTAACCTTTGGAGAGTGTGTGAGGAGATGAGATGTAAAGAAAAAGTCATGCACATGATTGTGTAAAATAGAAAAGAGTGAAGAAGAAAGTTTATCCATTTAAGTGTTTCAAGAGATTATAACGCGTGTGAAGCGACATAAGAATTGGACTCTAAATATGATAAATAAATAAAATGAAAATGACATAAACCGATAATGAGATATATTTAATAGTAAATAGAATGTTCCTTGGAAGTTTTTCAATCACAGTTTTTCCAATAATGAAAATACCGAATTGATTTTGAAAACAAATATTCTATAACATAATTGTTAATGTATAATTTTACATATCGTATCTTAATAATTTATAATGAGCGTATTCACGATGCATCAATTATTTTTTTTTTAAAAAAAGTTTCATATTCAAACAATATTTTTTTGTTAGATATAGATAAATATAAAAAAATATCATTTCTTTATTATGTGATAATTGGTCATTTGTGAGATAAATATGTGAACAATGATGTTTACAAAATTTATTTGTTATTTTTTCAATTTTTATGTTGTAATAAATATTTATTTCCATATTAAATGTTTAGTTATAATAAATAATTATTTTATTTAAATATTATAAAAAATTAAATAAAGTATATATAAAAAATAATATTTTGTAAAATTTAATAAATAAATAAAAACGTAATATATTTGAAATATTTTTTTAGAATGAAAATAGAGAAAATTATTGGAGCAAAATTTGACTCTATTTTTTAAGAATTTAATTTATAGAGTAAAAATATAAGGTTAGTCATTGGAGATGGTTTTAGATTAAAAAAGCAAGCCATCGAATAAGGATAAAACATTATAATCTTGATATAAAGATATAGTTTTGGAATAATAGATTAAATAAAATTTAGCCATTGGTTTTTTTTTCTACAACTTAAAACCATTGGCATCCAACTAGTTTATGTGTTAGTTGCTTACCTAGAAAAGGTTAAAAAAAAATTTCAGTAAGATGAACCAAACCATTTATTTTAAATTGTACACAACGTGGAATGAAAACTAAATCAAATTTATGAACCGCTTATGAAAAAAAAAAAAACTAAAAGCTATGAGAAAGCATGGCATGCACGCCAATCCAAATAGTCTGGTTCAAACAAAACATTATGAACAATCAAGACATATCAATCCAAATTTTATATCAATTTTTTTTAAAAAAATATTATCTAATATATAAGTTAAATTTAACTCTAATTAGTAAAAAATTTCTTGAAAAATAATCTAATGACATATTTGTGCGGACTTGAGTGATTTAGACTTATTTAGTCTAAAAAGACAATATTATAGTAATGAGTGAAGTTAAATATAGATGAAAAAATCTAACAAGTGATATCAGAGTTTTTTTGTACAAAAAAAACTGATAGAAATCTATATAATTTTTGATGTAAAATTCTTACTCTTCCATGAGCATCTGAACCACAGCGGAAGCCTCATGGTGATATACGAACTTAAGTACTTGTTTTCTAGTTTTATAGTTTTCTATCTATACAAAAAAAAAACGAATCAAAATCTTCAAATCAAAACCTAAAAGGTAATTAGAAATTGTGTTAAAAAAAGGTAATTAGAAATAGAACGAAACACATTTTATTATTTCATGGCAACTTATACCGAACTTGGTTACAAGTGGGACCATAGAGACGACCACATCATAAAGACTCTAAAACCCATTGACCTTGTTTATTCATTTCTTCGCTCGAAACCTTCTTAGAAGTCTGCGAAAGTAAAAACTAGTGATGATTGATGTATCTATTAATACGAAAATTACGGAGAAAATCTTATTATAAATATAGGAAATGTAGCTTCTGAAGTTTACCGAATTTCGGCTTAATGCAATCAACTATACTTATCACATCTTCTTTCACATGATTAAAACAAATTATTTGTTTTTGTTGTAGACTTCTAGTAAAGTAAGGGTGAAAAAAAAAGACTTCTAGTAAGATAGATTGCAGCCATATAACTAGGTGTAATCAATCAATTATAAATGGAAGAAAAACAAGATATTAATATGTTATTATAGTTTAACTATATAAATATAGTTATATCTCATATTTTGGGGATTAGGAAATGATTTTCTTAGGTTTGTATTTATACATGCGCAGATTTAGTATAAGAAAACTATAAAACAAAAAAGAGATTTGCTCTAGTTTAGTTTTTCTGTGCGAGTTCATCAAATCCACAAAAATCATAAATGAAGTAAATTATTTGGATCTTTCACATATTATATTTATTAAATTGGGAATTTTAGATTTTTGGTCTCAAGTTTTTTTTTTCATGTCAAGAATCAACCATGACAATAAAACCAAAAAAAAAACGAATCAACCGTGACAATAGTATTGTCACAATACTCCATTTAATATAATTTATCTTTATTAAATAAAGTTGAACTCATAGTTTTAGAGACTTTCAAATACCAGCCACTTGATAACTTCTTTTTTCTCTTTTGTATTTTCTTAATACCTTTTATTTCATTCCTATTTACTATAATTTTCATAAAACAAAGAACAAAGAAACGGACAACACTAGAGTAGAAGCGTGGGGCGGCTCTTGTCGTGTCCCTGGCACGATATCTTGAAGAGTCGCGTTGATCTTGAGTTCTGCGTTGACCTTCTTATGTAGAAAATTAAATAAAAAGAGATCAATTGGGAGTCAACTTTACCTAAAAAAAAAGTAAAACTTATAAGAAGACCGATACTTTCACTGGTCAACCACGGATCAATAGCCACATAACCAAAGAGAGATGTTTTGATTGTGCTTTTGTGCAGTTAGCGTGTCAAATGAATATATTTACTTTTTTCTTAATTAAAGATAATTACAACTTTATAAACCTTTTCTTAACAATCACAAGTATCACATCTTTTAGCCAAATAGGAAACAATCACAAGCGTATAAGTTGATGAACCAGAAAGAAACTATTACATGTTTATTTTTTATATAATTTGCAGATATACTAAAAATAAATGGTTGATATATAATAAATCATTTGGGTGTGCTTTTACAATATTACAATTCGTCTAAAAATAGGTTTTTCAAAAGAAAAATAAGATGCAATATACAACTGTACAAGCATTATAAATATAACTATGTCATAGTTATGTCATCACACTACACAAATGCTGTGGTATGGCTCTTCCGACATCTATCGTGAGAATGGAATGACACAAAATAACTTGGAACTGATAAAATTATTCAATACCAAAACATTGGAAACATTGTGTTGAATTGATCTTTGTTTATCTTATTTAAAGACGACTGATACAGTTAAGCACAAAAACACTAATAAGAGCGGAATAATCAAAGCGCTTTTCTTTTGACCGTCATTGCAAACTATTTCAGTTTTTTTTATATGAAGACTGTTCCTTTTCTCTGCTAATATTCATGGAGTTCACTACCCCACGTGTCTGTCACGGCCATAATGATTTTCCGATCGCATCATCGATTTGTAATCGTGGGAAAAATATATTCTTTTTTTGTAATCTTCAGTCTTTCATCCTTGCGTCAGCATGACATCCTGCATATGAGATATCTTACAGTTAATAAGAATATTAATAATAGCGATATGTAATATCGGACGCAGAACTGACATTTCATGAGAGAAATACACATTGAGCTGACAGTATTTATTTTAAATATTATTTATTCAGAGACTTCCTTCCATCACTAAAAGAAATCATATATTTTTGTGTTGAAATATATTTTTGTATAAATTAAGAATCAAATCTTATATATACGAGATAGCAAATTATATTATGAACAATGGTTCCAACTATTGATCCGCACAATGGTAAAATAAATATGTAATTTCAAAAATTTTAAACATTAAAAAAATCTTGCCACAATTTATATATATATAAACATTATTTTTATTAATAATAATATTAAACATATGTATTTTTATCATTTTTTCGTTTCACAGCATGTGCATTAGTTTCAGGATTTTTTGCTTAATAATCTAGTCATTCTATCTGGGATGTTTATATCATTTTTTGTGGGTATGTTTTATTTTGCAGTATTACAAATCACAATCAATATCTATTCAATTTTAAATATGTTTAATTTGTTCTAAAATAATATTGTGCTTGCTAAAAAACGAGTATGTTATATTAGACATCTAAATAATTTGTTCTAATTGGGTTAAATAAAATCAAATTAAGTGATTGTTTCTTATTTCATTATTGTACTAGGACAGTAGGACTCTTTCTAGATAAATTTGTATTTTATTCTCGAACTTATATGATATACATGAAAATAATAAATACTTGTGAGCTCTCGTGCGTCCAAAAGAAACGGTGTTAAGTTACTTACGTGTTAGAAAAATAATAATTGTTCATCACAAACAAAACCAAAAAAAACAAAAGAACAAAGAAACTTTGCTTTTTGCAAATATAAAAGAAAAAATAATAATAATTGTTGGAAGAAAAAAATAGCAAATTTGTTAGGATGATGATTTGAGGTTTGAAGAAAAGAATGAGTCGCTGACACTTATCCGACTATCTGCGCCAAACAAAGTATCCACTCATATTTGCCGTGTGGGTCCAATTTTTTGACTACTTGTCGTTTTCCCTTACCTACTTTTTAATTTCATACATGTTCATATTGCATCTATACATATAAACAGTTCGTGTCTATATCCATATTGTGTATTATATAGTATTTGTGTACATTGCAATATTACTTACGTATCTTGGAGCAATTGTCTATTCATCGTCAACTAAGTTCCTCTTAAAACGAGTCATTTCTTGTAATCAATTTCAGCTCGTACGTCCAAAAAATGTAGCCTTGCACTTCATTCCGATAAATAACGAAAACGTGGTAAAACCTAAACCACTATATTAGTTATGTTCCGGAATCTAATGAATTAGTTGAGTTGAAAAAAAAAAACTGAAATTTATAATATAAAAAGCTATTTTAATTAGCACATGTGTCCGATAAGTGTCGGTCGAGAAGAGCCTAGAGGAGTGACGGTCTATAGATGGGATCGACCAGACTGTTAGAAAGAACATCTGATAGACTGACAAATATACTTCGGATCTAGTTTAGGTTGTCATATGATGGTTCATGGTTGTGACACATTCTAACGCTCAAAACCTAATTTAATAATTTTTGTTTTTATCCAAAGTCGATCTGAACTAAACAAGTGGGTTCATAAAAAAAAGTAGTTGGGTCTGGATTAACTATTAACCAATCGGTTAATGATACTTTCGTTTTTGGCGGGGGTGGACTCATATATGGGCTGAAGCAAATTATATTGATCAAACTAGTTTTTACACTTTTTTTTAATTTGCTTATATATATATATAAAAAAATAATACTTTTGTTTGCTTGATAAAGTCTTACTAATCGCATAAATCTGGCCTAACTGTCTCTGTATTAACTGCGACCTCTTAAGTCGTCCCAAGTCCTTTTTTACGAGAAACTCTTTAAGTCAATACATTGTGTCGCATAGAGAGGTCATTAAGCATTTTTAATTAATTAATACTATTTTTCGATATGATTAGATTAATTGCGACTTCTTGATACTTAGTTTTCCCCAATAACCATCCAATAAGATAACACCAGTTTCATTTGATTTTTTCCCGGATATTGAAAATGATGAATTTTAACTATATATATATATCATTGATTTATACCATTTGTTTTTACGTCAAACATAGACTGATTAAGCGAGTGTTCTTTCCGTGAAAAAAGGTATTTGATTAGAGTTTCGTCATATCACATTTAGCGTTGGTATGAGACGGTTAAAACATTTATAAGTCGTGACCAACAATTAATTTGAATATAAATGTTTTTGAGTTTATATAATACATAATAGATCGGATGTATATTTATAGATAAGCCTACCTTTTTTTTTTCTTTCTGGACGGTGAAACATGCCGGTTCATTCCAGCGGTATGATCATAATGAGCAGATAGAGTTATACCATTATCAGACTGAAAAACAAAACCAAATTTTAATTTGTGTGGTTCTCACAACAAATGGAATATAGTAACAATATTAAAACTTAAGAAAAGGGCTTTAACAAAAAAAAGAGGAAAAAACAAAACTATGACTTGTAATTAATAAAGTGCAATAATTGATTGACTTATCACATTTATTAGAAGAATAAAATATTTACGGAATTTGGAAAAAGCTACTTGAAAGAATATGGACCGTTTGGTATAAAGAGATTAGGAAAAAAGTCACAAACGCAATAGGTCCAGAAAACGGTGACGTGACAACAGATCAAAACGTAGCATCGATCGACGATCGTCATCATATACCATTTATCCCTTTAGTCTCAAGCCACAAGAACAAATCTTATTTTATACTACTATTTTTACCCCCTACAAAAATCTGATTGACAATGATATAATATTTTCCTTTTATCCAAACTATATAATCGTCGTAGTTAATGGTATTTGTAATATGTAAGAAAAATCATTATTTAGTGCAAAGTAAAAGATTATTACTGGTGGGGGGGGGGCGTTTTTATTTCTGATTTGTTGGTGCTTAAAATTTTAATAATATTTTAATTTTTTTTTTAGTTTTAAACAATACCAGATTTAGATTTTACTGATCTATTTAATCATAATAGCAAAATTTAAAAACTTTTAAATAATGATTCACAATATTAAATCGAGTTACAACATATTTTAATGCGTTATTCAAAATTAACGATTGAATAACAAAAAAAATTGTGTTTGGATTCGAATAATTAATAAAATTCATTGATGATTTAGACCTCTTTACTAAAGAGATTTAATCAAAACAATCTTGACAAGTTTCTATTTCTGATCACTTTAGTAAACTATCGATTATAGAATTTTGATGTCAACCAGTCTTAGGTTACCGTTGTATATAATGTCTTAAACAGAAATATTACCCCCACTTTTGTCATCTTGCATAATACCAAACACCTATCTAATCGCAAATTAAAAACTTAATTAAAATAAGAAGATAATTATCACTTGCTAGAAAAGCTAAGCAGCAAAGAAACAAATCTCACGCAGACAGTTGTTCTTAGAATAATAGAAAAAAATGAGGGATTAGGAACACTCTATTATTACAACATCCTTTTTCAAATAAAATATACAATGTTACCAAAAAATACAACCTTGGGAATTATTTTAAAAAAAACACTTGGGAATGTTATGATGATATTTTCTTTTGTCATAAAACTGTTTCAAATGTCAACTAAATTCCGGTAATTTCCACACACTTGTCCGTACTTGCCTATATAAACATACACACCCCCATAAAACACATATCAAAGTTTCACATTAATGCTCTTCATATCACATACCACATACTCATATAACTCTTGACCTTTGTCTAATAACGATCAAGGAGTGAGCATATATTATTTTTTTTTCTTATTCTGTTTATATGGCTGAGGAGTTTCAAGCGACGGCAGCAATTTGCGGTAGTGGAGTCGGCGCGTGGTGGAACTCGCCGAGGAGCGTTATGTCTTCTTCGGACCATTTCTTGTCGCCTTGTTTCCGAGCTGCTATCAATTCCGATGATTTTGGCTCTCAAGGGAATAATATCAAATCTAGGATTACTTGTACGGACAACAACATCGTTTACGGGCAGCGAGAGGCGGATTCCGACAGTGGAGGAAGCACCGTGACGATTGACTCGACGTTGCAAATGATGGGTCTAGGGTTTTCCTCGAACTCTTCTTCAGATTGGAACCAAACCATTTTGTAAACTTCTTAAGAAAAAACCCTAACTTTAATTTCTTTCAATTCTTCTAGTTTCTTGATGAAATTGAAAACCTTCGATAATATTTATGAGATCACTTTTGATTATTGCTTTTTTTCAGACAAGAAGACTTAAACTCAAGCTTCATAAGGAACTCACAAGATCATGATCATGGCCAAGGATTCTTATCCCCAACTACCTCACCTTATCTTCTTAACCTAGCTTGTTCTTCATCTTCATCAACTTCTTCTTCCTCGAGCTTGCTACGAACCTTTTACGATCCCGAACCCAGTCCGTACAGCTTCGTTTCTAGCACTAGCTGTTCAATCAACGATCCTCAGCTCTCTTGGACTAATAATAAGACAAATCCTCATCATCAAGCTGCTTATGGACTAATTAACAACTTCTCTAACAACACAAACTCTCTACCCTTTTGGAGTTCTTCATCAACCACTAACTTAAATAACACGACGCAGAACAGTTTTGTAACAACTCCGCAGATAACATCTACTCGTCTTGAGGACAAAACCAAGGTAATTTATCACATGTATATATGTCGAAGTTTTCTGATATATAAGTTTTGTGGCTAATTTATTAAGTTTTCTCTTTCTTTTTTGTATTGAAGAATCAGAAGATAAGAGGTCAGAGCGAGTCTTTGAAGAGAGCAAAGGATAATGAATCTGCGTCGAAGAAACAGAGAGTTACCACGCCTTCACCATTGCCAACTTTTAAGGTACATAATCATAAATTACGATTTGTTTCCAAACTTTTATTTTAATTAAAATTATTGGTGGATAAAATGTAAATGTAACAGGTGAGAAAAGAGAATCTCAGGGACCAAATTACTTCATTGCAACAGCTAGTTTCACCTTTCGGAAAGGTGAATATGATTTATGTGTTTATTCTATTTATTTGGCTTATAATATTCACAAACAAAAGTTTTTGTTTTCATCTTCTTGGTAAGGTTTATGTATTGAGCTTTTTATATTTATCTTTGGGTTAATTTTCAGACAGATACTGCATCGGTTCTCCAAGAAGCTATAGAGTACATCAAGTTCCTTCACGATCAAGTCACTGTACGATTCTACCGATTTCTCTCATCTTATTTAATTCAAGATAAACCCTAGAAATGAAAAAAAAATTGAGCACAATAATGTTTTCAAATGCAGGTTCTAAGCACTCCATACATGAAACAAGGTGCCTCGATCCAACAGCAACAGCAGGTTTAATGATTACTCGATCTAGTGTTTGATTTGTGCCCAACTTTATTGGAGTCTCCATACGATAGTCATGGTTAATCATATAAGTACTAATTGAGTGTGGATTCTTGCAGATATCTGGTAAAACTAAGAATCAAGATGGAAATGAGAATCAAGAACTAACAGCACACGGTCTATGTCTCGTCCCGATATCAAGCACTTTTCCGGTGGCTAATGAAACAACCGCCGATTTTTGGACACCGACGTTTGGGGGCAACAATTTCAGGTAGAGAAGATGAACGTATAACATACGGTTCTTTATTAGCACCAAATACTAATCAGTTATGGTTTTTAAAATAATAATAAGATAAAATAAAATTCGCAAGTCATGATCAAAAATTGAATCATTACTTGGAGAAAAAGTAGAGATGGAAGAAGAAGGTGGCTCTTCAAAGGTGGGAAGAGACAACAATGGTGTTGGAGGGGACCAACTACAAAAGCAAGAATGATTTAGGGCTTAGAAAAATGGGATTACCTATCATAAATTAATAGGCTCTATTTTAGTAAAAGAAACATATATACCTTAATATAAATGTTTTTATACGTAATAATTAAGCTAAATTTCTTTTTAATTCTATATAGGTGATTAAAGAGAGAGGGTTGTGGTTGTCAAGACGGATGGGAACATATGCTAAATTCAGCTTGAAGACTCTATAGCATGGCAATAATTTTAATGTATTTTCTTCTTTTTTTGTGTCTTAATTTTAATTTAATATTACGTATGGGGCTTTATTGCTGAATTTAGCATATATAGGTTGTTTTTATGTTGAAGAACCTTTTGTTCCTGTCCTTGTTCTTGAATATATAATTATACATATTTTTGCCGTTGGTGCCATCTTTGTTAGTCACTTATTAAAGATGAAGCTCTTAGTTTATTTGTGACTTGTATGTGTATAAAACTGATCTTTCGTTCCGCAAACGAAATATCTCAAATATTTTAAGTTACTATTGAAATTTTGTTTGTGTTTATTTCATAATGAATTATAATTGTTAGGGTAAGTTTTAACCAATTCAAAAGATAACAATTATATATAACAACAGAGAGAGAGAGAGAGATATTTTATTGATTAATGAATATCAAATTACAATAAATTGATATTGGAGATTATATTAAACGAATGTGTATGTTGTTCGTTGTTGTCTATCAGAAAAGCGGTTGCTCGACTCTGTTCATGTTGTTCAGAGGCGGTGACAATTTACTTCTTAGGGTTATGTGCTTATTATTTTGTGTCTATCTTTGTTTCATGAATTTTTTATTTATAGATGTATGTCAACTCTATTTTTTTTTTTTTAATTTTTTTTAACTAAGAATTTATATCAAAAATATAGACTAGCTGCTTATACCGAACTATCGAGCAATGCTAAACCATCAATAGAGACTATTGGTCGATTTTCATTACCAGCAGATACTTTATCAGTGCTTAAGACCTCTCGTCGATGTTACATTCACTTTTATCCAGTTAGCAATGGTGTTGTGAAAGTCTGCCGCTCAAATTTAAATATTGGTTCTTCTGGTTCAAGATGAATTGTGGTTTTATGTCCGGTTCAATTTAATATGTTACGGTTATGAGAGATTTCTGTGTGTACCAAGACCCGGTTTTATACTCACCTTCTACCTATAAAAGCTGAGTATTGAATCAGAGTCTTGTATCTGTTTTCTTTCAAATTCACTAAGATTAGAGGTCGTTAATCTTGTTAGTGAGTCTGTAACTGAGTCAATTGGTGTAACTCGGAAGCTCGGTTTAGAGCAAAGTGATAAAGAAGTTTGGTGAAAGCCAAACCCCGGAGAGTATAGCGGCTTACCGGTTTGGAAGTGCGGTGAACTCCGGGTAAACAAGTTGCGTGTGTTCTTCCTTCTATCCTTTCGATTTCTAGTATTGATTCTTAATCTCAATCAGAAATCACGATTGATTGTATTGTTCGATGAATCGGAGTCAATGAGTGTGAAGGATTTCTAACAAATTGGTATCAGAGCGGGGTTAAGGGAAGAATCGAGAGAGGATCTAATCAAGATCAATCTGAAAGATGGCGACAACTAAGGTGGATATTGAGAAATTCGACGGAGATGGGGATTTCTCGATGTGGAAACGGAGGATGTACGCATATCTAAGCGTATCAGGATTAAAAGATGTTCTTGTTCCTAAGAGTGTATCATCGGATTCAGATGATGATAAGGGAGAAGCTGAAGATCCCGAAAAGGTCAAAAGAAAACTCAAGGAAGACGAAGCAAGGCTCGAGCGATGTGACAAAGCAAAGAATACGATATTCTTGAGCGTAGGAGATCACGTTCTTAGAAAAATTGAAGAATGCGAAACCGCTGCAGAAACCTGGGCTCTCCTTGAAGCTTTGTATATGCCAAAGACTCTTCCGAATAGAGTTCATGCACAACTTGAGCTGTACGGGTTCAGAATGAAAGATCATAGAACCGTGAATGAAAACATAGATGATTTTCTTAAAATCGTCCGAGAATTAAGTCACCTCAGCATAGTTGTACCAGAGGAAGTTCAAGCTGTATTAGTTCTTAATGCTCTGCCTCAGCGATTTGATCATCTCAAAGAAACGTTGAAGTATAGCAGAAATGTACTCAAGTTAGAAGATGTTGCAAGTGCGGCTAGGTCCAAAGAAAAAGAAAACAAGAATCACCTGAATACAAGGGGAATTCAGAGGGATATTACGCAAGGGGAAGATCTGAATGTCGAAATCCAAATTTCAAGAACCGTAACAACAATAGATCAAGATCAAAATCTATTGAGAGGAAGAAGGTGTGTTGGGTTTGTGGTAAAGAAGGTCATTATAAAAGACAATGCTATAAATGGCTAGATAGGAATAAAGGGAAGTTCCAATCACATGAGAAAGGAGAAGCTTCAATCGCTAGAGATGATGCGCAGGACTTAGCCAGCCTACTCGCATTTGAGGTAAACCTATCTCATTCTAGTACATATAAAGATGAATGGGTCCTTGACTCTGGGTGTTCATTTCATATGACATCACGAAAGGAGATCTTCCTAGAACTAAATGAAGTCACATCAGGAAGGGTGAGAGTTGCTAATAACTCATATCTTGAAGTGAAAGAAATAGGCTCAGTAAGATTCAAGAACCCCGATGGTACAACTTTTCTCCTAAGTGAAGTGAGATATATGCCTGAAATAGGCAGGAATCTAATCTCACTAGGATTGCTAGAGGCTAAAGGTTGTGATTTCAAAGGGTCCAAAGGGACACTGAAGATAGTGAAAGGATGTTCTGTGATTATGAAAGGACACAGAAAAGGAACTGACACCCTTTATATATTACAAGCCCAAGCGATGATTGCAGGGACCTGCAACAGTGCAGAAAGAAAAAACGAAGACTTATTAGAACAAGACTACACAAAACTCTGGCATAGTCGGATGAGGCACGCTGGTTATAAAGTCCTTGATGTACTTGCTAAGAAGGGATGTATTGACAAAGACAGGCTAAAGGACAATGTGTTCTGTGAAGATTGCATCAAAGGGAAGACACAAAGATTAAGCTTTGAAGAAGCGAAGCATGTTACAAAGGCCAAACTCGACTATGTTCACTCTGACTTGTGGGGTTCACCAAATGTGCCTCCAAGCTTAGGAAAGTGTCAATATTTCATCACATTCATTGATGACTGGTCACACAAAGCCTGGATATATTTCCTAAGGACAAAAGATGAAGCCTTCCAAAAATTTGTAGAATGGAAACGATTGGTTGAAACTCAATCAGAGAGGAAAGTTAAAAGACTAAGAACAGACAATGGCTTGGAGTTCTGCAATCAGAGGTTTGATCAATTATGCAAGTCAGAAGGTGTGGCAAGACATAAAACATGTTCATACACGCCACAGCAAAACGGTGTGGCAGAACGATTAAACCGCACAATCATGAATAAGGTCAGAAGTATGCTAAGTGAAAGCGGTTTTGGAAAAGAGTTTTGGGCTGAAGCTGCTGCAACTGCAGTTCATCTCATTAATCGCTCACCAACCTCAACTATAGACTTCGAAATACCAGAAGAAAGATGGACATCTACAACTCCAAACCTGAATAACCTTAGAAGGTTTGGTTGCTTAACCTATGTTCACACTAATGAAGGCAAGTTAAGTCCTCGGGCAAAGAAAGGTTTCTTTACCGGTTACCCTGAAGGAATCAAGGGGTTCAAGATATGGCTACCAGATGAAAACAAATGTGTTGTGAGTCGTAATGTGATTTTCAGAGAACTAACATTGTTTAAGGATTCAATTTTAAAGACAGACGCAGATATGGGAAGTAAAACTGCAACAATAAACACATCTGTTAGCTATGACATACAAGGAGAGGCCACAAGTGAAGACAGTCATGTCCAAGGTGGAGAAGCCGTAGACAATGACAAAGATAGTGAAACAGATCACTATGATAACACCACTGCGAGTGAAAGCAGAGAAGACTTAAGTGACTATCAACTTGTCCGTGATAGAGAACGTAGAATTACTAAAGCTCCAATCAGGTTAGACGACTACAAAGTTTATCCAGAAGACGATGATATAGCTGGATATGCATACTTGATGTTTGAAGATGCAGGAAGATCCGAGCCAAGAGACTTCGATGAAGCTCTAGAGGATCCAGATAAGGATCTTTGGGTCGATGCTACGAATGAGGAAATGACCTCTCTAAAGAAGAACTGCACATGGGTTCTGGTTGACCCTGTAAAAGGTCAAAAGGCTATTGGATGCAGATGGATATTCAAACGAAAGGCAGGAATAACAGATAAAGAACCTCCAAGATTCAAGGCAAGACTCGTGGCTAAAAGTTATTCGCAAAAGGAGGGTGTTGATTATCAAGAGATATTTTCGCCAGTTGCCAAACACGTTTCTATCAGATTTCTCCTATCTGCAGTTACTCACCACAACATGGAACTTGAACAGATGGATGTGAAGACCGCCTTTCTTCACGGTACAATAGATGAAACGATTTATATGGAACAGCCAGAGGGATATGTTGACAAGAGACATCCAAGAAAAGTATGCCTGCTTAAAAGATCTCTATACGGACTCAAACAGTCTCCAAGACTCTGGAACCAGAGGTTTCATGAATTTATGGTCAATCACGAGTACTCAAGGAGTGAATACGACGTATGCGTATACTACAGAGAAAGGAAAACTGGTATATTCATCTATCTCTTACTTTATGTAGACGATATGTTGATTGCATCAGTTGATATGAAATATGTAAAAGAATTGAAGGAACTCTTGAGTAAAGAGTTCGAAATGAAGGATTTAGGAGCAGCGAAGAAAATATTTGGAATGGAGATAACTAGGAATAGGGATAAAGGAGAATTAACTATTTCTCAAGAAGGCTATTTGCAGAAGGTGCTAGATAATTTCGGGTTAGATGAAGCTAAAAAGGTCATGACGCCTCTGGGTGCACATTTTCATCTGCGATCTGCAACAGAAAAGGAAGTAGCAGAACAGAGTCACAAGATGAAATCGATTCCTTACCAAAGTGCGGTTGGCAGTCTGATGTATGCTATGATAGGAACTCGGCCTGATCTTGCATATGCAGTGGGAATGGTTTGTAGGTTTATGAGTAGACCTCTCAAAGATCATTGGTTGGCGGTCAAATGGATAATGAGGTATATTCGGGGAACAAGCGGTATCAAACTGTGCTACACCAACAAAGGAAATTTTGAGATTGAAGGATTCTGTGATTCAGACTATGCAGCGGACTTAGACAAGAGGAGATCGATTACAGGATTGGTGTTTACAGCAGGAGGAAATGTTATTAGTTGGAAGTCTAACCTACAAAAGGTCACAGCTCTTTCAACAACAGAAGCCGAATATATAGCTTTAACAGAGGCATCGAAAGAAGCAGTATGGCTTAAAGGTTTTATGAATGAGATTGGATTCAAACAAGCAGCAGTAACCATTCACTGTGATTCTCAAAGCGCTATTGCTTTAGCTAAAAATGCAGTGTTTCACGAACGCACCAAGCATATGGCTGTAAAGTATCACTTTATTCGTGATCTAATCAGGCTTGAGTTTGTGAAAGTGGTGAAGATTACTTCGGATTATAACCCAGCAGATATGTTAACAAAAGTTCTACCAGTAGGTAAGTTTAGGGAAGCTCTCGCTTTCCTTGGAATCAAACAGAGGTAAGAATGCTGAAGGGCGAAATTAATTTATAAGAGGCTAAGTGGGTTTACTTAGGATGATATGTTTTTTGAAGTTTAAGATTACAGGTTCTGTGATTAATCGGGTTGGGAAGATTCGATTGGATGGCGAGTTACAGTAGGTGAATGACTGGAATTTGCGGCAAGGTGGAGTTTTGTGAAAGTCTGCCGCTCAAATTCAAATATTGGTTCTTCTGGTTCAAGATGAATTGTGGTTTTATGTCCGGTTCAATTTAATATGTTACGGTTATGAGAGATTTCTATGTGTACCAAGACCCGGTTTTATACTCACCTTCTACCTATAAAAGCTGAGTATTGAATCAGAGTCTTGTATCTGTTTTCTTTCAAATTCACTAAGATTAGAGGTCGTTAATCTTGTTAGTGAGTCTGTAACTGAGTCAATTGGTGTAACTCGGAAGCTCGGTTTAGAGCAAAGTGATAAAGAAGTTTGGTGAAAGCCAAACCCCGGAGAGTATAGCGGCTTACCGGTTTGGAAGTGCGGTGAACTCCGGGTAAACAAGTTGCGTGTGTTCTTCCTTCTATCCTTTCGATTTCTAGTATTGATTCTTAATCTCAATCAGAAATCACGATTGATTGTATTGTTCGATGAATCGGAGTCAATGAGTGTAAAGGATTTCTAACACGTGTGAACTTTTATTTTTGGAGACGGTTAGAATTTCTTCAATTACAACAGCAATGACTGTTTAAATGAATCAATCTCTAATTTATTAATTATATTTTTACAATAATCGGCTAGTAAATTCCTTTAACCCAACAATAATATATAAACAAATCGTTTTTTACATCATTGCTTGTCTTTTTCAACAGATCGAATAGAACAGTTCACATATCATAATTTTATCATTGTTTCTACTATTTACTGTAAATAATAATTAAATATATGTTGCTTGTTTAGTTAAAAATTATAAACAATACTTTCATGAAACATAAAAATTATTAAAAACCAGTGATAAAACTGACATAAACCAGATCTTTTTGGGAGAGAAATCGGATCGAGTTAAATTTTGTAGAAAATCCTTATTTTGCATTTCTGATATAAATATGTATTTATGTTCGTACATATCCATGTATAAATGTGTGTCCATGGATTGAACTTTTTTTCGTTCGATTAGAACTATATATTATGAAAATTTTATAGTGGAAGCCAGTAGACAACAGGCCCACTGCTTCCTACTTTATCATTTAAATATACAGATGTGGTTTAGTATATATACTGATAACTATATACCAATTTGACATTCCACATCATTCATATGTTTAAAGAAAAATGATAATTTAAATCTTATTATAAAGACATGTACGTGGCTAATCTATCAAATGTCACTAAAAATATATATGGAATTAAATTCTTACCAAGATCTCGAACTCGATAAATACTCAACAGGTCCCATGCATAATTAGCCGGTAATTTGAATTAAATAAAACTATGCATGTGTAAACTTATTGTAGTAAGTATTTACAATATTTTTCTTTTCTTGGATTGTACCTTATTGAGAATGTTGGTTTACACCAAAGAACATAGCATGTAGAGCCAGCCAGTATTCAAGTTTCTGAGAAGTGAAAACGGTATCTGGCAACGCACGCTTTCGTGTGTTGAGAAACAAACTTAATTAACACCATGCATATATATATAGGTACGAAGCTAGGGTTTAAGAAGATGTCTGAGACAAAGGAAGGATCCAGCCCATTAGGAATTGTGAAGATGTCTGAGACAAAGGAAGGATCTAGCTCAGTAGGAATTGTTCGCATATACATTTGTGAAAAATTAAATGACTCCACAATTTCTTTTCTCACATGGCTAACTGTGAAAGATTGTCTCTTTATATGAGATAGGATGAGAAGTTGGGAATCTGATCAAGTTTCTCTATTTCATGTAAATTTTCGGTAGCCAAGTTTGTGAATCTAGTGTCATTCGATCCCTCTTTTTAGCAACTAAAGATATAATTAATGTTAGATTACAACTATATAATTTTTGGCTCAATCTATTGTACATAACAAATAAAAAAACCCTTGATATAAATGAGTGAGCTAGTTTGGAATATCATATATTAATATTACAGATGAGACAGATATAGCATAAACTTGGAATATAATTTTAAATCAAATTAACTTATACCTGAAAATTCGAATCACTAGTTTCAACTGTGGATCGATTAGAATCAATTTTTCTAATAGATTTTGACAAGATATGCCATGCGCCAAAAGAAATGAATCATATATAATGTAAAATGAATATAAAAGGCAAAATAAAACATTATGGGCATAATGTTTAGTCTTTTAGATGTACAATAAAGGACGAACAAGTTTCGTCTTTTATTACTTTATGTGAAAACAAGTTCTTAGTGTCTTCAGCTATAAGCTTTGTTTGGTCGAAGCTTAAAAGCCTTATTCCTTTTTTCTGTAGAAAAGTAATAAAACACTTTGATTCTAATTTTGCTAAGCTTTTGAGAATCACAATGACACACGGCTTATTTTCCTCCAAAGGGTTTACTTATTCGTCTACTTTCATGAATCAAAATATGTGCGTTTTTGACCAGACACTACCTATCATATTTAGCTTGTATTAGTATGCTTACATCTCCTAATCTGGGTCCAAAATTAGTAGTCTATTAGTGTATGAATTGTAGACAACACTTTAAGAAACGTTTAAAGATCATATACAATTGATTGGTATGAAAAAAAATCATTTGAAAAGTTCGATCGCAGGGTTGTGACTCCAGTGTAATGTATATAATCCTTTTGTTAATTCTACTAAAAATATGTATTATCAATTAATAATATTAATCCGAATAAATCGGAATCATGTGACACTTTATTCGATCCTTAGGCCATTTCATTTTGTTCTCTAATTTGAATATGATTTCTTCAGAAAATGCAAAGTTATTGTCACTTCGTGTAAGTCATCTTACTAAGTTTCATTTCTTTCCAAATATATAGAGTTCCCACTTTCCCATAACCTTTTCACTTCTTTCAGGATGACGTGCATATCGTGTGTGGAGGTCCTCCATGTCAAGGTATTAGAGGTTTTAACAGGTCAAGAAAGCCAGATGTTCCGCTTGCCGATGAGAAAAATCGTCAACTAGACATCAAGCATGGACATCAAGCATTATGAATGTATAGTTCTTTGCTGAATTTTCTATTTATGACGTAGGTAACCAATAATGAGGACGAAGATGTAAGAGAGTACGACAAGACAAGTCATAAGACAGAGTTCAAAAGTTTATCAGTCTTAAAAGAGCTGGTGAGTTTTTTGAACTTTTTTGATGTGGCATTACCATATATGTACTGTTATTACAACACGTTACTTAGATAACTACTGACATTGTGATTCTAGATACACTAATCTCAAATGGTGGAGACAAATCACAGCCATGAATGTTATATGACCACAAGCCCCTGCCATTGATTGAAGATGACCTTGAGAGGGTTTTGAAGATTCCAACGACGAAGGTACACAGCATAATTATGAGTTGTAATATTATAATTTCATGTTTCAAGCAATCAATATGTATATTTATTTGTTCATGTCTATAACCATTCTTATTGCTCATAGGGTGCCAACTTCAGAGACCTAAATGGTGTAATAGTGGAGAATAATGTAGTACAACTCCTTCTGTTGAGAGAGCAAAACTAATGTCTGGAAAGGATCTGGTACAGACTAATCCATGCCCACGCTTATGACTTATTATTATTGTTTTCATGACAAGTTCTATTTTTTCGCCCAGATTCCTGATTACGTGATAAAATTTGTAAGGAAATTCTACAAAGTAATGCTCACTCACTAACTATATGTTTCTTATAACTCCATAAGATTGTCCTTTACTCTAAAAATTGATCATATGCTAAATGAAACTCAGGCCATTTGGTCGTGCGTGGTGGGACGAGATGTTAACATGGTCGTGACAAAGAGCAGAACCACATAATCAGGTTTTGTCTTCTTCTATATGCACATTTCATCTGTTCCTCTACCTCGTACTGGATTTTTTTCTGTGGATTAAAACTGGTTTTCTATAGCATATACTTCACCCAAATCAAGACCATGTTCTCACAGTCCGCGAAAGCGCAAGAATACAAGGATTTCCTGATTTCTATAGGCTGCATGGCATTATTAAGGAAAGGTGAGTCCTAAAGTTTCTTCCTCTCTTGTTACAGACATATGTTCTTGAATTGTGTAATGTTGTATCTGGTTTTGTCGATGTTCTTGAAATGTGTAATGTGTCTCTCTGTTTTTGTGATTCCTACAATGATATGGGTGTTACAGGTACAGTCAAGTTGCGATTGCGTTAGGATATGCGTACGGGATGGCGAGTCGAAGGTTGTGTGATAAATAAGCCCTTCATAAAGATCCCTTTCAAGTATCCTGAGTGTCGCCGGAAAAAGAATGATTCTGATAGAAAACATAAAACCACCTAAGCCATTAATCACATTTTCCAGGAAAAGGAATGTCATTAAATGAGGAACGGGAAGAAGATTGAGAACTGATCATAGCAAGTTAATTTAAATGTGTTACGTTCCATTTTGAGCCTAAAATTGAAGAAAAGAAGATTTCGTCAACAGCAGGGTTCGAACCTGCGCGGGCGAAGCCCAACAGATTTCAAGTCTGTCTCCTTAACCACTCGGACATATTGACGATTTATTGTTTATATGAAACGTATCTTTCTTCGACTATTCTCATCAACTATAACAAAAGGAAATGCAGAACTAGACTAACATAATATTGTAAGAACAAGGGATTACATATTTTGCAATCTATACGACACATAGAGTCATCAAGTCCAACAGGAACAGAATTACTAATTGTGTAAAAGGAATAAGAACTAAGCACATTTGGACTGATAAAAGACAAGTTCATCTTATGGAACTTAACCACGAGAGGTTTCCCCATTTTGCTTTGCCGTCTTCTTCACTCTTGTTGCCATTTTTCATCTAATTTTCTAGTGATTTTCAATTAAGCACCAAAGATTCTCTTCTTTCTTAAGTAGTCAAGTACACTTTCTTCTTACTCCTAATTATTAATGCAAGATTCCTCCAAAAAACCTTTTTTTTTTTTGTTTTCTCAAAATGCAAGTCATGCACTAATTCGTTTTCAATCAAGATGATTTTTATATCTCAAGTCTTAACATATACTTTCCATGAGATGATCTAGTTTCACTTTTGTGTTGTCAGTCACTGTATAAAATCCGAATTATTTAGTACATGATAAATAGCAAAAAAAAATAAATTTAATAACAATTCAGTATCAATAGCCTTTGTTCAAAGGAACATGAAAGTGAATGAAAACAGAGCAAAAGTTCTTTAACATCTACATGTATCTGAAAGGAAACACTTACTTTTTTTTTTGTTTTTTACGTTTTCGGTGATAATAATCATCCAAAGATTTTATGGTTAGTGTTGTTCTTGACGTACTTAGTGTGTTGAATCAACAACTCCACCTTTTTCAATCCCTTGAAGAAGCCCTATTTCAACTCCTGTGTCTTCTTCTGGTTTTCTCTCTTGCCTCTCTACATCGAGTTCTCCTGTTTTGTCTGCTCTTTCACAAGACACTGTTGTATCCGCAGGGATCCACAACCTGTGGTTGTGTTCTGCTACCAATGTTATTCCGTATCCAGGTGATGTGCAATCAAGTTTTTTTTTAAAATGATGAGCTCTTATCATTCAAGCATATCCATCAAAGTTGAAATTTTCTTACTTTCCAGCCTGAGGGCCAGCTTTGTGATCATTGAAAATGTGAACATCAGGCAAGAGGTTGTTAAAGATCAACGAGCTGCAAATCTCATGGAATGTTCAAAGTCAGTAGAAACTATTGCAGTGAAAGTCCAACCACGTATCTTCTTCACCATTCCTTCATCTACCCACTGGACCGCCTGAAGCAGAGATATAATAGATAAGACATCGCGATGAAGCTTACAGTGAAGAAGAAAAAAAGGAATATGAATGAAGAAGTACATATATAGTGAGAGTCTGAACATTTAAAACTGTTAAGTGAACTTCTCCACCTCCTCGGGAACTACACGACGGGGCTTTTTATATCCAAACCTTCTGAAGGGACTCCAAAACAAAAATGTTCATTCTTATGTAAAATTATTTATACTATATGTTATAGTTTAAATAAAAACAAACAAACAGTTGTTCTATGAAAATGTGTTCTATACATGAGAGAAAATAATAATCCAAAACATACATACATAATAAAACATCTAATAGCAATAGGGTTTCAAAAACTCTGACCTGGAAAACAAAAGATCCACAAGAATACAAATACTCAAAGAGAGAACTTACATACAATAAAAACATATTTGAATACACAACCCATGTGTAGCGCAGGATAACCATTAACCCCTAGTATTCAAGTAAAGAACTATATTTTAGTTATTAAGGAATGCAAGTTTTTGTAACAAGGAGGTGTTACATCTTACTTCGTTATAGGGTTTTAAGTTAGACGAATATCGTTTTCTTGTTTACATTTTGATGTAATTCGAGACTAAGAGACATTTTGATGTAAGGACTGTTCTGAGGTAAAAATTACAAAACTTTTGAAAGTATCATGGGGCATCCAACATATGTAAATGGTAATAGCAAGTTCATTTAAATGTGTGACGTTGCATTTTGAGCCTAAAATTGGAAAAAAAAAAAAAATTCGTCAACAGCAGGGTTCGAACCTGCGCGGGCGAAGCCCAACAGATTTCAAGTCTGTCTCCTTAACCACTCGGACATATTGACCATTTATTATCTCAATGAAAATTAACAATTTTATACAATTCGCATCAACTATAACAAAAAGAATGTAGAATATACTACGACAAGCAAACAAGGAATTACATGTAAAGAGATCCACGCCACGTTGTCACGAAGTCCAACAGGAATCTAATTAAAAATTGTGTTGAAGGAATAAGAACTAAGCGCATTTGGACCGAGAAATGACAAGGAATTTTAACCAGATCGGGAGAGATTTCCTCATTTTGCTTTGCTCTCTTCTTCACTTTTGTTGCGATTTTTCAACTGATTTCTTCTGATTTTGTATCAAGCACCAATGATTCTCTTCTGATTCTCAAATATTCAAGAACTCTTTCTTCTTACTCTTAATTATTAATGCAAGATTCCGCCAAAAACCCTTTTTCCTCAAAATGGAAGTCAGCAAACTTTACCATATGAAATGATTAGAAAAAACAAGCGTGCCACTCTTTAACGGTTCCTTACGTTTAACGGTTTGAAAATCATACCAAACGATAACGAGCTCGTCTCTCGCCATGAGCCTCATCTATAGGTTCGTCTCTCTATCCTCGTCTCCTCTTCTGCTTCACCTTTCTGGCTCTCTCGTGATTTATAATCCGTTTGGCTTTTGTTTCCTGTTTTCCTGGAGATTACACACAATTGATTCCTAGGTTTCAAAATTTAGAAATTTTGTAGTTACAAAGTCTTAATCTTGACTCTTCGTTTGATAAGATTTTTCTAAAGTTTAATCCTTTTTGGTCGGTTTTTGGTTTCCTGCAGATTTTTGGGCACCAAAGTGGTTACTAGATACACACAATCTCTATACTAGTCTAAGCAGAAAAACGGAACAGCTATTAAGGTTTCTTTAAGTTTACCCTAGTTCAGATTTTACTCGCCGTCTGCTAGAAATTTGAGTCATGGGTATCGTCAAAATCATACATTGGCCCTTGTCCCTAATGGTAAAGGAAGATCTTTAGGTAATTGTCTTCTCTCACGAAGCTATACGATTGCATCTGTAAGCTGTGTCGTTAAGCAACATGCTCAAATCTCTTGGAAATTGCTTCTTCATAGATACTCTATGCACCAATGGAACTTACCTAGGATAAGCAATATTGCTCAAGCGTTTTGCTTGTCTGTAGCCCGTTCGCACTTGTTACTACCTGGTGTCTTGGCTCTTACTTGTAGGAAAGTGGCATGGGCGCAAAGGCCGGCTCCAAGTCCGGTTATAGAACGCTATCCTTCGCAGTTTTCTCGTTATAGGAGTGCGGTGAACATCCCTGTTGTTATCTCTACTTTGTTGCTTTCTGCGATGGAAGGTGTTATTCTGTTAGGGAGAGCTCTCTATTTAGCAGTTTTGCTTTCTCCAAATCTTGTATTGGCGTTTCTGGAGTTTTCATGCGGGCCTCGTTTTAGAAAACTACGGCATGAGGTCCTCCATCGAACAATCACGCAATATCTGATTAAATCAGTGCTTTACAGTTTCTTGATGTTTCAAGTTTGCTTCATATGTAACAACACTGAGTTTTGGCCGGAAGAACGGTGCTCGAAGAGGTTTATTCAAATCGAAGAAGCCACACATAGTTTTCCTAGATGTGGGCATGACTGCAGAACTCTCAAAAACCGACAGAGATAACCTACTCGGTTTTTTCAAGGCGGTTGCACATAGAGATGGTAGGACCGCTGCTGAACGAACACTAAAATTATCTAGACAACAGAATTGTCCTAATCCACAGGCTTTTGTCGAGGTGAGTCTCTCTGCTCTGGGTTTCTCTTACATTCATTCAAAGTTTCTTCATTTTTGTGGTGTTTATATACTATCACATTGTGACAGGAAGTAGAAGAAGCGTTTAGATTCTGGGGTACACCAGAAGGAGATTTAATTCATCCAGCAGATTGTATGCATGAATTATTCGAGAAAATGAGACGTCATAAAGTTAATATCGACGGCAATATCTCCACCTTGATGTTTACAACATTAGTTCTAGAGGTGAGTTTAAATCTCTTACACGGAGAAAGCATTCATCTTTGTGATGTCATTGAGTTATGAACTTAAGCTATATCTGATTAAATCAGTGCTTTACAGTTTCTTGATGTTTCAAGTTTGCTTCATATGTAACAACACTGATAAGGTTCAATCTTATTATTTTTTACGCATTTTAAATGCCTTTTGAGAGCCAACTTTGACTTAGGAATTGAAGAAACACATCTTTTACAGAAAAATAACAAAAGAAAAGTTCAATTTTTGTTTGTTTTCTTCTTTTCTTTTGATTTGAGTTTAATCATTTTCCTTATTACAGGAAACTTGTATATATCAGTTTTCTGATTAACTACTATTGTCTCCTCTGAACTTAGAGAACAAAACTATGAAACTGACTCAAATAAGATCTCTATAGTATTGGTTATTATTTCATTTTCATTTTCTGCATAAAATTTATGAAAAATTCAAATTTATAATGTACGATTCTTCTATAAAGAATCTTTTTTATGTTCCATGACATTTTTTTCAGTTGATATTCGTAATCATAAATCCAAAAAAACCAAAGAAATCGAAATGGCATCCAACTTAAATTACATATGAAAGAAACAAAACAAAGCTTCAAGCAACATTTTTAAAAACACTAAAAGTAAGAGTGAGTTTATTTAATAGTTTGCAGCAAAAAAAAAGAAAAGAAAATATAAAATCACATAGTTAAATCTAAAACGAGTCGTTGCCAATGAGCCAGAGCCAACCCAAACAAACTCCAGCGAAGATACCTCCCAATAGAAACACACACAACAAGTTCCCTAATGCAACCGATTCCGGTCCCTATTAACAAGACATTCAAAAATATTACAAAATGAGCAAACAGAGAGTGGTTTACTATTCCTAAAGGTAAGGAGAAGTAACTTACATTGTAACCCTTTGGTGCAATGCTGAAGATACAGACGGTTAAATAACCGTTACTCAATCCCAAGAAAGAAGTGAGGAAAAGCATCCATCCCTGATCCGCGTACTTAGCGGTAAAGTAAAAGGCTGGAATGAGCAAGAAACGTGCAATAACGCAGACTGTGATCCATCTCCTTGATTCCATTGCTATCGGTTTGATCGACGGAATGAATCTCGAGATCGAATCCCACCCATTGTACAGAGCTACTAGGACTGGTGCATACCTTTTAACACATCATAATTGGTTTTTATATAACCAATATGCATAGTCATGAAACATATGAATTGAAGAGTGTTACATACCAATCGCCCAACTGATGTTCTCCTGTGTTTTCGTAAAGAAATCCCGGGAAAATCGATAGTGTAACGACGTAAATCAAGAAGAGGTTGATCCCATGATCAATGTTTTGCCGTAGCAATTGCTTCTTGGTTAGTCTTATGATCGTGTTCTCGTTCATTTGTTGAACCTTTCGTGAGGATCAAAGTTAAACAGAGATGTTATCTGGCTGGATTTAAACTAATGAAACCGAAAGGTAATGTTCTTCAGTGAATAATTATATAGAACCTGTTGAGCCTGCTCTTGGAGACCAGCTGCAGCAAGATCTGCGGCAACGGATTTTGCTCCTTCTTTCGCGGCTTTGGCGCGGTAGTGTTTAACGATAGGGAGCTTAACGAAGACTGTCACATATAGAATGACACATCCTAACTCGATCAGTGTCGCTATTCCTATGAACAACACTAAGGAAAGCCAACACATAATGATTAAGATTACCTTAATTTACATAATAAGATTTAACAAAAAAAAATGTTAAAAGATATGTAGAAGAGACATTACAAGCGCCTTTCCGGAGACCATGGGGAGATTTGTCAAAGATTGCTTTCGTAATAAGGCTTAAACCGGAGGTTAAAGCTCCAGATATGCCTAAACCTCCCATGAATGCCTGAAGAAATTAACATTAAGTATCATATAAACATTAACCTAAAAAAAAATAATAGCTAAAAGATCAAAACAAAACCTGGATGAACTGAGGACACATGAAAGATAAATCTCCAACCATTCCACCTTGTACAAAAGCATCAGCACACCCGAAAAGAGCAACGATCAAACACAACACAACATATGCTCCTACGCTTCCACTGCCATGCGAAGCAAGATCCAACTTCACCAAACAAGATCACAATGAATCAAAACCGGAGAGTTGTAGATCTCACGTACGAATAAACGTTTTTCTTAAATTAAAGAAAACTTACAATGATCAGACAAAATGTGCTAGCGGTATAAAGGCTGTACCCGAAAATGATACGAAATCGGGTATTGAGCTTAGCTTCATTATAAGCAAGTGTTGATATAAACACATTCGCAACCAATTGATAAACTATTGTAAGCACCCTTGAAGGATGATATTTCTGTTTTGTTAAACAAAACCAAAAAATCAATTTTTTTAACGTTCAATTGAATCGATTTGCCAAAAAAAAAAAAAATTGATTAGAGAATCATACCGGGAAAACTGAATAATAATAATCGGTGATAGTCAGCATTGCATTCCATGACACGAGAGAACCTAATCCTAGAATACAACACACAAGTCGGGCTACATTCTTGCCCTGTTCATCATCAAAATCTAATTATCAAATTAATTTCACAAGTTGTATATATTTATATAATAAGTAATCTACACTATAGTTTATATGAATTGGTGATTCATCTAGTAGTGTATATTATATCTACCTCAAGCCTGCTAGGGATATCCTCTGAGTTACTCATCGAGCGATCACAAATCCTGCAAATATTTATAAACTTAAAATTTTTTTATAAAACAGAAATTTTATATTCATTTTTTTCCCCGAAGTCTTTGCTTCTTCCTCTTTCATATCAAGATCCTCAGCCACCAGATTAAAGAAATGGTGTTAAAGCTCTCACTACCATAATTGAGTTTATATTTTAATTCCCTTTTCGTAAATAGAAAATAAATATATTAAAATCGCATAGGGTTTCTTATTTGTGTAGAAACCTTAAACTTTTTAATTCAGTTTCTTGAGAATTCTTCAGGATATCACAAAAAGAGACGGCCGATATTCATAAATCATAATAGAAAAACAAAACAAACATTTGAAACATTACTTCGAAGACTAGATGGTCTTTAAGAGAGAGAACTCGAGTGAGTTGGAATTTCATTAAAGAACCAACACATGACACTTATAAAAAATAAGGTTAAGGCAGTGATAGAATAATAAAAAAAAACCTCACCAGTAGAGAAACCTCAATCAAAAGGTGGGAGGCTGTGAGCAAAAGATGTATGAGGTTAAACCCTAAAACCTAAGTAAATATGATATTTTTGATGAAAGATTCTTTGAGTTCCGAAATCATTGGATTTTGCATGATTAGCGTGAATCGTAACAGTTTTTATCCAAAAAGGATTTGTTGACAAAAAAAGAAGAGAAACAAAATTCTAAAAAGATTCATATATAATTAATATGCAATTAATAATTAAAACATAAAATTAATCTGAAAGAAGGGAATATCTTGATGATATTATAAATAAAATAAAAATATATATATGTAGATAGAGATTATCTATCTAGTCTTAAAATAGAAAAAAAATCTGTTTTCAATATTCGTGCTTTTCCCACCCGATATTGGTGCTTTTCGAATTTTTTCTAGCCAGATGTAGAGTTTTTAAAATTTCACTCTCGTTACTTTTTATTTTTTTTACAGATTACAGTAAAATGTTAAAAAATGAAAAATTGGATTCAAAATGTAGGTCTCGTTATTTTATTTTTTTGTCACTTAAGACCATCCATGATTGAAATAACAATATGAGAACTCGAATTCTAACCTTAACCGATACGAGGAATCCTAACAACTATTAGATTACTATGAGATGATTGTGTTAATAGTTTCCACATCCGTAAAGGTTTCAGATCGTGTGGTACTTAAAATAAGTAAAAAAAAAAGAACTCTATGCATATTATGTAAATTAACCAACCTCGAGCTTCCTTGGGATGTTCTCAGTTTCAATGTTCATGTTTTTAACTTCTTCTTCTTTTTAGAAAAAAAATTAAAGTAAAAACAAAAGTGTGAACAAAGAAAATAAAAGGAACAAAAGAAAGAGAAGAGAACTCAGGATCATGATGTGAACTTTCGAATAATATGTAATGAGAGATTTATAAGATAAAGAAAAAAACAATCTATTTGACATCTTTTTTATATGCTTCATTGCAAGACTTATTGGATATACATGACTCTTATGATATATATAACTTTTAGTTATCTTTATCTCCTCTGTATATATCTCCAAAAATTTTCTCTAGATTCTCTTGTTGTTGTACTATATATATTGTACGTTTTTCTATCAATAAAGTATCAATCCCAACATCTTGTAAGACTCACTATGTGTGTTGATGAACCTAAGTGGAGTATTTCCACTCGATTTCGATCATAGATTGCAAATGTGAATGTCGTAGCTTACCTTACTCTCCTGAAAATTCTGTATGTGTCTCCTTCGAGACATCTGTTTTTGTCTTTTGAACTGATTATTTGAACTGATGTACAGCATGGGCATACAAGATAAGTAAATGCAATCGTCTAAGAAACAATAAATATCTTTTAAAAATGTAAGAACATAAAAGCCATAAACTAAAGATGTGCTTCAATTTTAATATACAAAATGGATTCACTTCAATTTCTGTTTTCATCACAGACCCTTCAAAGAGAATAACTATAAAAAAAAGTAGGCATGCACGATGAGATTAGATGATGTAACACAGAAGCAGAACAAAACAGAGGATGTTATGACTGAAGAAAAAAGACTTGAATTGATAGATCAGTTAAGAGTACTTCGTTTTTAATGTTACATTTCCTTTAAATCTGCATACGGAAGAAACACAAGTATTATCCGATCAAAAGGACAAAAAGCAAGAGCAAAATAGAGAAAATATTGTCTCTTAGTTGTAAGCAAAAGGAATGATACAGGCCATACATCAGCGATATTTTCTCCAATTGTAACTCAACATTATTTGTGGTTTCAACTCTCATCATGTCTTACCCGTCCTCACAAGCCCTAAACCAGAGCCACTACCCAAATGCTTGTACTCCTTAGCTTCAAGATGATCATCGTGCTCAGCAAAACCGGTGCCTCCTTTCTTCAACCCAACCAAGTTCCTGTCCTTGCAAGGTTTGTCACACACAAGACATACCTTGTCGACAGGCATAAACTTTTCACCACACTTCTTGCAGAAAACATGCCCGCATGAGCTAAGTGCCACAAGGGACATTGTGTTGGTGAGAGTGACTTTGCAGCTCGGGCAAATGTAGGTTTTGTCATAAGAGCTTGAAGACGACGATGTTGCCTTCTCTTCTTCGCTGTTGTCTTCTGTGAAACGGATAGCAAAGAGGTTCTTAAGCTTAAGCTTCTCTTTGCCCTCTGGACAGAGCGTGTGAGTTTCTGGAGCTTCTACTCTAACTGAAGCTCCTGGTGTAGCTGATGGAAGCCAGAACGCTTTCATCGTCTTAAGCGCTTCTTCTTCAAAGGAAGTTGTCTTCACACTATTTGCCCCATGAAAACCATTCTTGTCTTGGTTTTGGCTCTTGTCACTGTATCGAGGCAATGCACCATGGTTTTGCTGATCAAATTCGTCCAGCTCTCTCGCCTTTTGTAACATTAGCCTCTCTTCTTCTTCGTCCTTATCTTGATTCTTTTGAGAAGCATGGGCAGCAAGCCTCCTGAAAACAAGCCCTCATGTTAGTATCATTTCTCAGGATTTTAGCAAACAGAGAAAACACATGATAGCTATTCAAGGGACCCCTTAACATGGTATCATAAATGTCGCAACAGGTGTTAACAACATACAAGTGAGGAGAGTGCTCCAAAGCCCTTGCTACCCTGGTAATTATTTGTATACAAGCACAAAAAAAATCATATGCAACCATAGTTCAACCCTGAGATCTCAATTTGTCATTATATGCCTACTCATCTAACCCAAAATCGCAACATCACAGGCATCTCCAACAATATTTGAGAAACAACATCATATGATTTTCGTATCTTTCTTGCTAGTCCAGTCAGTAAATGGCTCCCGCAAAAGAAAATCACTCTGGGACTAGCAACAATACCCAAACACCTTGAACTATAACTAAGGTCACCCAATTCACATCAGTTAAATAGGCATCAGAACCATAAAAAGAGTAAGTCCACACCAACAACTGGAATCGAGGATGATAATTGAATCCAAGATCCTACTTAGATCCTAAGGCTAGACCTTCAATTAAGCTCAATCACAATCCAAATCGTTCATATTGTTGTAAATACAAACACTTTTCTCTTTTCCAAGCTACCAAAAGTAACAATTCACAAAGCCCAGAAGCTGAAATTGAAGGTGGATGATTTTACCTCTGTATATCTTTCTTCTGCGCCAGGAAACATTCGAGGATACACTCCCTGCAGAAGACATGACCCTTATGGCAACACATCGGATCTATAAAAGGCTTCAAGCAGAGGGAACAAGCATCGAAAGGCTTAATCGAGTCTTTCCCCAATCTCTCCTTCTGGGTTCCATACCCTAACTTCTTCTTCTCGTCGTAAGTGAAATACGCGAGATCGTTGTTGTTCTTCGAGTGTCTTTGCGGCATATTGTCTGCAGAATCGAGGAAGACGAATTGGGTAGAAGAGGAGTCAGGTGCGTTAAATTATGGATCCAAATCGGAAACCCTAGAAGATTGGGCAAAAGTTTTGGTTTTTTTTTTTCAGATTGGAGAAATTGAGAAACTTCTAATATGAGTTTTCCAGTGTTTCGCACTCATTTCTGTAAGATCTACAACCACAGCCTTGACCGTCCGATACAATCTAACGGTTCTTAATTATTTTCTTAACGTATCTAACGGTTTGTAGTTATTACCAAAATTTCTTCCTTAAAACACTACACTAACAGAGGCTGAGTACAAAGAAAATCAAACGACAAAACCTTTAAAGAAGGATTTATCTAGCCGCTCCCATAAGCCTCATGGTAAGGCGATCATGTAACCATACCGGACCTCCTAAACCAACTAAACCGAAGTATGACTGGCATTTCGTTTTTCGAGCTCAAAAGTTCAGCTCGTAAATCGATAACAAAGGTGGAGGATGTGATCAAACAAGAATCGATACCTTGGCCTTTCAGAGGGTTTGGATATAGCGTCAATGGCCTCGTGATAGTCCATTGCTATCATTATGTCCAACAGCTTTAAATCTCGTAAGTTTATGTATAAATCTTGATAATACATCTAAAAGCAGCGACAAATCTGTTTGGTGAACAAGTAAACACCTCTTTAACATGATGTAATACTGTGCCCAAGGCCGGTTCAACATTGTTATGAATCCTAGGTATAATTATGATGCATCACATATCAAGATAACAAAGACTCGGATGTAAGATGGATCATACGAAACTCTATTTTTGGGATGCAGAATGGACAAATATCAAAGATTATTTGATAGAGAAAGTAGAATGTTTATCATTGTTTTGAGTAATGGCTTGGTCATTGTTTTAAGTATGTTGACCCAAGAAAAAAACTAGAGTACAAATCCGATTTGTTTTTTTCCCTCGACAACGTTCAAATTCAAGTATGTATATGTATAATAACAAGACGAAACTTTAATTAGTTATAAAAAGTTGAAAACTAACTGAGCATCTAGAGAAGAATGAAAAGTCAAAGAGCGAGGGGAAGAACAATTTATGGTCAAATTAGTCATCTACCAACAACAGTGGTCAAAGTAATATCGTTGACCGTGGCAACATCCTGACCGTCCACGATCTCGCCGGAGTTCAAGAACGAGTGCAAGGTAGGCTGTCTCGGACGTGGAAGGTGGCTGGTTCGACTTTCCAACATCAACAAAACTGAACCCATGTTTGGTCTGTAAATAACCGAGTCTTGTGTACACAACATCCCCACGTGGATGCATCTTATCGCTTCGTTTACGTCTTGAGTGTCCTGTACCGTTGGATCTATTAGCTCTTTGGTCTTTCCTTGGCTCCACAAGTGCCACGCCTGAAGTTTTTGTCCTTTAGCACATTAGTTTTCTAGATATGAAAGAAATAACCGAACCAAACCAAATAAAACCGATCTATCAACGGAAATCAAATTGAAATTTGGTGTAGAAGAAAAAATTGGAATAGTATAAAAGCTAAATCCGATATTAGTTGAATCAAACCTTATCAAAAATTTTAAATTTTATGGATAATAATAGTTACTAATCATTATTGTTTTAAACTAAAACCGAACAGAATCACAACAAAATCAAACCAAAATTACATCAAATCACAAAATTTCAGTCATTATAAAACCGATAAAACCGAAATCTAACGTAAACTAGATTTGCCCTTTCCTATTAGTTTCAGTTTATGCCTGAAATTTGCAAGTTATCTAAATAATAAAAAAGGAACTTACATAACCGATGAGACTTCCATATTCAGACCCTCGAAAGCTAAAGTTCTTGCTTCCACTCACAATCTCCATGATCAACACTCCAAAGCTATACACATCAGATTTTTCTGAGAACATCCCTTCCATTGCATACTCTGGAGCCATATAACCACTACAAAAAATTTCAACATCAAAATCATTAGAAATAACATTTTTTATAGAAGAGAAAACAATAAAAAGAGGTTTGTTTTGTTACTATGTGCCGACAACTCGGATCGTCTTGGCCTGGTCTTGTCGGTAGTTGAAAATCCTAGCCATACCGAAATCCGAGATCTTCGGATTCATTTCCGTGTCTAGCAAGATATTGCTAGCTTTTAGGTCACGGTGAATGATCTTTAGTCTTGAGTCTCTATGCAAGTAAAGCAATCCTCTTGCGATTCCTCCAATGATATCCCATCGTTTTCTCCAGACTAAACTTCTTCGTTTACTCTCATCTGCGCAAAGATAAGTGTTTGTACTCAATCCCCAAAATTTTCACGCTTGTTTTTTTGATAATGTTATAAAAGAAAACATACCGAAAAGGAAACTGTCCAAGCTCTTGTTTTGCATGTATTCATAGAGAAGCATTTTCTCGTCGTTTTCAATGCAACATCCTAATAATCTAACGAGATTTCGATGCTGGAGTTTTGCGATCAGTAAGATCTCGTTCTTGAATTCCTCTAGTCCTTGCTTAGATTTCCCTGATAGCCTCTTTACTGCGATATCTCTTCCTCCGGAAAAGTTTCCCTGTCCAAACATAAAATATACGTTTTGCATAAAGACTAAGCCTATTTATCTAACCTAAGATTAAGCCTACATAAAAATTAACAACTTTATTGTCAATAAGATTTTATTTAGTTAATTCACCTTATATACAGTACCGAATCCGCCCTGTCCAAGCTTGTTTTCTTCAGCGAAATCTCCAGTTGCCAAAGCTATGCTGTTGAAACTGAAAATTGGTAAATCGGGTGTGTCAACTTCATCCCCTACTAGAACTGGGATCAGCAAGCTTGATGACTTAACCGAGTAATCTCTGTTCTCTCTGATATCGGTAACTGTAAAGTGTTTCTTCTTCCACAAGAAAGCTGTAGATCATGATTTAACCGATCTCTCAGTCTCAGAAGTTAAACCCTTTTGAAATCAGAATATGTGTGAATAGATAGAGACTTTACCTTTAACTCTTTTCCTGAACTTCCATAAGATCCAAATGCATAAGCAGCATAACCCGAACACGAATGCACCAATAACACTAAACATAATGATCCAAAACTTCGATTTTTCCTTCCCGCCTCCTGTATACATAAGAAAAGCAACCGAAACACAGATTTCAGACTAGTCATATTTGAATCTTCAAAATCTTATATGATAGCTAAATTAGTTTACAAACCTAGTTCAGATGCTGCTAACCGGATGTTAATAGTGTTTCCACCGTGTTCAAAATGCTCCATATCGATCAAATCTTGAGTCCAAATCATGCATCCGATCCCTGATATGGGCGCATAAGCCTTACACGAGCAAACCCTCAGGCATACATCCTTACAAGTCCCTGAGTTGTTAAGCGAAACAACTGATCCAAAATCAGGAACCTTCATTCCCTTAAGTACCCTAAACCCGTCTACTTTATCCGGTAACAGACTCTGGCTACAGTTCAATGAAACTCTTCTTTTGCAGCCACCGGAGTAATCCCCGTTGTTCCATTGATTTCGATACGCCGGCTCAAACCCATCAATGCAACTACATTTACCAGAATCAAAGTCTTTACTATCATTACATACGCTGTAATTACCGCAACGGTTATACTTCTCGCATTCCGTGCTCGGTTTCAATTGAAGCGAAGTCCAGTTCCTGGCATTCGTATTCCATCTGAACTGCTCTACAACGCCATCAAATCTGATTCGAAACCTTAATAAATCGTCCCTATTTGACGGAACATACGTGAAGTACACGCTACCATCTCGATCAGGAGGAGAAGAGAGCTTAAACCCATGAATAAAATTCGTGAAACGGAACATATCCGGAACACCGGTAAAGATAGCTGAATCCCACGGTCCGCTTCGCCATTTCCTCGTTTGCCCTTCCCAAATCACAATCTCTATTGCTCCAATAGGATCAATCCCCATTGAATACCTTCCTGGTGAAGGGTCATTTTCGGATCTCCATGGGACAAAAGCACGATTCTCTCCTATTGAAGGATTCACCCTAACCCTCATACCAGGCAAGAAAGTATCTGTTGGATTGTTAAAGCTCTCCCAATACAAAATACTTCTGTCTGAATCTGAAGACAGAACCAGATCCCCTGTCTCTAACAGAACAGCAGCAGTATTGCTAAGCTTGGGCGGGACGTTTGTGGACCAAACGGTCTTGTTTTGACCGTTAACGACCACCATGTTCCCGTCATCTCCAATCTTTAGAGCTCCGTTGTTATCAGACAATGGCTTCTCTCGATTTGCTACCCAGAAAATTGTTCGAGGTTCGATGTTCTTGTACCAGATTCCGACATACCTGAAGGTTGAATCTTTCGGGCTGAAGAATCCAAGCTCGAAAACTTCGTCCTCGCTGATCAGTGAATCTCCGTCTCGTATCGCGTGGTTTCTGGTGATTGAGGTGCTTGTGGAGCAAGATACAATGCTGCATAGTTGAAGCAAAATCAAAAGGGTCGTCACCAAAGTAAGGTTTTTGTTAAATTCTGCCATATTTGACAAGATTTGATCCTCAGATATATGTATATTACAAAAAAGAAATTAATGGAAAGAACAAAAATAGTAGTTCTTGAATTTTATATCTTTTTGTAAGTTTGCTGATTTTTCATGAAGACTAATTGGTCTTTCTAAATTTAACGACTTGTATTTCTTTTTATATAAAAAGAGATGAAGTCATCAATATATGTATTTATATTCTCGAAATTAATGGAATTAATCCAAAAAATTTAGTACCAACGACTGAGAGAACAACTGGCTAATCGTGTTTGACTGTTGACAAATGACAATAGTATGAACTTTTCACGTTTTTTTAGACTTTTGATTATTAATAGAAACTGTGACTTGTAAGGCCAGAAAAGTATGTGTCAATCAATTTGTATCTTCTCATTGAAGATGCGAACTTTTTTGTTTGGGTGGTTGAGAAAATCCAAGATTTATTCTTCTACCTCTCTTTTCCATTTTTCCTTTTTGGAGTCTTTCTAGTACCATACTACCATATTAAAAATATATATATTTTTTCTTTTGCCAAAAATATTAAATGTACAATAAAATTTCTATAAATTAATATTTTGTTAACCTAATTAAAAAACAATTATGGTTTCGTTTAGAAGAATTTTTGTTACTCAATCTATCTAAAACATAAATTGAATACTCAAACTAATATAAATCATTATATCTAAAAGGGACAGTTACTATAATAGCCAGAATTGTCTCTTTTTTATAGTTGTAGTAGCCAAAATTTCCATAAATTATTAAAATGATTTTCGTACATATATTACCCTCATGTCACTTGTTAAAGAAAAAAAATATTTATATAGTTATCATTACTTATTTAGTCTATCGATGCAAAATTTGAGTTATTACGAAAATACCAGCATAAAATTGTTATCCATAAAATTTCTTTTTTTTTTAATTGTAGATTTGTAAGATTTGACCGTAGATTTATTTATGTTGGTAGATTTTTTGATGAGATGTAGATTTATGTAGTTGATTGTAAATTTATTTTGTAGATTTATTGTCTTGGTTGTTGATTTATTTTTCACAAGACGCTGGTGACTTCTTATGTTCGGTATAAATTTGTTAAACGACTATGTAGATTTATTTCTGTTGGTAGATTTTTTTGATGAAATTGTAAATTTATTTTGTTCATTGTAGAATTATTATGTAGATTTATTGTCTTTGTTGTAGACTTGTTTTTTAGAAGATTTTGTAGATTTTTTTGTCCGGTTTAGATTTGTTTGACGACTATGTATATTTATTTTTTTGGTAGATTTGTTTAATGAATCTGTAGATTTATTTTTTTCATTTTAGACTTATTTGTAAATTTATCATCTTTGTCCTGGACTTATTTTTTAGAATTCTTGTAGACTTATTTTGTTCGTTGTATATTTGTTTAATGACTATGTAAAATTATTTTTTGTAGATCTATTTTGTTCATTGTAAACTTATTTTGTAGATTTATAATACTTTATCGTAAATTTATTTTTTAGAAGGTGCTATAGATTTATTTTGTTCGGTGTAGATTTATTTGACGACTATGTAGATTTATTTTTTGGTAGATTTTTTTCATGAATCTGGAGATTTATTTATTTTATTGTAGATTTATTTTGAGATTTATGATAATTCATTGTAAACTTATTTTTTAAAAGATGTTGTAGATTTATTTTGTTCAGTGTAGATTTATTTGATGACTATGTAAATTTATTTGATGAAACTGTAAATTTATATTTATTTGATGACTATGTAAATTTATTTGATGAAACTGTAAATTTATTTTGTTTATTATAGATTTATTTTATAGATTACAAGAAGATGTACATTTATTATGTTGGCTTAGTGGTAGTTTTCTTAGGAGTAAATTTAATTCATTAGATGCAAGTGATTTAGACTCATGGGTTAACAAATCCACTAAAAACTTTCCAGTGACTGACCTTCCACATCATCTATATTTTCTTTTGGTAAAATATCATCTAATTAAGTTTCGTATCCTCCATGTATGAAAGTAGCTAACTTTCGAGATTATATAACGTGAAGCAGGTTTACGATGGGATGTAACGTCTTTGCCTCTCGAGAAGCCATCAGTACCATGACTTAGTTCGTATGCAGCTCCGGTAACGTATTCTAAACTTGCTGGCCACGCCAACCTATATAGCCAACTATTTGAATACTTTAACGAAAGTTAGTGGGAGTATTAAACCACTGAACTACAATGACCATCGTTGAACGAAGATCCTTTTGTCTTAAGAAAGAAACCAATGTCAGCAAGAGCTTTCCAATGCACATCGAGAGCGACTCACGCTGACATCCCAAGATCTGGGACTATGTGAAGGTGGAGAGCTCGTGCCAAATCAGTCGGAGAGTTTCAATACTGCTGGCAAGATAGCAAGATCTAGGGGGATAAACACTACTAAACATTATCTGGAAGCAGTTAATAGGTAACCTAGCATAATGCATGTTGTTGCCAAAATAAAATTCAATATCTTTATAACCAAATTTTTTTATAAAATTAAAACATAGAATTCCATGCAACTATGCATGTATAACTTATTATGTGTATATGTCATACTTATTTTTATTAAAAAAATATATATCTTCTACTCATTATATCTACTATTTCATTATTCATATATTTAATACATATTATTGTTAGTAGCAAATATTATATGGTTTACACATCTGGCTGGGTTACCACATGACATAACATAGAATTGTAATCTTATAACAAATATCATATAGTTAATTTATATTTGTTATACAATATTTATTAACTTTATTTATTGTATTTTTTCTTTTGGCTACCAATCATACCTAGTATATCATGAGAATGATCCATAAGGCCTAGGAAATTTAGTTTATATCCATTTATATTTTACAACATAATGAAGGGTCACTCCCACTTACATCTCAGTCTTTGCGTATGTCTAAATAAACATTTAACCAACAAAACTCCATCTGCTCTTCTCACCCAAAACTCTCTACCAACACGTAACACCCAAATCTCCTCCAATCTCTATCATTGTTACCATTCATATTCCTAAAATCTCTTCTAGAAACCCCAATTTGTTCATCTCTCTCCACTCTCACCACTTTCCTCCCTCCTTCCTCCATTACCCTCCATTGCTGATTGGCAAGTCGTGACTTTGTTTTTCTACAGAGAAAACAAAAGAAGATAAAGCGAAATATAGTTAACAGTCACATTCCACTCTCACTCTACTATTTAAACTTCAAAAACTAAGATTTTATTTTCAATATTTTAGAGATTTATTGGGATTTCTCAGAAATTCTTATGATCAGCTAAGCTCGAAGTGTTGATTATTTATATTCCGTAAAATGCCGTTGGACTATCACTTAAGGTAAAATATATTTTTATCAAACAATTAAACGAATTTATTCTTAACGAAGAAAATTGTATAGATATCTCTAGTCATTCATTAGAATAGCTTTTGACTTTGTGGATAAAGAAAGAGATGAGAAAAAGAGGAAAATAAAACAAAAAAAAAGGAATAAAGTTATACGGCACTTTTTAAAAGAAAATTGTGTAAATAAATCTAAAGTTCTTGTGAATAAGCCAATTTTTTTTCCTTTTGTTAACTCAATCATAATATATCAGAAATAGAAGAAACAAAACGCATAAAACGGATACATAGATCCCACGCTAGACGTATATACAAGAACAACAAGTCTCAACATCTGTAACGCCCAAAACACTAAACTGAAACAGAAGTTTTAAATTGTATGATCAGGATTTGTCTGGGGGAGACAAACCTAACTAGACTTCCATTTCTGATCGTTGTAATTTTGACGGAAAGCTAGAGAAATAATAAAAACATTTACGTAAGACATATATATATATATATATATATATATATATATATCAAATATTCTTATTATTATGGGATAAAGATAACCTTAACACATGTGTTGTGGTGTTCCACTTCCTGATAATAGCTCTAACGCTCATAGATTAATTCACAATCGCTTAAGAATTTGAACACTCATCTTCAAGATAAAGAAAAAAGAGAAATGACACGAGTGGTAACGAGCTTTTCAATATAATGGTGTGTGATCTAGTGACACTACGGGATCAAATATCCCCAAACCAAATCATTATCGCCAGTAAACCATCGGAAAATAAACTGTAAGATACATCGACTTTTCAAGGAAGAAGAAGAAGCTCACGATTCTCTCTGTCTCCCTCTCTCTCTCATTCCTACTCTTTTATCTCTTAATATCGATCTTAACTTTATCTCACGTAACCCAAGTTACAAGTCTATTGAAAAATTGAATTTTAGCTTAATAAATTTTGGGCACGCCGAACTCAAGACCGGCAATATAATGTATCTCACGTACCATACCAACTGAACTCCTGAGAAATAACTAGTTTTTGAAATTCATTTAGAAAAAATCAACAAATACAAAACTTATTTTAACACATACGGATATCTTACATACCATTATTAATTGATAAATTGATTGATAAATTTATAAGAGTAAAGCATACAAGATCCATAAATTTATATAGAGTTTCAATAAATCTAATTTTAAAAATTAATATAAAATAGTATATTAAAGATAATGTTAAATTTCCTATTTTTAGATATTATTTTAGATATATTTAAATCTTTTTGATTCTTTTAGATTTTCTTTCAGTTTTCTATATATAGTCGATCTTCCAATATTAATAATCACGAAAGCACATAATTTAAGTACTACTTATCCCATCACCTACCGACATTTCTCCTCGAACTCTAGTTTTTTTCTGGTTACAATGATGTTATAAAAAAACTTTGGGCCTAAAACCAAGCAAAGCTTGGCCCATTTGTAAAGCTACTACACTTAAATGCCTAGTACAATAATTTGAAACAATGTCCAAGACAAAAACTACGAACTCGATCAATCTAACAATCTCCACGTTGGACGTGTTCTTCCATGGTTCTCACAAGCTTCACCGAGCCACCATCACTAACATGTTGACTGTGAGATAGAGTTTCTTTCAGCACTACCTTTTATTCTGCATTCATTATCATATTTCTTTTTATCACAATCCAAACATATCTTTTCCATGGTTTAACATTCACTACAATTATTCTGCATGTTCCACATTAACCGCAGTTATTCCGACTATCATATTAATCACACTTGTTTCACTTAGTTCAAACTTCTTTATTAGAACAACTCCACTGAAAATATTTAGAAAACATCTCGCCCAAAAATATATAAAAAATGAAAAAAGTAAGAAAGAAGATAAGAAAAAAAAAATTCTCAAATGAGAACTCCATGAGAATTTTTTTAACCACTTAATATTTTGTGATTAGTTTAATTTTTCTCAAAATCTTAAAATTTAATTACTTATATAAAATTTATTAAAATAATAACATTTTATTGTTGAAAAATTCTATTTAAAATATCTTTATCAATGGAGGTGCTCTTATGCATCTTGCGGTTTACTTTCAGAAATTTAAACTTGTGAAATGAATTTGTTGGAAATATGGTAGGACTTTAACTAAAAAAATTTAAATGTCTTTTTTTGGAGGTAAATAATTGATTGTGATTTAGAAAAGTTTGAAGTTATATTCTATTGGTTTTGGAAAGAAAAAGCACAACAAGATAAAAAGACGAAGGCTATGAGCGTTTTAAGAAAACTTTAGTATCATTAAACTCTGATTAGATCAAATGTAACTTAAACAAAATTATTTGGGCGGTTAAGTTTTTGCAGTCTTTAAAGACACCTTGTTTATCGACCCCTATGTATATTTCGTGTTTCTCTTAGGTAGTGCCCCGTTCATTTTTTCTAGATCCTATACTGATGTTCTATATCATATTATTAATATATACTATGCTAGTATGAAAACGTTTCATCCAATACTTGATTTTTATTTTAATAAGATGAAATAGAATAGCCAATAGTTTTTGAAAAGGTGGAGTAGGAAGAAGCGTAATGATAATGATAAAATAGTTTCATTATTTGCAGGATATTACTTAGCAGACATTAGACATTTTTGCAGACATCATCCATTATCTCACTTTAACTGCTCCTTTGGTTTTCTTCAGTAGAAAGAAAAATCATAAAGTAATCAGGAAGAATTGAAAAGGAAAATCATCCGTGAAACAGAAAAAAATTTGTTGACGTATCAATTTAAAATGCTTAAATTAAGGGATTTTTTGGTTAATCTATAACTTCATAATTTACATGGCGACAATAATATGCAGGTTAATCATTTGTGTTAGTGTTATCAATGTATCACCATCTGGTTCAAATCTGAGTAGCAAATACTGTATGTTATTGACAAAAGAATAGTTACAAGCCAGTGCGCGATTGTGTAAGCTCGTAGTAATAATCAATTCGAAGAATGTTTTGTGGAATACATTAATTCTCAGACATTTCTCTCCATTGTTATAAAAATAAATTTCATTCTCAGAATAAACACGTCAAATACATTCCTATACATTTTAATCGTGGAAAATCTCCCTTTGTAAATTCTCATATTATATAATACCGTTTATATTTGTAAATTACCGTAACTTTTAGAGACAAAACTTATATCAATACAAACAGATCACCGACTACTGTTTTTGACTAATATAACAAATCCACTCTTATTTTTTTTTTTATAACTTCAAACCAAGCTAGTCCGTGATTTTTAAATTTATATCTAATAATATATTGTGTGTATCGTATTTTAAAATTTATACAACAATATAGATTGATCTAGTCAAAATGTGACACACACGTACATATCTCAACAATGAGTCAAAAGAGAAGACATCATGACGCAAAACCCCAAGTTTGAGTAGAGTGGTTAGGGCAGTTAAAGAAAGAACGTCCCTACTCTTCCCTATTTATCTTTGATTTTATTATCTTATCCTTAATTGAAGACTAGAAAACAAAACCGCTATTTCATATTTTATAATATATCATTATTATTCTAGTTATATGGTTATGTGAGACTACAAGATAGATAGCTAGAAAACCTATTATTGAAATTCAGTTTTTCCTTTTTCTTACAAAAATTATATATATGTACGTTATGTAAGCAGTGTTTATTGAAGATTATTGGACCTCTTAATTTAATGCTTTTAAAAGGTGGTTATACCATAGAACATTTTACAGTTATTTGTTATATTTGTATACGCATAGTCCGTATCTCATATGTATATATAAGACACAAGCCACCTATCATTGTTTTGACTCCTCAAAAACCTAAAACACAAAAACATTTAGTTAAACCAGCTATTTCAATGAGAGACTCCTCATCAACAACATCTACCAAATCCTCACCGTTATGGAAACCCTTTACATCAAACTGTTGCTCCGTCGATGACCAGACTGTCTTTGGCAATCTCAGCCGTTGCCGACCTTCAAGATCAGAGTTCTCCAAGAACCATCTCAGACCACTTCCATCTTTCCGCCGGCTCTCGTTTGCTGATCTTAGCCGTTCTTC
Source organism: Streptanthus diversifolius (assembly GCA_039880935.1). Taxonomy (NCBI): domain Eukaryota; kingdom Viridiplantae; phylum Streptophyta; class Magnoliopsida; order Brassicales; family Brassicaceae; genus Streptanthus; species Streptanthus diversifolius. Next base: position 1,384,202 of record JAXGFM010000007.1, read on the forward strand.
GTCGGCTAGGATTAACGAAGATCTCGCACAGACTCTCGGAGCAGATTTAGTGGACTTTCAGATGTGTGAACTCAAGATGATCACTCAGTGTTTCTCTGGGAACTATCTTCTCGGAGAAGGTGGGTTCGGTAAAGTGTATAAAGGTTACATCGATGAGAATCTCCGACAAAGCCTCAAGGCTCAACCTGTTGCTGTCAAGCTATTGGACATTGAAGGCCTTCAAGGACATCGTGAATGGCTTGTAAGAACGTATATTAATAATCGCATATGCTTGATTAATTCTTGCGCAATTACACTTTGTTACTGTTCTCTAATTAGTGGTTAGTTAATTCCTATACATGACATATGAGTTGCACATATATATTTGATTAAAAGTATAGGATACCTTAAAATACAATTCCGAAAAATACGTTCGTAACATGTAGTATTTTAAGGTATCCTATACTTTTTGTATTTTAAGGTATCCTTATATACAATCGTGAGTTCAAGTTACGATTGTATATATATGGAAAAATATAGGATACCTTAAAATACTTGTATAGGATACCTTAAAATACCTTAAAAAGTCACGACTTTTTTGTATTTCGAAGTCAAATATTTCCTTGGACTCACGACTTTGGGGTTTGAAAATATATGGAAAAATATGTTTGTTCGTAACATGTAGTAAGTAGGCATATGATCTTGTCGTTTGTATTTTTGGTGTCACGTAAAACGTATAAGAATCTTTTTCCTGTTAGGAGAATATAATAGTTGGTGAGTCCACTTTGATAAGCCCTATAGATACATACGCACACATATATACACGTATTTTCTTTATTTTGTTCACGAAGAACATATATATTTACATTTGATATAAAAACATATATTATTTGTTTTATATTAATATGCAGTCTGAAGTCATACTTCTTGGACAATTAAAGCACCCGAATCTAGTCAAACTTATCGGTTACTGCTGCGAGGAAGAAGAACGAGTCCTCATCTACGAGTTCATGCCACGTGGTAGCTTGGAAAACCACCTCTTCAAACGTAAACAAAAAATACAGTTTAAATAATATTCGTAGTCCCATATCATAATATATGGCTCTTATTAGTATATATCGGTATTTCGTTTTGTTAATTTTCTAATCGTAATTGTATCAACAGGGATTTCAATAACGCTGCCGTGGGCGACGCGGCTGAAAATCGCTGTTGCGGCTGCTAAGGGTTTGGCGTTTTTGCATGATTTAGAGAGTCCAATAATTTACCGTGATTTCAAGACTTCTAATATACTACTTGATTCGGTACACTTTTAGTTACCTTTTTTTTAATAATTCTTTTCGACAACATATTATCAAACGAGAAAAGACAACGTATCACCAATTTTCTTTTTTATTTATTTTAAGAAAAGTGTCTATTATTTGATGTGAGTTGTTAAAATTCCAGGATTTTACAGCGAAACTATCAGATTTTGGTTTGGCAACAATGGGACCAGAAGGATCCAAATCTCATGTCACAACTCGAGTCATGGGCACTTATGGTTATGCTGCTCCTGAATATGTGTCAACAGGTTTATATATAAACTTGTCTTTTTGTTCAACAATTTTTGTTTGGTAAAATTTTTTTACCAGCAATTAAGTTTAACCATAAGTATTAATTAAAATTATCATAGTTATATAGAGGTTTGACAAATGACTAAATAATTACGTAAAGTAAATAGATGTGAATGTGTCAGAAATTTGAACGAGTAAGCATTTAATATTATGGGATTATCAAAAATAGTACATTTTATTTGATTAATTCTCTAATTTATGGGAGCAATGTTTTCAGGGCATTTAACGACAAAGAGTGACGTGTACAGTTACGGAGTCGTGTTACTCGAGCTCTTAACGGGAAGAAGAGCCACCGAAAAGTCACGGCCGAAAAACCAGCAGAACATCATCGACTGGGCAAAGCCTTACCTAACGAGCAGCCGTCGTCTCCGATGCGTCATGGACCAGAGGCTAGCTGGTCAATACTCTGTCAAGGCGGCTAAGGATACGGCTCTTCTCGCCTTGCAATGTGTGAGCCCTAACCCTAAGGACCGGCCTAAGATGCCTGCCGTTGTGGAGGCTCTAGAGAGTCTCATGCATCATAAGGACATGGCGGTTTCGTCCGGTCATTGGCCACCGTCTCCGAGATCTCAAGGGGGAAAGGTCTCGGCAAAGGTTAGAGGGGATAATCGAAGCGGTGGAAAATCAGCTCCGGGTTCACTAAAATCGTGAAATTAGGGACTGATGAAAGATTCAATAAACATGCGGTTGTGTCTTTTGTGTGTGTATATATAACTAAGTGTGTGACATAGTAATATCAACAAAACCATTTTTAGAAAGACAAACATGGCAAAAATATTCGGTATTTGTTTATAAACTCATCATCTAGTTTAACCAATAATAAAATTTTATTTAATTTATATTTTTCAAAATTTAAACAATTTTTATTTAAATTTAATTAAATTTTATTTTTATAAATATATTATGGGTACCCGGACCCGACCCGAATTTGGGTGGAACCGAACCGAACCCGAACCGAAAATAAAAAATACCCGAACGGATCTTATTCTCTAAACCTGAAAAAACCGAAAACCGAATTACCCGAACCGAAACCGAACGGGTACCCGAACGCCCAGGCCTAATTGATGTTGTCCACTTGGATCCTTAAAAGAAGGTCTACTAGTTATTATGTGTCGAATCGAATCATTTACTTTTGTGAGATGTGGAATATATATGACACATTCTCTTGGTTAGATGAGGCTGTAAGTGATTTTATGCTTTTAATTTTTTTAATTTTGTTTAAAAATTACTCGCAATTTGTTTGGTAAACCCAAAAATTCTAGTTATTCGGACGGATATCAAAATGAATTATATGTACCGATACGGGCCGGGCTATTTGAAATTAAATATGGGCCAAGCTCATATTTAAATTCGTATACCCCTAATTCAGAAATTATGGCGTATAAATACCTTCATCCAGAATCTTTTAACAGACGTAAGGTGCGCAAGCTTATTCTTGATTATAGTTTGCATTTAGTTTCTTGGATCTGCCTTTTTTTTTTTTTTTTAATCTTGTGGAGATCTTGATATTGGTGTTGAGATTGTGGTTTGTCTCTCATCTTATGTTTTTTTTTCATGATTTGTATGTTGCTTTGTCCATTCAATTTTCGTATAATAAGATGCTTAAAACATGTTTCTTTTGCTCTCTGACCTGATCTTTAATGTCTACTTTTGATCATAGTTTCACATTATAGAATTTTTACATGTATTTTCTTTTTGTATTATTATGAGTATTGTTTGTGATTTGCAAATATGTATATTCTCATCGTCTTCTGGTTATGATCGGAATGAAAACCTTCGGAAAACTTTGCAAAAATCAAGGCTGGAATCTCTGATCTGCTCTTTTGCTGGAAACCATTTTGAATGGCTTTCTGGTGAGAAACACTTATATGAGCTTGAGATTTGGTTATCTTATTGATGCCATAGGCCTTTTGATCGGGGGAACATTTCGTATCATATTACCATAAGTCCTGAGAGTATCCGTATGTGCAAATAGTTTCTCTGTATGCTCTGTTTCTGTTTCTTTTAATAATTTGTTCTTGTAAACTCGATACCTAATCTTAAACTGTAATATGGTTTTGGTATTTTGCTTTTAATACCTATGTACATGTGACTCACTGTATTTATTTTGTCTTTTTTTTCTTCTTCTGGTGATTGCTTCATTAGTATATCATATAAAATTGGATTTGATTTTGTCTCCTTTTGTGTAAAATGAGCTTATTATTGCAAGTGTCTATTTCTAGTAGAGAGTATGTCTCACAGAAAGTTTGAACATCCAAGACATGGTTCTTTGGGTTTCCTTCCAAGGAAGAGGGCTAACAGACATCGAGGAAAAGGTAATCTTATAGATAGATATTGAAAGCATATCTATTTGCATTCACCAATTTCTTGCAGCTTCTGTTTTGTTAGACTTATGTATTTTGTAAGATGCATCAGTCTTGTTATGTTTTTCGACCATACTTTTTTGTACTTTTGTTGTGTCCTGCATATGGATTCAAAGCTTCTTAATTTCTGATCTGACACTCCTGGTTTTTGTTTGCAGTGAAGGCATTCCCTAAGGATGATCCAACTAAGCCTTGTAGGCTCACATCCTTCTTGGGATATAAAGCCGGGATGACTCACATTGTGAGAGAGGTTGAAAAACCTGGATCAAGTGTGTTCTCACTCTCTTTTCTTATTGATTCTAGTAAATAAATACAGAAAAGGTTGCATGTTGTCTTGGTTCTGATCTTTTTGATGTTAATTGCCAGAGCTCCACAAGAAGGAAACATGTGAAGCTGTGACTGTGATTGAGACACCCCCAATGGTGGTTGTTGGTGTGGTTGGGTATGTGAAGACACCTCGTGGACTGCGCTCTCTAAGTACTGTGTGGGCTCAGCATTTGAGCGAAGAAGTAAGGAGGAGGTTCTACAAGAACTGGGCGAAGTCGAAAAAGAAGGCTTTCACTAAATACTCAAAGAAACATGAAACCGAAGAAGGGAAAAAAGACATTCAAAGTCAATTGGAGAAGATGAAGAAGTACTGCACTGTCATCAGAATTCTTGCTCACACTCAGGTACTGTCTTTCTCAATATGGAAAAACAATTTAGTAGTTTCAATTGCCTATCTGTTTCTGATTACTTTTGCATATGCATTAGATAAGGAAACTGAAAGGACTCCAGCAGAAGAAAGCTCATCTGAATGAGATTCAGATCAATGGTGGAGATATAGCTAAGAAAGTTGACTATGCCTACAGTCTATTCGAGAAGCAAGTCTCTGTAGATGCTATCTTCCAGAAAGATGAGATGATTGATATAATCGGTGTTACAAAAGGAAAAGGGTATGAAGGTGTGGTTACAAGATGGGGCGTGACCCGTCTTCCAAGAAAGACTCATCGTGGTCTCCGCAAGGTAGCTTGTATTGGAGCTTGGCATCCTGCTAGAGTCTCCTACACAGTGGCTAGAGCTGGGCAAAACGGGTACCACCACCGTACTGAGATGAACAAGAAAATATATCGGCTAGGTAAAGTTGGTCAAGAGACTCACTCAGCCATGACCGAATTCGACAGGTAATAAAACAAACAATCTTGTGTGATATTTTAGTCATCTGTTGTGCAGTGAACTTGACTTGGTTTGCATTTTCTGTTTCTCTTTACAGAACCGAGAAGGAGATCACACCGATGGGAGGATTCCCTCACTATGGGATAGTGAAGGAAGATTATTTGTTGATCAAGGGATGTTGCGTGGGGTCGAAGAAACGTGTGGTAACTTTGAGACAGACATTGGTGAAGCAGACGTCTAGGGTTGCTTTGGAGGATATAAAGCTTAAGTTCATTGACACTTCTTCCAATGGTGGACACGGTCGTTTCCAGACTGCTGAAGAGAAGGCCAAGTTTTATGGTGGAGTCAAAGCTTAGATTTTTATATTTCAAATCACATTAAATTATTAAAACATTATTTTGGTTTCTTCGTCTTTCGTTGCTTTTTCGAGTTTCTTTCTTTGTTGACCATTTTGACGTTGGTAGGTGTTCTTTTGACTTTTAAACATTCCCTTCCGTTTGCTTTTGTTGTTTGGCTTAAGAGTTTATTGGATATAGAATTGTGCATTTGAGATAAGGTCAAAGACTCCAAAGCTTTAGACAACTCTAAAGAGACCAAAACAACCATTATCATGTTTTTCAGACAACTCCCTTTTCGCTATAAGACCAGGCAGCTTTGGCTCGGGAAGGCTTACTAAGCGTCCTAATTACGGTTAAAACTATCGGCTTATCACTCGCCTCGTATTGGACACACAACATGCCAATGAGAACACATTTACATATTTCATTATCGAAACACTCTTCATAGATTTGTGGATCTGCAAGAGCTGTGATATTTCCTTCTTTCTATAGTTTCCGAGCCTAAGAAACAGAGAGAGAGAAGATTAAGAAAAGTCAGAAGGGTTTAAGCACAAGATCTTGTAGAAGAAGTAATGCTTACTTTAATGGACTTACATAAGCAAAAAACATTTAAATTTTTTGATTTTAAAACGCTATTTTTGACCAAATCAAAGAGCAGACGTCGAAATCTAACCGCAATGTGGTACGTGTCAGTTTTCAAAGCTGGTGTGGTTACTAAAAGAGAATAAAATTATGTGTGGTTTGAGATAGAATCTAAACTATTGGTGGAGTTGTAGATTGATGATGACTCTTATTTATTAAATTTTCGTCTGAATTTCATTGATTAAATATAAGGAGGTGAGAATCGGATCAAGGCAAATTAAAATACAGAATCACAAGACTAAGCAAAAATCAAACATTGCCTCCACTATCAAACAAATTCTGTAACCAAAAAGGATAGCCCAAGGCTAAGGCATTCGGATAATCGGGTCGGGTTCGGTTCGGGTATTTCAGATTTCGAGTATTTCAGATTTGAGGTTAAGGATCCATTCGAGTATTTTCTTACTTCGGATCGGGTTCGGTTCGGATCCGGTTCTTTCAGATATTTGATAAAAGATCTGAAATTTATCCGATACTAAGTTGTATGATTTCGGTTCTAGTATTTTAGTACTCGTAAAACCCGTAATATCCGAAATATCCGAAGTACTTGAAATACCCAACTATTATATTATCCGAAGTATCAAAAATATATGAATTTTATCCGAAATACTAACATTTATTTATAAATGGCAACAATCAAACATAATATAAATCAAATTTGAAACATTAAAACTTTGTAATATTCATCAAACAAGAAGCAAATGTGACAAACAAAAGAAAGCAAATATGACATAGTCTACATTCCATAATGTATTTAGAATTCAAAACATAAAAATAAAAAAATAAACAAATATGAATGACTGTCTTTAAAGTGTGAATGTTAGATGAACTCTACATTTGCTAATATAAGACATGATACCAGAAAAACATGTCAAATTAATACTCATTAACTAATATGTCACTAAAAAACAAAATAATTAAAGTTACAAAACAAATAAATTAGTAATTAATCCTAAAACATAAATATATGTAAAATTGAATTTGGTTCTAAAAAATACTAATTCGGGTATCGGTTCGGATCGGGTATTACCTGATACCAGAAGACAAGATCCATTCGGGTTTTTCAATACTAAAATAGTATATCCATTCAGGTATTTTCGAATCGGATCCGATTCGGATATTCAGATCAGGATATTTTGTCCACGCCTACTACATACGATTGTTGACGATCCTCATTTGTAACGCTTTTTTTACAGTTAAAGATGCTCACTCTTATATAGATATATTATATAATATTTATAACTTTAATACTATTAATTAGATATATATTTGTTTATAATTTTTTTTTAAAGTATGCCGATCATCCGTAAACCTGTGAGGTTTACCCATAAAATCTTTCATTTTTGCAATGTTCAATCCCGACTATGGCAAGGTTGTGGGGCTGGAGTATGCGGGCTTTGGTTCAAAATTGACACATTTGTGTACAAAATCTCTCTTTTGTTTCTAAATATAGATAATAATATTTTAAAAAACTAAATAAATTAGGTTTAATCTTTTGAAATTAGAAACTACCTAATTTTTATTAAATTTTATAATATATAGATTATTTTCTCAGTTTGGTATAAAACATAGACTATTGTATTATGAGTTCCATTTAATAGTAAGTATGAAAGATCAAATTAAAATAGTGTTTTAAAATATTGTAACTTCTCAAATATAAATATTGCTTTGATAAAGGGTTGAATGTTATGTTATTAAAGCACCCACAATGGTGATCTTTAAGGAAATTTATAAAACGCAATAAAATAAGAATATATATGTAATATTGCTTGAGTCTCTTATTAAATTTTGAGAAATTTATCTCAATTGTTGTGATCTCTCTTAACTGTTGTGGTGTCGACACTTAGCAATGAAATTAACAACTTTTTATATATAACTTCCAAAATAATATAAAGAGATTTTTTTTGTCAACTTATTCTAAAGATATTTTCTTATATATCATCTTTAATTGGTTTTTCAAAACCTCTCACAAAATGAACGCCTAATAATGGACAACAACAAATGTCATTTCATTTATAAGTAGTAATACTATTTTCCTCCACAACAAATATTATATTCTATCACAAATGTCAAAAAAAAAAAATGATATATCACAAAAGAAAATCGTGATTTTTCACATATCCAAAATTATGTAAAAAAACTTAAAATACAGATTTTTTAATGAGGCTAGTAATTAATAATTGACATATTTGTATTCTACCCATTTATTTGTAAATTCGTCGCCAAACGAGATAAATATATACATTTTTGTTGTTGTTATAGAACGAAATAAATGTTATGCGATACTACAACTGTATAACATATATAATTCTCGAATCCTTTCTCCCAAAGCACAATTTCATCTATAACATACAAAAAAGAAGAAGACAATGACTTTCTCAAAGAATCACAATTTCATTTTCATGCTAATCTTTTTTCTAATCATCCTTGCAACAACATCATTTGCGTCTGCAGGACTTTTGCCCTTCGCACCCAAACATGTTATAATTATCAACAAACTTGTAACGCGTGCAACATTGATTGTGCATTGTAGGAACAAAGGTGAAGATAAAGGAGTATTTGCACTCGGACCTGGCGATAGTTTCGATTTCAGATTTCGTGTTAACCTCCGCAAAACAACAGTATACACTTGTAGTTTTGCTTGGCCTGGCAATACAGCGACATTCGATATTTTTAGAGCTGATAGAGACGATAATCCGAAAAGCAAAGTTGGAGTTTGCAGCGAATGTATTTGGAGCATCTACGAGCCAGCACCATGTAGAGATAGACGTGATGGAGGTCAACCTAACTGTTTCCAATGGGCTTCTTAAATTATTTTTAAAAAAAATTCTCGCATCTTTTGATTTTGTGTTCTTTTTTTGCATTACAATATATTAATTGTAATAAATAAATAAATTTTGTGTTCCAAATAATTTTTACATTATTTCTCTTTTGATATTAGATAAATATATGATACTATTTCGGTTTATAAAAGATAAATTAAATTTTATAAATTTCATTTTTTTTTGTTTTATTTTAGATATATGTTTTAGATTCTCTATGCAATATTTACTAATTAATTGTAACAAACTGTAACTTCAGGTACAATCTATTAATTACAATAGAACTTCTTGAACTACTATATATTGGTTTAATGTTATAGAAAATTGTTTAGTGTAACAAACTTATAGAATTATATATGATTGAACATTATTTTTTTTTCTTAATATATGTGAAAAATCTAGAACGTATATAACAACCATGAAAATTTACAAGATTTTATCATTCTAGGCATAGTATCAATCAATCATTAGATTTTTGACATATATGTATGATGTTTCATATTTCGAAGGAGTTTTATATGATACTATTCAGATCGATAGTGGAGATATAGCAAAGAAGGTTGACTATGCCTACTGTTTATTCCAGAAGCAAGTCCACGTAGATGCTATCTTTCAGAAAGAAGAAATTATGTCGGTGTTACAAAAGGTAAAACGGTTATGAAAGTGTGGTTACAAGATGGGGCATGAACCGTCTTCCAAGCAAGACTCATCGTGGGCTATGTAAGGCGATCTGATGGCAGTTTGGTTAAAGCCATAAAACATGAGATCTCATTTTAAATGATACTTACTCAGTTTTAGATGTGCTTTATTTTCCAAACTTTAACTGCACCCTCATCTCCGTTACCAAGTTGATTCACCAAATTGAATGCAAAATATGATATCATAAATGTCAAAGATATATATTATATCACTAAAACAAATCACTTTCTCAATGTATTAATAAAAAAGAGACTTACTGGCACTTTTATACTTTATCTTTACACATATGGACACTTACAGTTACTTGAGCACTTTATTTACTATTGTTAATTTTTAAACCCAATGGTGCTCTTCATTTTTCACAAAGTTGATGATGTGAATCAATAAATAAATAAATAAATTAGTTTGTTAGAAAATATTAGATAGTTAGTTTTTATTTCCGTATATCTAATAAATCACAACAAAATCCCGAAGAGATTATATTTATTGTCTTCATCTTCTATAACTTTTAAAAATCAGAAAATGAGAGAATCATCTTGTGAAAGTTCAAAATCTATACAAGTGAGACCTCAAATCATCCAAAGTTATGATTTCTTTGATCTAGATAAATATATTAATGCAAAGAGAAGAGATCCACTTATATTTAGACTGAAGCAACAATAGTCTTAAGTGGGGCATCTTGTGTTGAGTTTTAATTTTTCCATGAAGTGGGCTTCATTGGATTTAACTATCTTATAAGATGGATAAAATGAGTGCTCTAGAAAAAATAAAGCTAACCATTGATGAGGAGTTAAAGTTAGTGAAACTTATGGTTTCATGAAAAAGATAAAGGCAAAATGATATTTCACCAACTATTGATACAAAACTGAAAAAAATACTTAATCATGGATTTGACCATGTATATGGATTATTTTGGATAATTTTATAGATATCATTACATCTAGTCATCCATATGGACAAGTGTATGTGGATACACTTGCGTTGTAACGTTTGTGTTAATATGTTTCCGTTAAATCTAATACTTTAACATGTAAACAATATTGTGGAAATCTAATGATTCACATAAACACCTAATTTGGTTCATGTGACGAGAATCTTTACCTTCCAATGGATGGATCCATATGAAATAATCCATGTTGATGGGTCATTATGGATAATTTTAGAAAACAACTGATCATATTCAATTTGACACTAATCATTATATTCAAATGGACACTATAATACACAAATCATCCATTCTTTAGTTGAACACAAAAAATCAAAATCGTGGATAACATTTTATACAAAATGTCTATTATAATTTGTCCACAAAAACACATCCATCACAGAAGAGTCATATTTGTGTGAGCAAATGAAAAAATAGTACAGTGATCTCATTACATAGGAGTATATGTTACCAGCTTCCAAAGATTGTGGACTCATTTAAATCTTAAACTAATTAATAACAGTTAAAACTCCATCACCCGAAAATCTAATCAATAATACTTTTTAGCCCTAATATAACAACAAAATGTTCCAGTTCTACCGATGACTAATTCGTTGGAATAGTAAACTAACATTCTATTTTTATTATTTTTTGCTATTTTTGTTCGACAACCATTTTTTGCTTAATTAAGGCTCCAATCTTTACCGAGGGGAAAGCTAATTATATCGTCATTGCAAGAGACAGAATGCTTATACTAAGATTAATAAACAATTATCCAACTGATCTATACTAAAAATATCAGTTTACTAAAAACTATGTGGTTATTAATCATCATCTAAATATAGCTAACTTTAAAATTCATCTATGCTCTACTATATAAACACCATTAACCTTTTCCTCTTAATCCCACAGAGCCAATTCCAGATACAATTAAATATATAAATAAACATAAATTGAACTCCTTATCGGGGTTTCTTTTATAAGTTATTTTTATATTTATATCTATTTACAAAAATAACAAATAACTAGTAATAATATGGGGATGTCAAAGAGTTTCAAATTTATTGTCTCTCTCGTTCTTGTAGTGTTCTTGGCTTTTGCAGCAACCAACATTGAAGCACGATACATAAATTATCGCGATCTTTCTCGTGGCGATCATAGTAGGCTTTGTGATAGAGCGAACCCTAGCTCCTGCAAAAAGCAAGAGGTCAATCCTTACAATAGAGGATGCGAGCCGAGCCAACATTGCCGTCAAGCTTAAGTCTCACTCCCAAAACAGTGAATTAATAAACCCAAGAGCATATTTTGCATCAAATATGTTTCCTAATTATTGTAATATACCACTGTTCGTTAATTTATGCGAATGAGATCCCATATTACAGGCTTTTTTTTCTGTTGTTGGTTTTGTAATTGATTGTAACCCGACGATGTTATGATCATAATATATATAAATATATATTTATTTATTTATTTCTGATACTTCTTTACTATCTTAACATGACGATGTTATGTTCTCTAGACCAAATGGTTAGTGTTACAACCCACTCTTTTTTTTTAAGTTTCAATATTATTTTACAATTTCCTTTATCAAGCATACAAATAATTCCTTCTTTTCATTAGTCATCATTTAATATCTTTTTCCATTTAGTTTAGAGTTTAACATATTAGTTTGAATACAAGAGTCTGGATACTTAACAATTTTATTATATAAAATAGGATGTGCGCGATATGAACATGACGCATTGTTGATAGTACCCTGTTCTAAATCTCGGGCGCTTTGGGTTATTCGGCGGCTACGAACTCGTAGTGCGGTGGTCTACTGTAGCTAGTTGGACCAAATTGGAGGCATAATATAGTTATCAGAGATTTAACCACTGCGACCGAAATTAACTAAAATTACCGCATTTTAAGGCATTATATGGTTACCGGTTTGGTTGATGTAATTGTTTTGTAGTTTTCTGTAGCTTGTGAGATTGGTTTTGTTATTTGTTTTTCTTCAGGTATATAAGTAACAAATTAAAAATTCTAACACATCTACAATTCTACTAAATATGGATTACTAGATTAATAAAGAATAAAGGATTAAAGAATTATAATCCTTATTATTTTTTGTATATGTTTTCGAAATCAAGAAAATATTTTTTGTGTATCTTGTGAGTGGATTGTATTTTGTCTTTTGTATTATATATAAATTGGATCAAATAATAATCAATATTTCATCTAAATTAATATTTACTAATTAATTGTAACAAACTGTAACTTCAGGAACAATCAATTAATTACAATAGAGCTTCTTGAACTACTATATATTGGTTTAAAGTCATATATAGAACATAGACTAGCGTTTTTATGAGTCCCATTTAACAATAAGTATGAAAGATCAAATTAAAATATTGTTTTAAAATATATGCTTTGATAATTGCTTTGATAAAGGGTTGTTATGTTATTAAAGCACTCAAAATGGTGATTTCTAATGATTTTCATTTTTTTGAAAAAGCAATAAAATAAGAATATCAATAGTTAGAATCATTGTGTCATAATCATGAAATTTGGACCTATTACCCCACAAAGTTAAAGATAATAGTAAAACCAATAAACTAAAGTTGACAAAAAAACATTAATATAATATTAGTTGAGTCTCTAATTAAAATTTGAGAAATTTTCTCAATTGTTATAGTCTTTCTTAACTGTTGTAGTGTCGACACTTCAGCAAATAAATTAACAACTTTTTATCTATAACTTCCAAGAGATATTTCCCTCCTCAACAAATATTATATTAATGTCAAAAAATAATATATCAAAACAGAAAATCGTGGTTTTTCACATATATCCAAAATTATAAAAAAAACTTAAAATACAGATTTTTTTTTTAGTGAAGCTAGTAATTAATAATTGACATATTTTTATTCTACACATTTATTTGTAAATTCGCCAAACGAGATAAATATATACATTTTTGTTGTTGTTGTTAAAGAACGGAATAAATGATATGCGATACTAAAACGGTATAACATATATAATTCTGAAGTCCTTTCTCACAAAGTAAACTATAACATACAAAAAAAAAAAAAAAACAATGGCTTTCTCAAAGAATCACAATTTCATTTTCATGCTAATCTCCTTTCTAATCATCCTTGCAACGACATCATTTGCGTCTGCAGGACTTTTGCCCTTTGCACCCAAACATGTTATAATTATCAACGAACTTATAACGCGTGCAACATTGATTGTGCATTGTAGGAACAAAGGTGAAGATAAAGGAGTAATTTCACTCGGACCTGGCGATAGTTTCGATTTCAGATTTCGTGTTAACCTCCGCAAAACAACGGTATACACTTGCAGTTTTGCATGGCCTGGCAATACAGAGACATTTGATATTTTTAGAGCTGATCGAGACGATAATCCGAAAAGCAAAGTTGGAGTTTGCAGCGAATGTATTTGGAGCATTTACGAGCCAGCACCATGTAGAGATAGACGTGATGGAGGTCAACCTAAATGTTTCCAATGGGCTTCTTAAATTATTTTTAAAAAAATTCTTGCATCTTTTGATTTTGTGTTCTTTTTGCATTACAATATATTAATTGTAATAAATAAAGAAATTCTGTATTTCAAATAATTTTTACATATTTATATATGACTTTCTCTTTTGATATTAGTTACATATGATACTATTTCGGTTTCTAAAAATTAAATTCATCTAAAATTTCGTTTTTGTGTTATTTTAGATATATGTTTTAGATTTTCTATGCAATATTTACTAATTAATTGTAACAAACTGTAACTTCAGGAACAATTTATTAATTACAATAGAGCTTCTTGAACTACTATATATTGGTTTAAAGTCATGGAAAATTGTTTAGTGTAAAAAACTTGTAGAATAATAATTAAGCATTATTTTTTCGTAATATATGTTAAAAATCTGGAATTTTTATTTTTAAGAGGCGGAAATGTATATAAAAACCATGAAAATTTACAAGATTTTATCATTCTAGACATAGCATCAATCTTTCAATAGATTTTTGACATATATGTATGATGTTTCATATTTAGCCGGCACCCTTAAAAGCTCTATCGGCAGCAGAGTTCTTATACAGCCAGATTTACGGTTTTTGTTGGTGCATGCGTTGTTGGAATCGGAGAATCCACCGATTCACATACCAGACAAGTCAAGCATGTAGCATTTATAAAAATGATTTACTTCCTTTGCGAACTCGTCGATACACAATGCGTTTTTTTTTGAAGAAAACAACTTCAAACCAAATATTGCCACGTTGCAGCTAAATTCTAAGGTCTTAGAGTAACGAGGTCAATTCTTTCATTTTTTACATGAGGTAGTGTTTGAGAGTAAAATTAAATTAAAGTTAGTTGATTTTTTAATTAAAAGTTTTGTTAATTGGCTAAACTGGTTTTAACCATTTAAACAATGTTTTAATAGTTATAAATGTCTATTTTGTAACAGAAGTCATCAAAACTGTAAACGATTAAACGTAAAATTGAGATTAATGAGGCAATTAATTAGTAATATATATATTGTACACATTTATTATCAAATACGTTTCCTTTCTCCCAAAAGAAAAACGCCTTATAATAAAATATCATTTCATCTATAAATACTACTTTTTACTCCCCTGTAAATATTATAACACAAGAAGAAAGAAAAAAATAACATGGCTTTCTCAAGAAATCACAATTTCATTTTCATGCTAATCCCATTTCTAATCATCCTTGCAACAACATCATTTGCGTCTGGAGGACTTTTGCCCTTCGCACCCAAACATGTTATAATTATCAACAAACTTGTAACGCGTGCAACATTGATTGTGCATTGTAGGAACAAAGGTGAAGATAAAGGAGTGATTTCACTCGGTCCTGGAGATAGTTTCGATTTCAGATTTCGTGTTAACCTCCGCAAAACAACAGTATACACTTGTAGTTTTGCTTGGCCTGGCAATACAGCGACATTCGATATTTTTAGAGCTGATAGAGACGATAATCCGAAAAGCAAAGTTGGAGTTTGCAGCGAATGTATTTGGAGCATCTACGAGCCAGCACCATGTAGAGATAGACGTGACGGTGGTCAACCTAACTGTTTTCCATGGGATTCGTAAAATAATTTAGCGCATCTTCTTATGTTATGTTTTGTTGTCTTACAATATTAATTGTAATAAATAAAGAAATCTCGTGTCTGAAATCATTTTCATATATCTATCACCTTGTGTTTTGCTCTTTGCTAAATACATGTATGATATATCAAAACTACAAATTTACAAACGTTTACTTCCATGTCATTGTAGGCCTAGCATGAATCAATCACATATTGATGACACATCCACACGAAATGTAGAATATATATCCTTCGAAATATTTAATATTAGATTGGAACAATGGATATATAATCAATTAGATTGGAAGATAGGATTTGATGTTTATATATATTCAATATTTACTGTTAGCAAAGTAGCGTTCATCTCTATAAAACGCTTGAGCATGGGAGTTCGACTCCATATTCTCGTACGTAAAAGATCGAGAAAGGTGCAATAAGCCCTGTTAAGACAAAAAAAAAGTTTAGAAAAAATATATGATGTCGACTTTTAACGGATTTTTGGACCGATATATCCATTGAAATTTAATGAATTTTCAAGCATTCATTCACACATTCATGAAAAAGAAGTAATAAATCTATTCGTTTTTTTTTCTTTTAAATTTTCCAATTTTTGTTTTCACTGGCAAATTTACAACATATATTATACCATATATATATACGATCTACGTAGGAAATGCGTTAAAAAACTATATAGCTATAAAAATATTGGAACTATTTCGTTACATAATTGTAATCTATCAAGCCCGATGGTATCAACTGATCTCAACCTTTTATACATCATATACAATATAATGGACTTATTTAAATCTTAAAATAATTAATAACAGTTAAAACTCCATCACCAAAAAATCTAATCAATAATACTTTTTAGCCCTAATATAACAACAAATGTTCCAGTTCTACCGAAG
The DNA here is from genome assembly GCA_039880935.1 of Streptanthus diversifolius. Classification (NCBI taxonomy): domain Eukaryota; kingdom Viridiplantae; phylum Streptophyta; class Magnoliopsida; order Brassicales; family Brassicaceae; genus Streptanthus; species Streptanthus diversifolius. The sequence continues at coordinate 1,400,744 of JAXGFM010000007.1, forward strand.
ACTAATTCGTTGGAATAGTAAACTAACATTCTATTTATTTATTTTTTGCTTTTGTTGTTCGACATTCGACAACCATTTTTTGCTTAATTAAGGCTCCAATCTTTACCGAGGGGAAAGCTAATTATATCGTCATTGCAAGAGACAGAATGTTTATACTAAAGTTAAGAAAAAATTGTCCAACTGATCTATACTAAACATATCAGTTTACTAAAAACTATGTGGTTATTAATCATCATCTAAATATAGCTAACTTTAAAATTCATCTATTCTCTACTATATAAACACCATTAACCTTTTCTCTTAATCCCACAAAGCCAATTCCAGATACAATTAAATATATAAATAAACATAAATTGAACTCCTTATCGGGGTTTCTTTTATAAGTTATTTTTATATTTATATCTTTTTACAAAAATAACAAATAACTAGTAATAATATGGGGATGTCAAAGAGTTTCAAATTTATTGTCTCTCTCGTTCTTGTAGTGTTCTTGGCTTTTGCAGCAACCAACATTGAAGCACGATACATAAATTATCGCGATCTTTCTCGTGGCGATCATAGTAGGCTTTGTGATAGAGCGAACCCTAGCTCCTGCAAAAAGCAAGAGGTCAATCCTTACAATAGAGGATGCGAGCCGAGCCAACATTGCCGTCAAGCTTAAGTCTCACTCCCAAAACAGTGAATTAATAAACCCAAGACCATATTTTGCATCAAATATGTTTCCTAATTATTGTAATATATTTACAGGCTTTTAACTCGAGTACCACTGTTCGTTCATTTATACGAATGAGATCCCATATTACAGGCATTTATTCTGTTGTTGGTTTTGTAATTGATTGTAACACAACGATGTTATGACCATATAATAAATATATATATATATTTATTTATTTATTTGTGTTATTTTTTTTACTATCTTAGTATGATGATGTTATGTTCTCTAGCCCAAATGGTTACTGTTACACCTTCTACTACTGTAGGTCCGGGGTTCTACACCCAACTCTTTTTTTGAAGTTTCAATAATCAGTTCTTTTCCCTATTTGATTTTTCCTTAAAAATATTAATTTCCTTTATCAAGTATACAAATAATTCATTTTTTCACTAGTCATCATTTAATATATTTTTCCATCTAGTATAGAGTTTAACATATTAGTTTGAATACATGTGTCTGGATACTTAACAATTTTTCCATCTAATCTCATATGTTTTTTAATTTTTTTTCAAGAATATAAGTAACAAATTAAAACATCTAACACATCTACAATTCTACTAAATATGGACTACTTGATTTATGAAGAACAAAGGATTAGAAAATTGTAATCCTTATTATTTTTTTGTATATGCTTTCAAAATCAAAAAATATGTTTTCTGTATCTTGTGAGTGGATTATATTTTGTCTTTTATATTAGATATAAATTGGAATAAATAATAATCAATATTTTATCTAAATTGATATTTTTTAATTTTATATTAATTTATTTATAAAAATATTTTAAAATATTTAATTATAAAAACTCCCTGAATACTCTTTGATTTTTTCGATTTTATATTAACTCGCTAGACCCTAATCTTTCATATGGGTTGCACTCTTAGATTCCAAATAGAGGTTGTTTCAGATCACAAAATGTGCCAATATAATAATACAATTTTTTTATATTGTTAGTTGCTTATTTTTAAAAATATAAAATAATAAAAATATATATTAGATTTCTTAAATAAAAACTGTAAAATCAAAAAATTGAAACAATAAAATCTATATGAAACTCATATTGTTTAATTAAAAAGAATAATGATAGATAATATGATTAAGTAGGAGACAATACGGTGGTTGGTCTGGAGATAGCATATATTGCTTCTAAAAATTTAAGTACTTTTTATAGTAACACACATTCTCCATTTGAAGCTGGTTAAGCCTTTCTAGAAATCCGTAAAATAAGTAGATTATATATGGCTTCATGTTGAACAAAATTGCCTAGATTAAATGACGGTCTTTCTTGATAAAATTTCTTACAATATTGATAAAAATTCATTAAAAGTAAAATGTTAAAATTTTGATAAAAAACTATTTTGATTATCTAAAGTTATGTCGAGGTACAAGTCAAACTGATAGAGGATGTTGAACCTTGTTGAGATAGTTGAGTGAGTCGATCAGATATCTTTTGCTTCACATTTCAGTGATCTCTCGCACAAGAAGATCTTAAGATCTTAATTAATAGAGAACAGAAAAGAACGTGAATCGATCTTGATTAAGACGACGACTTGCATATTAAACCCAATCAAATAAAGATTAAGATTAGCATGGGCCTATAAATTAATATGAAAGTCCTTAAACAAGGACGGACACGAAACATTAAGCATATAGGAATCTTAAAGCCACATTTTCGCTGCTTCTGACTGATAGTAACATAAGAATTGTATAGCCGCTTTTCTAACAGATAATAGAAGAAATTATTTACGGTGATGTTTGGTATTAACTTATTATAATTCGATATTGGTTGATTAATATATTATTTTTTGTTGTTCCATATTGCTATTCTCTTGCGAAGCGATTAAAGCTAACCCAAACAATAATCATTAACCTAACAGCCAAAATTATAACTAATATATATGGATCGGATCATATAGCTAAATTCTTATTATAAAAAGGACAAAACACAAAAAACATTGTCAACAAGTTAGTTAAATTTATCGTTTGTGTTTTATTCCTAAAAAATATTTTTTTTTTAATTAAATGGTTCAGTCGTCTAATAACCCTAACAACTATGTGGAGACGAATGATCCAATTCTCAACCCTCAATTTTAGTATCTATTAAAATAACAAAACCTTATCATCTATATTATTAATTCCGGATTTAAAATATAATTTTTTCTGTCAACAAAAATAAATACATGATTTATTTACAGTTTTTTTGCCATTTCATTTGTATCTACCTAATTAACTTATTCATGAATGGCATTTAAATAGTGTAAACACCAATTTTACGTAGAGTCATATCCGGACACCATACATCAATGGCAGAAACGTGACCGACCAAATTCTGCATCGTAGGATAAGCTATACGGCGCGATAGACTGGGTCCTCCTAGCTAGCTTGGCTATAGAAAAAACCCCACTAACTTTTTGGATAATCTTACTAAATTTGGTAAAAGATGATAGATAAGCAAAGTGCCCGCAAAAATCAGCTCGTGTAAAAGCACGCAGACTTCTTTCTATAAATAGAGAGAAGATGTAAAGCTCATACTGTCTGCCCAACAAATTAAAGAATATTCGAAAGGAATTGTCCAACTCTACTCTTTTCGAATTTTATCGATCTAAAACATTTCTTAGCAAATAGAAGTTCCTATTCACGGACTAGATTTATCATCCGAAATCTTTACACACTTCACCAATCATCGTTTTTAATTGATTCATATCTAACTTAGGTCCTACTAATTAATGCATGTTTATATGAAATTATATATTTTCCCGGAAACATCCCATTAGAGGCTCGATAAGAGTATTGCTTCTTATTTCCCCAATGATTGGACACATATAATTGATACTATAACTAACGCATACATTCTAAAAATTCTTTATATATTATGTTTTGTGAATTATACACAAAAAAATTCTAAAAATATCTATGCTATTTCATTTCATACAAATAATTCTTTATATATTATGTTTTGTGAATTATACACAAAAAAATTCTAAAAATATCTATGCTATTTCATTTCATACAAATAATTCTTTATATATTATGTTTTGTGAATTATACACAAATAAATTCTAAAAATATCTATGCTATTTCATTCCATACAAATAATTCTTTATATATTATGTTTTGTGAATTATACATATCATATTGTAAAGTATATATAAATTGAACTAAGAAAACAGAAAATGGAAGGAAAATATGACGAAAATAAGATTGATAGAATAAAAATATTAAAATAAATGCTGGTTCATAATCTCATCATGTTACCGTGTGACGGTGATTGACTTGTTCAACTAAACATAAACAAATTGGGCAAATGATGCAACTTTGTTAGTTAAACCTTCACCATATCCATATGCGTACTAACCAGTCAAGCTGACATAACAATATGCAATCCAAAAAAAGACAAAATTTGGGTTCGTTATCAATCTCTTTAACTAACCCATAATTCAACATTTTTCAATAATATTATTTAATGCCTTGACCTTTAAAAAATAATTGTTAGGTAGCACGACCGTTATTACTTCGAAAATTATTGGTTGATGAAATCAGAAAGTATCTTTTTTGAATATATTTTTCAATCTTTAGATATTTATTTTATGTAAAGGCTATGAACTTTCGATACCTCAACGAGGCTATGAACTTTGGACATTTTCAGATTAAACAAAATTTGTGAGTAATATTTTTATTTTTGTCGGCAACTTTGGAGTAATCTTTCTTTTCGATTACATCAAAATGTGATTAATGAATTCACACACGAAGGAGGAAAAGTTATATAGAAACATTAAATTAGGGGATAACTCAGTAAATAGATATAAGTAGGAGAAAATTAAAGACGTTGACAACAAGAATAAAATAAAATGATGAACTAAATAAAAACTCACAACAATACATAACGCTAACACGGGATGTTATTGAAAAGTCGTATTATGGTTTCAAAGTCAAAAACTTTGAACTTTTCTTGATACGCCAATTCGCCGGTAGTCTTCTTTCATCTTCGTCTCTCTGTTTATATTAAGACATAGCGTATTTCATGATTGCAATACACACACACAAAAAAAGAGAAGTTGACAAACAGAAGGAACGAAGGAAATAATATAAAACACAGATAAAACTGTGTTTCGTAATTTGTAATTCTCTGGAAATTATATTATATTTAGATAGTATTACGGGGGAGAAACTATTTCGAAAGAAAGCTTTCTGCTTAGGATTGTTCTGTGAGCTCTAATGGCGACTCAGGTGTACGAGAAAACGCTACAGCAGACTTCCACGTGGGCGGTCGCCGTTGTTTGCTTCGTCTTGCTTCTAATTTCCATTGTCATTGAGAAACTGATTCACAAAATTGGAACCGTAAGTCCCTTTTTATTTTATTTCTTACTCCTTCTTGAATCTTGATTCTCTGTTTCTGTGTCTGTTTAGTTCTTATTGATTCTCTCTTTCTTCTTCTAGCTCTGTTTCTGAGTCTGTTTAGTTCTACTTCACCTGTTAAAACAAGTAAATAATATCATCAAAACAATCTTAAAAAACTTTTATCTATTTCTATTAGTAAAATTAAAACATTAGTTTTACTTGACTATACAATAGACTTTTCAGCATAAGAAATTGTTTATATTTCTTTTCTTTCAAATTTATTTTTAGGACATTGAATAAGACTTAATTCTCCTTGAGACTTAACTATTTTATGTTTCTTTTCCCCAAAATTCTAACATCTTCAAGAAATCTATCATTTGATGTGGGATTATAAAACTTGTAATCTAACAACGTTCAGATTAACCAGTAAAAAACAGCTTATAATTCTTGATTCCAACTATAATTCATGAAATTTATACGGTTTAGCTTCAACTGGACAATCCCAAATATGCAAATGTCTTATGTTAAACACTCATAAACTAAGAAGTTAAACACTCATAAACTAAAAAGCATTTGCATATTTGGGATTGGCCAAATGTACTAAGCAGTTACCCAACAATATAAAATGATTACAAATATATGATAATCATGGTTTGCTTTTATTATTATCTTAAGTGCATAATTATTTGGTCAAACCTACTTTCCTTTGGAAAGAATAGATCTTACATAAATAATTAACATTAAAACCTTAATATATGTATATATCATATAAAACTTAAATATGTATAAATAGATACACATAATCCATTAAGTATATGCATATATCATAAACACTTATATATAATCATTATATGAATGCTTAGATATATATATATATATATATATATATATCATAAAAAATTAGATATTATTCACATCAAATAAATATACATATATATATATAATTTCAAAAATTCTTTTCAAATATATACATACTAATTTAAACGTATGTATATGTTAAAATATTTGTCCATATGAATAAGTATTTCAAAAATACGATGATATTTCCGAATAAAGTTAAGATGAATAAAACTTCAATCATGTAATATATCTTTAAATATGATATGTGTAAATTTTAATAATCAAATAAAAGATTATGGCTCTGATACCATTTGCTGAAACAAATAAACAATATCATGAAAATAATTTTCAAAGATTTTCATGTAATTCCCAAAATCACATATGATTGATTATCAAATATTAAAACATGAATATATGGATAATATCTGAATCTATAATTTTTGTAGAATGATGAAGGCGACCACTAATCGAAGAATTAGAACCGAAAGATTTGAAATCTTTCTCAACTAAATTTTTTTTATGTCTCTAAAAAACCTTTATGTTTTTCTTTCTTTATGGATAGGTGGAAAAATTCTTTGATATAATGTAACGAGGACTTTAACTATATGTCTTTTTTTGTAAACTTATACTAATGGTTTTAATATCTCTTTTAACATCGCGGAGTGTTGAGTTCGAATCCCAGACATGTGTGATAAATTTCAGCGTGGTCACCATTGTGTCACATGATTTCCACAACCATGTGTCTCTTTATATAGTTAAAAAATAAAAATTTCATAAATTTTATATTTTAGACTTTTAATATTAAGATTTATTCATCTAAAGTTTCATATAATAAATTAGTATATTAAATAGTTAATATAATTATATTAAATATAATAACCAAATAAATAGAAGTAGAAGGTTTTTTCATCATAACCATCCCAAAAGTTAAATTTGACCTCACATATTAAAAGTAATTTATGTTAAAAAGGCCTATAAGCGAAAATGGTTTTATAGTTCTTGTGTGTGTGTGTGTGTTTGTGTTTGGTTTCATAGTGCTTTGTTTCTGATACTAAACATAACTAACAAACCCATGCTCTGTTTTATTTAACTTATTATGACAGTGGTTTAAAAAGAAGAACAAAAAAGCTCTGTATGAAGCTCTTGAAAAGGTGAAAGCAGGTAAAAGATTAGTATTAATTTTAAAAGATGATTTCCCTCCCAAAGATTCATCTTATTATAGAGACTAATCTTCTTTGGCTTCTATTACTTTTTTTTTTGTCAAATCTTTGGCTTCTAATACTTAAAAAACGTTGATTAAATGTAAATTTGCAGAGCTTATGCTGATGGGATTCATATCACTACTGTTAACAATAGGACAAAATTATATATCACAAATTTGCATCTCCAAGAAAATCGCAGAAACGATGCACCCTTGCACTGCATCCGAAGAGGCTAAAAAGTATCCGACTAAGAACAAAGATACCGGAAACAACTCTGGTCGAAAGCTTCTCGAGTTAGTCGAATCATTCATTCCTCGAAGGAGTTTGGCTACCAAAGGTTATGACAAGTGTGCAGAGAAGGTAAACATTCATTCTATAAAAACGTTTCTCTATAATATCCACTAATGTAAACCCTTTTGTCAATTTTTGACAGATGATTCTTTCTAATGTTTGTTTCCAGGGGAAAGTCGCTTTTGTATCGTCTTACGGGATGCATCAGCTGCATATATTCATCTTCGTTCTCGCGGTTTGTCATGTGATCTACTGCATTGTTACTTATGCATTGGGCAAGACCAAGGTACATTCTTTTATATTACATCTACATTGTGGTCAGAGTTGTTGAGATCTTGCTTCCTTTCGCTAAAGATTGGATCTTCCTTATCTGAAAGATTGTATTTTTTCTTCTTCTTTCTGTTACCGCAGATGAAAAGGTGGAAGAGGTGGGAAGAGGAGACAAAGACAATCGAATATCAGTATTCCCACGGTATATACATAATTCACGAACTTGGAATGGATGAAAACTGAGTGTGAAGCTTTAACGAGGCATCTTTCCAAATGTAATGCAGATCCGGAGAGGTTTAGGTTTGCAAGGGATACATCTTTCGGGCGTAGACATTTGAATTTCTGGAGCAAATCGACGATTACGCTGTGGATTGTATCTTTCTTCAGACAGTTCTTTGGATCTGTAACAAAAGTTGATTACTTAACACTGAGACATGGTTTCATTATGGTAAAAACTCAAAATCTTTTGTATCTTCTCTTTAATCTTTCTTGTTTGAATAACCTTCTCTTAAGACAAAGTTCTCACGGCATTGCACAAATGCTTTTTTCTTCTTCTTATTCAGGCCCATTTGCCTCCGGGGAGCGATGCGAGGTTCGATTTCCGAAAGTACATTCAGAGATCATTAGAGGAAGACTTCACAACCATCGTCGAAATCAGGTATGACGACTAATAGTTTTTTCAAAAAAAAACTCAATAGATTCACTAACTACTTCTTAGTCTGATCTTTACAATTGCTTTTATCTCCAGTCCTGTGATATGGTTTTTCGCCGTGCTATTCCTCCTGACCAACACACACGGTAAACTCATCTTCATAACGTTGCTGCATTCGATACCTCTTAAAACCTTTCACAACAATCCCAAAACTAATATACTTGCTCTGCCTTTCTTATAAACAGGATTGAATTCTTACCTCTGGCAACCATTCATTCCATTAGTCGTAAGCAACAAAACCCATTTAAAAGAAGCATTGTTTTGGTTTCGGTTTCGTCTCTTTAACAAGGCTGAATGTATAAAACAAACTGCAGGTGATTCTTATTGTTGGGACAAAACTTCAAGTGATAATAACAAAACTGGGACTTCTAATCCAAGAGAAAGGCGACATAGTGAAAGGCATGCCACTTGTTCAGCCTGGTGATCATCTCTTCTGGTTCGGTCGTCCACGTTTCATTCTCTTTCTCATTCACTTAGTCCTTTTCACGGTATAAATACTTTCACAGTCTTTTTCATTCCTCCTTACAACAACCGCGAGAACAATGCCTGATGAATAATTAATAAAAAAACAAAACTATTTGTCATTTGCAGAATGCGTTTCAACTAGCTTTCTTTGCCTGGAGTACGGTAAGCAAGCAATTCCACAGTCTCCATTACCAATTCTCAAGCATCCTTCATTGAAATCCACATTTGTTATTTCTGCAGTATGAGTTTAACCTTCAAAACTGTTTCCACAAAAGCATTGTAGATGTGGCCATCAGAATTTCAGTTGGGTAAGTAAAAGCTTTATGCTTTAACCATTCATAGAAACTGAGAAATCAAATCATCCCTTAAAAACTAACAAAGTCTCAAACTTTCCTTTCTTCTTTCTCTATCGATCTTGCAGAGTTATTGTACAGATTCTTTGCAGCTACATTACTCTTCCTCTTTACGCTCTAGTTACTCAGGTAAGTCACACAGAGACACACACACAAAGACATAACTAAGAAAAGATTGAAAATTTTAATTTTGTTGAATTTTGTTTAGATGGGTTCGACGATGAAACCTACAGTGTTCAACGACAAAGTAGCAGTAGCTTTAAAGAGTTGGCATCACACAGCTAAGAAGCAGATCAAACATGGAAGAAACTCAGAATCAACGACGCCTTTCTCTAGCCGTCCAACAACACCGACACACGGTTCTTCTCCGATCCATCTCCTCCACAATTTCCACAAACGAAGCAGAAGCGCCGATGAAAGCTTCGAAAATTCGCTATCTCCGAGAAACTCTGATTTCGGTTTGTGGGATCCTGAGTCGCAACACGAACCTTCTTCTTCCGCAAATCATAAATCTAGGTTCAGAGAAGAAGACTCAGAGAAGAAAAACCCTCCTTCTTCTTCATCTGTGGAGCTTCCTCCTGGACCTGAACAAAAACGAACTCAGCATGAGATTAATATAAACTTGACGGATTTTTCGTTTCAGCGATGATTTATTTTATCTTAAATTGTTTATCAGTGATCTGTTAATATGTTTTTACGTTTATATGGTGACAGTTCTTGTATATTTCAGCTTATTTATACATAACTCTTCTCGTTTTTATATTCATTCTGTTTGGATTTGTTAGCTATGACTTGAGAAAATTGTGGAAGATGTGCTAAAGCCTGAGAGGTGTTCAATAAAATGAGTGAGTAAGACATATTTTCCTGAAACACTGGTTTCTTCGTGTCGGAAGCTTGGATTGGCGAGGATGGCATTTAAACATGGTTTATAGAATGTGTCGAGTAGAATCTGAAGCCTGGTTCTTATCACCATTGTTTCTGTTTTGTCCACTGTATTTGGCTTGGGATCTTTGAGTATTGACAAGGTGATTAGTATCTCTCCTGAATGCCTCCAGGGATTTGGTTGTTTCTTTTGAAAATATGGTTCTGTTTTGAGTCCTCTGATTGCGAAAACCAAAATTTGGCATGACAAAAGAGTCATGTGACAACATGGAATGCGATAAAAGATACATGGCATTGGTAACGTCGCATCAAATGGTAACATATATTTATTTTTTTTGTCTTTTTCTTCCTCGTTCTGATTTTGGTTTTCGTATTATGGATCTTGGTTCGGGCTTAATGGCATTTCCAAATGTGGGAAAGAAAAAGACAACGACTACTTTCATTTTGTCAACGAACACTCGATAAACGCAGCCGCACGTCTACACCTGCCAGAAGCCGAGCTAGTCCCAACCTTAGTCGACAACGACTACTTTCACTTTGTCTTGGCTTCAGACAATATACTTGCAGCTTCGGTCGTGGCTAAGTCTTTGGTTCAAAACTCTTTAAGACCTCATAAGATCGTTCTTCACATCATAACGGATAGGAAAACTTATTTCCCAATGCAAGCTTGGTTCTCGTTGCATCCTCTGTCGCCAGCAATAATTGAGGTCAAGGCTTTGCATCATTTCGATTGGTTATCGAAAGGGAAAGTTCCGGTTTTGGAAGCTATGTTTTAACATATATTTTCTTTTGTGACTAATGTTTCTGATATGCGTTTGCGATTAACATCTACCACTGATTTTTGACAGTCGTTTGTGACCCAAGTTTCATAACAAGGAAATATTAGGGCAAGAAACGTTTTAAAACATAGTGGAATCCCTGCACAATACGTAAAGTGTTACATATGCAATAGTCCCCGAGGTATGTTCAAAAGCAACATTGGTTAATATCTTCGCTTCTTAAACCAATCCGAAGAAGATAGTTCTTGGACACACAAAAACACATGAGGAAGGATAGGATTGTGTTCATAGCTATGTACCATCTTTTCAACTTGTAGCTTTGCAGGGACAACGGTAAAAGTTCCTTGTCAATAGGAGAAACTCTCAGCTCTTCTAATGTAGCTTATGAACTTTTCTTCATTCCTGTAATAACTCCCAAAATCAGTATGTCGGAACCTGGTTCAATAGATAAAATCCTGTAATAGACTCCAGGGTAGATCTAGCTATCAGCAGCTATGAAAGTCTTCTCTTACTGTCATAGACAATGTTTGAGGAAGAACTCTATGGGAAAGCTTTGAGCATCTAAAAACCTCTAAATATGTTCACTTGGCTGACTAGATGTTAAGCACTAACACACAAACTCTAATTCAAATTCAGCTCATATATCAAAAGGATGCATGGAGGAATGATCTGACACCAGAAAATGTCTCAGGTGTAAATACTTATCAAGCATCACAGGTAGATAATTCCAGAACAATCTTTTAAATATGTTACCTGAGTTCCTTGGTTATTGCAAATATCAACCATTACTCCTAGAAGTTGTTCTTTTTGGCCATTGACAGTGTCATTTCTTACAAAAGACGAATATGTTTACACAGGGTGTTACAATACGAAGAAGCTGATGGTACCAAGAGAAAGCAACAAGATTGTACGATACAATAGAATGGGAGACCAACATAAAACACATGGGATGATATGATGATCATCTCAGTGGAACTTGAGGCTGGTCAAGACGTTGTTGTTGACGGGATCCGCCAAATGATCAAGAAGGTTCTGGTAAGGCCCCACACCAGTCACTAGTCCCTGCACAAAATAGCCTAGGATGGCGAGCATTGCCAGTCTACCGTTCTTGACCTCCTTGAGTTTCAATTCCTTCATCGACTTCTCATCTTTCCCAAAGCCAAGAGGGTTAAAGAAAGGTCCACCGGGGTAAGCAGGGTTACCTGAACCGGCAAAACCTTTCTCTAATCCCAAGAAGTACTGTTTACCCATAGATCCTGGGTTGTACCAGTCCTGCAACCTCCGGTGCTCAGCAAATCCCATTAGAGCCATCTCGAGAACAAAGAGGGTGTAAGGGTCTGCCCAGTAGCTATATGTCCCTGCAGGTGGAATTACACCGGTTTGGAACCAGGGAAGAGCAGTGTCTGCTGGGATCAGACCAGCCTTCCCTAGAATCTCAGGCGCAATAGCTCCAGCTGCACCCAACATAGCGAACCGCCCGTTAATGATCTCTCCGTAGGCTAACCATCTCGGCTCGATGAACCCTCCAGTACCCTCTGGGTCTGAAAGACCAAGCGGGTCGAATCCAAAGTCACCAGGTAAGCTGCAGGATCACAACATCTCCCCAGTTACTAATCCGTTTATATAAAGTCGATCTACACATTTTCAAAATCATGAAACTTGAAGAAATCAAATCTTTGGAATTACCTGCCGTCCAAGTAAGAGAGACTCTGTGATGATGCAAACCATAATTGCCTGTTTGCTCCTTGCTGAAATCAAAACACACATAAATCCAGGATCAGATTATTCAGTTCACACATATATGGAGAGAGATTTGTGAAAAACTAGAGAGTATCATGTACCTTGACAGGTGGAGTTGAAGCAGCCTTCACAACAAAGGAAGTCTTCCTCTGTGACGAGGACACAGCTGGTTTTGAACCGAATATCTGTCTAGCGGTCTGAACAGAGGAGGTGAGCGAAGAAGACACAAGTGCTTGTGCTGCCATTTTTTTTGCTCTGGTCCTTAAACTCTTCTGTTCTGTCACCAAGAGATGAAGATGATGGTTCAGTTATGGTCTGCAAGGCAGTGTTGGGTAGAAAGAAGAAGGTTCAGTACTTGTGGCTTTGAAATAGCCCAACTGGTTTTGGTCAGATCAGATTAGTATCTGCTTCACCAACTATATCTGTCCACGTGGCAACACGAGTTGGATAAGAGATTTTGTTCGTGTGTGTGTGTGATTCCTTATCTGCCACACAAGAGAAAAAAAAAAAATCTTTACATTGAAGCCAATTGGATATAAAATTATCAAATCCTCTATAGATTGGAAAATTCGAATGGATATGTACCTCTGTGGTTAAAAGAACAATTTGACTTTATTATTTGCATAAATCAGTTCTCTATTGAATTGTTGTTATTCAGATCAATCCAAATTTAAGTGTAACATGTTAATTGATTAAAAATTATAATGGTCGTTTGCTTTAGTTAAATCGTAAAGGTCACAGTATAATTTGTTTTTCTTTAGAAATGATCAACTTAGTAGTTCCCGCTGGTGACACACTAATGTTCACCATTAAAGTCGGCGACTTTTACTAAAAGCAGTTTAGCCCAGTTGGATTAATCGGCCAAGCTTTCTCATGTAGTATCTGTCTCGGTCGAGATTTTAGGTCCGGCGACCTTAGAACGTCACGTCTCCGAACGTTTGGAGTTATGCTCTGCAAGCGTTCGATGAAATGCCTGAACCAAATGTAATGCTTCAAAAGCTGAAGAGAAAAGTAGTTTGAAAGAATAGCTTGCCCGGCCAGATAAAATAGATGATGATGCACGTGTACAAGACTTGTGTAAGTCAAAACTCAATAAACCCTTCAGTTTTTGTTTTCTTTTTTTGATTTTTAATTGGTCTTTGATCGATTTATTTGGTCTCAGTGATTTATTTTGGTTATTGATTCTGGGCTCAGTGAGTTAACAATGACATGAAATCGACACAATGTTTCAATATTAGGTCAACCATTGAATGGTTGGTTGAGTTCGAGGGTTGGCATTCTAAAATTCAATTCTTTGGGTCCAATTTGGTTAACACAACTATTACAATTTGCTTTATATAATAAAACAAAATTTAAGTTGATCTTGAGTAAAGTAATGCAGAATCTTTGGAAAATGGGGACAATGGTCAACATTTTTTCGAGGTGCTTGACAATAATTCTCATTAAGTCCTTGAGAATATGTTTTCTTGGCTTACTTTTCTGGTTCTCTTCTTACTCTAATCTGAAGGAGATCAATCTTGAAGACACAAGCACGCACATGGGGATAACGAGGTTTGCTTGTTTGCTATTGTTTACCATACTCTTAAGTTTTAGCTATGCAGCTATAACGCCAACAAGTCCTTTGTCAATAGGCCAAACTCTCAGCTCCGCTAACGATGTTTATGAATTGGGGTTCTTCAGTCCTAATAATACCCAAGATCAATATGTTGGAATCTGGTTGAAGGGTATTATTCCTCAGGTGGTTGTGTGGGTGGCAAATAGAGAAAAGCCTGTTACAGATATTGACTCCACAGCAAATCTATCTATCAGCAGCAATGGAACTCTTCTGGTATTTAATGGTAAACATGGCTTTGTCTGGTCCAGTGGAGAGACTTTTGCATCTAACGGGTCTCGTGCAGAGCTTTTGAACAACGAAAATCTTATTGTCATCGACGTTTTTTCGGGAAGAACTCTATGGGAAAGCTTTGAGCATCTTGATGATACTATGCTCCCTTTCTCAACCCTCATGTATAATCTCACCACTGGTGAGAACCGGGTTTTGACTTCTTGGAAAACTGACACTGATCCATCGTCTGGTGACTTTGTGGTTCAGATTACACCGCAAGTGCCATCACAGGTGTTTACCGCTAATGGATGCATCATTAATAAGTCCATTTAGCCTTCAACAGGATGCAAACGGGTCAGTTTCTTTCTCTTATTTAGACAGAAACATCAAACCCCCACATATAATGATAATATGAGAAGGCTCTCTGAAGATTTTTCATCATAATGGAACTGACTGGGATGTAGACTTTGAGGCTCCATTAATCAATTCATGCGATTTTGGTATATGCAGATCTTATGGCTGTGTGTTAGTTCAGTTCCTCCAAAGTGTAAATGCTTCAAAGGGTTTGTACCAAAATCCATTGAGGAGTGGAAAAGAAACTGGACTGATGCTTGTGTGAGGCGTACGGAAGTACTTTGTCAAGGAGAAGTTGTAAAACTCATCAATCATGTTACCAATGCAAACATCTTCCATCCTGTTGCCAACATAAAGCCTCCAGACTATTACGAATTTGCAAGTGCTTATAATGCTATAGACTGCTACCGAAGTTGCCTCGACAATTGTTCTTGCTTGGCCTTTGCTTTTATTGATGGAATAGGGTGCTTAGTGTAGAACCAGGAGAAGAGCCACAACATCAGATCTTCCATCGCCTAAACAACCCACATTTGTCGTGAACACGCAAGATGAAGAATCCATGTCTAAGGGTTTGATCAATGTCAATGAGATCACACAGTCTTTGATTCTTGGGCGTTAAGAAACAATGTGTGATAGATATTGTAAAATTGATGCTCTTTAAAGGGATCCAATGATGATAACAAAAAGCTTCGTTCCTTTTTTTTTTTTTTAAAGAAACATAAAATTACATCCAAATTTACAATTTCTTCACCAAAAGTTCCCTCACAAGCCCTTATAAGAAGACTCAATGCCTTATTGGAGAAGTGTTCCATGGCAAAAAACAAGAGTTTCTACGTAAATTCATTCACCGTTGTCCAAGATATAGAAAAAGGCACTTCTTTTTCTTATTCCCAGTTATAAATTATGCTAACATCCTTTTATTATTCTCATGTGTTATCCTTATTATCCTAATGTTTTATACCACATAAAACACACTATCGATCAATGAAACAACTAAACTTTAACTTACAAGTTCCCAACCAAATTCCAACTCTTGTATTCCCAGATCCAAATTGGTATCAAAACCTATTGCCATATCTTCTTCCAAGCAGTGATTTAGTATATACTTATGGATTGATTTTCAACTGAAGATCTTGAGTTTCTCACTTAAGTGCTCTTGAGATCCAATATTTCGTTGACTTGGTCAAAATATTCTCTAACTATTTTATTTAATATTTAATGTGAACATTTAAACGTATGACTGAGACTGACAAAAGATATCGAATTTTTGAGGCGTTGTGAGTCAGTGGTGTCGTTTTCACTTGCGTTCGTGGCATTTTTATGCTACAAAGCTCTTCAAAAATATTCAACTTTTTTTGCTACAAAGCCCATATTTTTCTACAGTACCATTTATAACTCGCTATCTGTCTTTACCAAAGGTCCCGCGACGTTGACTATACTTTTGAATTCTGGATTTTCGTTTAAGTCGCCGAGGTCGGCTAGAAATACTTATGCCCAGACGGTGAAATTTGTATAATTTGGCCACTATTCCCGTAAAATCGCTGTCTTGACCGGGACTTTAGTTCCGGTGATGACTTTAATGTTCATCATGCTTTCGAACGTCTGGGTTGTGCACTCGAACTGTTTGATGAAATGCCTGAACGAGGAACTGAAGGTAAAAAATGGTTTTACTGAGCCTTTTCTAAGTTTCTTGGGTTTTACATTTGCAACTTGCACTTATTGAGGTAAAAAATGCTTTTAAGTCATGAAAATGAAGTAATTTCCAGCTCTGATTGTCCTTGGAGATTTCAAAAACTCCAAATTTCTTGGCTTTGTAGAAAGTTGACTTATGAGTACTACACGCTATTCTTTGTGGACGGTAAGATGGGAGCAATTTCCAGCTCTGTATTCTTCTCTCATTTTTTTTTTTCTTTGACTTCCTTTTTTTATTGGTCATAATGGTTTATTTTAGTGCTTATAATATTACAAGCAGCACCAAGAACATCCACTTGAAGTTTTGCTCATATAGAATGCATCTTTTACAGAAATAGGAAAAACACATGAGAAAGATGAGTATGGTTTTAATTGCTTTCTCCCTCTTACTAATCATCTTCCCTGCTTGTGGTTATGCAGCTATAAACACATCAAACCCTTTGTCAATAGGACAAACTCTGAGCTCCCCTGGTGGGTTTTATGAGTTAGGCTTCTTCAGTCCTAATACTACCCGGAATCTGTATGTTGGGATCTGGTTCAAGGAAATCGTTCCTCGGGTAATTGTCTGGGTGGCCAACAGAGATAAACCAGTTACAAACTCTGCGGCAAATCTCACCATCAGCAGCAATGGGAGCCTGATCTTGGTTGATGGGAAACAAGATGTTATTTGGTCTACAGGAGAGGCTTTCACATCCAACAAGTGTCATGTCGAGCTTCAAGACACCGGAAATCTTGTTGTAATTGATGATGTTTCAAATACAACTTTGTGGCAAAGCTTCGAGAATCTTGGTGATACTATGCTACCTCAGTCATCGTTGATGTATGATCTTTCCCATGGTAAGAAGCGTGTATTGACTTCATGGAAAAGTAACAGCGATCCATCTCCTGGGGGCTTCTCACTGGAGATTACACCACAAGTCCCCTTGCAAGGCCTTATAAGAAAAGGCTCAGTGCCTTACTGGAGAACTGGTCCATGGGCAAAAACAAGATTCACTGGGTTTCCACAGTTTGATGAATCGTATGTAAGTCCATTCAGCGTGGTCCAGGATTTAGCAACCGGTACAGGATCTTTCTCTTATTCCATGTTAAGAAACTTTAATCTATCGTATCTTACCCTAACATCAGAGGGGAATATGAAGATTTACTGGGATCAAGGCAAAAGATGGATGCATCACCTTACGGAACCAGAACACTCATGTGATTTATACGGTGCATGCGGTCCTTTTGGTTTGTGTGTGAGATCCAGTACTCCGACGTGCAAATGCTTGAAAGGGTTTGCACCAAAGTCAGATGAGGAATGGAGGAAAGGGAACTGGACAAGTGGGTGTGTGAGACGTAAACAATTATCATGCCGGGCAAACACTACTCTGGAAACGCAAGGCAAAGACACAGACATCTTCTATCGCATGACCAATATAAAGACTCCGGATCTGCATCAATTTGCAAGCTTTCTCGATGCAGAAATGTGCTACAAGGGTTGTCTAGGCAATTGTTCTTGCACAGCGTTTGCCTATATAAGTGGAATTGGATGCTTAGTATGGAATGGAAAGCTTGTAGACACAGTTCAATTTTTGTCTAATGGAGAAACTCTCTCCCTTCGTCTTGCAAGTTCGGAATTGGGTGAGAATGAACCACATTTCTTCTAGAGTTTATTGTTTTCTTATTACATTTTAAGTTTCAACTTGATTTATAATGTTCTGTAGAAGCATGGTTTAAAGTTTTGTTGTCTGGTGAATATCTCAGCTGGAAGCAGTCGAACCAAGATTATAGTAAGTGCTACTGCTAGCCTTTCCATTTTCGCAATCTTGGTCTTTGCAGCATTTATGTTCTGGAGATACAGAGCGAAACAAAATGGTAAGACACTGAAAAACTTAGCAGCTTTATCTCTCTCTCTTTCACTCGCTTTCCTTGTCCCTATTTTTCATCTATCTCTGTAACCAAACCGAAGCAAGAACTACTCTATAGGTTTTCCTCATAATAATTGTTACGATAGTTGATGTATGATCTCTCAAAGCTTGAAGGCTTCCTAAGGGCTAACTGGAAGTTAAACCTTTGGATGCTTAACTGCTACAAATGAAGCACTAATACATGCAGACATTTTTTTCTCGTAGAACCACCTCCTGCTGTCTTCGATACTTTACAAGATGCATGGAAGAATGATTTTGAACCACAAGATATCTCAGGCGTAAATTTCTTTCAGATGCATACAATACAAACTGCCACCGACAATTTCAGTTCCTCAAATAAACTTGGTCAAGGTGGATTTGGTCCAGTTTACAAGGTATGTGACATTCTGTTCTATTTGCTTCTGTTTTGCTCTGCTGTATATATGTTGTTCTCCATATCCATCTGAAACTATTCTTCCAGGGAAAACTGCTAGATGGGAAGGAAATAGCCGCTAAACGCCTTTCAAGTAGCTCTGATCAGGGTACAGGGGAGTTCATGAATGAAATAAGACTAATATCAAAACTACAACATAGAAACTTGGTTCGGCTTTTGGGGTACTGCATCGAAGGGGAAGAGAAGCTATTGATTTATGAGTTTATGATGAACAAAAGCCTTGATATGTTTCTCTTTGGTATGTCCTTTATTTCATTTACCTCTTCATTTTCCTTTTCCTATCACATATGCTAATAGTCACTAACCTATTCTATTGGTAATAGTTATTATGTCACTGTCACTAATCCGTTCTATGTTATTGGCTAGATTCAACTCTAAAGCTGGAAATTGATTGGCAAAAGAGATTCGAAATCATTCAAGGTATTGCGCGTGGACTTCTCTATCTCCACCGTGACTCACGCCTTAGGGTCATTCACCGAGATCTGAAGGTTAGCAATATTCTTCTGGATGAGAAGATGAATCCAAAAATATCGGATTTTGGATTGGCTCGGATGTTTCAGGGAACACAATATCAGGACAACACTCGAAGGGTTGTAGGAACTCTGTAAGAACCTATCTTCAACAACATGCTTAACAAGCATTCATAGTCATAATCATATACTAAACTGTTTGATATTTACACAGAGGATATATGTCTCCTGAGTATGCTTGGGCAGGGTTGTTCTCTGAGAAGTCCGACATCTATAGCCTCGGAGTTTTGATGTTAGAAATCATCAGCGGCAAGAAGATATCAAGGTTCAGCTTTGGCGATGGGAGCAAAGGCCTTCTTGCATATGTAAGTGACACGTTTACTGTGATTGATTTTATTTCTCATCAAGTCCAGACATTTCTCGTCGCCATTTCAAAACATTTCGTATTCTTATATTCAGGCCTGGGAGTCTTGGTGCGAGACCGGGGGATCAGATCTTCTGGATAGCGATCTTACTGATTCATGCAATGTATTCGAAGTTGCTAGATGTGTTCAGATTGGTCTTCTCTGTGTTCAGCATGAAGCCTCGGACAGACCGAACACTCTTCAATTATTGTCCATGATTACTTCAACAACAGATCTTCCAATACCAAAGCAGCCAATATTTGCGGCGCACACTCTAAAAGATGTGTTCATGTCAGAGTCTGAGTCTAAACATCTTATCTCTATCAATGAGTTGACAGAATCTGTGATCCAAGGACGATAAACTCGTAGTATATATAGAACTCAGTATGTAAATTCATGAACCTAAGAATTTAAAATCTTTCAATGTGAATGAAACTGATTGCTGCAGAACTTTTTTCCCATTGTCAGTCCTTAGGTATTTGATTCTCAACGCTGAACTTCCATTCCGTAATTTTATGAAAAGCTTTATCCTTAGACCTTAGGAAATAGATCCATATCTTTCGTAAAAAGTCGTCTATGAAGGTAATCAAGTACTGACATTCGGCTAAACTCTTCTTTGTACCCGTCTTTGACTACATACTAAGTTACTCACTCATTTCAAGCTCATGTGGTGATATGATCCTGACTCAGGGACAGACGAACAAACGACCAACAGCCAAAACCATGGACAACCCGAACATCCTCATCATGTCCTTTGGAATTCAATAAATGGCTAAGTGGTCCAATGTGTGCTCTTTTTCCCTATCTTTGGGTTTGTCCCACTAGGTTTACTAAAGATAGGTTTTTAATGAGGCCATTGGCCCACTTGTCTTTCAGCCCATTTATTGAATTCTAGGCCCATTCCTTCCTTCTCTTTTGTCATCAAAAATTAGTTGGGAGTTAGGAGTTGGGAGTTATCTAAATTAATGCATTTATTTCTAGGCTTATGCATGTGCTTGCATGTTCTTGGAAGTTGTTCCAAGCTTGCAAACCATGTCTCTTTTCTCTTCTATAAATAGTAGCTCATTCTCTCATTTGTACTCATCAAAAATTTTAAATGAAAGTTTCTATTACTTCTAAATTTTTGATCACTTGTTGGTGTGTAATATCCAACTTATCTTAAGCCCCCTTGGTGTGTAATATCCAAGGCTAGTTTAAGAGATCCTTGTTTCCCTTTGTTGCGTCATATCCTTAGGAATTCAAGCCGGTGAATCAAAGGCCTTCCACAACCTTTGTGTGA
Source organism: Streptanthus diversifolius (assembly GCA_039880935.1). NCBI lineage: Eukaryota > Viridiplantae > Streptophyta > Magnoliopsida > Brassicales > Brassicaceae > Streptanthus > Streptanthus diversifolius. Next base: position 1,421,689 of record JAXGFM010000007.1, read on the forward strand.
CCTATCGCTCCACATCCCTTGACAACTTGAGCTCACGCTCGTTGTGCAAGGCTTATCCCTTTCCAAAACTTCCTTGTGTGCCGATTTTGGGTTAAGTCCTTCCGAGGATCTCATCATTTGGTATCAGAGCAACACACAAGCTAATGTTTTTTTTCCCTTCTTTCCTTTTAATTTTCGTTTTATTTAAAAAAAAAAAAGTTTTTTTAGTTTCTTTAAGATCTGTCTCATGTCTACATTTTAGTTCCTTCCAAAGAACTTTTGACTGGTTGTTTTGTGTTTTCTTTTCAGGAAGGATGCATGAGCAAGAAGATGAATCTGACCACAAGATTGAAAGTAAACCAAGAAGAAGAAATTCCAACAACCATCAAGACGACAAATTGTTGGTTGATGCTATCTTGTCTAGAATGGAGCAAGTAATTGACGCCAGATTTGATGCATTTTGTCAAAGAATTCTACAAGACATGAAACAAAGGAAGCCACTATGGAGAGGCAAAGAAGAACAAAGGAAACCAAGTGCTAAACCAGATCAGAAAAAGAGCAAAAGCCCACGTCCAACTTCAAGAGTTGCTCTCACAAACCAGGAGCCTAGCTGTTCTAAAAACAAATCAGTTGTTCAAAGGACAGAAACAGATCAGCCACTCAAAATCTGCAAAGGTATGAACGACCCTCCTAAGTCAAACATAAGTGCTGACGAAATCTTTGTGCACCATGATAAAAAGCAGATTCCTAAAGATGTGCCCATGGCTCTTGTGGATAATGTTGAAAACATCACTGAGGAAGAAGATGAAGGACCTAAGTTTGACACCTACCTCGACAGTGATCAATTGGACCAAGATGTTTTCAATATTTCTTTTGACGTGATAACACCTTTGTCTTGTCCAAAAGAAGCTGAAAAGGTAGCAATCAAGAAGGACACATCAGAGATATGCCAACCAAATCTAAAGCAACAAGCTCGAGGTAATTATCTAGACTTCCAAAAACGAATGAAGCCTAACTTGCTTTCTATTGGTACAGGTCAAATGATTTTAAGAACAAAGCTTGACCAAGAAAAGAAGCCTGATGCTAACAACAAAACAAATGGCTATCAAGTATTCAAAGATGAACTGACAATTTCCTCTTTCCTTTGTGAAAATCGCATCAAGCACTGTAAGGAGTTTGATTTGGTTAAGATAAACTCTAATTATTTTGTGCTGATTTCTGCTCTAGGGGAAAAACGCCTTGATCTAGAAAATGTTAAAGAATTTTGTGTTTCGGAATTTGAGTTTGATAAAATGCTTCATTCCTTTGAAACACTTAAACTTGAGAACTTTTCTAAACAAAAGGATAGTTTGTTTGATGAAATTCGTGATTCCAATTTTGTTTTGAGTCTTGACTTGTTTCAGTTTGATAAATTGTGTGAGATGATCAAGAAATGTTCTCAACCTTGTAATCCCTTTAATCTATTTATTTTTATTTCTGATCACACAGATATGATTCACTTGTCTTTGTCAAAAGAGTCAAATGCAGGTTTTAGGGCTGCAAGGAAACGCCAACAAGGAACTCTAAAGAGAGAGGAAGACAAAAGGTTCAAGCCACCTGATTTGGACCAGGATACACGTCAAGACGTCAGCCTCTTCATCCTGATCAAACAAGCACCACCAGAAGACCATTCGGATTTGAGGTCAAATCCTCTTCAAGAGGGAGGGGATGATATGATCCTGACACAGGGACGGACAAACAAACGACCAACAGCCAAAACCATGGACAACCCGAACGTCCTCATCATGTCCTTTGGAATTCAATAAATGGCTAAGTGGTCCAATGTGTGCTCTTTTTCCCTGTCTTTGGGTTTGTCCCACTGGGTTTACCAAAGATAGGTTTTTAATGAGGCCATTGGCCCACTTCTCTTTCAGCCCATTTATTGAATTCTAGGCCCATTCCTTCCTTCTCTTTTGTCATCAAAAATTAGTTGGGAGTTAGGAGTTGGGAGTTATCTAAATTAATGCATTTATTCCTAGGCTTATGCATGTGCTTGCATGTTCTTGGAAGTTGTTCCGAACTTGCAAGCCATGTCTCTTTTCTCTTCTATAAATAGTAGCTCATTCTCTCATTTGTACTCATCAAAGATTTTAAATGAAAGTTTCTACTACTTCTAAATTTTTGATTACTTGTTGGTGTGTAATATCCAACTTATCTTAAGCCCTCTTGGTGTGTAATATCCAAGGCTAGTTTAAGAGATCTTTGTTTCCCTTTGGTGCTTCATATCCTTAGGAATTCAAGCCGGTGAATCAAAGGCCTTCCACAATCTTTGTGTGACCTATCGCTCCACATCCCTTGACAACTTGAGCTCACGCTCGTTGTGCAAGGCTTATCCCTTTCCAAAACTTCCTTGTGTGCCGATTTTGGGTTAAGTCCTTCCGAGGATCTCATCATGTGGCCTAACCTGAAGTGTCATCTACTGGTCATACCCACTTATTGTCTTGCCACTGATACTTCACCCTTTGTGACTATGCCTTGAAGATGATACAATCTTTTACTTTCTGAGCTCCCTTGAAGATGATGACTATGCCTTGAAGATGATATATCTGCAACCTTAGTTCTGTAGATGAGCACAGGATATTAAATTCTAACTCATCGTCGGCATGTACCTGACATCTGTGAAAGTCAGTCAAATTATAACTATCTGGATTTGTAATTTTCATCTTGTCCATGCTATTACTGTCACCGTGATTGCTGTTACCACCATTAAACTCTTTCAGATCAGACAAGAAGTCCTTGTTTGGTGTTTTTTCCGAACTACAACCCATTCACCTTTTGTTGTCGTGTATACTAGCCGTGACGTATAAAGGTTCTATACTTCTATCCTACTTGAGGCTACATTAACAGAGTCTGGGGTATTTTCGTTTAATCAGTCAGAACACTCCTTCCAGTGCCTTTCTTTGCCACACAAAAACAACCTTTAGTGTTCTTGGATCTCGAATTAGATCTTCCTCTGCTCTTTGATCTGCCTCTCCACTATTGATAATCTCTTTTCATTGATCTTTCTCTGCTGACATATAGTCTTCTGATACATGCTTAGACTTGGGATAACTTTCTCTTTCTTCTAACTCAACTTCTTTGGAATAAGGCGAGCTTGTTACAGCAAGCAGTGTGAGTCTCTCTACTATTTCTTATCCACCATCGAATTATGGATTATTGGAAAACTGTTTAGTAAGTAAATAGCATGATCCTCTTCACTTGCTTTGACTTTGAAACTCTCAATGTTCTCATAAAGATTCTTATTTTCCTCCATCCTTTGCCTTCTGATGATGCAACATATGTTGATTTCGGCTCAAGAATAGGTTCCGTCACTTCTTGGTCAAATGTTCACCTGTATTCAACTACAGTAGTTCCCTATTTCAGCTGGCTCGAAAAAATTGTTCTAGTGCTTACAATCTGGAAAAACACACACACCAAAACAGAGAAAAACGAATAGCTAACGCTTTTGTTTTATTAGGAATTCTTAATAAGGATTCTTACAATCGATTTAAATCAAAGTTACACAACATCACCAACATGTGATTTGCTCCTGACCACTCCTAAGCTACCCAATCTCACTAAACAGCAACATCTGCGTCTCTTTTTTATTCACTTACCAGAATCGTTCTCACCAAGTTCACTCTGAAACTCTCAAGTTTGTCAATCCTGAAAACCTAACAACAGTGAACCTTCTATCCGAGCTTTATAGCACTACACACAAGAAACAATTTGGTATGATCCACTAGACCAAAGTCTTCTTCCTGCGTCAAGATTACAATAACATCCAATTTCAGGACAACACTCGAAGGGTTGCAGGAACTTTGTAAGAACCTGTTTTCAACGACATTCTTAACAAGGATTCATTCTTTATCCTCCTATATCAACTTGATGGAAACATTTTTGATATTTGAACAGAGGATATATGTCTCCTGAGTATGCATGGGCAGGGTTATTCTCTGAGAAGTCCGACATCTATAGCTTCTGATGTTGGAAATCATCAGCGGAGAGAATATTTCAAGGTTCACCTTTGGTGATGAGAGCAAAGGCCTACTTGCATACGTAAGTGAATGATATGATTCTCTTCAAGTGCAGACGTTTCCGGTCACCATTACAAGTTTCTTTTTCTTATATTCAGGCTTGGGAATCTTGGTGCGAATCCGAAGAATTTGGTCTTCTGGATAGAGATCTTACTTATTCCTGCAACGCATTTGACGTTGCGAGATGTGTTCAGATTGGTCTTCTTTGTGTTCAACGCGAAGCTGCTGACAGACCCAACACTCTTCAAAGTTATGTCTATGATTACTTCAACAACAGATCTTCCAATTCCAAAGCAGCCAACATTTGCAGTGCAAACTCTAAATGTGCAAACATAATGAAAACAAACGTTGTTTAACCTGTTTTCAGGTATGTATTAGCCTATAATTAGGTTTGCTTTAGTCTACTTTATAGGTTTGTATTACCTATTTATAGGATCTTTTATCATTAATGAAAACAGTATTTGTGTTAAAAAAAAAAAAAAAAAAAAAAAAAAAAAAATGTGCAAACTTTTAACGATGAGTCAATGTCTAAAGATCTTTTCTCTGTCAATCACTTAACAAAATCTGTGATTCAAGGACGATAAGCTCTTATAATATAAAATTCAGTATAGAGATTCATGAGCCTAAAATTTTGAGATCTCACTTTTTGTTATTGTTAAACATAATGTTTCGTTGACTTGGTCAAAATACTCAAAACAGGTGAGTATTGTTATTAATTGTCCATCACAAGATGTGTACTTGTTGATGCATCTTCTCTTGCGTTCTCGGCAGTGAAAGTCTGCGACTTTGGTTACAATCGTTGATGCCCATATGGTCGAAGTTGGATTGATCCGCTATGCTTTCCTGGGTAAGAGCTGACTCTTTCTGTAAAATTCTTGGACATCGCCTTTTCGTTCAACATTGGAACTTTTGGGTCGTGCACTGAATGTGTTCGGTGAAATGCGTTAATGAGATGTCAAGTTTGAAAGTCTAGGCAGTGGGGACCAATAGTTGAAGCCGCCCATCAAAAGTCATACCTCCACTATCGTCAGGTAAAGTTTTTTTTGGTTTTTCATCTTCCAAATTCCATTGCTTACGATTTAACAAAGAACCATAGCTTACGATTTCAAAATTTTCAAATCACTTGAAGTTTAGCTGCAAGTAGAATGTTGCACAAGTATATCTCTGTTTTGTTTTTGTCTTTTTGGTTTTCCTAAGAAGACGTGGAATGTGAATGCTTGTTTGTGATGGGATTGGTTAGATGGAAAGCTGTTGTTGAATATTCAAAGTTATTTGCTGGAGCAATAGGGAATATAAAATTACAATACAATAAAGAAAATATAAATAGTTTATTTCATTTGGTGGGTGTCAATGGAGAGAGATGAGATTCTAGTGGTCAATGTGGTCTACTCCGGTCTAGATGGCTTATTATAATAATTAAAGTATATAAATAAGATTTCTCCATGGATACATCCGAGAGACTTCGTATCTGGTAAGATGTACACGAAGGAAGTTTGTTCTGTTATTGCATTGACTTTATACAGACAAGCTTTTTTCATAAATTGAAATCTTTAGAAGAGCTCTTGTATATCATATGGGAAAGATTGATATTGTTTTCTTTGCTTCCTTCCTCTTCTTGCTGATCAGATTCCCAAGTTATGGCTATGCAGCTATAACCAAATCAAGTCCTTTGTCCGTAGGACAAACTCTAAGCTCTCCCAGCGGATCTTATGAGTTAGGATTCTTCAGCCCTAACAATTCTCAGAATCAGTATGTTGGGATCTGGTTCAAGAACATCACTCCTCAGGTTGTTGTCTGGGTGGCTAATAGAGATAAGCCAGTCACAAAAACAACGGCGAATCTCACTATCACCAGCAATGGGAGCCTTATCTTGCTTGAGGGGGAAGAACAGGATCTTGTTTGGTCAATAGGAGAAACTTTCTCATCTAACGAGTTTCGTGGTGAGCTTTTAGACAACGGAAATTTTGTCTTCATTGATGAAGTTTCCAGAAGAATCTTATGGCAAAGTTTCGAGCATCTTGTTGATACTATGCTACCTCAATCATCTGTGATGTATGATGTTCCAAATGACAAGAAACGTGTTTTGTCTTCCTGGAAAAGTCCCACAAATCCTTCACCAGGAGAATTCGTAGCTCAGCTTACGACACAGTTGCCTCCACAAGGCTTTATAATGAGAGGATCCAGGCCTCACTGGAGAGGCGGTCCATGGGCAAGGGAAAGATTCACTGGCACACCAGAAATGGTTGACTCACATGTAAGCCAATTCAGCATTTCTCAAGATGCAGCAGCCGGCACGGGCTTTTTGACTTATTCATTGCAAAGAAACTCTAACCTTTCGTACACTACGCTAACATCAGAGGGATCGTTGAAGATTCGTTGGTATGATGGCTCTGGTTGGGTTACTGACTTTGAGGCCCCAGTAAGCTCATGTGATGTTTATAATGTATGTGGACCTTATGGGCTTTGTGTGAGATCTAATCCCCCGAAGTGTGAATGCGTGAAAGGCTTTATACCAAAATCAGATGACGAGTGGAATAGAAGGAATTGGACTGGTGGTTGTGTAAGAAGAACAGACATATCTTGTCGTGTGAACTCTTCTGTAACCACACAAGACAATGATGCAGATGTCTTCGATATTGTTGCAAATGTAAAGCCTCCAGATTTTTATGAATATCTAAGCTTGATCAATGCTGAGGAGTGCCACCAGCGTTGTCTTGGAAACTGTTCTTGCATGGCATTTTCCTATATTGAACAAATTGGATGCTTGGTGTGGTACCAAGAGCTTGTTGATGTAATGCAGTTTTCTTCTGGAGGAGAAGTTCTTTCCATCCGTCTTGCAAGTTCTGAGTTGGGTAGGAAATGAAACAGAGCATACCTATTGTTCTTAGTACTTATAATCTTTCTTTTTTTGAGTTTCTTTGCCATGTTCTTGTTTGCTGCAGCATGGGTTAACAGTTTACTTTTCTGGTGCATCTCTCAGCTGGAAGCAATCGAACCAAGGTTATCGTAGCTAGCATTGTCAGCATTTTCGGTTTCATGATCTTGGTTTTTGCCTCTTATTGGTTCTGGTGGAGATACAAAGCGAAACAAAATTGTGAGACACTGAAATGCTTAGTTGCCCCCTTTCTGTGTTTTTTATAGGTCTCTATAACCATTGAATGCTGAATTTGCTAGAAATTTAGTACTGACACTTGTATGTTTACAATTCGTAGATTTAACTCCTACATCCATGGAGACTTCACAAGATGCATGGAAGAAAGAACTAAAACCACAAGATGTATATTTCTTTGAGATGCAAACCATATTAACTATCACGGATAACTTCAGCCTGGAAAATAAGCTTGGTCAAGGTGGATTCGGTCCAGTTTATAAGGTAAGATTTAACATGCTTTATCTGCTCATTTCTTTGCTCATGCTCATTCTTGTTCACTAGATTAGTATCTCCGACTTTACTTCCAGGGAAAGCTGCAAGATGGGAAGGAAATAGCTATAAAACGTCTTTCGAGCAGCTCTGGACAGGGTCTAGAGGAGTTCATGAATGAAATAATACTCATCTCTAAACTCCAACACAGAAACTTGGTTCGGCTTATGGGTTGCTGCATTGAAGGAGAAGAAAAGCTATTGATTTATGAGTTTATGGTGAACAAAAGCCTCAATACCTTTATATTTGGTATGTCCCTTATTGCGCCAGTCTCTGAATCTTTCCCATTTTTTTCATCTTACTATACTCTTTATTTTGTGGTTTGCTCACTCACATTTTAATTAATTTGGCTAGATTCGACGAAAAAGCTTGAGCTTGACTGGCCCAAGCGGTTCGACATCATTCAAGGTATTGCTTGTGGACTTCTCTATCTTCATCGTGACTCATGTCTCAGGGTTGTGCACCGGGATTTGAAGGTCAGCAACATCCTTCTAGACGAGGACATGAACCCAAAAATATCAGATTTTGGATTGGCTAGGATGTTTCAAGGAACACAACATCAAGCCAACACTCGGAGGGTTGTTGGAACTCTGTATGTATCTACCTCCTATATATATATATACATATATTCAGATAGATAACAAGCTCAGTGAAAGCCTTTACTTGCTTATATTAATCAACCTGAGTAATTTGTTTGGTAAAATGAACAGAGGATACATGTCTCCAGAGTATGCATGGACAGGGATGTTCTCTGAGAAATCCGACATATATGCATTTGGAGTTCTACTATTGGAAATCATAACAGGAAAGAGGATTTCGAGCTTCACCATTGGAGAGGAAGGCAAAAGTCTTCTCGAATATGTAAGCCAATAACGTTCTCTATCCTTCTTGAATTTGATAATGGATTAAATGTTTCTTACACGCTTGTGTTAACCAAATTTTAAGACATGGGATTGTTGGTGCGAAAGTGGTGGAGCGGATCTATTGGATCAAGATATATCCAGTTCGGGTTCTGATATCGAAGTAGCAAGATGTGTTCAGATTGGTTTGCTCTGTATTCAACAGCAAGCTGTGGATAGACCCAACATTGCGCAAGTAGTGTCAATGCTTACTACGACAATGGATCTTCCGAGACCAAAACAACCCGTTTTCGCTTTGCAGATTCAAGAGAGTGATTCAGATTCTAAGACTATGTATTCTGTGAATGATATAACACAAACTGCTATATTTGGTCGGTAAAAGAATTGCCTTTGCAATATCATTTCATCACCATTTTTACAAAACTGATACGATTGTAAATTTTTGTAAAGATAGTGGGTGTTAATATAAGCTGAGGATGTGTTGAATAAAAATGTTGTCTCATATGCCTCGATTATTTCAGATAAGTTAAGAATAGAATTCAAAATTTTAAAGTTTTTAGTTTCTCAAAAAGATACACAAGAAATTGCATTTCTTGAACAGAGTAAAAGAAAACATCAGAAGACAAAAAGGCATTAAGTTTTACGACGGAAGCATTACGTCAAGAGTACGTCTTAAATGTGCAAACGCACGAGTCTTTGACTCTTTGTGTTTTTGAGAGAGAGAGAGAGAGAGAGAGAGAGAGAGAATGTTTTTGGCTTCAAATGTTCAAAGACACGAACAAATCGAGAGTGTTTGTTCACGGCCATGAAAGAAAATCAACTCCAAAGTTGTTTTTTTCTTGCGTCATCAGAAAAGTTTGCGACTTTGGATCGAAGTGCTTATGCCCAGATGATGTCAGCGTGATCAATCATAATTTACTTTAGAAAAAGTTGTTTATCTTTTTTTATTCTTCAGCTATAGCCTATAGTGATGGGTTATTAAATGGTTTGACGGCTTCTACAATTAGGAACGCACTGATGGTGTTCGACGAAATGACTGACCGAGATTTGACTTCGTGAAAAAATAGGTACATTAAATTTCTCTGAATTGAGAGAATTGCAAGAAAACTGAAATCTTGTTCAATCCGCCAAAAAGTTTTGTACTGTGATATTCTAGCTGTTTGATATATGCGTGGTTATGTTTGCAAAGGTGCCGAACCATCCAGGTAACTTCTGCATATGGACCCTGTTTTTTGCGATAATCTCTTTCATGGAAAGTGAGAAGTGTGCAAGGTGAAAAGTTTTTTTTCAGCGCTTGGAGAAAAACTTGACTTCTAGTTAGACTTAGCGCAAATGGATTGTTTCAACGTATTGTTTATTCTGTTTAATTATAGAAAGAAACTTAAAGAATTGATAAGTGATAGTGACACATTAATGCACCAGAGAGAAAGGAAGTTTGAAAAAGTCAAGTATTGCGATCTAAAATCTGGTCAACTTTAGGTGTCTTATGTAGCAGAACACTCATGAGTTTCTATGTTTATAGATGAATCTTAAGGAAGATTGTTCCTCTCAATTCTTTGAGTTCACCAAAATATATTTTTTTTTTGTTCAAAATTTAAAATCTCAAGATGGGTATCGTTGTATGCTTGCTCTTGATAACAACCTTGTTCTTAAACTCTGGCTATGCAGCTATAACCACATCAAGTCCTTTGTCAGTAGGGCAAACTCTGAGCTCTCCTGGTGGATCTTTTGAGCTAGGCTTCTTCAGTACCAAAAATTCTGGGAATCAGTATGTTGGAATCTGGTTCCAGAAAGTCACTCCTCGGGTTATTGTTTGGGTGGCTAACAGAGAAAAGCCCGCCTCAAGCCCCACGGCGAGTCTCACAATCAGCAGCAATGGAAGTCTCATCTTGCTTAATGGCAAACAAGATCCTGTGTGGTCATCTGGAGGAGATCTCACGTCTATCAAGTGTCGTGCTGAGCTGTTAGACACCGGAAATCTTGTCGTCGTAGACAATGTTACTGGAAAGTATTTGTGGCAAAGTTTTGAGCATCTTGGTGATACTATGCTACCGCTTACATCTCTGATGTATGATACTCCTCAGAACAAGAAACGTGTGTTGACCTCCTGGAAAAGTGAGACTGATCCATCACCTGGGGATTATGTAGCTGAGATTACACCACAAGTGCCCTCGCAAGGCCTTATATGGAAAGGCTCGTCACCTTATTGGAGAAGCGGACCATGGGCGGGAACAAGGTTCACTGGCATACCAGAAATGGATGAATCATATATAAATCCATTGGGAATGGTCCAAGATGTAGTCAACGGCACAGGAGTTTTCGCTTTTTGTGTACTAAGAAATTTCAATTTGTCATCCATCAAGCTAACATCAGAGGGATCATTGAGGATTCAACGGTATGATGGAGCCAAATGGATTAAGCATTTTGAGGGTCCAGTAAGCTCATGTGATCGATATGGTACATGTGGACCTTTTGGTTTGTGTGTGAGGTCCAGTACTCCAATTTGCCAATGCTTGAAAGGGTTTGAGCCAAAGTCAGATGACGAGTGGAGAAGCGGGAACTGGAGTCGTGGGTGTGTGAGACGCACAGACTTATCTTGTCGAGAAAACTCTTCTGCAGAATCGCAGGGCAAAGATAGAGACGTCTTCTATCATGTTTCGAACACAAAGCCTCCAGATTCTTACGAATTAGCAAGTTTTATTAATGAAGAACAATGCCAACAAGGCTGTCTCAGAAACTGTTCTTGCACGGCCTTTTCCTTTATAAAAGGAATAGGATGTTTGGTGTGGAATCGGGAGCTATTGGACACAGTGAAATTTACTGCCGGAGGAGAGACTCTTTCCCTTCGTCTTGCACATTCTGAATTGAGTAAGTCATCATATAATCTCTTAACTATCTTGACAATGTTCTTTCTGCGTAGCAGTGTGGTTTATAATTTAGTTTTCTTGTGACCTTTTCAGCTGGAAGCAAGCGAATCAAAATTATCACTATTGGCACTCTCAGCCTCTCTATTTGCTTGATCTTGGTGTTTGCTGCATATGGGTGTTGGAGATACAGAATGAAACAAAATGGTGAGAGTCCAAGTAACTTATCTCTCTTCGGCACAATCAACCCTTGATCTTCCTACATATTATCTTTACATGGGTATCTCTTATTTCTGTTTAGCTTTCAGACGTCTATTTGGGCTTTCAATACATTGACTGCCATAATTTGTGCTAACACATTGATACTTGTAATTTCGTAGATGCAAGTCTTGTTTCTAAGGAAAATGTAGAAGGCGCTTGGAAGAGTGATTTGAAATCACAAGATGTCTCAGGTCTAAATTTCTTCGAGATTCATACCCTACAAACCGCCACAAACAATTTCAGCATGTCAAATAAACTCGGCCAGGGTGGGTTCGGTATGGTTTACAAGGTAAGAGATATGGTTCCTTCTATAAGCTCTTCTCCATTCTTATATTTCGTGTTCTTTATATGACCGTCTGCAACTATGATGACTTCAGGGAAAGCTTCACGATGGGAAGGAAATAGCTGTGAAGCGTCTTTCTAGCAGCTCTGTACAGGGTAAAGAGGAGTTCGTGAATGAGATAAAACTCATCTCGAAACTACAACACAGAAACTTGGTTCGGCTTTTGGGATGCTGCATCGATGGAGAAGAAAAGCTATTGGTTTATGAATACATGGTGAACACAAGCCTTAATACTTTTCTCTTTGGTAAGTCACTTCTTGCTTTTCTCCTCCCATGACAGTAGAAAGTTATTTATGCTGATTCTGCTATACTCGCTGTGTGGTATTCTTGGCTAACAGATTTGAAGAAAAAGCTTGAGATTGATTGGCCTAAGAGATTCGATATCATTCAAGGAATTGCTCGTGGACTTCTCTATCTCCATTGCGACTCATTCCTCAGAGTTGTTCACCGTGACCTGAAGGTCAGCAACATTCTCTTGGATGAGAAAATGAACCCAAAGATATCTGATTTTGGATTGGCTCGGATGTTCCATAAAAATCAACATCAAGACAACACTGGCAGTGTCGTAGGAACTCTGTAAGAAACCTGTCCCATTCTTATGACATGCTCAAAAGGCTTTCATGTTTATACTCAACTTGACTAACTATTGAATAAACTTGAACAGAGGATACATGTCTCCCGAGTATGCTTGGACAGGGACGTTCTCTGAGAAATCCGACATTTACAGCTTCGGAGTTCTAATGCTCGAAATCATCACCGGCAAAGAGATTTCAAGCTTCAGCTATGGCAAAGATTGCAAAAACCTTCTCTCATATGTAAGAACATATCTTAAACACTTGCAGGGTCTAAATTTGATTCTTACTTCTTACATGTTTTCCCGGCTTTTTGATTTGTTTCAACAGGCATGGGAATCTTGGAGCGAAACGGGGGGAGTGAATCTACTGGATGAAGATCTTGCTGATTCTGATTCAGCTAATTCAGTTGAAGCAGGGAGATGTGTTCATATTGGTTTGCTCTGTGTTCAACATCAAGCTATTGATAGACCAAACATCAAGCAAGTTGTGTCAATGCTTACTTCCACAACGGATCTTCCTAAGCCAACACAACCAATGTTTGTATTAGACACAAGCGATGATGATTCTTCTCTGTCTCACCACTCCAATGATCTCTTCGCTGTTGATGAAAATAGATTTTCTTGAACTAAATACTTCCTGATGAATTTTGTTGACCAATCTGATTCTTCCACGTGGGACTATGTGTTATATAAAATTGTGAAATAAATCAAGGGTGTAAATTGGCTCTGTAATCAAACAGGAGGTTGTGAATTTTACATTCTACCATTCTCTTATATATAGGTAATTTTTCTCATATTTACTTGGATTTGTTTCGACCGAGACATCCAAAGAAGAAACTGTTGAATGGATTTGTCTTCTTCTTCTAACGGATTTGACGTTAATCGATGGCAGAGGATAAAGCTGTCAAAATGATTGGCTGCAAAAAAAGCAGAAGAAATATTTGTCAAATTCGTACACCAACTGAGATGTCTATTGTCGTATATGTGAAAGAGAGCTCCAGAGAGTGACGAGGTTTCATATAACAAGAGGTTTAGTGAGGGTTTTTTTCTTTTTTTGGGGAAAAAAATGAGGTCTAATGAGGTTTCATACAAGTTGAATATAAAAGTTATTGGTTTTATTGCATGAATGTTGTTATACTAGTTAACAGGCCACTCCTATAAAATTAATATACTAATTAACATTATCATTTTTAGAAATTAAACACCACTATTACAGTAAACTTCTATAAATGAGTATTGTTAATTTGGGACTAAGAAAAAATATCCGTTTAGCAAAATTATTTATTTATTTATTTATTGATAAATAAATTTTTATTTATTTAGATAGTATTTTTGGACATATAGAAACTTGAAAAATAATACAAATTAGAAAAATGAAGTTTTCTAAATTTGATATAGAATTAAGAAAAAGAAGTCTTTTAATTTTTGATATTCAATTTAACATATATAAACACAAGTTTTAGTGATGAATTGTATTACCTAAGAAAGGGGTAACGAGAATAATTTTGTTATGTAATTGCCTACCGACAATGAAATTATTGAGTTTGTACTAAATTATGAGAATGATTCAGAACCAGATGATAATAGCTTTACACCAATTGTGTCATAAAAAAGTATATTAAGCAATAATCATTTTACAAAACTACATTTTACAACATGTGCAAGATACTCATAAAGTTCTGTATGTGATATGAAAAATCAAGGATTAGATGAATTTTGGTAGAAAAAAAGAAAAAAACTATATTTTTTTGTAAAATAATGAATTATTGTACTGATTGAAAAAAGATATTTTTAATATAAATATATATATATATCTTATAAAATGTGATGATTATTCATTTATATTTATATAGGGTCTTTAAAGATTTCAAAAAGAAATATTCATTAATGCATTAATCAAAATTATTCATTTAGTCCATTAACCCAAATCGGGGCCGAAAAAAAATCATTCGTTTGTTGAGGTTATTCATTTATCGAGGTTTCACTGTACTAATGATTTGTTAGACCATATTCCTGTTAAATTCCGGTTAGCAAGACATAACCGGTGGTAAGTCACTTTTTCTGTATATGGCAGCAATAAGTCGTTATTTTATATTATTAGTACAAGATGTCTATATTGATACCTCGTTAAGTAGATACAGTTAAACCTTGATAAATGAATGTTCGGTAAATGAATAATCTCGACAAATTAATATTTTTTTCAGCCCCGACATGGGCTAATGAGCTAAATGAATAATCTCGCTAAATGCATTAATGAATAATTTTTTGAAATTCTTAAAGACCCTATGTAAATATAAATAAATAATCATCACATTTCAATAGATATATATATATATATATATATATATATATTAAAATAATTTTTTGTAATCAACAATATTTATACAATAAGTTATTTTTCACAAAAAGAGTATATAGTTTTTTTGTTTTTCCACCAAAATTTATTTTATCTTTGATTTTTTCTAGTGCAAACGAAATTTTATAAGTATCTTGCTTGTTTTGTAAAATGTAGTTCTGCAAAGTGATTACTGTTTGATATGCATCTTTTTATGACATTTGGTGTGACGTTACTATCATTTGGTTTTGGATCATTTTCATATTCATTACAGATTCTATAATTTCATCATTGGTAGGTAATTCCATAACGACATCATTCTCATTACTTCTTTCTTAGGTGATACAATTTATCACCAAAACTTGTGTTTATATATGTTACATGAATCTTAAGAACTAAAAGACTTCTTTTTTCTAATTCTACATCAATATAGAAAAATTTCTTTCAATAGTTTTAAAATTTTTTATTTGTTCTAATTCAAAAACTTTTTTACTCTAATTTACATTTTTCTTCAAGCTTTCAGATATGTCAAAATATTATCTAAATGAATAAAAATTTATCTATCAATAAATCAATAATATATTTATTTATTGATAAATAAATAACTTCCTTAAACGAATATTATTTTGATTCAAATATTTATTTATAAAAATTTAATTGTATCATGTTTTTCATGTAATATCCTAATTCATAGAGAATTAGAACGAAAGACCGACATATCAAATCTAACTTGGTTTAAATTATGACTGACGTATCATAGTCCGGTCCATCAAAGATTACAACCGACATATCAAGCTAATCCGACATAGTTCTTTGCTATTTTGTAGAACTTTTTCTGTCTGACCTATTACTGAACTGGTCAATGGGCATAATTTGTTAATAACTAAAAAAGTAACCATACTCAAAGTAGATAACCATTTGGTGAAAGTAAACATTCTACTCACTTCAACCTTTCCCTATATCTTTCATGTGGAATAAGAAATAGTTGTGCATCCTTTCACATTTTTAGCTTCTCTACCTTCGTTCTAATTAAATTAACTTTGTCATCTTACTAAAATAAAATTTATTTTTTTCTCGTAAGTTGCGTAGTTTGAATTTTCAAAAATGAACAAAAAAATAAACGAAAATGAATAAGTGAGAACATGTCATTTTATTTAAGATAAAAAGACACAAAATAACATGTTATTTGTGATATAATTATTCCATTAGACAAACATAGAATAGACAACCACAACCAATTAATCCCTGTAATTTTTTTTTGTCAACATAACCTAATAGTTTTAATATCCCTCTTAATATTGAGGGGTGTTGGGTTCGAACTCCAGACATGTGTCATGAATTTTAGAGGTGACTACCTCTGTGCCACATGATTCCGACAATCTCTTAACCGAACAAGTGTTAATATAAGCATATTCGTGTGCCACCAATTGCAGATGACCCCAAATCTTACTCATAACACTATAAATTTGAGTAACAAGAAGACATATTTTTAATTCTCATATGATCCATCACTCTCACTGATCTCTTTTCATATAATTGAAGAGTGGTAGATGAGAGTGATCACTCTATCTCTAAACAACCTCACATGCTTCTTTATCACTTGATACCATGTGCTTGCCCTTTCCCCTATATACTTCCAAGATTACATCCATTTATACAAAAACAATTCCTTAAATTTAGTTTCATTTTTCTAATCAAATCTATTAGCTTGGATCTTAATGTATGTCTTATTTAGGAGTTTTGGCATTTCTGCACAAAAGTTGTGAAGTTAAAGGATCAAGGTAAGAAAATGCTTGATTTGATTGAGAAATGATATCCTAAAAGTGCAAACATTGCAGCTTCTAAGAAGGATCTTTAGTCTTAAATTAAAGAGTTAAAAAGACAACTTTTTATTAGATACCCACTAAAAAGAATCTCTTTTTGTTTGCATTTCACCAAATTAAAAAGAAAGAATAATAAAAGAAAGAAGAAAAGAAGACAAAAAGAAAATTAGATACCCACTAAAAGCTATATTTAATATTCTTGTAGTTGAATTTGGAGGTCACATGAGGTTGGGATTAGTGGGAAGAGAACTAACAAAAACACCTTTGAAAAAATATACACTCAAGAAAAATTCACAAAACTATTAAAATAAGGAAAAAAAAAAATTTAGGAATGCCAAATACCACTTAGTATGCTGCGGAATCTGTTCATAGATAGCTTCTTCACAAGTTTCTTAGCATCTGAACCTTCAGTTTCTGCTAGCTTCTCTAAGCTTTTCAAATACCCTGAACTTGCAATCTTTCTTCTCGCGCTATTGCAGCTTGTCAAAGACATCAACATCGATATCAAAAACTTCGTGTTACCCGAGTCACTGCTCACATTGCTCCCATCTTCATGATCTAGTAACTTGAGAATGTAGCTAATGTTAAAGTCGTCTTGCGCAAACTTCTTCCTGTTCTTTGGAACCGAGATCAAAAAGTAGAGAGACACACTCGCCATTTCTCTTACGTCAAACGATTTGGCGTCAAGAAATTTTACTAACTCGGGCATAAAACCAGCTTCTCCCATTATCCTCTTAACCTCTTCTGGTAAACTACATAGCCTAGACGTAACCTTCAAGGCTGATTCTTGAACAGAAATCTCCCCATTTCTTAGAAGATAAAGCAAATGATCCAAGAATTTGCAACTCATCAATGCATTTAAACAACCGGCAGACCCGAAACATAAGTTATCAATTGCTCTTAATGCTATCTCCTTAGATTTCGAAGAGGACAACGGATTGGAATCTGTTAGTACACTCACTAGCTCCTGGATTCCTCCTTTTCTAATCAAGATTTCGCGTGTTTGTTCGTCTTTAGAACACATACTTAATAAAAGATCAATGGAATTTACCTGAACGATCTCTTCTTTCGATCCAATAAGCTTAATGAAAGTGGTCACCGTATCGTCTTCTTCGATCATATACCTCTTGATTTCTTCAACACCAACGAGGTTTCTCAACACTCCACACGCGCTAGCGATCAACTCGCCGCCGAATTCGCTGCAAGAACAAATCTTTAGCAATGCTGAGACGCCTCCCTGAGCAGAGACAGACCAAGCATTCTCTGAATTCTCTGTTAATTTTTTCAAACACTTTGCTGACGCTTCTCTACCAACATCGTTTCCATTCTCAAGAACCCTAACCAAAGGACCAATCACACCCGATCGGATCAAAACAGACCTGTAAGAACCAAATCCAGAGATAAACAACACAGCTTTCGAAGATTCCTCTTGAATCTCCATCTCAGAATCAAGAAACCCAACAAGGATATTAACCATATCGCTGATTTCGATGACAGTCTTAACATATCTATCATCCTCTTCCATGGCTTCGTTAAGCTTCACCAAAGCTTGTTTCTTCATCTCCAGATCCCCAATCTTCATCCTCGTGAGTAAATCCCTAATGTAAAACCTCATGTCTTCTTTGCAAGCATTTGCACTAGGCTTCGAAACAACGATCGCGAATCCGTGACTGAGAATCCTGGCGGAGTAAATCCGAGAGAGATTCCTCGTGTGCCGGTCGAATTTCCCGGCCATAAAATCTAAATCGCTCTGCATCAGGAGCTTCCCACCGTACGAGATGTTCACGCAACACGTAGCGAGATCGTAACAGTCTCTGAGAGAAACGAGAATGGCGGAGATTAAGCTTGAGAGAGATGGGTCGAATCCTGAATCGAGATTCTCGAGAGCGGTGAGACCAGAGTAAAGCTCCTCGAGTTTGGTTCGTATGATTTGCCATTTGACGTTGAAGGTTTTGATTGAGTGAGAGAGTGAAATCAATGAAGATATCGCTTCGATTGCTCTCCCGATGCTAGCCTTCGATTCCTCACTGGTTTCTTCACCCATTTTCCCCCGATGATTCTTATTCTTCTTCTTAAGTAGTTATAAAGCAAAAACTCATCTAGAAATGAAATCTCTCTCTCTCTCTCTCTTCGGAAACTGACGAATTTGGTTCCTACCACAAAGAAAACGATGGAAAAGACGACGACTTTCACAGGTAATCTCGTCAGTTATCTGCAATGGTTAATGGGTTTGACGAGAGAGAGAGAGAAAGAGTTTGGCAATTTGACGGGCTGGCCTTCTCGGTGGGGTTGGAGGCAGTGACATGTCGAGGAAGATGACGGGAAGGGTACAACGGTCATTTCATTACTTTTTGGGGGTTAGACGAAAAAAGCGTATTTGGGAAAGATAAGTGGTTCTTAAAATGGTTTTGGTGACGAGCACGAGGAGCTAGAGGAATTCGATTCTTTTCTTTTTTCTGTTATTCCTTCAACAAAATAATATATAAACTATTTTTTTATTAACTCGCTCAATAGTGTTCCATGATACACATTCATTTAATCTTACTTAGATTAATAAGAGAGGTAAAATTGTTATCTAATTTAATATTATTCAATTAATAATAGAATCAAAATAATTTGGAAGTATTTTTAGAAGAAAAAAAAACGAGTATCAAAAATTTTATACTATGATTTTGAATATTTCTCTATTAGGTAAATGAAAAATGTTATTTTTTAATATTAGAAACTAGTAGAAAAATACCAGTAAAAATTAGTGAAAAGGTAAGACGTCATTTTATAGAAATACATTAAATTTGGGGAATATACGTCCTTGTAGTTTAAATAATTAGATAATTCATTTTTAACGGTATGAATTATTATTATATAATTATAAATTATGAGAATAATTATAAATACAGACTAATTATTTTATAAAAATACAAAATAGTTAAAATTTATTTTCATCACAATCACAATAAAAGAATACATTTTCAATATATAGGATCACGACAAACAGTTCTATTTATATTAAAATGGAAATTTCCTATCTGATAAAAATCGTACCCTCTAGAAACCGAACTCCAACTTTCAAATATTGAGACATTAAGTTAAAATTTGATCAATACGTGAACTAAAAAAAGCTTACAGTCTTCATAGTTTTTGAGTTTTGATAGATTTTTATTTACTTTTACGTGAAAACAAAATCATGAAAAGAAATAATAAAATGTTTTTCAATGGGTAGTCGAAGAAGAGAACTTGAGAACCACTCATCACTCATATAAATTGCACCCATATAATTTATTTTATTCGTTACATTAGTTTGAAGCTTAACTCTAAAGGACCATTCAATATTTGCACGAGCACGAGAAACCCGGAAGTGGAAATGGTTATGGACGGTGAAGCTGGTAGATATATATTGCAAGAAAGAATACTGGAATGCGAATGTTATGCTTATTTTAATAATTTTTATGCCATAAATACATTTTTTGTTCGTGAAGATCAGTGATGACTGAGTCAAGATTGCTTTTGTGTGGCTACCTTTGATCATCGAAAGTTCGTTTACTTATTCTACCCAATATATATATATAAAATAATGACAATATAGAGTACAATTATACGTTAGAATTCAGATTCATAAAAATAATAATAATAATAATACGTTAGAATTTCGTTATGATCATGCAGAGTTTATATGAATTCTCATTATTATACATATTACAAACTATCAAAGACAAAAAAAAAAAAAGATAAGATCAAATTAAGAATAACTGATTTTTTTATTTCATATGTACTTTTATGTAATTGGGAATTTTAAACCTTTTACCTATAATCCCCTTAAACACGGGTTAGACTATATGGATGACATATTAAAACACAGGTACTAAGGTAGAGGATATTTTCACGGTAACACATTACCAAATATATTAAACTGAATAAGATGTACATGCTTTTTCGTTCATCTACTTTTGTATTAAATTATATGTATATACTATAAGTTTCAGACAGTTGATCTTATAATATATACTGTATATGTATAACAGTTGACTCAAAGTATGTATATTAAAGGAAACAAGAGATGGGTCGTGACAATTCATGAAGAGCCAAAAACTGGCAAAATTGAATGTGAAGCAAATGGATTGGCTACCTTTCACATGATTCCAAATATAGATCGTATTTAATACTATGTTTTTCCATGTAAAGAAAACTTCGAAATTTGATTTTATTGTTCAACCGAATTTTTACAAAAAGCACACACGTCTCGCTTATTTTTGATCGACCCCGATCCTAAATATAATCCATCTTTCGAAGAACTACAAATATCATCATAAATGCTACTATTGATATCCATCACATGAAATTTTTTGTTGACTTTTTGAATTTTCGGTTGCTGTTAAGGCATTCGACGGAAATTTAATGCGACTCGTAGATTGATCACACCTATGTATGAAGCATTGAAGTTGGCTTATTCTTTGATAACTTCTCTTTTCTAGCAGAAACTTAAACGTTAATAGAAAACAGTAGTAACTGATCTTCGATTTGAGTCATTTGACTTAGAGATAAAACTAGCACTTGAATTGATTAGTAATACTTGTTTGATATATACACGCACATACAACACGTGTGAATATGTATCATATTAGGAACATGATTTTTTTTTTATAAACACACTAAATTGCCTATGCATGGATGAGTTAATGGTTTTTAGATGTTTTGTCATGTTCAAAACCACATGCCAACATTAAACAAAAAAGAATGTTGTATTTGTATTATACTTTAAGAGATGAAAAACCAAAGACACGAAGTTATACTTTTACATGGTAGATTATGCAATGATAAAGCCGTAAATAAAATATAGTTTCATGTGAAAAAAAAAAGTTAGGTCTTGAAAGACAAAAAAAAAGCGAAGAAAGTGATTCATGACATCGACGTTTGAGTAGTTGACAAGGTTGATATTCATATGTGCAAACGCATTACAACATATTCCTTAGTTTTCACGAAAAATATAATAATCAAAAGTATAAAATTATTATTCATTAACAAAAAGTATAACAGATAAATTAATAACCAAAATGGTTATGTATCATCAAGTGATAGTAATATATCGGCTGTCGTTTTATTAGATCGAAGTTCCTTTAGTAAGTAAACATCAATTAAAATGACCAAATTGGAAGTGAATTTGTTCTCGGCAAAAATAAAATTTGAGAGAAAAATTTTATATAATGTTCTTAGGCATTTTACCATTGTTATGTCATCACCACTTGATCTTTTGTCATAATTGTAGATAGGGTGGATATTCAGTCATTCGGTTTAGTTGAGTTCATTTCAGATTTTAAAATTAACTTTATTTGAGATTAAATTATGTTTTTGGTTCGGTAATTCAATCTCGTATGGTTTTTGACAAAATATATACGAAACAAAATATTTTTAATTAAAATATTATTTCTTTTAATGAACTTTGTTTAGTTTGGTTTGAACTTATAAAGTTTAGTTCTATTTAGTTCAGAACTAAAGAATATAAGAGGTATTGTTTAATCATAGATTTAAACTTAATTTCTTAGATTTTATAATTCAGTGTTATTGGATTAATAATTCTAAATCATGCTTTAAAATCTAGTGTTATTGGATGTCTTATTTGTAAATCATAACTAAAAGATTTTAAATTTTGGTGTTATTCAATTAATATTTCAAATACTCTATTAAAATTCATTGTTATTCAAAACTAAATGATTTTTTTTTAAAAAAATTGTATATAGAATCATTTGAAATTAATTCCTGAATAAATTATAAAAAAACAAAATTCAAACGATATTGTAGAATTCTTAAAATTAATATCAAAATTTACAATTTTGAAGTTAATATCTTAAAATTAATATCAAAATTTAAAGTTAATATCAAAATTTAAAATTTAAAATTAATATCAAAATTTAAAATTTAAATTTAATATCAAAATTCTTAAAATTAATATCAAAATTTAAAATTTTGAAGATTTAAAATCTAAAGAGTTGATTTAAATTTATTATTGAACAACATCTTTTTAGTAATGAATTCCCATTATTTTAAAATTTGGTTTGGTGGTTCGGATTTAAGCTCAAGAATTCCAATTTGAATTTGGGAATTTTGATGCGGTTAGAGAACTTTTCTTTGGTTCAAGAATTTTGCTTAGCCTTAGTTGCAGATTTTAAAAAATATTTTTTGAAATTCTAGTTTTTTTTTCATAAAATGATTGAATTGTTACCTATTTCAGTGTCTTATAATGAAATAAAGACCATAAAGAATATTTGTTGGAGTTAAATTTCATTCTGACTCTCGTATATAATATAATTCACTTTCTCTTTAAGAATATAACAAGTAAAAATAATTGAAAATGATAATAACATGAAAACCATTGGTATGAAAACTAGTATTGGAAAGAGTATCCATTTTGTGAGCGTACATATTTGATTGTTTTTTAAAAAAAAAAAATTCTGTATGCTGTAATCTTTTCGAAACCATAATTGTAACTATTTTGATACCTTAACCGAATCATTGATCCGAATACTTCCGAACAAGTAGACCAACTCAAGATGTGAGTCAGAAAAAAAAAACAAAGTAATTATCATTAAAATCGTGAAAGAAAAGTCATAATAACTTGAGATTGCTTGACGAGGACATATTGTAATTAAGTGTCCACATGGGAGTCATCTTTGCTCCAAGCTAGGCTCTAGGGTGGATAATAACTAAAGTGGGAGTCTTGTAAGCTTCAGGATAAACTTCAACTAATCTTATATAAATATTCTAGTATTTACATATTATTATGCAAACAAATTTGTTCATATATATGAATATCAAAGTTCTTTATCATCTGCATTAAATTTTAACAGTATCCGGCCGTTGAATGAAACCTAACAATCCAATTCGACTTTAACCTTTACAGTTTTAATGGCGAAATAGAAGATGTTCAAAACCACCCAAATATGTATCCTCTAGCTACGAAATCTTAACTTCAAGAGCCTAAATCTTTTATCTAAAGGTCCTTCAGATATTAAGACTTCACCCAAATCTTTATCAGAATACATATATGAATATTGCCTTAAACCACATGGTCGTAGCATCAATATTTCTAACTACATGAAAAAAAAAAATGTTATGTCGGACTCAAAATGTTATGTCGGACTCATCACTTCATAATTTTGATTAAACGATCATATTCACATTGTTAAAATATCCCTCTAATTCCGTGTTAACTAAGTTGATATGGCTTGTTTTAGTGCACATGTGTTTAATATAAAATGAGTCAAATTAGCAGAGTTAACAAATGATTTAAGATGTTAATTTTGGTCGTTTTGTCAAATTTATGAAATGGCCAGTGACAATTATGTATTATTCTGTAACTAAATGCTGAACTCGAAAGTTTGTACCGAAAAAGTGATAGAAACAACTATTGTTGGTGTAGATTTTGGACATATTTTTTCTTCGGTGGATACAAAATGCTAATGTTTTATGGCGTACTGGATGTACGTTTAGTATAGCTAATGGAGTCATAGTCTGGTAAACACTATGCTAATAGTTTGGCTGGTTTTGTACTTAATTTTGAAAAAAAAAAATTCAAAAAGAAAAAGAAACAGATGAATTGACACAACTACTCACACTGAATTATGCTACATTTTATCTGATTTGAAAGCTATGAGTACCTATTTTTCGAGACGGATAGGAGTCGAATGAATAACGGATCTAAAACTGGTAGAGTTTTTAGTTCTGAGCCTTAGATGAGATTTCAAAAGAAAAAAAAAAGAAAAACTAAACTAGGCTTGTTATTTAGGATATAGTATGACCCAATCCATTTATGCCTAAATACTAATTTGTATATGATAAAATTGTAATCTTTGAGAAAATATTTATTATAAATATACTACATTGGTCGTTTGTCATTTCCCAATTTTATGCATTGTCACATACATTTATTGTAGCAAAAACTATGGGTATATTTTTGTGTAAATATGAATAATTTGAAAATTGTGATTGTTTAAAAACATAAACAAATATAAAAAAATTTTAACTACAGAACTAATTGAGGATTAAGATAGGAATATTTTTTTAATTAAAATATTTTTATATAAATTAAGACAAAAGAACAAATAACTAAATGATTTAAATATATATGTAAAAATCTAATATAATTGTTTTCTATTTTTTCTCTATAATGTTTTAAAATCTTTTCTTACTTTGATTTAGGAATTATTTATATTTATATTGATGAATTTAACGATTACTAGTCAAAACACGTTATTATTCAAATGAATAAGTTTTTATCCCATTTCAGAAATAATACCAAGTTCGACTATATAGTTTGACTATATCGTTCATTCCGGTGTGAATCTAAATTTATTATTTAATTTTTTTCTATTTTTCTCTTTTAAGTAATATTTTATTTTATTTTAAAATTTTTGATTTATGATTTGTAAGTATTAATTTTTGGACCGCAATTTATATTTTAACAATATTTTTTAAGAATTTTTTTTTGTGTCTGCATTTTATGTTTGAACAATAAATATTTTTTTTCCTTTTTTCGTTAATAAATATTTCTCCAGTCAACAAACTTATATTCATATTTTGTGTCTGCACATGTATGTTTTATGTTTGACCAATTGTTTTATAAAGAGGACACCATAACTCAACGATCCCAATTTTTGGGATGGTTATTAAGGTTAAATGTTAACAATCGGTTTAAAATGAAGATCAACATCAATTAAAATGAGACTAATCACTTTTAAAATGAAATTAATAAACGCAACTGAAATAAAATATTTGATCTCTCTTATTAGTTCACTTTATAAAAAAAATCTAAATAAACTATATTTACTTTACATACAAAAAGTTTTAAACCCTCCCACAGAGTTTTTTGCGACCTTCTAATCAAACTACCCTTATCAAAACCCTATTTTTCTTTTTTTATCTAAAAACAATTTACAGAGACTTATCCAAACCAAAACTCAATAACATCAACTTAAAAACCATTTTCTTCAATTGAGGATGTTGAAAAACTAAATTGATGGGTACTAGCTTCAAACCAAGTTGTTTGATTCAGTTAAACAGAGCCACCGAGATTCCAGAATCGTCCTTGTTACTGTTTATCCGCGAAAGGCGTGACCTTTTCTGCAATGTGGCTCATGGGGCTTCAATCTCATCATCACTGACATCGTCTAAACCAAATGATTTGTTCGAACCGAGTCTGTTATGGTGGAAAAATAATATTTTCCGAGGTGTAGTATACGCGAAATGTGACTGCTTTGCAATTAATATCTGTAACAAAAAGACAATGAACAATTAGATGAGCGTCAGCTAAAACTAATATATTATGAAACCTACTAATGATCCCAATTTTACTTAAAATTTCTCTTATTGTCTTTGAAATATGAAACAACTGTTTCAACTCTTTATACTCGACCCCACATATAATCCTCACTTGTATATAAATCACAAAATCTCTCAGTAAGTCTTATATGAAATGGACACTTTCAGATATTAAGACTTCACCCAAATATTTATCAGACAATACATATATGAGTTTTTTCTTGAATCACATGGTCGTAGTATCAATACCTCCAACTACATGAAGAAAACATGTCATGCCTGACTATTCACTTCACAATGTTGATAAAACTTATCATATTCACATTTTAAAAAAATATCCATTCATATTCACATTTTTAAAAAATATTCATCTAATTCCATGTTAACTAAGTTGATATGGCGTGTTCTAGTGCACATGTGTTTAATTACGACAATATGAAACGAGTCACATTAGCATAGTTAACGGATGATTTAAGATGTTAGTTTTGGCCGTTTTGTCAAATTTTTGAAATAGCGAGTGACATTTATGTATTTATATGTAACTTAATGCTGAACTCCAAAATTTATTACAGAAAAAGATAGAAACAACTATGTTGGTGCAAATTTTGGACATGTTTTTTCTTTGGTGGATACAACATGTTAATATTTTATGGCTTAGTGGATATACGTTTCATATTGCTAATGAAGTCATAGTCTGGAAAAAAACTATGTCAATAGTTTGGGTAGTTTTGTGCTAAATTTCAAAAATTTGGATGGATGCTTAATTTCAAAAAAAATTTCACAAAGAAAAAGAAACAGATAAATTGACATAATTTTTCATAGTGAATTATGCTATGAGTAACTATTTTTGAGATGGGTAGGGGTAGAATAACGGATCGAAGACTGTTAGGGTTTTAGTTCTATGAACCTAAAATGAAATATGAGAAGAAAAAAAATGAAAACTTAAACTAGACTTGTTATTTAGATCCAATATGACACAGCCCATTTATGCCCAAATACTAATTTGTATATGATAAAATTATAACCTTTGAAAAAATATTTCTCACAAATATACTAAATTAGTTGTTTGTCATTTCCCGATTTTATATATTGTCATATACATTTATTTTAACAAAAAAACTCCGGCTATATTTTGTGTAAATATGAATAATTTGAAATTGGGATCGTTCAGAAACATAAAAAATATATAAGAGTTTTAGTGAAAATATTCAATAATTTAACTCAAAAACTAAGTGAAGACTCAGACAGGAATCATTTTTTAATTAAGTACTTTTATAAAAAATTAAAACAAAAGAACAAGTAACTGAGTGAGTTAAATATATATGTAAAAAATCTAATATATTTTTTCTATTATTCTTTCTATAATGTATTAAAACCTTTTTTTCTTTGTTTGATTTAGCATTTAGTTATATATATACATATTGATGAATTCAAAGGTTACTAGTCAAAACGCTTTATTACTCAGATAAGTTTTTATCTCATTTCAGAATTTATATTAAGTTTGACTATATATATTCGACTCTATAAATCTAAAATTACTGTTTAATTTTTTATGTGTTTTTTCTTTTAAGTAATATTTTTATTTTATTTTAAGACTTTGTTTTGTGTTACACTAAGTATTAATTTTTGGACCGCGATTGATATTCCAATAATATTTTTTAAAGAAATTTTTTCTTATATTCATATCTTGTGTCTGCACATGTATGTTTTATGTATAAACAATTGAAAGAAAACACCTTAATGAACGATCCCAGTTTTTGGAATGGTTATTAAGACTAAATGTAAAACCACTGTCACTTGTATGCCTTTGAACTGACAGTAATCAGTTTAAAATGAAGATCAACATCAATTAAAATGAGACTAATCACTTTTAAAATGAAATTAAGAAACACAAAAATAGTGAAACAAAATATTTGATCTCTCTTTTTAGTTCACTTTATAAAAAAAAATCCAAATAAACTATGATTACATTACATAGACATACAAAAAGTTTAAAACCCTCCCAAAAGAGTATTTTTTGTGACCTTCTAAGCAAGCTAGCCTTATCAAAAACCCTATCTTTCTTCTTTATCTTACAACAATTTACAGAGATTTATCCAAACCAGAATTCAATAACATCAATTTAAAAACAATTGTCTTCAATTGGGGATCTTGAAGAAACCAAGTTGATGTGTATTAGCTTCAAACCAAGTTGTTTGATTTAGTTGAACAGAGCCACCGAGATTCCAGAGTCGACCATACAATTTATCCGTGAAAGGCGGGACCGTTTTTGCAATGGGGCTCCTGGGGCTTCAATCTCATCATCACTAACATCGTCTAAACCAAATGGTTTGTTTGAACCGAGTCTGCTATGGTGGAAAATCGATGTTTTCTGAGGTGTAGTATACGCGAAATGTGACTGCTTTGCGATTAATGTCTGTAACAAGAATACAGAGAACAATTAGAAGAGCGTCACCTAAACTAAATGTATTATAAAATCTACTAATGATCTCAATTATACTTACAACTTCTCTTATTGTCTTTGAAACATGAAACAACTGTTTCAAATCTTCATGTTCTACCCCACATATAATCCTCACCTGTATTAAAATCACAAAATCTTATATGAAATAGTCAAAATTTGACCTCCAACCTAGGAAAGCTTTTCAAAAATAGAAAAGTTGATTATTTTCAGTATGAATTTGACTCTCATAGAACCAAAAAAGATTGAATCTATAAATTTGCATAACATCTCAACTAATTAACAGAACCAAAAATTTAACCAAAAAAGGAATAATGAGTTATTGATGAATTTAACCAAAAATTTGAACACTTTCTCATTAGCAACATGTTTTTGAATCCAAAAGCATTCTAATTTCTGCTCAACCTAAATAATACTCCGTAAATTAACATGAAATCTCAACTAATTAACAGAACCCAGAAATCAAGATAGATTTTTTTAACAAAAAAAAAAATCTCTGTGATGAAATTAACCAGAAATTTTGATAACCTTCTCGCTCCCAATACGATTATTGAATCTTAGACCACAAAACGTTTTAGCTTTCAGCTCAAATCTGATTCAAACTATGCAAATCCGAATGGAATCTCAACTCATTAGTGGAACCTATGAGTCCAAGAAAATGAGTCTGATGAAATCAACCAAAATTTGAATCTCAGAAAACAAAAAGGTCATAACTTTCAGCTTAATCAGGTTAATACTCTATGAATTAAAATGAAATCTCAACTAATAACATTAACCAAGGTTAGAAATGAAACGAACCAGAATATCTAGCGGAAGATCTTCAAGTTCTCGACATTGACCACCTGCAGACGAATCGCAGAGCTTCTTCGATGAGATTTTTCTGACAGGTGAAGTAAAAGTCGAATCACCAATCTCATCATCTGATGACATTAGAATCCTCTTCCTTCCAAATCCTCTCTTGTACTGAACCAACTCTAACTCTAACCCTAATCCTTCATCCTCCACACCACGACGATGCTTCAAATTCGATTTCTGGGCAACGATTCTCTTCTTTCCCAATGCCATCCTCGCTATCTTTAACAAATACCCAACGATTCTTACTAGATGGTATCTGCATCAGAAGACGTAAATAAGAAAAAAAATGAGATCTTTTTCGAATTAGAGAATCCAAAAACAGAGAATTATAATTAAGTAAGAGACAACATATGAAAGAGAATCTAGGAACAAGAAACGAACCTATACACAGTGAGATTATTCAGAGAATAACGAAGATTTGAGATTTGTCGATATATACTCCAAGTATGTTTGCGGGAAATGAAAAAAGTTGAGAAAAATGAGTGATTTTTCTTTTTCTTGTTTTGAGTTGTGACAAGAAGATAAGCTCAATTCTTTGTAATTATATAGTAAATATATTTATCTTTTTTAGATGAATTCTTTTCTGTTTTACTTTTTAGTCAATTTATTTATTTAATAGAACGAGAACACGCTGGAAATTTCCTTAGGCAAAATATCTTCATTTTCTTTAAATTTTTAAATTTGTTTACCTTCCTTCTCCCTCCTCTGGTGGTTAGCAAAAGACGGCTAAAAAACTAGCCGTTGGGATGAACACGTGGCGAACTCTGAGTCAGTGAAAGAATCAACGTGGGAGGTTAATGTGATGACGTGGCGACAAGTTGTTCATTTGTCGGTTTAGTCTGGCACAGTTTTGTTCTTAGGATTCCCAATAGATTTCTTTGAGTCTCTGACACAATTTCTTTAATTATCACCGACCAAAAGATAGAGAATTATGCTTTTATTTATCTTTAATTAGAATTGATTAAATTATTTTTTACAAAAATCATATTTATTATTGACTTTTTGTGCAATTAATTGTGGCATATGCAATTGACTTTGTTAAGTCCTTTATTGCATTATCAAGATACAAAGATATGCATGTCATTAGTTGAGAATTTAACCAACATATTAAGTAGCTAAGTTTAGTTCAAGCTCTTTAATAAAAAGAAATTATTTTCTTACTAGTGCAAGTTCAAAATTGGAAATTTAAGTAGTTGTTAAAAATAAAAATTTGGTCAATGTTTTCTATCTCAAAATATTATAGTAACTATTTTAAAAATATAAAACATTACTGTAATTAAATATATCTATATATTTTTAACATACATATATACATACATTTATTTATTATATATTTATTTATTATATATTGAGTTCTGTGCTTAATTATGGTATATGCAATTGAGTTTGTTATGTTACTTATAGAATAATCATGTTAAAAGATATGCATATATTAATATCACTATTATATTTCTATATCTTCCTCTCCTAATCTTATTGAAAAGTATTCATACCATTAGTTTGAGGATCTTACTAAAATATTAACTAATTTTAATTACATCTCTTTGATTAATGTGGAGATTACTGATTTATTATTAGAAATTCATAATTTATTAACTTCTTGAAAAATTTAAGGATTTTTCTAAAAGTAATTTTTTGGTCAGAATTTTTTTTTCTAAATTTGGTTAGTAAATAATTTAAAAATAAAAAACTATAACAAAATAATAAAACTATTATGTATAAAAGTTAAATAATAAATCCTTTATTATTTAACTTATTTTTAAATAATAAATGATTTATTATTTAAGAGTTACCAGAGCTAGCCCAAAAATTTCGTCAAACATAAAGTCAATTCAAATAACATCGGTTCATGTATTTTTAATAGCCAACAATTTGTCGTCCATAAGGCATTTAAGCAACTTAAGATATTGGCATTTGAATAATCGGGTCGAATTTGGTTCGGGTATTTGAGGAATTTAGCGATGTGATGAAGATTACAAACTGTTAGAGGTTTAAAGAAAATATAGAATTCTTTTAAATTCCAAAATTCGAAAGTAAGTTTTCTCATTTCTCATTTCTACGTATTTTTCGTTGAAAGTTTATATATATGTGAGAGAAAAAAATATCAAAACTTACGCTAAACCAATTACGAGTGAAAAAGTTGTAAACAAAACGAATTAGAATTATATAAGCATAGGAAACAAACGCATTTGCAAGTTGAATAATCTATATATGATGATCATTCTCTATTATGATCAGTTGATCACCTAAAGAGTTTGTGCCAAATTGCAAAAAAGAATAAAAAAACAAACCACTCAAGAGTATCTAAACTATATCAGACTAAGATACCATTTTTTGTCAAAATTTAGAGTTCTTTTTAAAAGTTATTTGACACTATTTATGTGTTAAAACATATAACCTATACTATCAATTTTTATTAGATTTTATATTTTTCAGTGCAGATCTCTATATGTCGGTTTAATATATAACATTGATTGTATCTTATCTATCTTGAATCTAACAAATATTCCTATAGATCAAGTACATTTTATTTTTTTTGGTTAAATTCTACAATACTATTTCATGTCATAAAGTTTTAACATAACATGATAATAATATCATAATTTATATCTACCTATTATAATAACAGGTCTGAATATTTTAAAGAGATATTAAATTTATAGGTGTTTCTCAAATTAATTGATAATGAATATAATATCATATAATCTTTACTTACAAAGTTTTATTATATATTTCAATATTTGTGCAAAATAATACCTTATATAAGCTATACTCATATATTATAATATAAGAAAATATATAAAAATATGAAAAAAATAAATTTGAAACAAACAAAAATTTAACTCAAAATGATATTTGTCGTTAAAAGACATTAATTCATGTATAATAACTCTAATTATAGTTCCGAATATAATGGAGTTTTGTCTATTTAAATGCATCAATTTTTAAAAAGTTAACAATCCTAACGAATCCTTCATACTTAAAGCATTCGAGAGTGGTTACATCTAAAAAGATTTGTAAGTGATTTGGCTAATAATAGAGGACCAGCGAATTTAACTTCTTTTGATTCCGAGTCTTGATGCTAAATACTTTGTACATTCGAAATCTGATTAGTTCAAGCATATTGATGTGAATGCAGTTGCTAAAGATTGATCTATCATCTCTATTGTTACCTTGGTTTTCAAAAGCCGAAGTGTCTTCAAGAGTCTTAAATCCTTTGGATTATTATTAGATATTTAGAATTTACCTCATCGTAGTTTCAAAACAGTTAGTGTCTCGATGACTGAGAAATCAATAGGGATCTTCATAACTTTCTTAGATTAACGTAAGCTCTTATATATTTTTACTTAAACATGTTTTTACCCACAGGGGAATCTTATCCTCTACGCCAAAATGATTGAGCATCTGAACAAATCGGTTGATTTCTGATCTTTTATGTTGATTAAAAATGTCTTCAATAATATGTTCAACCACTAATTAACTACGTTCTCGAGATCGAATCTCTGCGTTTCTGAAAATTTTGGACACAATACGGTTTTGTAAAAAATATTGGATGGAAAAAATATTGATATGATGTAATATAAAGTGTGTTTCATCTTCTTATGTGGGGATTATGATATTTTTTGTTTTTTTCTCAGGAAGATAAATGATTTCTTCACTAGTAATGATTTTTATATAGATGATTTCATGGTAAAAGAAGGATTTTGGATAATTTCTTGTAAATGAATACAATAGAGTCAATGATTTACTTAGGCAATATGGAGTCACAGATTATGACACATTGAATTGTTCTACTGTTTTGGTATTTTTGTTACATATTATTGAGAAGTTCAGTTTTGAGTGAATAACAGGTTGGTTAGTTGACAGAACACTTATTTTAATTTTGTCGCACTAAAAATAAAAAACAGCACACTTATTTATGTTATTTAATTGTAGTTCTAAATATTACATAAATATATAAAACAAAATTATGAATATCTTCTAAAATTAGTCATATGAGGGTTGTCCATTAAAAAACATTACGAGGTCAACAAGAAAGGTGGTTATTTTTTTTTTATTAATGTACATATGAAAATGTTTACTTTTTTGTTTTATCGACTGTATGAAAATAATTTTTTTTTTCAAATTAGACAATGATTTTGTAAAATGAAATTTCAATTTAAAATAAAAACATGTAATTATGAATAAAGTATTTTTTCCAAAACAATTATATTGTAATGGACATATGTATTAAGTTTTGTGTCCATATATGTTATAGAATTTACTATTATTTACCAATAAAATTAATTACTTTCTATACGGCATTCTTTTGAATCTTTTGCTTCCTCATAACTCCAACGTTCTTCGTTTAGAGTTAGCAATAACCTCTGTATTTCTACAGCTTTCATCATCATGTCATATTCATTTAAGTAACTTGGTGGTCTTCTTGGCGTGTTACTCTTTCGTAGCGAGAGTGGGATTGTATCGGCAGCTGTTTTGGATTCGTACTCCGCATTATCGGGTGAGTGATGTTCTTGTTCCAATTCTTGATAGCTTCCTTCGTTCATCACAGGTTCGTTTTCTCCAGCTTCCTGTGTTTCTTCTTCGTTTTGTCATGTTTGTTTTTCTTGTACGATTTCGTGATTGCCATGCCTTCCGCTTATAATAGTGAAGTTTCCCGATTCTTCTTAATTGATTTCAGTGTTCGATTTCCAGTTTCATCCATGATTCTGGTCGAACATTACATCTCGGCTCACCACAATATTCTTATGTGTTGGGTCGTAGAGTCGATAGGCTTTTGAGCCTGGTTCAGTTCCTGCGTGTACAAGCATTCTTGACCGGTCGTCAAACTTCTTTAGGTGTGGATTTTTGGTTTTTGCAAAAGTTATGCATTCGAAGATTCTTAGATGTTCGACGTTTGGTTTCCTTTGTCTTAAAATTTCGAATGGAGTACGATTATTAAGTGATCTTGTTGCCATTTTGTTGATCAGATAAGTCGTGTGTCTGATTACTTCCCCAAAGGTAATTTGGCATGTTCATTGATTTCAGAATATAACGAGTCATCTCCCATTTTGCTGAGGTATATAGGGGCTATTAGATGACGTGCACTAAGCAACTTACAGAATTTTCTGGATAAACTTTTCACTCACAAGCCAGTGTTATTTATAGCAATAAAGAGAAATTAACTAAAAGAGAAGTCTCTTGCTCTTGCAGAGGCTTTGCTTTACTCTCCTTCATTAATACTTGAAACGTCTTTTTCTCCACTTCCCGCCCAAGCTTCACCTTCTTTAACTCCCAAAGTCTTGCTCTTGTTGCGTTTGCGATAGTAAGCGTGACGGAATCTATCATAGCCATTGTGCTTGGTGTTATAGGACCACAAAGGTCACTGTGAACAAGCTCAAGATTGCGCGATGCTAGATATGATGTAGCTTGCGGAAACTTTTGTCTCGTTTGTTTTCCAAAGATGCATGATATGCAGAGCTCCTTTTCAATTCAGATTTTCGGAATGCCTCTAGCTAGTTTCCTTTCTATCATCGTCTTTATATTTTGTGTGCCACTTTGCCGAATCGTTCTCGACTTGGAGTTTCAGACATGTCTCATTGTTTAAGCTCATATGTACCTTGTACAATCTGTTCCTTGATATTCTAGCCTTAAATAAGAGTTTTCCATCCCGATCATGTAATGTCAGAAAGTCTTCTTTCATCATGATGTCCTACCCTGCTTCGGTGGCTTATTCGAGGTGATGATGTTGCTTTTTACTGGAATTAAGTAAACGTTTGTCATTGTTTTTTCTCTTCAATCTTGTCCATGAAGGCAATTGATCATTTGCCTTTGATGTCAATGCATGAGTCGTCTTCAAACTTTACTTTCCCCGTAATTGTCTCATCTATTATGGTGAAGTATTTGCGGTTTCATGTCATATGATTACTAGCATCGCTGTCTAAGTACCACAAAACGACTTCTGGATTCGTTTCACAGTTATCGAGAATCACGGTTTTTCATTTAGGAAAACTACTTTGTGCATCATTAGATGGTTCGCGTTCTGTGTCTCGATTTCTTTGTCTTGTTGAACTTCTTGTAGTTGAAGTAATCAATATGGACATTCCGCAGTATAGTGTCCTGTTTTGTCACAGCGATAACACATAATATTGTCATATCTCTCTCTGTAATATGAGCGTTGTCCGTGTACTTAACTCCTTCGCCCACCATTAAACCTTCCCATGTGCCCTCTTCCTCTGTTATAATATTGTTGTGTAGGTAGGTGTTGTGACATGAACTGCGACTCCGTGTTTGTGTACATGAGTTTGCTCTGATTTTCTTGGGATTCTTCTTCGTCACAAATTATTTCTTCATAGGCTTTGAGACGTCCTATGATGACCTCGAAGCTGGTAGTTTTAAGATCTAGAACTTGTTCAAAAGAAGCAACAATATGTATGTACTTCTTTCTTGGTACGCTGCTTAGAAGTTTTTTGACAAGTTTTGTTTCTTCAATAGTTTCTCCTAAGGCTGTGGACTTAGAAGGGATCTCTGTTAATCTACATGAGAATTCGTCAACTGATTCTTTCTCCTTCATCTTTATTCTATCAAAATCGGACACTAGGTTTGCAGTCGAACTTCCCAAACTCTTTCTGCTCTAACATGTCTTGTTTTTATTGCTTCCCAAACTGCCTTTGCTGCATCAAGTGCTCCGATTTGCAGGATAAGTGCTTCGGTATGGATTGAAAAAGGAGTATGATCGCCATGTTGTTTTTATCTATGTCATATGTTCCTGGTTCTTCATCTTAAAATTAATTTTCAGCATATGACACTGTATTGATGATGATGTCGAATTGCTCTCTGCAGGTTTTGTTGCAGTCATGTCTCTCATGGTTTTGTTTGCATGATACCAATTAAAAAGTTCAAAGGATGGTCTAAGAACACAAAATTTAAGAATTCAAAAACTCAATCTTATTGCTTTAGAAATTTCTCAAAACTCAAACTCTCTTACATAAACTCAAACTCTCAAGCTTTCAAAACTATCTCTCTTAACTCACACAAATAAACCATACTCGGCATCTCCTTATATATGGAGTTCTGTCTCCTAATCCTATTGAAACTTACATTCCCAAGTCATATAAGAAAGTCTCCTAATCTTAAGTCTCATAGGATTATACAAGCTTAAGCTTATCTTGAACTTACTCCTAACAGAAAATTCCTCGGTCAAATCATAAATCATGATTTCTCTGTAAGGATTTTGAGGCTGGATAACAATAATAGGATCGACAGTAATTGTATCAAAAATTCTAATGCAGAAGATTTCTCTTTAAAGATAATACTTCTTTTTAAAAAAATTAGAATAAATCAAATTAATGCTCTTAAGATGTACAAAAATCTAAACTTACCATTGAAATTAAGATGGTAACAAGTAGTTATAGCCAAGATTCTATCCAAAAAATTACTTCAACATGAGCATGATGTGAGGTAAGGCAGGTATAAGAAGCAAAGCGAAGACTACGATGAAGAGAATGATAGCGTAACAAGTCCATTTCCTCGAGCTCTTTTGGTACTCTCTCGCATCTTGGAGCAGATCTGTCCCTCTTCTCACGAACGAGCTCGCTTTTGACACGTGACTTTCTATGTCATTTAGTTGCTGTCCTTGTGCCTCCACCAAAGCAGCCATGTCCAAGAACACTTGGTGTAGCTCTATAAGATTCTTCTCTATCTCTTTTACCGCATCATGCCTCTCTTGAATCTCTGATATCGTGTCCAATATTTGGCCCCTCCCTTGTTCTTGTATTGCTTTCTGGAGAAAATTCTCGCTTTCACCGCTCGAAATCAAGTTCTCAATAGTCTGTTCGTCTGCCTTTTCACCTGTTATCGTGAAATATCTGCAACGATTAGAAGAAGGATAGGTTAACACCTCATAGTTATTTTATCGTAAAAAAAAAACAGAGCACATAACGTGTATCTCAAGGAAATGAATCCTACAATAAACAGGAGGGAGAGATCTTTTTTCACCTGCGTTCTACTGTTTCTTTATACTCATCATTCATCTGTGCACGCAAACCCTGAAAGCTATCCATCAAATCCTTTAATTTTTTGCCGAGTCCGCTAACAACAGACGTCCTTGTTCTATCGGTGGAAGAGCCAGGGCCGCAACCAGGGACATTTCGGCTATTAACATTCCCTTTTTCGAGAGCCTCGAGCTTCTGCTTAACGATTTTGACTCTCTTAAGGACCTGAGCAACATCTCCATCCATCTTAGCTCGTAGTTCCTTCACCCTCTTGGCATTGTGTACCGTCTTGCATTCCTCATTCGACTCCTGAAGCTTCTTGTAAAGAGTCTCTACGCCTTTCATGTCGTCTTTGACATTTTCAACATCCTCAAAGAACTTATCGAGGTTCATCGTCTCTTTACCTGTCTCAAGATCGTCCATCTGGGACTGTTGCTTCAAGTCCGTGTACTTCTTGAACGAACTAGAGAATAAATCATTCATTATTTTTTTCTGTTTGCTTTTAGTTTTTTTTTTCACTGGGTTGTATGTAACTATGTACAAAAGGCAGTTCTTTTTATATTTTGAAAACTCTCTATTGGTTCAACAAAAGATGATCGTCATCATCATCCTCTGCCTGCGTACGAGGAAGAAGATGAGAAAAGATTATTTTCCTTTTTTGGAGACTCCCTTTGATTTTGTTACAAGAGGTTGTTGTTTTCTTTTGTCTGGAGAAGAAGAATTACCCGTTTTGGAATTACCCAAAATTAGCCAATGATAGAACTTTTTGCTGAACCAAATTAGCAAAATGTCCCATGAAAAGTCTCTATGACCCTTAAAGAAAACAAAACAAGCCTCGCCACGTATGACTGCTAATGTTATTAAAGCACAAAACCCTATAAAGCACAAAAATTCACCAAATTGGTGCTTGGAAACAGACACAAGTTCAAATATGATCCTGTTCAAGGAATTCGAACAAAGGCATAGCATCACGTGGCATGACTTGTTGAACTGAACATAAGATTGTTCATTCTTGTAATATCAATGTCAGAGATTGAATCTATTGGCATGTGTTCCCTTTCCTACATCAGAGGAACAAAATTCTCAGCGTCTGCTGTATTCATCTGTCATGTAACAAGCAGAATAGCCAGAAAATATCATCATCTGAATCAACCTCCAAAAGTTCAAAAACATTCTTAACTTGTCCAATATGAATGAAATGAGAGCCCAAGAGTTGCAATAGAAGCGCATTTTTATATCTTATAAAGATGTGGTTAGTGTCGTTAATAAAATACATGATTCATCAACAACCACCTCTGAACTTGTCCATGTCGTTTTGACTTGATTATTCATCCACCCATGTAAATATTCGCACAGCTCAACTTCTTGTAGTATCTCTTGTACTATTTCTTAACTGGTACAAGCTCTACTTTAGACTTCTGCATCTTCAGCATATTGGGATAATAATGGTAAAAAATGTTGGAATTTTTTTTTTTTTTGAAAAATGGTTCCAGACCAACTTTTCGGTCATGTTTCTGGCTAATGTGTTTAGGGATTACGAGTGTGATGAATACTTTGCCGTAACACTATAATATAATGTATTTATATATCAAAATTGGAATTGTTTAGAATGAAAAATTAAAGTTTAAGATAGATAACTTCAAAAACTTGTAAAACTTTAAAATTTGACCATATATCAAAACTAGTAAATATCTTACATTAAAATTTAGTTTAAAATATTTTTACATATAAATTAAAGAATTCAAAAAGGCTCAAAACTTTAGGTATATATATTAGAGAAACCAAACATATAGATTTAGGGATTCAGCAATTCACTCAAAAAACAAATAATATTTTGGTCCAATTTTTTTTTTAATATATTGAGGATTAAGTAACAGATAAACTATATTTTAGTTGATTAAGGAATTGATTAAATACCTCGTACGCGTATTGACTAACCAAACACACGTTTTCATATAGTTGGTAACTGATTCTATCTACCGAATATTGTCGTATGTTTTGGTTAATTAATCAATAATTAAATTTTCTTTTTTCTCTCTTTGTTTTTAATAGAACCAGTCAACGGTCAACGATTAGTATGTATCACCATTTATTACACTTGTCTCCTTACATACCGATTTATCCATTCCGTAATTTATCCACATTATCTCTATCGAAAATACTAAAAGAAGAAACGAGAAGATCTCCGACCAATTTTCATGTCTTTATAAGCGACACGTGTCATATCTCCTTAGCTCTGGTCGGTGCAACAAGTAACGCATCTTCAAATAGATTCTACTTAAACCGTTTTGACCCACAAGATATTACCGGTTTAACATGTCATTATCCACACTCGCGAACGACAGAGCGTGAGTCCTAGTCATAACGTTCGTTAAACGACACGTGAAATTTGACTATTCCGAGCATTTAACTGCCCGCGACAAAATCTGAGGTTATCCATCCTTCCTACGTGCGTTAAATGTTGACAAACACAGACACAGTTTATTCTAGTCCGTTGGACGAAACTGACGGTTACCTATCAGTCGAAACATCTGTCAACTTAAAGAGTTGAAAGGTTGTCGGTTCGCTCTCTCGGTATATTTTCTAAAATTGAACGAAAAAGAAAACTTTTATGATACTTGACCTTATGGTGCAACTATTTAATTTTAAAAAAGTTATCTAAAAATTAAAAAAAAAAAACTACGTGCATAATTGTTTTTTTTTTTAAATAGAAATTGGGGTATATATATCAGTACCACTTGCGAAGTAACACTTTGGAGTTAGATCACTGAGCAATACAGCTGGACACGAGAAATGTGGGACTTCACTGTCGACCCGAATGCAGAAGAAACTTGCCTCACATAACGGTCCAATATATGACCATTGTAACTTGCAAGCTCTTCTTTCTTTCTTCAAATATTTAATAATTATCTTTATTCATCTCATAAAATATACCTTTTCCATTAACCCAAGAGAAAAGCTCCTTTGATTTACCTGAAATTCGAAAGTTTTTTGTTTTAGTTTGCTGCACATACTTAATATCCATTTTCAAAACCTTGAAAATGGCTTGATAAAATATTTTAAACGCTTCAAACTGTAGTTTATTTCAATAACCTAACCTAAGAGAATCTATCTTGATCTTTAGAATAAGTGAAAAAATCATGTTTTTGAAGCCTTTTTAAAAATTTAATATTTCAAAAAAAAAATCTATGGATCATTTACAAGTCACAAATAAAATTTGTCTTTAAGTTTTTTTTTATGTAATCACCACATCACTATTAGGTAAATTATCAAAAAATAAGTTTTAGAATATATTCTCTGGTATTTCCAATATTTATAAACAAATATATTTATATAATTTTTTCTATGTATCTTCCGTATCTTGGGATTAAGTTAAGTTTGTGTATATATCAACAGATTTTTTGTTAATAAATAAAGCATATTTTTGCATACTTTAACATATTACTAGAGCCATGAAAGCTGTATATTTTTTTTCACATATATTGATGAAACATTTTGTTTTTATCTAATCGACAAAAATTCAATTGGTGTTTTATCTATTGAACGGACGAGGTTCATCTTTGTGTGTGATTAACAAACCGATGAATTGATATTGTGGTGACGTCAAAACATCTATAAACGAATCCATAAACTTTACTAGATGTACATCTTAAAAGTATTATTTAATTAAAAAATAAAAGTTATAAATTAAAAAAATTTTGGTTAAGAATATATTTTAGAGATTCTCTTAATAAATTTTTTTATCTGTTTTAATATTATTGGTTTAATATTTAATTAATAATATAATATTTAAAAAATTAATAAAATTAAAAAAGATTATTAAAATATTACTTTTTACATAATCAAAAGATATCACTATGCTGATGCTTTTACTTTTTTTTTAGCCTTCGACAGATACAAGTTAAGTGATTTGCAATGTTTTATTGAATGTAATAACTATGAAAAATAATCGGGAGTGATAAAAATGTCTTGAAAGCCACGAACAAATTGGGCTTTATATTGATGGGGTTAATACCGAACCAAAAGAAGGGAAGGAACTCAAACTGTGGGGGGGTTAGTGAATTCAATGATAGTGGCATAGATCTAAAACACCATTGAACCAGATCTTCTAAAGCTATGTTTCCTGTTCTTAATTACGCATCAGTTACAGACAGATAATTGAAATCGTTTCTTCATGGGTAATGGGAAGATCTCGGGTTTGATCTTGATTTAGTATGCAAGCATAGGTAAATTCGTGCAAGCAAGACAAACAAACAATACAAGAGTACTTTGGAAAGATGAAGCTGATGTGAGATGGTATTGATTCATGTATCTCAAGTCTTTCTTTGCCTCCGAAGAATTTATTCATCATACATTATGTATGGATACATCTCAGTACATTAGTCGTGTGAAATGGAAACTCATGCATATATTTAATGTGGTTCGTTTTTGAAATTTTAAGTTTTGTGATCAATTAATTAAACATCATAATCGTTTTTGGAAAGAACATTATATGAACTTCTTTTTGGAACATCAACTCATTACACATATATTAAAATGTTAAAGTATGAAATCGACAAGACTCAAACCCGATGATTAAGATTCAATAATTTTTACATTCAAATTCGTTAATAAATTTTTGCTATTTCACTAAATATTTCGTTTCTTATTTACAAAATCATTAATTTTTAGGATTTTTAAATAATTTTAGTTATCTCGTTTAAAATTTTAATAAGCCTAAGATATGGGAGATTTTCTTTTATTTTAAAAAAGTTTTTGGCAGATTTAAAATCAAAATTTGTTTGATATTTAGTATAAAATATTTTTCTCTTACGACTGCCATTTAGTAATTTTAAACAAGCTTTTTTGGTCAAATTGATACTGAAAACTACATCATATATTAAGCTATATTTGCACTTTTTCCAGACAAGACTATTGTCCCTTCAACAGTAATATCAAAATGTGTTGTTTAATCTTATTCTGTATTTAGTCAGTATACTTACACTCATGTCATTAATATACACCACTTTATTGGTCTCTAGACTAATCTGGTTATATGCGCCCATCACTAACTCAACAACGTACTTAAATATATCACCCTATTACTATCAATAGTTAATCTCGAAAATTGACAACGTTATAGCTAATTAAATATAATACCGATGCTAAAACAATTTATCTACAGTCGTAAAAGCCTATTGCTTTACTATATTGATTTGCGTATCGAATGAATAGAATATCTTATTTGTTGTTGGTATATCAAGTGGTCGTTGCTTGAATAATAAGTAATCAAGATATTTTAATAAAAATATGAGATTCATCATAAGTAGTCTAGGTTGATTAATAAGAATTGTATACAGTATATTTAACCTTTTTTAGAAAAATTATCATAAAATCACACTTTAAGAATTGAAAAAAAAAAACTCAAATTCGTTCATGCTCATGTTCTATATTCTCCAAAACAAATAGTACGTACACTTAAATGTAATGTATTAAAATGATGCATAAGATTAGCGGGAATTAAAAACTTCGTGGATAGTAATGTAAATTGGTATTTGATTTACGAAAACATAGAATTATTTATTGACTTTCGTATTTTGTTTCATGGATAAAAATCAGTGGATATTTATATTAAAGTAGTAACATATTATCATCTATCTACAAAAAAAGTCATCATACCGAAACACTATAACATTAGAATATACTTATAAATTCCACATGTAACTTTCAATAGAGAGTGATCATACATCAGTATTTATTACACATATATTAACACGTAAGAGATAGTTAATTTTATGGTTATCGTTAATTATCATGAATCATGATTATGTAAATTAAAATCAAATTGCCATCGCTCTCTTTAATCATAGCCGTCCATCTAATCCAAGCGTAGATCTAACGGCAAATATCAAATCCGAGGCTACGTCACATATAACTTCCCTCCCTATATAAATCAGAAAATAATCCTGAGCGTGTATCGTACACACATTCCCCATACGAACACTCACAATCGTGAAAAAGAGAGAAGAGAGAGAAGAGAGAGAAGAGAGAGAAGTGAGAGAGAAGTGAGAGAGAAGTGAGAGAGAAGTGAGAGAGAGCTGAAATTGGAGAAAATGGCTTCGTGGCTGATGACTATCAAGGCGGTGCTAATCTCTAGCGGCGTCGCCTCCGTCGGACTAATGCTCAAGGTCTCCGTTCCGGTGGCTGTTGATTTCTCCGTGTCGCGAGCTCCAATATTGTGGAGTTCTTTGCTTTCGTGGCTGAAACCGCCGTATCTCTACGTCCTCATTAACGGCATCATCATCACTATCGTAGCTTCTTCGAAGTATTACCGGAGCACTGGTCACCATGACCAGGAAGACGATGGGATCGTATACGGTGGCGGCGGCGATTATAAGATCCAGACGGAGCCGTTTTTCCATGGCCAAGCTTCTCCGCGGATGCTGGTGGTGAAGGATTTGGATTCAGATGCGCAATTCGATTTCGTAGTCGCGAATCCGCCGTCTCTGCTACTGGAACCGGAGGTGGTTACGGCGGTTATGTATAACGAGGAGGAGGAGGAGAAGATGACAGCTGCGGTTGCGATGGTGGAGGATCAGAATGAACTTAAAGAGGAGGTTAAGAGCGTGATTATGGCGGAGAGTTACGATCTTGTTGAATCCGGTGGAGATGACGATGTCATGTTGCCGCCGGTGAATTCCAATTGGAATCATTTGCCACCGAGGATGACTGAATCGGAGAATCTTCCTCCGACGGAGAAACCTCTAGTTTCTTCAAGGTTCGGTCACCAAAAATCGGCGAAAGCTAGTCCAGAAGGTACTGATTCTTTCTATTTTTTAAATCAATTAAATTTTAAATTTGATATTAAAAAAGTTAAAAGGAAGAAGACGATGACGTCATGTTAACAAACGGTTAGGTATATTTTAAATTATTTTGAAAATTCAAATTTGGCGTCGGTGGTTTGAAAGTCAATAATTCGGAGGGGCAAATTTGTAAACTGAATCAATGTTTGTTTTCCGAAGGTGGACGAGCGGGGTTGAGAGTGACGAAGCCGAAGCGGAACGAGACACTGGAGAATACATGGAAGATGATAACGGAAGGGAAGTCAACGCCGTTGACCAGACAGTTATACCGGAGATACGACACGTTTAGCCGTAGAGATTCCGGCGATAGCAGCGAGGCGAAACCGGTTTACAAGAAATCGGAGACGTTTAGGGACAGGACGAACGATTACCAGTCTCAGGAGGAGACGGCGGCGACGGGTAAGGCGAAGGGAAAGGTGAGGAAAGAGCCGTCACTGAGTCAGGATGACTTAAATCGGCGAGTTGAGGCGTTTATTAAGAAATTCAATGAGGAGATGAAGTTGCAGAGGATGGAGTCACTGAGACAGTACAAAG
This sequence comes from Streptanthus diversifolius, assembly GCA_039880935.1. Classification (NCBI taxonomy): domain Eukaryota; kingdom Viridiplantae; phylum Streptophyta; class Magnoliopsida; order Brassicales; family Brassicaceae; genus Streptanthus; species Streptanthus diversifolius. The sequence continues at coordinate 1,466,178 of JAXGFM010000007.1, forward strand.
AGATAACCAGTCGTGGGGTTTAGCTTTTTTTTTCTATTTTATTGGTTTTTTTAATATACAAGAAAAGAGAAAAAACAATACTAAACGAGTGATACAAAGTAATGGTGGTTTTTAACCAAAAAAATGAAAAAAAATGTTAACAGTGAAAAAATAGAACTTAGGGTTACACACAGCATTTTTTTTTTTCCATTTTGTTGTTGTTGTTTATATTTTTTAGTCAGATACACATTTGGGTTTGTGAATATTAATCTATTGCATTTAGTCTTTTTAGGGGGTTTAATACACTAGGAAATAGAAATACAAGATTTGGAAATTTACTATTAGAAATTTGGAAGATAATCATGTATATATGTATATATATATATATATATATATATCAGAGAACTCATAACAAGGTACAATAGCCTTTGGATACACTATAGTATACAAGAGAAAGGATAGACCAACTTCACACGTGCGAGCTGGACTTAGTCTTGATCATGAGTCCAAACATGTTCTTTTAAGACCAAAGTCATATGATGTTTTTGGATTGATAGATCAACATAAAAAAATCAAGAATCTAAAAATTCATAACTAACGTTAGTAATTTTGATTGACGTGATTAATAGCTAGATTAACCACGGAGTAATGACGATTACTCTCTCCTTTTCGAATTCAGATCAGAGAGCGATATACACAACAGTAAATACATAATCATATATAAAAAGAGCCTCTTCTTCTCATTTTGGAAACACAACGAACAACAACATCCTCCTTCTTTATTCTTCCCTTTGGATTTCACGTCTGAAATTACAACATAGAATTAGGGTTCACATGCTATTTCATGTCTAACGTTTTTTGTAAAATCTTGTTTATTTAAAGCAATGCTTTTCAATCCAAACAATACATTAGAAGGCATAAAGATAAGTCTAACGTAGATCCATGAACCCATACATATTGATATCTTGTACCCATATATTATATTCAGTGATGTGATTTTTTTTTGCATAATTTAGTAGCATGGGTATCACTAAAATTGATGTATTTGCTTTGTGAATCCCCTCTGCCATTATTAGGTAAACTCATTCTAGCAATTATGATATAATATTATTTTGTAGTCACAACATTTCGACATTTTTTTAGTAACAATTATACAATAAATATTCAAATAATTTTCATTGTTTATGATTGGACAATTTATATTAAAAAATGACTTATATAAACATTTTATCAGTCAAATTAATGAAATAAAAATACGAGAAGTCCATATGAAAAATCATCATTTTCATGGACTACGGTGGTTGAACCAGATACACTCAGGTTAGTAACCAGGTGGGGTTTTCTTGTGAATGAATTTTCTTTCTCAATTAGACTTTTCTTAGAAAGAACCCGAAAAATGGTCCCAACCAGTTTGTAAATCGTTGAAAATTAATTTCAACTCTCACAAAAAATACTTTAACAAACAATATAATAAATAAAATAAGATGTTATAATATTTTATCCTGTACAAAAATACTCATCCACAGCCAATGGGTTGTATAAAAGAAAAAAAAAATAGTATTATAACATAAAATTAAATGGTTTTTTATTATACTTTGGCGAAAATAGTTGGATTGAAAATTCAGATATTTATATAAAAAATGTTTGTTAAGATTTATAAATCAATAAAAAGTAGATGATAGTTGAGGAACTTAATGGCACTTTCTCTTCAGCTACGTGAAGTGGGAATATTATCTGTCAACACATTTATTTGTCTGCAATAAAGCCATTTTTGGGTTTGTATTTTGCCAATTTGCAATAAGACCATCATGAGAAGGACCGACCATACTCGGATAACTATAGATTTTAATATAGAGACATGAGTGTTTTTTTTTGTTTTTTTCCTTCTATATTTCAATTAAAAAAATATTTCATATTCTTGGCCTTATTAATCTCTTTTAAGTTCTAGAATGGTATCATCCAATCATTTATCTCCAAATTGAATTGAAATAAAACCGTAAACTCGATGGTTCACCAAATTATACACAAATCGAACACAATTTACTTGATTTTAAAAACTCAAAATCGTAGTTGGCATGTGGGATGTGGCTTAACTTTAAATTGTTTTCAGATTCAACCATCACCAACTTCTTCTTCTAAATCAATTAAATGCATTTTGTAAATACATTTCCTTTATTACAACTAGCTAGATACTCTCCTACATTAACATTATCTAAAGTTCTAAACCCATTCTCTATAAATAAACTATTCTCTTTTCTTCATCAACCACTGAATCCAAAACATGACTATTAAACTCAATCTCCTCTTCACGGTTTTGCTTCTCACACTAACACTCTCCCACTCACGCCCGACCTGACCCGAACCTGTCTCGGATCAGTTCAAGAAAAACTCCAAAGGTGATAATAACAAGAATGACAAGGGCTATGGATCAGGAGGATACTTTGGGCCTGGTTTCGGATCTGAACCAGGGACCGGTTTTGGATTACCGGGTTTCAGTGGTAAGGATTGGGGAAACATTGGCGGTGGTTACGGTGGTCCTAGCGGCGGATACAGCAAAGGAGGTGTGGTGAGACCAACGGTGGTGTGCAAAGAGAAAGGTCATTGTTACATGAAGAAGCTTACGTGTCCGGCGAAGTGCTTCAAGTCTTTTAGCCGCTCCGGTAAAGAATACGGTGGTGGTGGAGGAGGCGGTGGTTGCATGGTGGATTGTAAGAAGAAGTGTACGGCTTATTGTTGAAATGTGAAAGTCGAGGGAAAATGTTTATTATATATAATATATAGAATACAGTTTTTCTTTTTCTTTTTTAATTTTTTTTTTCTAATTCGGTATGTTTGATTTTATCTTATAATAAATGATATATCATATGGTTAATTTATAATCTACTGCTAATGGAGCAACCGAAACAATCTGAGATATTCTGATTTGATCAAATCGATAAGAAAATATAAGCCGATTTTTAATTTTTGACAGTCAATTTTAAGGGTTTAGAATCTCTAAAAGCTCGTTAATACATTTACATGTAATTGTTCAACGAAAGTATATAAAACTTAAAAACGTGAAATAATCGGCGTTTTTTAAGAAGATCAAATTTTTCTGAATGGTAAATTTAACTAATCAATATCTGTCTTGAGATAAACCAAAAGAGAAGATTTCATCTTAAAGCCATAACAAGATGATAATGAAATACAAAATTGGCTTAAGAGAAGAAGAGTCTAAATTAAAAAATCAGTTAAACTTTGCATTGGAGAAGTTCATCTCAGGATGCTGCACCATGATGCTTCTCTATCTCATCACTCGTTGGGAGTCCCATCTGCTTTTTCCTTTGATCAAACATCATCTTCTCAACGGTTCTGCGAGTTTCTGGGTCGAGATCACCCAATTTGTTGCTCTCTGGTTCAACTTTCTGTGTGTATTTCAGGTTCTCCTTTCACACAATACTTTTCCACCACTCCATCTGGTCTTGCTTTGTCAAGAGCACCGATATGACCTTTTGTTCCTCCATGTTTCAGAAGCAATCATCAGACTTGACAGAATTGAAGAATTCTCAATCGATGATTGGATCTTGCCCTTTGAGGCCAACTTTCAGACGGTTCTTCTTGATTTCACATGTAAAAGACCGTGCTTTAGTGCCGCTAGGCACGGGAATGTTAACCGTGACTTCCTGGAGATTCTGTGTCCATGAATACTTCTCAAAATCTATCCCATTACCTTTGTTAGGAACGATAGGACCAGATTCTTGTTTCTCTTCCTCCTTCGGCTTCTAAACCTCCATGGGCTCCATCGGAGGCACACTCTCCTTCTTGGGCGTCTCTCCATGGGCTTCACGGTCTCCTTCTTCTCCGCTTCTTTCAACCTCTTCTTCGCTGTCGTAACAGCAGTGGCGATCTCCTTCTCCGCGGTGTCTTTCATTAAAAAGTTGCTTTCTTTCCCGATAAAGTTTAGGGCTTTCTCTAAAAAACCTAGTGGGTCTGAAGGATCAAAACTTGCGCTAAACGGCAACATTCAGGGTTTCTCCTCCTGCATCTCAGAGATAATCGCCATTGGTTTTATTTTCGTTTAGCTTTAGAGTTTTACTGTATAGAGATAAAAAAAAAACTCAGAATGATAGTCAATGAAACAAAGATTATGAATTTATAGAGAAAGCAACAAAAACAAAAAGGAAACTTATTAGGGAAGCAACAAAGGCAAAAAGGACAGTTCGAGAAGAAACATGGCTCAAAACCAACATAACTGGCGTTTAAGCAGCTTGTCTAAACGGTAAATAAATTTGGTTTTCCTTTTAGCTTTAGAGCTTAATTTGTTTTTAACATTCTAGAATTCGTTTGACCTATTGGAACTCAAGTTATCAGTGGTTACAAATTATAATTATACATTGTGTACTTATCTCCGACTCTCAGCATATGTGACTATTCGATTAAGAAAATTGTGTAATAATGTACTATTTTCCTAAATTCAAGAAATGATCAATGTTAAATAGCCATCAGAGCATTACAATACAGAAACACGAATGCAAAAAAAAAAGTAAGAATAATGGTGTTGATGGAAGATGGGTTCTTACAAAACTCTCAGGGCTCTGAAAATGAAAACAGATTACATACACAAACAAGATTGTTACAGAATCTGTAAATGAACGAAACAGTGAAGATTACATACACAAACCAGATTGTTACAGAGAGCTCTCAAACGGCGGCTCTCAGGGCTCCTCTCGCCGCTTCTCGTCTCAGCTCATCTTGTTTCCCGCTACCTCGGAAGTACATATACACTTGCTGCTCAGACACAAACAAACCCATCCCAAAAGTTCAAATGTTAAAAACACGATTATAAACACTAAGCTAAATAAAACGGATAATATAGTGATGGGAATTGAAGAAAAGACCTGAATAACCCAGATGCTGACCACTGACTCGAGGCAGAAAAACGCAAACCCAATGAAGTAAAATATCTGTTAACAGAAACAAAATAAGGTTAATGATCCATACGATCGGTAAAGATATAGATCAAGCTTCAGGCTTTATCTCAGAATTTGTTTTAAGATCCAAGAAGACATCAAAGGGTGAGAAAGCTTACCCCGACCAATGTATTACCGCTTAAGACATCTATTGCAGGTAAGATCCCTCTGTTACATTAAGACAAATCGATTACTAAAAAGAAAAAGAAAAAAGCTGTTAAGAACAATGGCTAACAACTGCTTATGCAACTACCATTTAATGAAGTTGATCCATTCAAATGGTTTCTCCATACTCAAATTACCAAAATCAATGACAAGATCAACTTGGAATGTTAAGCAAAATCGAAAACTTACGCAAGAGATTTTCCTTTAAAGACAACAGGTGGAGCAACCGCAGCAAATACAGAGAAAAGAATGTGGAGCTGCAGCAAGAATAAAGCTTCAGAATTGGTCTCTATACCCAGAAAAATGTAAATAACGTCATATAAGCTAATCGTCGCTCACCATATAGAACAAGAAAAACCATCCAAAGCTCAATGCACTATCAGTTCTGCAAACATTCAACAAAGATGTGAAAAACGGAGTAACATGATAACATAATCCAGACTACAAAAGTAGAAAACCCCAAACCTGAAGGCACGGTAGAGGGGCCGATACCATAACACATAGCCTCCAGGGACACCCGCTATGAAGTAAATTACGGCAAGAAGCCATATTGTCACTCCTGAACAAAATTACACCAAACATGAGATAGACATAAGATCCCCTAAAGAAGAATGAGAAAACTTTAGATAGACTTAAGAAACAACCTTCTCCTTTGATCCAAGCTGTAGTAACGGCGATAATATTCCAGAATAGACAAAGAATCAACCCTGCCGAACAAGAACCACTTTCAATTGTATCAATCGAATGAGTAAAAGCAAAGAAGAATGAAAACTTCATGCTTGGAAATTTTTTTTGACTCCTTAAATATATATACAAATGCAGGAAAGAGAAGCATTTATATCATAGTGAAATCGATAAAGTAGGACTACAAAATACGTACCCAAATACGTTGCAAAGGTAACATACTGTAGCCTTTGGAGGTGAACCGGAATTTCGTTTGCAATGTCATGGTGGATAAGTGGGAATAAAGGCGGCCAGTTTTTCACTTCAATAACAACTCCAGCTGCATAGAGAGAACCACACACAATTAATGTTTTTGAAAAAAGGAGAAAAAATGAATCAATCAATTGATACACATCTAAGAGAAAACAGGTAAAGAGGAAATTGTCGCCTAAACTTGATAAGCAAAGTACCTCGTGCAGCAGCATCTTCTTTCCGTTTGACGTCCTACATTGAACCAAAACAAAAACATTCAGAAAAACAACAAAGCTGTGGCTAGGTAATGCAAAAATTTAGAAATATGATCATGGAACCAAGAAAAAAAAAATTTGCGTATGCATATTGAACATTTCAAAAGAGCCATCCAAAAGACTGTAAGTTTTCAGACTCCAGTCCTTTAACTTGTACTTGATAGTGTATGACGTTCATGTTTTATCAACTACTTTTAGCAGTCAATACCTGCTCCCGTCGTCTTAGCTCAGCTTCTTTGGCTTGAAGTTCCTTTTCTTTTTTCTTCAAATTCTGGATTCCCAACAATTGAAAAAGCCAAAAAAGTTGATTAAAACTAATCCCAAGATTGATTAACCACAAAACACATGAAAAATCAGCTCCATGATCTGTAACCAACCTGTGAACCGGATCTTTCATTGTCAAGAGGAATGTCTACGGTTCGACCATAACCAAAACCAACAGGCTCTGGAGGCAAAGGCGAAAGTCTTGAATTTGATGCAGGCGGAATACTCCCAGGATTCTAAATAATGTAAATTGGATTACGAATCAGTTGACAAAAAACCGAACTTTATTGCTTCAAAATTCAGTAAGAAACATCAATTGGCTTAAAGAAAAGCATTACAAACCCAAGAACAAACCTTGATTAAATCAGTGAAAGCTACAAACTTTCACAACACTTGAGTTACAATCTCTCACATATTTTCAATTCCATTAAACCCATTTTCAGGTTCTAAGCAACAAGACAGTGGATATATCAATTCAACAACAAAAATTTAAAAGTATAGAGATAAGGAGATTTGCCCCCAAATAAACCCTAAAGTAAAACCCAATGATTTATCAGAAGTCAATTAATCCACCAAGATTCGAAAAACCCATTTCCCAGAAGCAAGATTGGAGAGCGATTAATCCCTACTTTTCCACAAAAGTTAATCGTAAGTAAAGAAAGCTTACAGCGAAAGGATTGACTTCTTCTTCCTCAGCGAATGGATTCGGATCATAACGATTAGCCATGGCTAAAGAAGACTAAAGCTTCAGAAGATTCAACGAGCTTGATATCAGAAGGAGAAGAAGAAGACTTGAAATCGATTTAAGATCTTAGCACGGACCGAGAATTAGCCCAACGATCCAACGTTGAAGACAAAACTTTATATTACACACATATAGACACAAAAGCGAGTCTTAAGTAATTTATGCTTCCTATATTAGTTCGTTTTTTTGAGTCTAATACTATATAGTTTTTGGTTATTTTGTTAAATACCTTTTGATCTTTAGTACTTTACCTTATTTGTTTAGTTGTAAGCAACGTAAGCAAAAATTAAATATTTAGAATGTTTTCAGAATTATTATTCAACGTATCTAGTTTTCAAATATTTTGAAATTTGTAAAGAGATAGAGAAAGGACATGGAATCTTTGGTCAATGATCTTGTCTGCTTCTAAGAACGTTTGAAAATTGTCTAATAATTTTAAAGAAAAAGAAAACGAAAAATAAACTTACACAGTTGTCAAAACAAAAACGAAAATAAACATGCTCATGTCAAAACTTGATTAGCAATTCAGAATTATTGCAAGACCACTAATTTTGTTTTCAATGTTTTTTCAGTTAAAATGAGAAAAACAAAAATGCATCTGCCTTCACGAAATTAAACAAACCCAAACGAATGTGATGAAACATAAAATGTTTTTAAATCTAAGAACAAGAAGATACATGTTTATTTTTTAAATCTTTCTAATTGCATGAAAATGATGGAATGTTTAATGTGATATTACCTCAACTTTATATTTACAAACAAACAAGGTATTTATAGAGAGAGAAAAAAGACTTGAGGTTTCATCCTAAACTTGATAGAAACACCAATTTAGTATGAAACCTATTTTTCAAGAAAAACATGCTCAAACCATTGGAATTAATCAAAAATTAAAGAGACTGAGCCACATCTAAAGAAAATAATGAAAATTACACTAATCAAAGAGAGTGATGATCAACTATTAACTTATATTTAACAATGAGAAAACCTTTTTCTATATTTTTTCTGATTAAAATCTGTATATGTTTATTTTGTAGTCTCTTGAGCTTTCCTCTGTAATAAACTTGAAATTACACTACTCCGCTTAAATCTCCGGTTATTGCTGATACGGTTCCTTGTCGATGAAGACCGGTCGATCCAGTTCTTGTCTTCCGCAACCGCTCGGTTCCATCGTTCTTTAAAAGTTTGAAGCTCCCATGTTGACTGTCTCCGTATCTGCTCACAAAAACACACAAGTTAAGCTACTGCTAGAGAGACGAAGTCATTTCCAAAAGCAGATTCATTGCGTAAGAACTATTCACCTCTGTTCTTGAATCAAAGGTTGCAGAACCGCGTCTCTGTATATAAAGAAAATGACCAAAAAGATGTGAAATTTCTGCTTTTGTTTTTCTACAGTCAAGGAATGAGAATTTGGATGGTAAAATAGCTTACTCTATTGACTCTGCTCCGAGCTGAGCTCTGTAGAAATTAGGAAACGATCATTTGACTAACGGGTTTTGGTATACATACAAGGAGAAGAGGTGGTAAGTAGAGTATCTTACTTTCTTCTCGGGATAACCACTTCCTCCTAGAGTTTGAATGCCTTGATGAAAGATGTATTCACTGTCGACAATGCCAACTTTCTTGCTACGGTCACCCTATAAACGATATTTTCAATACCAACTCATATAGAGAATGCAATAAGCGAATGATGTTCCAAGGTTCTTTAGAAAGAAACTGGATTTTACCTGAGCACAGTACCCAAGTTTCATATCCATTCCCCATCCATGAACCAGATCATTCTGCAAAACCGCAAGAAATCAACGATAAGTTGGATGCAAAATTTCATTAAAAGTAGGGTTAAGGTGTAACAAAGACTTAGCTAAAGTAGAACATATAATCTCGTAAAACTTACTTGTATGAGATTCCAAGTGCAAAACCAGGCAGATCTTGAAAACACTGGAGCCATTCCTTCAACGAATCTGGCAACACACAGAAAAATAGACAAACAATGACATTAAACCAAAGACAGAAGGTAGGAGTAAATGGTATGAGTAACGTATATAGGGAAGTCTTAAATCTTTATATTACTTAGAAATATTACCCGGTGCATGGAGGCCCTTCACTTGCATTTGAGCACTTCATATTGCCTCTACTATCATAAACTCGTCTGCGGTTTTGTAAACAATTTCGTGTTAAGTAATAGAAGACACTAATTAATAAAATCATCAAGAGAACTCCTTAACAAGTGATTCACAGGAAGTCACCTATGAAATATTTTCGTTCTAGACCGGACTGTAATTCTATGGTGAACTTCGGTTGAATTTGGGTGTAAGGCCGGTTGAGAGATCTCAAGTCCTGCTGATTTAACTATCCTAAGGTATCTGCAAGAGAGACTGTTTTAGGAACACAAGAAGTCACCTTTATAGGTTGTAAATTTACAAGAGAAGAGGTAGTAAATGGAATTTTACTTTTGCGGGTTGAAATTCTCCACTCCAAGATCTTCGTCCCAAAGAAAAACATAATCGTATATGGAGACGATATCAGGATGGAGAAACCGTTTCGCAAACCACCTGAGTAAAAACAAAATTTTGTTCAACAAACCATTGTTACACTATGAAATATTAAATAGATACACACAAGATTCTATATCGAACACATCATTATATACCATTTTGTCTGGTTATGTGCAACTATGTGTATGGCTTTTGAGCTCCACTTCAGATCCCACCATTGATCCATGTTTCCATCGTAATGAAATAGAATAACAGTGAAATTCGCTGGAAGAAACTGAATACAACAAACAAACTAACTAACATTAGAAAGTGAAACTTCTTGAGCAAAAAAAGAATTCATCAACTCACTGACACATACAAAAGTACACTACCTTCTTTACAATAGCGTCGACATTATCCTTTTGCTTAAGTCCTACAGGGATTGCCAACAAATTATGGTTCGTCAATTCACCTCCCTGTTATTAAGACAACAACATACATTAGAAATTCCTATAGCAACAAACATAGTTGATTCCTCTTAGCTACTAGATGCTTACTGAAAAGTCTAACCTTTGACCTCAAACTACTACTTGACCAAAGTGGCTTTAACTCCAAATCTGATCTAGGCTGTATGATACCAAAAGGTAAGCCTTTCAACATCTCACTGACCGGTTCAGATTCCTGAACAAGATCTCATCGTAATAAGAAACACACCCATCAACTTTAGACCGGCAAAGAATCAATCAACATTACAAAACAAAAACGAGGGGTGCAAAAATGTTACCTTTGCCATCTCAAACGGATAATCTGTTTCTTCTATCTGAGCAAAGAATGTACCAAAAGAAAAGAGGGTAGCTTATCAATAATCTCATAGTCATATCAAAATACCAAAAAAAAAAGAAAAAAAACTTCCACCATACCTCTGTCTGTTCATACTGGATATCTGTGGTCTTATACCAAAAGATCAAAAGTACTGTACACATGAGCGCCATAACCGGTTTCATTTTCCACGATGATTTACCCTGCAAATTTCCAGCTTTCCCACATCAAATCAAAAGTCTAATAGGAGCATATAAACCCGTGAATCACGCAGAGATCATCGAGCATCACAAAACAAATCCAAAAGAAGAACAAAGGAAACCTTACCCCTTCTTGAGCGTTGTTTCTTCTCTTAACAAGTGACCTCCATGATTTAATAGAAGATAAATCATGTTCCATAATCTATGCACCGAGCTACAAAAAGCACACACACAAAACAAAATTAATTAATTTCCATACAAAAAACAAAAGTTTCAGCAATTACAAACTCACCAGAGCCACCGTTCTTGTGTTCTCTTTCACAAGGACAAAATCAGAAGCTCTCGCCACAAGAAACAGAGAATAAAGAAACCAATACGGACACCAAATCTCAGTTCTATAAAGGCTGATCTAGGCAGATGCAAGAAGGTAATCCGTCTGAAAAAATACACGAGAACGCACATTACGAAGTGAACGAAACACAAAAAAAAAATTAAGAATCAGATACCTAATGAGCTTCTTACAGAGAAAAAAACAAATAAAAATCGAAACTTTCCTCAAAAAGCACCAACGAGATATATTTTCCGAGATTATGAGAAGATAACACAGCTCAAGAAACAAACAGAGTTTACTCACTCTCACAGAAACTGACGAACAATCTGGGCCACCGCGAAAGCGAAACGCCTAAGGAATCGAATAGAAAACAAAGAGATGTTTTTGTAGATTATTATAATTTTACTTGGATTTATTTTTCCAGATCTAGTGGAACTAAATAAACATAAAACTGATGATGATATGGGCAATGAGAAATAAAACAAAAAGTGGTTCCTTTGGTTACACAATAATTATCGATTAATAAACAGAAAAAAATAGTCATCAAAGCTTATATTAAGGAAGAAATCTGGTCAAAAAAAAAAGAAGATGAAATTTAAGGCGGAGCATTTAATTTCAAAGATGGGATCTTTAATTACAGGAGACAACATCATTAGACAAAAGAAAGAAACAGAAAAGAAGAAACACAGAGAGATTCGTCCAAATTAAGAACAAAAAAGGAACCGGAAGAGAAACCTTAAAAGAAAAATCTGAAGCTTGCAGATTGCAGAATCACTGTGATGAAGCAAACCCAGGTGGTTAATGGCACCAAGCAGATAGCTTCAGAGATAGAGAGAGAGAGTCTTCCTTTTTATACTAAGATTTTTGACAGAACAGATTTCTAGAATCGATCGAAACCAAACCCAACAACAAATTTTTCTAAGCGGAATCGAAAAGAAGACAAAAATTAAAAAGCTTTTGGTGGAGTGACTCGTGTCAACTACTCTCTCTCTCTCTCTTCTAATTATTTATATAAGAAAAATAATTAATTAAGTAATCATTTTAAGAGTTGGATTCTGGGACCGAATATGAGATTTGGAGGAATAATATTACAGTACTGTATTGATAGAATTGAAAATAAATAAAAAATGCATTTTCCATGTTTTGCGTTTCCTCAATTATTTAACAACTTCAATAAGAGACAGAACATAAGTGTCTGTGGTTTGCTCTTAAAGCAACAACTCCAAAGCACCAAAAAGCTTTCTTCTACTTCCTCGAGTTGTTCAACTAGAACATGACTTCCTGGCCTAACTCGATTTCGATTGGCTTTGTGTTTTGGTTTTGTCAAAGTTTGTTAACTCAAGATGCTAAATATTAAACCGGAGTAAACCATCTTCGGCTTATTTTATTGGATTAAGATACTGCTTTGAGAAGGTATGTGCATTTCAGGTAGGGTCACTTGATCACATTTGTATCATATGATCAGATCTCACCAAAGTAACTTAAATGATCTGAGTATCACAACTACATGTTAGGGTAATTAAAATTATAAACATTATCTAAAAAAAAATTCTGAGAAAATATATACTACTTCATTTTATCAATTAGCCAAATATATATCTAAATTTAAAATTCTCACAAAAGTTAAGTCAGATTAATAAACAAAATATAAAATCATTAGTTACAAATAAATAAAATTAATTAGTTGTGATTATTTTTTTTTAGTATTTTCTTTGGGTGATACTTCTATTCTACAAGAGATTGCATATATTTAAAACACAATATGGGAGACTAGAAGATGATCAATGGGTGATGGGCACAATATGGACCCCAAGCTGATGAATCATATTACTTGCTTTCCCCTGGAACCCAACAAATTTGTAACTCTGTTTGTAGAATAGAAAGCTTGAGCTAGATTTGAATCCAAGTGTTTGTTTGTTAGTCTTAAACCTAAGCATGATTGTCAGAATCATGTGATACACCTCTAAAATTCATGATAAATATTTAGGATTCGAACTCAGCATCCTGCAATATTAAAAAGGATATTAAAACTACTAAATTATGTTGACAAAAAAAACCTAAGCATGGTTGGAACTTCGAATTCACTTCCAGTTAGTTTATTGTAACAGCCTTCCATTGCTATGATGTATTCGCTCGGATACTCAAGCTCCAACTGTGCCAGATAAACAAAATTATCAAGCTAACACGTTAAGATGGAATGCAAACGCGAAAAGAAAAATTTAAAATGAAGCAATAAAGTCGGATCATTATAATTACCACTTTGACTTCAAGTGGTGTTTTATTTCTATGATCGTCTCCAATAACCATCCGAGTGTCCTTGTCGTACATAAATTTAAGGATGCGATACCATTTTCACATTGTCCTACATAAATCTTTCTAACACCATTGTAGACACCATCGTCCCAAAAAGCTCCTTAATCACAACCTTGTGCTTCTAGTTTCTCGGCAGTAGGTATCGTCGTAGTAGCCATCTACAGGTTCAAGATGTTCATTGTTGAGATGGTTAATCTCAAACAAACAAAAAAAGAAGTAAAAAAGTGAAAACAAACCGATTTAATCTTCATGCATTTTTAAGCCAATGATCCAAACGAATTCAATATCAAAGATCATTTGAAGAATCAGATTGAAAAGGAGAAAAACATTCAGGTTATTTGATGTATTTATATGTATATATTTCTTGTGGTTATACAAGTCTAAAAGACATGCTATAATCACGTTTACGTATAGAACTTTAGATAACGATAATACCGTTTTAGGGCTAAAACAAGATTGCACAAGGAGAGGTCAGAGATTAAAAAATTCTTATTAACTGTGTCAATTTCCCTCCTTTACCAATAATTTATGTACAAGTTCCACTATCATTAGACAATTCTCAAACTATAAATCTTTTCCTTAATTTAAATATACAAATTTATTAGCGATATTTTAAAATATTTGTTTAGGATGATTTTTATGACATGAAATTTCATAACTAAAACAACATCGAATAATATAGTTGTTGGTATCAATTGGACGAACCGCCTGATGAAACATGACCAGAGGTGGATCCAGCGTAGAGGAAGAGTGGCCAACCAAACTGGACATAAAGGATAACTCGTGCAGCGCAGCAGATGAATGCTTCTTCTAGTCTAGGCCATGGGAGAATCCTATCAATTGCTCGTGCGCCATTATCCAAATTGGCAAGAGGTAAAGGATAGTAGGACCTGTGCGTAAAGTCAAACTTTCTCTAGCTTTCATATGATAATAATTTTTTTTAAAAATATGCATTACAAAAATTGCTTAACATAGTCATATATTTTGCGACAATAATAATTTGTAGCAATATTTTATTACAAATGGATATACAGTTAGTGACCATTAAGAGAATGATGTAATTTATAGCAATTTATGTGAGAATTTGTAACTAATTACTCACAAATTTAACTACGATTTTAGACTATAGCAAAATTTTTCTACAAATTAGTAACAATATACTCGTATTAAAAAATTTAAACAACAATATTTCGTTTCGTAGTAATTTTTTAACAAATAGTTATAGATTCGTTACAAAATACAATTATAACTAAAATAGTCACGGTGATAGTAAATTGACAAAGATATAATTACCAAAAAAAAACTGTAGCCATTAAAAATAATTAAAAAAAAAAAAAAAAAATCCCGCACAAGTATTCATGAAAAAAGTTAAATAACATACACACAGTCGTAACTCATAACTACAAATTTATTCGTAGCTATGTAGCAAATAAATCTAAAACACACAAGATTCCTTTTTCACGGTTCTCTTTTATATGGCATAATCAAGACAACATGAGAGAGTAGAAGGTGATCAATCGGTGATGGGCACAACATGGACCCCAAGTTGATTAATCAAGTCACTTGAATTTCCATGGAATCCAACAATTTTAAAGCCTTTCTTGTAGAGTAAAAAGCATGAGGTAGATTCGAATCCAACGGGCAAAGATGTTCGTTGGTTCGTCGTAAACCTAAGCATAGTTATAACTTCAACTTCACTTCCCATTACTCTGTCGTAACAACCATCCACGGCCGTAATGTATTCACTTGGATATTCTAACTCAAACTGCCAACAAAAAAACATGTCAATGTAAACATTAATTAAACCCAAAACCCAAAAAAAGAAACCGACCTCTTTGACTTCAAGTGGTGTTTTGTTTCCATGATCTTCACCAATAACAATACGAGTGTCCCTTCCGTACACAACCTTGAGGAATGCGATACCATTGTCACCTTCTCCTACGTATAACTTTCTAACACCTTCGAAAACACCATCGTCCCATGATTCTCCTCCAAGACCGCCTTGTGCGTCTAGTTTCTTTGCAGTAGGAAGAGGCATCGGAGAAAAATACGCTCCAATAGAAACAAGATCACGACCATCGTGTCGTCCATGGAACCCAACCACAGCACAACCTTTGCTCTCCAACACAAATTTGGTACCATACGCGATTCCAAATTTCCGAGAGGTTCTCCCTTCAGATGATTTGAAAATCAATGACGTAACCCTCGTCTTGCCAGGCCCAGTTATTTCGAAAGTCCCCTCTACAAATGTAATGACTTCATTTGGATAGTCGAGCTCAAACTGCAATCAAATCAGACATCTCATAAAAGATTAATCAAGAAATACATATATTGATTTTTATATGGGATGATAATTGGCAAAAACATACATGGTGACATTTTGCAAAATAAATGGTGCACTTTATATATCATCGGATAAAATAAACCTTATATATTTTAAAAACATGAAAATTAAATGCAATAAATTTATATTTTGAAAATCTACTCCGTTAATATATTATGATCCCATTGGTTAATGGTATTAATATATAATCATGGAATATAATTCAAATTAGCAGGATCATTAACCACCTCTTCGTCTCCATCATCTTCTATACTTTTCCACCCATGTTGACGCTCTACAACTGTGCCGTTGTGGTAGATAAACGTGATACACTTTATGCTAATGGTATTATAACTAACATACACCCTTCTTATGCTTTGGAAAACACCATCATCCCAATAGATGCCTTCAGAGCCACCATGTGGTTCGGATTTGGTAAGAGAAACCGTTGTGAAATATGCTCCAAGAGAGTTGAGATTCTTGTCAGCATATCCATGAAAGCCAATGATTTTTTTACCCTTTTCTGCAAGTAAAAACTTCTTACCCTTTTCAAATCCTAACACATCTGAAGTCTTGTGGTTAGTTTTGAACTGAAGTGCTTGAATTACACCAGTTGCATCGTCGTAGTAACCCTCTACGTAAACCAAATGTTCATTGTTTAGATGGTTTATCTCAATCTGCATACAAAAGGAATTGGTGACCACAAAAAGATTATGAATTTTAAGTCGATAGTGGAAAAAAGGCGATTCTAAGGTATACCGTCTGTGTGAAACCGCTACCGGAGAGACCATGGATTGGTCCATCTTGGGTTTCTCCACTCTTGACATAATCAAATTTGATGTACTGAATGCCTTCAAAACCACCTCGTACATGAATCTTTGTTATACCATCATGGTCAGCTCCATCATCCCACTGATGGCCTCCCTTGCTGCCTTTCACTTCCAATCTATAAGGATGAATCAAAGTGAAATATGCTCCAAGAGAGATGATGTTTCCCTTCCTCTCATATCCATGAAACCCACTGATCTTTTTTCCCTTAACTTCAAGTGTAAACTTATTACCCTTTTCATATCCAATCGGTTCTGAAACCCTGAAATTGGTTTTGAATTGAAGTCCTTGAATGTAACCGGATTCATGATCGTAGTAACCCTCTACAGATTCGAGATGTTCATTTTTGAGATGGTCAATCTCAAACTGAAAAAAAGTTGATAACAAATATTATAAATAAGAGTCACAAAAATGCCAACAGAAAAGGTATTGCAGAGGCTTTCAACTCAAAAATAATTGCATACATCCATCTCACTTATATATTAATCTAAAATCATCAGCACCAATGATATTCTAAAGTCTCTAAAAAAGTAATATTTTAATAATTTTTATTAATTTTAAAAATATTATATTATTAATTAAACACATAATCAATAATATTAAGATATAAGACATAGAGTCTTTTGAAACAGTTTATAAAGTAATTTTCTACTAAAACTTTCTTAACTAAAAATTTATTTTTTATTTTCTTTTAATTAAATGATATTTTTAAATTATAATCAATGCAATGTTCTAAGTATCATCTCAAGTTTTACTTGAGACTCCTACATACCGTCTCTATGAAACCTCCGTGTCGACGACCAATGAATAATCCAAATTTAACCTGTCCACTCTTTACATATTCAACTTCCATGCTATTAATGCCTTGAAGACCACCTTTAACAAAAATTTTGGAAACACCGTCATGGCCTGATCCATCATCCCATGTAAAGCCATTTGTGCTACCAATGGCTTCCAGTTTTTGTGCCATCACCAACTTATTTGAATCTTAATACATGCAGAAATAGTATTAAATTAGTCCTCAACTCGTTAATCTGCATCCTTTCCCACATGCATGCGTTTCTTTATTTATGTTAGGAATTTGACAGAGAAAACTACCCCTTCACGATGACAAGGATCTAATACATTCAAAATTGATAGAAGGAGATCATTGAAGATACAGAGAAGAAAAGTTTAATCAGAAACAGTTCATGTTGTACATGGACAAGTTCTTAAATATATGCCCACTACTTTAACATATAACAATTTGGACCAGAAATTCAGATTTAGTCAGATTTTCAGGGCTAAAATTATATTAAAAAAAATCTGTAATATTGGAAAGGAGGGAAAGAGAGAAAGAGAGCTAACCTTGGTGGCTGAGGAGAGAAGAAGACTTGATGATCGGAGATTACAGTGGAGAACAATCGAACAAGGTTATTCCATAGAGGGAGGCATGATCATGTCTTTATAA
Organism: Streptanthus diversifolius; assembly: GCA_039880935.1. Lineage (NCBI taxonomy): Eukaryota > Viridiplantae > Streptophyta > Magnoliopsida > Brassicales > Brassicaceae > Streptanthus > Streptanthus diversifolius. The sequence goes on from JAXGFM010000007.1 coordinate 1,484,205, forward strand.
AAAAAATTACAACCTAACTATTTGATTGGGTCACAAGTCTCTATATTTTACTAGTGATCAATTGTATAATTTTGTTTTATTATATATCAGACTACTTATTCCCATGGGCAATATTATATAGGCTAAGAACTTATAATATTAGAATTGATTACCAAAATTATTATATTGTCGCCAGACTGCAACTGTATCACCATCTATATTATCTTTGATTTATTTTCTGTAACCAATTGGGATAACATAAAATGTAAAAAAGTAAGAGTTTGTTTCGCTGAGAGAATCAGCTTAATACATCGTCTGCTCTCGGAACGAACTCAAAGGAAAAAAAAAATATTCTGAAGGATTCCATAGAGTTTTGAGATATGGTTTCTTGACTTGATCGCCCTAATAAAATTGAGGGAGTCCCTTCGATTGTCAGGGTGGTGTGGTAAGACCCAAGAATTTGATATTGCGTAGAGAATTGAGAATAACATAGTGTACTATATTGTTTGAAATAACTTTTATGATGATTCTTATTACATGAGAGATTGCACGCCCAATCAAGACAACATCGACTACTAGAAGATGATCAGTGGGTGATGATGGTCACGTCGACATAGACCCCAAACTGACAAATCGAGTAGTGCTTTTTTATATATATTTTTGGATAATCTATGACTAATCCACAATCTAATAGAAAGCAAAATATTTTTGCTACTAAAATTCAACATATTACATATGAAATAAGTTTGAGAAATATGATGAATCAATCAATAATACCCAATTACTAGATTGCTTGTAGTTTTCCTTTCACACCGGATTTACAACAACCACTTAGAGAGAGATCTTAGCAGATTTATCAGATAGATAGCATATATTATCAGATCATCTAAGAGATGAAGAAGACAGGTTAACAGATGCAACTTATCTCATCATTCTGCAAGGATCTATCTCAATGGTTATTTTACTCACGATTTCAGTAAACCCTTGTTTGGCTCTGCACAAACCAAGGGAATATTAAAATTAGAGAATAATTTATCTGCCCCATGTTTCATCAACTGGCCCGGTTCTTGGTTTGCTACTACCACTGTTTTCTCGGTGGGCACTCATTTTGGGGTTCAGTTCAATTACCAAACAAGCCTACGTTTTTTGGTTAAAGATTTTATGGAACCAATTTTTTGTTTTTGTATGGAACCAAGTTGTATTTAACAATTTCATTTTAGGTTTAAGTAGCAAACAATTAGATCTTCCTGGTGTTTTTTTTTCCAGTAATATAATTTATGTAAAAAAATGTTGTTACCGTTGGCCACTTGGGGCTAGATGTTAAAAATAAGCATAAATTGGGAATATTAGGATAAAAAAGTTCATGCCTTTTCCAACAATGATTTTAACAATTAGTTTTCCAATAATGATTTTATGCATGCATGCAGGTCAGATTGACCCAAATCTTTTGGTTGCCCTCCCTCTTTCTTCTATTCCAAACTATATATATTATTCAACTAAAATTAATGTGTTGTAGCTTATATCGCGACTCATATATATGATTATTGCCAAATTTTATCTAACCTACTTAGAATTAGATGATGATTCTATATACCGTATGTGTATTATGAGAGAACCCGCGCGGTCTTGTTTTTATTTTGTGTTGTAGATGAAACTATTGATATACAATATAATTATTAGATCTTTAATTTAACTATCAATCTTACTTTGAGTAACCTTCATATCGTTAGGACTAAAAGTTTTCAAAGTCACCTTCACAGACGTTATCAATTCATTTGGATAGTTGAGCTCAAACTGTAACAAAAAAAGGCTGCCTTAAGCTTAGCCACTCCTTTCTTCTTAAGCTCTTCAAACCAAATTAGACAAGAACACAAACATATGTAAAAGGATGGTAAACCGCTATGAATGTCGTAGATATGTGGATTAGTAGGTGGCAAAAGTCTGGTATCAAGCAATAAAAGGAGTTAGAGAACTAAAAAAGACAGAACAAATCTTTAATTGCATCCCCAAATAACGTTCTCGCAAGTACTTGTACTTGGATTTACATTTCTGCAATAAAAGTAGAATTTCGCAAAACAAGAAGAGAGACAATGTCTAAAAGGCCTCTGTATCTTTTTTTCTTTCTTCTTATGCGCATTATGGCATTATATAATATATAACCATATTAAATAAGAAATAGAATTTAAATGGGAATCTACTTGTCTTTAATATCTTTTTAGGTTCGGTACACAAAAATTTTCCTAATTTTTTCATGATAAGTAAAAAAATTTGTAAACATTTTTGGTAATATTGGCCAGATGTGAAAATTTCTCTTATGTAAATTTTAAGATTACTACCATAAAAATGTTCATGCTTTTCTAACAATTTAACGATAAGATTATATGAGATGTACAATTTATCTAAACAGTTAGTTTCACCAGCGATCAAGTGTATCTATATCATATTGACCCAAATATGAACTTCACTGATCAAATAAGTCTTTCTCTGCCTAACTACCAACAACATATGAAGAAACAAACACTTCAAAATCAGCAAAATCATCTCACCCGATTCCGCTTTCTCTCCAGCAATGCAGGCGAATCGAGTCCACGTCTCACTTGTTTATTACCATCTCTTCTTCTTCTTCTCTCTACCGCCGTACCTTTCTTACCGGCCGCTGAAGATTTCACAGCAGCCACTGGTAAATCCGTAACAAACCTTTGTTTACAAGTCGTCTTCACCATTTCCTGCTCAACCTTTTTAAGAGGGTGTGCCCCGGTTCTTGGTTTTTTTACTGCCACGCTCGTTCGGACAGCATGAGATTTAGATGTCGAAGGGAGAACCGGAACCTTGGTGCTTGTAGTAATATTGCTGCTGCTGCGATGAGGAGGAGGATGATCATCTTCTGTCAAATAGCGTCTCAGAGACTTGGTGACAATGTCTCTGAGGGACACAGCTGATTTGTGCTCACGAGTGTTCTTAGAGTAAAATATGGCTGCATTGTTCGCCACCAGAAGAAGGTCCATAAAAAGCTCTTTCACTGAAGATATCGAACCACCGTTGATTCTTGATTTTATAGTGTCTAAATCCATATGCCTCCGCACCAGTTTCTTGTATCTTCCCCTTTTCTGTTTAGTACAATCAAACACAACACATGAAGCAGATAAAATAAAATCTGAAGGGTGTATTGAGACTGTCGTTATATGATTATCGACCTGACTATCAAGCCGTCTCCGGAAGACAAGAGCACATTCGTTCTGTACGATAGTGTTGTATATCTTCATAAGCTCCTCAGGTAAAGCCAAACCGTGACCTCGGCTCTGACTGCTGCTAGTAGAAGCAGCTTCTTTACTCCTAGAATTGCTATCAATATCCACAGTAGAAGAATCCAACAAATCGCTTTCCTCCATAGCGCTAACTTCCGTCACTTCTTTACCGGCGCTGCAATCTTTTCGTTTTCTCTTCCCTCGTTTCTTTCTCATACTAGGAAGCAATTGTCCTCCTCCTCCTCCTCCTACTCCGTACATGGATTCAAAAATGTCACCGTGTAATAGATTCTTCTTCTTGTCTTGTTCTTTTACTGCTGGAGCTTCTGACTTAGCTTCTGGTGACCAGTTTGTTGTGGTTAGCTCCTGCTGTGTGAAACTACCAACTGATGACAAGTCTTTGGATGTATCTTTGCTCGTGCATTCGCCTCCGCCTTCGGATTTTGGGGAGGGTTCGAGTGATAACGTTCGGCTTGAATCATAATTGTTTTGATGACATTCTTCATCGCTTCCTGATTTCAGACTATGAAGTTTTGATTCCAACGACCTGAAAAGAGAATATTATAGCACAGGGTTGAACATTCTGATTCAGTTAAGACTCTAAAAACTTTAAGACATTAGCAAGAACTCGGTGATGTAGAAACAAGTGCTAACTCAATGGAGTCTTCAGATTTTAGTAACGCTGCCTTAAGCTCAGCTACTCGTTTCTTCGTAAGCTCTTCAAACCAAGCTCTACAAGAACATAAACATATGAATTAAAGACTGTAACTCGCTGTCACAAGAGTCTAGTATCAGGCAGGCAGAAGAAGGTGTTGAAGAACTAGAAAGACAAAAAAAAAAAGCTTTACTTGCATCCCAAATAACGTTCTCGCAAGTCCTTGTACTTGGCTTTACATATCTGCAACAAGATTAAGATTTAGCAAGACAAGAAGAGTGACAATGTCTGAGTTAAGCTTACTCAGTCTACAATAAGGTGAAAACCTATTTAGGACACTTGGATTATAATGTTGCAAATTTGAGATAAACGAGAAGACGCAGAAGTGTGTCTTCACTTGTCTAATAAGAAGAAGGAATCCATTTTGTTTTTACTTTTACACTAAACCTTTCTTGACACACAAGTGATGAATCTTAGCTTCTAAATCCACCGACAACAACCACTGTTTCTTTCCTTTAGTTAACAATTTGCAGAGTATTGATTTCACAGCAAAATTGACCGAAGGAATATTTTAACATTATTCTCACCGAAATTTCGAAAATTGAAGGGAACGAGGAGATTAAAGAGAGAACAAACCTCAGGTGTGAAAATCACGGAGAGAGAATGAGAACGGAGTTCTTCAGCGACGACGGTCCAGTCGCTGGTTCCGTGACGGAGAACGGCGCCGCCGAGAAGAAGCTCCTCCCACGTTCCCCAATCACTCGCCATCTTCGTCGTCGTCAACATCATCAAAACCATCAAAAATCAAATCAAAGCCGCGTGTGCGTTACGCGCTCGTCGATTTTGAAAAAACAAAAATTAAAAACCGAATAAAACTACGCACCCACGGCGCACGTTAGCGCGATAAACAACCCCTAAGCTTTCCTTTCTTTTTCCTCCGACCACTCAATTTCTCAGAAAAATAAAAATGAAAAGAGAGACAGAGACAACACAATGAAAATAATAATAATAATCTGGTAAGATAAGACAAGAAAATTGGAAAAATAAAGAAGCCGTCTCGAGTGGGTTTGTGTCGGAGGTAATTACACGAAAAGCGGTTTTCCGACAAGAAATTGAGAATTTTGTAAAAAAAAAATTAACTTCAAAAATAGATAAAATCTGAGGTGGGAGAGAAGGGTTGACGAACGGTCCGTCTCCTCTGAAATGGAAATTGATGGTTCTGTTTTTTTTTTTTTAACAAAGACTTTTTGTGCCTTTTTTGTTTTGTTTTTCCTAAATAAAGTAATTTATTTAACAGAATTTTCTATTATTCGGTTTTGCGTCATTACCACAACTTGAAGAATATTTATGTCTAATTCCCCCAATAGAATTTTGTTTTAGACAATAGCGTTTTCTATACTAATATTAATATTGTTAACGTTTATACTTAATAAAATAAGGAACATATATATGCATCAAATATATCAAAAGTCAATACACCATTCCATTGTGATTTAATCTTAATAAGAAAAGAAATATTTTCGTCCATTTGTTAATCTCTGGCCTAATTAGGGATGATGACTACAATCAATTAATTAGGCTATAGATTAACGAGTCTTTTGTCGTGTTGTTCTTTAAAAATCACAATACAGAAAATATATAACAAACATCAAAATTCGTAGCAGTAAATATTACATTTGAGATTCCTTTCAAAATTTTACAACTTGTTCTTATAACTTAGAGATCATATGCCGAAAGGTATATAGTACGTATCGAAGCCTGAGAAAGCTTTGCAGCTTGTGAAACAGTTCAGATTCTCACAAAACACGAAGTATCTCTCGACGCGACTGAAAGAGATGCACGGCTAGTACAAGGACATGGACAACTCCAGCAATGATGAACAAACCACCTAACTCTTGGATGGTTAGGCCCTTAAATGCATTTTCAGACGAGTCAGTGTTTTGATTGAGAGTAAAAACATCCATCTTCTGGAACCATCTTTTCTCCATGTCTTTTCAACATTCCTGATGTTCTTAGCTTTATGATTTCTCCAGACACGTTAGGAACCAAACCAGAACCTCTCTGGAACATCTGAAAAAAAAAAAAACTAACTAGTAAGGAGAAAACCAATGAGGAGGAACCGAGCCGTTGGTACTACTCTCTCTAACTATCATGTCGAAGGCACCCGGATAATGTCCAAGAAAGACACGGAGATACGGTGTTTCAGCGTCAACATAACTGATAGTTCCATTCCTTAAAGCTCGAGCCTTGTCCTCAAAGTTATTCAAAATGTTGGTTCTATAAATTCCAATCATCTCAGGGCTAACCAATTGTATACGAGAAATGGTCTTGGTTAATGTCAAATTTGCGCTGTAACTTGAAGTCAACATCAGCTCCAGAAAAACATAAACTATGACTAAAAATCTTGATGAGAATTTTTGAAGCTTCTCTCCTGTCAAAGAAGACCTCATACTTCTTACAAAAGAGTTTAAAATGGGGAAGTAAGCTTAGGCTAATAGTAATACACTCATCGTGAGCAAGCACAAGAGTACAAAGCATCATACCAAGCTGCTGCTCCCAAGTGCCGTGGAATTCAGGATTAACGCCCCGTTCAACCAACCAGACAACAAAGCCAGTCAAGATGAAGAAAGCTCCACTTAGTAGCCACAAGGATTTGTCAAAAGGGTCAAAGAAAGTTCACATCCTCTCTCTCTCTCTCTCTTTTCTTTAGCTCCAGGGCTCCAAAACTCATGTCAGTGTAAGGCGAGGTAAAATCAACATACAAAGATCTGTTGGAAGTGATGGAGATGTCACCAACAGCTACATCATATTTATCTCTCTGTATTACAAACAAAAAAACCAGAAACCGTTATTAGAAACACCATTTGACTAGAAGGATCATCAAGACCACACTTCCAAAGGTAATGCTATATGAACCTGAGAAGATAACTCATAAGCAAGGTTGTCCATAGTCATCTCCATCATAAGGTATGAATTCCAGCTCATAGTTAAAAGGAGCAATACAAGTCTTGAAAACCTCTATGCAGACTCCAGTGACAGTAGCAAGACCTGTTTCAGGATCAGGACGCACCGCCACTAGATGCGGAAACCTGTTTCTTGAGGTAACTATGACCCTGAGCCGTTTCCTTCCAGAGTTCTCGGCTAGAAAACGGTGTCCTGGGATTCTACTAGACCCGCCAGGCCAGATGATGGTGTCAAGCTCATTAGTAGAAGAAGCCATGATGTGTTTTCTTTCAAAGAAATGATCACAATCCCATTATCCTATTATTCTCTCCCTCGTTCCTAGAATATAAGCAATATCATGTGTCTACACTAGAATGCTTTGTTTCCATCCAGGCATTTTCATCATCATCAACCATTAATTTCTTCAATCTTGAAGTAAAGTTGGTAAGTTCTTCAGACTCTGGAATGTGGGATCTAAAACCAATCACCCCTTGCATCGACCTATGATCCGAGTAATGAAACTGATTCATGGTCCTCGCGGTGAGGATCCAAGCATATCCTCCTTCCATCATTCCTAACTTCTCCGCACATCGGAAGAAACGAGAAACAAGAGTCTCAGACATATGCAGCACGAAAAGGGCGGTTCTTGAGGACTTGAGCAGCTTTCGTAGCTGATTCATCACAGCATAATCTTCTCCTGATTCCACGAAAGAAGCAGTACGATCGATGTGGATTCCATCATCTTGGAAATGCTCCACGAGTATTTGCAAACCCTCTCTCCAATCATCAACGTCCTCATGTATAACCACAATGGATTCCAACTTGAAACATGTGTGTGTCTCGTCATCCCTTTAGCCTTTGATGTCGGATCGTGCGTTAATTGAAGAAAGTGATAGTATTTCTTCAAGGACAAGGAACTTGACGCGAGCACATATATCACTGGAACTTTAGCTTTCTCGCTTACCGCCGCCAAAAGCTTTGCTTCCAGTACTGATTGTGCACCAACGATGGCTACTACTTCAGAGTTTTTGACAAGATCTGTAGCTATTACATTCAGCAAATCACGAATGAGAGACTATATACAAGCTGGTCAATCTGCAAAATGCCAAGCAAGACCTAGACCAGTAGCTCAACTCTAAAGACAAATTTGTATATATTTGAAAACAGATAAAGATCTTGTCATAATATAATAATTTTTCAAAAATCACACACACAATACAGAAAATGAAACGAAACCCTATGATGGGTGTAAAAAAATATGGGGTTGTAACCACCACACTAGTAAAACCCAAAATCAAAAATAAATTAAATATGAAAACCTTTTAGAAAAACTCCGAATACAGCATACTGCTTACTGTTTTAACAATCAAGGCCTAAAACAACGTCACTATCATATTTGGTTGATAAACAAATCTTTGGTAACTTGACCTCCACATGAGCATACCAAATTTTAGATATAAGTCAGGGGACCAAAAGTAGATTGCCCAATAAGAAAATTCATGTACCGATGTTGTATCTTCTCATTAGATTGCAACAATACATTCACATGGAGAGAGACATATGTAATTTCCATTCAGCTAAACACTTGAGAATTACTGAATCAAGATCTGTAGCACTACAACTTTTATCCTAGAAACGGATCGATTTACAGCATATACCAAATTTTTGGGGGTGTGTTTTCCGTGATTTTTCGGTTCTTCCCCAGGCGATTCAATCGCAAAATCCGCGACAAGAAACTGCAGACTTCTCAGCAATCTTCAAAGCAACAGATGCCAAATCGCCGGAAGGAACATGGAGCCAGTTCTTTATAATATACAAATTGGAAAACTCACGGTTTGCAAGTGATTCGGAGTGGTCTTGAATCTGAACCTGGAGTTATGGTGTCTGAAGAACTAGGTTTAGTTCTTGAGCCTTTCTTGCTATGAGACCTCCTCTTCTGTATTTAGACGAAAAATAGAGTAAACATGAGGTAACAAAATTATAGAACCGAAACAAAACCAATCAACAGATACTCTCCATCGTCAAGAACTAGATATGGCTGATTCAGAATTAGGTTTTAGATGTTTTTTTACCTTGTGAGTAGTGGAAGGATCTTTTGAACCTTTTGCAACTCCGCAGAACAACTTTGGCAAATCTGTAACCTGCATTTTCTCAGAAAATTTTTAACTTTCCGAAAAAGGAGAATAAGCGTGAGCGAAGGTATGGCATGAAGATAGAGCGGAAATAACCTTTCTTCTGCATGAAGATCAACGCCAACACTTCGTCGTGCTGAAACAGTTGATTGTACAACTGTACCGAACACTGCTACAAGCTTCAAGAGCATTTCCAAGGAGACGCTGACAGGCCTATACAAAATTGAAATAACATGTGTTTTTTGTTCATAAGACATTGTTCTTTTTTCTGTTGAATGAAATTATATCTCAAACTCAAAGAGACCATAGTCTAAGGACGAATAGAATACGATAATTTACCTTTCAGTCCTGCTGCCCAACAAGCCTGTGAGGACAGGCGCTAATTGTGAAAACAGATCCAATGTTAGAATCTCTGTTTTGTCTGTTAGAATACTGATCACATCTGCTTGTACCTGCTCCAGTTTAACTGAGTCAGCTTTTACTAGTCATCTAAGCATAAAAAGACAGACAAAAGTAATATACTGGGATACTTACAGAGTGATCTGACAGCTTTTTCAAGGCCATGATCGCACCTTTAATATCGCTACGCTCCCAAAAATGTCTTACAATCTACACGTTTGTGATATACCAAACAATTAACCCACTTTCAAAGAAATTTTTTTTAAAAAAAAAACTAAAGAAACAGCAATCAAGAAGAAAAAAAGAGAACAAGAGAAAAGACGACAAAAAGAATAGCAGAGATAAATTTACCTGTAATTTTGTCAACCTTGATTGAAGACTGTTTAACACCTCATTATGAGTTTGCATTAATGTCTCACTGATGTCACCTTCATTCTCCCTCCCCGATATCTGAGGCTCTTCCTTCTGCACAAGCCAAACAAATCAAATACTTTTCTATGTTTACAGATCTCTTCCAACATCGTCATCCTTGCAATTTCATATTTTCTGTGTAGCATCGGAGACTACAAGATTCAATTATAGAACAAGATATATTTCAAAGATGGAGGAAGTATTATATCTATTAGTTGCCCCAACTTATCATTTGAAGCTTACCTGGATCGAGATATCATAATCTGGTTGAGTTTGTGTTATATGTGCCTCTTCTAGTGTCATATCAGTCACCTGATCAATTACCGCAGGTGTTGCCAGCGTTTGGGTTGCGCTAAATCGCTGCCTGGATCTTATATGTGATGCATCAGACGTCACATTATTTGCTTGATTGAGTTTCACAGGGACTACACGAACAGGAGAGCTCTTAGCTGACCGAGTTAATGCTACTAGAGGCTCATAAGATGGGATATCATCTGCTTGATTGAGTTTCATAGGTAGTTCACGGGCTGGTGAAGTCCTAGCTGATCGTGTTGATTGTACAGGACGCTCATCATGAGTGTTCGTTGTTTGACTGAGTATCACAGGCATTACTCGCGCTGAAGAACTCCTCAATGGTCTTCTTGTTATTACATGAGGCTCATCAGGCTTCATGCTAGTTGACCGACTCCGATTGAGTATCATAGGCGTAACTGGGGATGGAGGAGTCGCTTGTCGATTTGATGTTACAGGAGACTCATCAGATATCAAATTAGCAGCCAAACTCCTATCAGGTTGTGTTGATGTTACAGGAGGCTTATCAGGTTTCATTTTTGTTGTCTCATTGAGTATCACAGGCATAACTGGGGCTGGAGAAGACCTAGCTTGCCGTGTTGATGTTACCCCAGACTCATCAGATGTCAAAATTGTAGCCGAAGTCCTATCAGTATCAGGTCGTCTTGATGTTACAGGAGGCGCATCAGTTGTCATTTTTGTGTCCCGACCTAGAACAACAGGCATTACACTGGCTGGAATACTCCTAGGTCGTCGTGTGGATAAGACAGGAGCTTCAACTGTCTTCAAGTTGGATGCCTCTTCAAGTTTAGCTGGCAGTACTTGGGTAGGCGTCGTGCTAACTGCTGGTATCGATGTTGTCTTGGGCTCTTCCTCTACAGCATTAGTGCCCTGAACTACTGTTTCACTGGCTGCTTTATCTCCTTCAGAATGAGTAATTTTTTCTCCTCTCTCAAACCTCTCAACCAATGACCGTGTCCTCCCCGAAACAACTTTTACTGCAAACATAGCCGTTCTTCATGAATACAAAACCAGATGACTTATATGCTACGAAAGTAAAAAAGAGAGAAAACTTTGAAAGCTAACCTCCTCTAACAACCTTCACAGAGTCTGATGCGCTGCTAACTCCAGGGGATTCAACGCCTACAGGGCAGAATATTTATATCAATCACTTGCAATCTGATTGTAGCCTCAGAACCAAGTAACTTGAACCAACCGACAGAGAAAGAAGCATATCAGTCCTAAAAGTAGCTAAAAATTTAGATGTAGCAACCTAGACGCTAATGCTATGACATCTCTCTGGCTTATTCATCCTTTTCCAAGATTACATTACTTAGTACCTTCATAAAAAAAAGTAGCTCTTTTAGACTGATTTCATCTAGTGTTGTATGCTGTCTTTGATCTAGTAACTCACTCGTATTAAACAGATTGCAAAGACAAGTGGAATCCCAACACATCAAAGTTGCATAAATTAGATTTGACTTGAAAAGCGGAAATGCCCACTAATTAGTCAAAATCTGATCCCGAAGTAAGTAATTAAGTACTTACTTTTTATTTCATCGCCAGCTTTCTCTGGTGATAAAACTCTTTCTGGCTTGCTTAAAATGATCTTATTATTGGCGTCCTCCTCACACGGGTTACAACCTCTGTCATCCACAAGCCCTTTTGGCAAGTTTATGTCTCTCGATTTCTCTAAACCACTTTGTTTACTTTCTAACGTTTCAGAATCAACAGACACCGCCCATCTGGTCTCATTGTACTTAGTATTTGGTGATCTCTGTACATGAGGCGGTTTCAGCAGCATAGCTGAGACAAAATTGTACAAAATTTCCAATAAGATACGATTAGATCATCTGAAAGGTCCAATCTAATGAAACTGAAGTGTGAATTGGCAGAACTTACATTTCGCTTCATCAGTTGATGATTCTGGAAATAAAGCTTTTTCAAACTTGCTGGTTATACTCTTGATGACGGAGTCATTGGCATCAAATGGTTTTCTACCAGTCTGTTCTGAATCAAAAGCAGTCTTTCTATCCAGCTCTTCATCACAGTCCGATCCGCTTTGTTTTGGTGTACCAGATGGAACAGCCACTGACTGCTTTGTTGGCGTTTTTCTAACATGAGCTGGTCTCAGCAGCATCCCAGGCATCGTTTTTGAGAAAGTGATAGATTCCCTTCCTGAATCAAACGAGCCTTTCCCAATATCACTATGCACTATGAAAGACTTATCCCCTGCTTGTCCAGTAGATGTTGCATTGACTTTAGGAGTACTTTGGGATCCTGACTTATGTGCAACAGTTGAATTTCCACCTGTGGCTTTGAAGAAAATAAAATATATTAGACCAAATATAAACAACAAGAATACAGAAGTGAAGGACGTACATAACTACGCTGATGCAGCACATAAACTGACATTAGACTTAAAATCACAATCCAGCTCACACTGGTTATGGCTATGGATAATTATTATATTTAGAAAAGCAAACTGACACTTCAAACTCATTCAGTTTCAAACTTAGGAATAAACACCACATGTACGGAAAATATATGACTAGAGCTGGGTAAGCGTAAGATAGCTTTCTATCACTAGAACATGCCAACTGGAGTTAGTAATCTCTGTCAATATTCCACCGCCAAATAAGAATCTTAGTGTTGATTTGAACGGTAGCATAACAGCAACAAGTAAGCTAGCGTAAACAGCCTTCCCAAATCAATATGGTTGAAGCGACTTGTACATTCAAGTAGGGTATGTCATGTTCGTGGCTATGTATTCATTTCGCAGAAAGATGACTCTGTGAACATCGATACAAAGTTAACATTCACTCACAGTCGATGTATATGTTTTTGATCTCTTTTGTCTCATAATCTGGAGACGAGCTGCGCCTGGGGCCACTCCTTACTCTCTCCGAAGACTGATCGTCCAGAACACTGAGTATTTTCTCCACGCATTCCTTTTTATCAGCAGATCCAATCCCATATGGTTCGATTTGCTGCTTAAAATTAAGGATTACAGTAAAAAGAAAGAGCATGAGCCTTCGAAATTCTAATTATTAGCTTCAAATAACTTTCGAAAGGTATGGAGAATCACAATAGCTGACATACTGATATATCTGAGACCCAAATCCCAACGGAATTTTGGTAATATGAACAACCCATGAGCTTCCCTTCGCTGATGCACAAGTCACCAAGCGTTGACCATCCCATATCAACACTATCATGGCAAACCACTGGCTCCCATGAATAAACCTGATTAATGAGCATCAGCTTATGATATCAACTTATTAACTTTGGAGATCTCTAAATATGTATAGGCCATCAAAAGACAAATCAAAACCTTTAAGCCATCATCCAAACCACAAAAAAGGGTTCGTCCATCTGGATGAAATTTGATTGAACGAACTCCAGTAGCCTGTGAGACAAGTAAAAGCACATGCCAAGAAAATGCTTGTAAATAAAAAGTTCCAAGACAAGACTACAAAGCCAGCTCAACGCATATATTCATAAGATGCTACTTTGTGGACTCCAGTTACTTTTATTTACTTCTTTGATATCTTTCTAAGAAGAATTAAACTATCAATTGACATTTCTCTTATAATAATTAAAGGCGGAAACTTTGTGATAGATTCTCTTAGAGAACAGTATTTAGTGACACTTAAACTCTCATTACAGGTTAGTACCTCTGGTCGGGTAGATCCAATCAATTCAAACGTTTCCAAATCCCAGAACTTTACGGTCTTGTCAGCAGAACCTGAATAATGAATAGGGAGTGTATGAAATCACAAGACCTCAATATAAAACTAGTGAATACAGACGGATCGACAGTTAAACTATCAACTGAAAGATGCCACCAAATTACCCCAAAAATGCCTAGAAAATAAAGAATCACAAACTAACCAGTGGCTAGGAGGAACTCAAGTGGGTGGAAGTCTAGCGAACGAATCGATCCTTCGTGAAACTTAAAATCATGTATAAGTTTTCCAGCAGTCAAATCCCATACCTATTGGATACGATGAATAGTATATTGTGATAAGAACATAGGTTCGGAAAAAGACAGTGCTTAAGATCCATTAATTGATAATGCAGTGTTTACCTTTACAGCATTGTCAAGTCCTCCGGTCACTACCCAACGACCATCGGGAGTAAATTTGATAGTGTTGATGCCACGGGTATGACCCTTGTAAGTCTGTATGCATCCCTTCTTTCTGATGTCCCAAATCTTCAGATTCGTGTCATTTGATCCCGATGCCAAAAATTCACCAAACGGATGAAATTCAACAGCAGAACAACTGGATCTATGTCCAGTAAAAGCTCGAACCACTACACTTCAAGAGCAAGAGTGAAAATGTTAGACCTCATAATTCTAAGCTAAACGATAAATGTGTCCAAATGAAAATCCACATCGACAAGAACTCAATCGGTATCTTATATGTTCCCATTTGATAAATCTAGCTAGACGTATAAGGAGCAACAAATATTCTAAAGGAGAGCAGAAAATTAATCAACTAACTCTTAGCTTCTTCTAAATCCCACAGCTTTATCACACCCGAAGAAGCTCCACCAAGCACCAAAACTTCTGCCGCGTCAAAAGCTACTGAATCCACTGCACTAGTATGTCCACATAAACTCTGCAAACAAGACACATACTGGTCAAACTGTGGCTATCATATCAAAGTTTGATAGATTAAGTCAGAGGAAGAATTTAGAGAAGAGAAAAAATGTGCAACAGACCATTAAAGAAGTAGGCTTGCCGATCGCCCAAAGGTTGACCTTGTAATCATCACCGCCAGTTATAAGAAGCCGTGATGTCTTCTTTCCGATACTTAGGCAATTAACATTTGCAGAATGTGCCAAAAACTCCTCTAAGTTCCCAAATCAAGTCAAGTTTCAAACAGGTTCCAGCGAAATACAGATCAAAAAATGAACAGCCTTTTGAAGCAAACCCGACAGGAAAACATAAAGCAGGTGGTAAAGAAGGATCCGAAGCATTTCACAGACAAATCATATCCAGATATTATTAGGATAAAACACATTTAATACAACAATTTTGCACTCTCTTTCTACCATATGCTCTAGATTTGGTTAAGCAGACAAGGATAGAAACATTTGACCTGGAATTAACTCGTGAAATGCTTATAAAAACTGAAGCTCATCAATAGCATTTTATCAGCTAACATAAACTAAGGTTTGTTCTTGGGAGTTTATAAAATAAAAAACCTAACGATTCAGTGATAAAAACGACAAAAAAAAACTATCAATATGGAGCTAAAAATCCAGAGTCTATTCAATTTAATTCAGCTTAAGAATCAACAAAATCGCCAGAAAATATTAAGGATACGCAGCTTATATCCACGCTTCGCCATTTTCTACTCGATTTCCAGCAAATCCGTGGGGAAAACAAAAATCTGAATCCAGAATCGAATTCGTAGCTTCCGTAACCGATCGAGAAAACGGTGAATCGGAGCTGCAAAAACCCAATTGTCACTACACGACAGAGCTCGAGATTTTGAAGAGATTCAAAGGGAGAAACAAAAAGAAGAGGTTACTACCCGTTGGGATTTCAAATCTAAACGGAGAAAGAATCAGATTCGGTGAAAAAAATTTCAAGGAAACGAAACAATCAGATTCAAATAGTGACACGGAGCAGAAAGAAGAAAGAAGAAAATGGTAAAGCGAAGAAATTCTCTCTTTTCTCAGAATTTCACATTTTTAAAAATATTTATTGGTTTATTTATCGGTCAGTCGGTCGTTTTAAATTTTTAAAAATTAAAAAATTTAAGCATTTTTCTTGGACAGTGGACCTGTAGTTTCTTCGTCATTCGTTTTCCCAGTTCTGACGTAGATACCCTTTTGTCTAGGCATTGTTTTCAATGAAGTTACGAAAACACCCTTGCTTTCAACTGACTGTACTGGTTACAGTTTTTTTTCTCCAACTCCATCATAATTAAACCTTTTTTTTTATGTCGTCAATAATATTATTGGATAGGTGAGGAAACACGTCATTATTGGATTGGTTTGTTTGTTTCCTAAAGACATTGTCAACCTTATAAATAAATAAGGTAATTATGCGTATTTTGTTTGGTAAGAAGTATATTATAAATATTTAACATATAAATACTTGAAATCGACTCGGATGTAGAGAGCGTTGAATAATTTAGATGATAGAATCAATATTTTAAAATGTTTATCACGATTTTGTGAATGAATTAATTAAAACGAGACTTAATTCATCGTTTTCCACATTATTTCGAAACTCGAAAGTTGACTAAAGTATTTTTAATGTGAGCTTTTGTTTTAAAATAATAGTTTGATGATTAATGTTAGAAACGAAGACGTTTAGGCAAGTCTTGAACCTCTTCAATATTATTTTTTTCTAATTCATTGTAATTCCGTGGTCGAATAATTCATTTATAGATTAGGACAGTAGGATTTGAATAGTTTCCAGTGCAATTTAAAATTTTCAATTATGGTTGACAAAGTAACCGTTTTATTTTTATTTTTTATTTAAAATTTAAATTTATTGATCAACAAAAAAAAAACTCATTTACAAGTATAGACTGAACTATTAAAAATAATAGAATGAAGAGAAAGTATATCATTTGTTGATCAATAAATTTGGTTTTCAGTATTATTGATTTAAAAGTTAACAAACTAACAAAGAGAAATAAACGATATGTCATATTAATCTTGATCCATTTACAAAAATAACATATAATTTGAAGTCAAATATAAAACTAACATATTTTTTCCTATTATATTTTGCAATTTCAAACAAATATATCCTCAATTAATTAATCTTTTTTCAAAAATAGGCTAAAACACCAAAAAAAATCCATCATACTATCACTTATTTACAGAAATATCATATTCTTCAATTTTTTCAACCACTATTAACAACCAACTTGAAGATATAACTATTTCCTACACTAATTTTTTAATTTTAAATTTAAATATTTGATCTCGGAAGCTTATAATCTTTTTTGTGCTCTCTAATTTCATCCAAAAAACTCTATACTTTATGTTTTTAAAATCACATATTAATTGATATTACAAATTTTGATAATTTTTACATAAAAATGACTGAGTTTCTTTTATATTGGTGAATTTCACTTGTGGGTGCTCGAAAAAGTTGCTAAAACTGAATCTATTTGTTTCATACTTTAAATAAAATCTACTATTTTAAAGTCAATTTGAAGACTAACCTCTCTTTTTTGGTTTTTGTGAAATTGAGGAATCTGCTCTACAAATCAAAGTTTTGTAATATCTTGGTCAATTACAAAACTAACATGTTTTCTCTTTAGACTACAAACAAAGTCTACCTCGTAAAAGTTAAATTTTTGGTCAAATACAAAATGATCCAAAAATTAATAAAGGGAGACTTCAAAAAAAAAGTATGTTGGTCAAGTGGATTTCGTTAATTTACAATTGCAAAAATGACCTAAAAAATAGATTTCTACTGAAGTGTGCACTAAGTAAACTTCATATAAAAATTGAAATGAATAGACTTCATCTGAAGTATGGACTTAGTCGACTTTACTCTATATATAATGAATTCTACTATTATTAATGACAAAATTACTCAAACACTCTATAATTTAATGTAATTACTTAGATACACTTTAATTTTGTTTGTAAAAAAATAGTGTGAAAAGTCACAAACAATAAGACTTGTGCATTTATTACATAACTGCCATAAAAAAAACTGTTTGATTCTATTATTTTATTTAACTTCATTTTGTTATTTTTTCAGAATTATAATCTTCTCTTTTCGTTTTTTCTTTCAAAAATCTTATCATTTTTCGTTGTGAAACATTTTGTTTTTGTCGTCTTCTCTTCTTCATCTTCTTGCTTGTGTCTTGGTAAATCTTCTTCTTTTTCTTATTCTTTTTCGTCGCGAAATTACTCAAATACTCTTCTAAAATTAATCTTCTTCGCCGCCAGATCCTTCGTCTTCTATGGTTTTCTAATCTTGTTTCTAAAGACGTACATCTTTCTATTAAAAGGTATTGTTGTTATTTCTATAGTTGTTTTTGAGATTCAGGGTTCTTGATTTTCCAGAATACCAAAAGTTTAGGCTGAGCATGGGATCTTTTGGTGGATTTTGTATTTTATTCTATTACATCTTCATAGATCTATGGTAGAATATTCTGGATTCCACATTTTCTGTATAGTTCTATCTAGGTATATCGAGGTCTGGTGGACTAAATATGTTTGCCAGACTTATCATACTTTGAACTAAGTTTTCCAGACTAAGGTTTGCCATACACCATCCTCATAATCTCATCATAATGTATATCTTCACGCACTTGCATAACCTTACAACCAAGAGACTTGTCCACACAAAAAACCAATGATTTTGTTCAAATCTCCAATTGCCCCAGAATAAGATGATTTGATCTATATATCCAAAAACAAGAAAACAAAGTCAAAAGATAGGAAACAAGCTCAAGAACCAAGGATGATATGTTGTTTTTTGTTGGTAGTGAGCATTTTCCAAAAAGAAGATAGTTGATTGTACAATAATTAAGGGATAAAATTGTCATTTTCCAAAGTAGGTTAAATAAGCAAGCCAAGATCAAAACACTAAGTCTGGCAGACCGCGAAATACCTTTCCGACCAGAGACAAAGTCTGGTAAACTGTGGAAGATCTTACCAGATCCATACCAAAAGACTAAGTCTGGCAGACCGCAAAAGACCTTCCCCACCACAGACAAAGTCTTGTAGACCGTGAAAGACCTTATCAGACCAAGACCAAAAAACTAAGTCTAGTAGACCGCGGAAGACCTTCTCGACAAGGGACAAAGTCTGGTAGACTGTGGAAGACCTTCATAGACATGATATTGAACAGACATGACATTATTGTGAATAAACATAACTGAACAATAATTATTAAAAGCGTGACATTGAACATACGTGACTTTTCATCTCTCTTTTATAACTAACGAAAGCGGAAACATACAAGTCACACGCAAAATCTCCTTTAAGTCGACATAAATTACTCAACAACACTCTCTTCATTTTCAATGACAATTAAAGGCGTGACATTGAAATTAGACGTGACTTTTGCTCGCCCCATCCATCACCACCACTATAAATATCTTCATATTTTAAGCAATCTTACTCGATAACACTCTCTTCATTTTCAATATAATATCAGTAATATCTAAGAGAAATGACTTCCTCTTCATCTCAAAAGAAAAAGACTCCGAAAACTTTAAAGACACCAAGCAGGCGTTAGACGAGGCCTTTGAGGATGCCTCACAGGCCAAACAACGTTTCAACGCCATTCTGCATATGGTGAAAGACCAAATGCAGAAGAAAGAGAAATCTCACTTTCTCCGCTTACGGTTGGAGAGAAAAAGCGCCAAACACACCGTCATTATATAAATAGTGGCGGGAAAGTTGAAGAACCTGGAGGCGGCGGGCCAGAAATACGCCAACAAAAACGAATGCTTTGAGACAACGCTTTCTGAGGTGCAAATCCAAGTTAGGGATATACTTTATGTAATTTGATTGAAGTCTTATTATGTAGTTTACCTAACTTTTTAAAATAATAAAATTTTTTTTTGTCTCTAACCTTAGATTATTCTAAAAAATACTGCAACATAATACATAACAACATATGAAGTAACAAACACAAAACTTTAAACAAATCAACTACAAAATGAGCAAGCCAAAATCTAGCATACCTAACCGAATTCTATGAATTAATCTGTAAAACCTTTTCAGACTATAGACTAAGTTTGGTAAACCATGGTAGACCTACCCAGATCTATAGTTTAAGTCTCGTAGATTTAAATGACTAAATATGGAAACATGTAGAAAATCTTCCACGCAGTAGAAATTTTTTTATTGATAAATCTGAAATCGAAATTGATACAATATGAGAGATTTAGATCAAACTTAACTTAAAAAAAATATGTTCGACGTGAACTCAGATCGGCGCTGATGTAGCAGAGGATTAAATTTTTGAAAATGAGTTATTATGATTGGTTCATTTCTCTAAGCCACGGTTTTAGCATCAGTATGGTTCTGTTATACATATAACGAAGAGGACACAAAATCCAAGGGATCTAAAAGCGGGTTTATTACTTCGGCTGGTTCACTAAAATAAGTAACGTTCATATATCGAAAAGGAAACTTTGAGTTTTGAATGAATAATGATTTGTAATAATTTTCCTTATTTTTTTCTCTTTAAAAGAAAATAAAATATATTTAAAAAATGATTATAAAAGAGATTCAACTTTCTTGCAACATAAAAGGTATTCCACTTGCGAAAGAGCTCGTAGTCGAGTGATAAGTGGGGGCGGGAGTCCCTCCAACTGAATTCGAGTCTTCGGTAGCATTTTAGGTGATGGAAGCAAGTAGTGCAATTGATAAGTCACTACCTCTGAATTTCCCAATATCACTTCTTAGTCGATGTTCGATCCCTGCACCTTACCCTAGTTGGATCACTTATATGTATGGATGTGGTATAACCACTAGGTTAGACGTTAAAAAAAAGTATTTCATTTTCACTGCTTGGTGACCTATGAAAATCATATATAAGATGATAAATTACAACTTAATAAAGTTTTGTAATCATTTCAATGGTACCGTTTGAAAGAATTATTTGAATTCAATTGCTAAATCGGCGATTTATGCTCTATTTTTCTAAAATATCAAAACAGCCATAATTATCCAAAGACATAACAAGCAAATAGAAAAACCCTATTTATATATGATGTTGATTTTTCTTGACATTAGTTGATCGAAATTACAATTTTTTCGCAAAAAAATAGAACACACAAATGAATTACAAAAGTAAGGTAAGTAGCTTTACGAATGCGAAAGAGCTCATAGTCCAGTGGTAAGTGGGGGCAGGAATCTCTCCACCTGAGTTTGAGTTTCCGGTAGCACTTTAGGTGATGAGAGCAAGTAGTGCAGTCGGTAAGTCGTTACCTCTGAATTTTCCAATATCACTTCATAGTCGGAGTTCGATCCTTATATCTTATTCATAATGAATCACTTAGATGTGTTATAACTATTGGGATAAACGTTGAAAAAAAAAATTAAAAAAAAAGCAGCTTTGCGAATTACAATCCAGCTTAAAATGAAAGAAACAAAAAAAACTTTATGCCCCGAAATATTATTTTCCTTATAGAAATATGAAACACTCTAACGAAACAAGCGGGTTCTCTAACAACTCTGCAGTGGTATAACCGTAATTCTGATATTGTTGTTGATCTGACCCGTTTTTGTTCAGATCTAGCCTAACCCGACCCGGAGACTGATTGTTCTTCCTAGTCCTTGCCCCATCCACCCGACTCTGACTCGAATCCATCACGGACCTATTCGTCGCCGGCGATCTTGACCTTCTTCCGGATCTCTCAGCCGGGTCTCTCATACCCAACCCGACTCTCGGTCCAGTATTACACGCTCCGTTGTTTCTCTTACGAGGAGATTGATCGGTTCTTCGGGTGGGGTAATTGTTACCCGTGACCCGGGTCCGAGTTTTAGCTGGCGATCTCTGAGATTTCCTCTGCTTTACTTCTTCTTCACTGTACCCATTCATCACAGCCGTCGAAGAAACACTCTCGCTCAAGCTCAAGCTACATATCTCGGAAACCTCCGATCTTGCCTCCGAGTCAATCGAACCGGGTCGGTTCATACCCGAGTCCGGAGCAATTTTGAGTTTTTCTTCCTCTGTTCCCCGGATCTTGCTTTTCACCGGATCATCCATCGCTGAGTTTTGGACATTAGAGGAAGTAGTGCGAAATGTTGTCTCCGACAACACTTCTTTGACGACCGTTTCTTCTTCGAGAATGGTCGTGTTCTTGACGGACATGTTCTCGTTGGTCCGATCGGCGGTGCCGGAGCTGACGCAGCAACCCATGTAAGAGAGAGGGAGAGAGAAGATGACTTCGTTTGATCGGAGATAGAGAGTAGTACTACTCTTTCGTTGTGAGATGACAGCAAAGGATGATTGTGAAGTGAGAG
Organism: Streptanthus diversifolius; assembly: GCA_039880935.1. NCBI lineage: Eukaryota > Viridiplantae > Streptophyta > Magnoliopsida > Brassicales > Brassicaceae > Streptanthus > Streptanthus diversifolius. Next base: position 1,506,236 of record JAXGFM010000007.1, read on the forward strand.
ACTTATAAAGAGTATTTATTGTTAATATTTTGGGACAGTTGATAATTTGATATGAGTGAAAAATAATACCAACTACTGTACCCACAAAGTAGCTTTAATTTATAATGACTGTGAATAAGCTACCATGCATATAATAATTTCTTTAACCTTGATATAATCACGTTAATAAATTATGTTAACTTGTAGACCCGAGGTCTCACTTATTAAAAACAAAAGTGTTGATAATGTAGCAAGAAGTGCAACAAGATTTCTAACAGCGCTAACGTATGATAATTTTAATTGAATTTAGTATTTTTGTTTTTAGAATATTCTGTTGTCAAAAAAACTTTTAGACCAGAAAAAGAAATTCACACAATAGATAGAGACAAAAAAACAAAGTGAATTTTAGATGAAATCCATTAAATAAATTCTTTGAAATTTGATTTAAAGAAAAGCTATTAAAAATGTGGAAATCATGTGACATAATAGTAATTATTTTAAAAATTCATTACATATATCTAAATCCAATATTCCATAATTTAAAAAAATATTTAAATTATTATGATAAATCGATAAAAATAACTTATAAAAATGGTAGAAATGTTTATAAACAAATGTTTAAAGATCTAAAAAAATAACTACTTTTTTACTCACATGCATAAAATGGTTTCAGATCTACATAACCCTAGAGATAGTTCATTTCTCTTTTTAAATAATATACGAAAACATTATAACTTAATTTTGATAAAATATCAGTTTTTGTTACCCAATTTAATGAAAAGATAATGTCTGATATATTTTTATTTTTAATAATGAAAAATTTAATATAATAAATAAAATAATAAAACATTTCATAAAAAAATTTAAATCATAAAAATTCAAAAACTAAAAAATCAGTAAAAATTGTAGAAAATCATTAAAAAATTTAGATTCCATTAAAAATATTGAAAATAATAAAGTTTCAAGTTTAAAATTTATTAATTATTAATTTTTTGAAAAAATAAAATTATAAATTAATTTTGAATTTTCAGAAAACAAATAGTTTTTTAAAATGATCCAAAATTTTTAATAAAATATCAATTTTTAAAACGTTAAAAATTTTAAAAAATTTATAGTTAAAACTCTAAGATTTGAAACTTTTAATATTTAATATGTTGTTTACTTATGAAATTTGATACTTTCAATAATTAATAAAAAAATTACGATTTTAAAAAGTTTATTATGAAATTTATTATTATTGTTGATTAAAATATTAATATTTTATTATTAAATACAAAAGTAATATTATTTTTCCAATAAATCAGAAATATTAAATAGGCATAATTTAAAAATTAATGTATTAAAATATAAAAAATAATTAGTTGAGATATTAAATTGGCTAACGAACAAATTATGTTGGAATATTTTTAGAGAATTTTTCTTTTTAAATAGTTTAGAACTTAAACGTTTTTTTGTCTACATTTTTCAGTCTCCAGACAATAAATTTATTAGTTATAGATGATACGTAGGTTGTCAAAAAAAAAAAAAAAAAGATGATACGTAAGCTATACAATACATTTTGACAAAAATAAAGCTCTATAAGAGCAGATGATAGTTTAGTTCTGTAACAATATAATTCACGAAATACAAATAGCTGACACACCAGTTTGGAGTATTTAGAGGACATGATTTTTAATTAAAAAAACAATGATAATGATGAATCAGGCGAGAGAGATAAAGGTTATGTCAGAGATCTAACATCGTATCATAACATAAGACGAATCTAACGACTAGATACAATGTTTTTTTTTTTAATTTAGAAATTTGCGTAAGGCATAACTGAAAATAGTAAATCAACAAAACTCAAACTCAGTTTTACAAGTTTAGAGTAAGATTGATACAGTTTAAAATCAAGTATGAATTAGGTTCATAATTTAATTTTGACAACATGGAAGCACATGTTACCGCAGCTATATACCTACTTTAAAGAATTTAATGCTTATTGGGTTCGGGCTTAAAGATTGAAACAGGCCGACAATAATAAAATCCTGCCCACTTATTCACTTAAATTCACACCGACAGTGAAACACATTCTTCCCTGCAACTAATGTTCTTGTAATAAGCATATGAAAATCTTAATAAAAATAAAATCTGGCAATCTTGAACACATATATACTTAAGCCAGGATTTTGCAGTTTGGTTACTCTAATTATATTTACGTAAAGATACTAACAGCCTCCTCAAATCTAAGCAATGAAGCTGCCATGATCGCAGAAGAACAAAACATCGAATAATACAAAACTTGAAGTGTTAAGATTCTCGAATGGAGTTTGAGCTAGGACTTCGAGTGTTGGAATCTGCGTGTGCGGGTACGGGGTGAGCGATGAATGTAGGTATATTGTCTCCTGGCATCAACACCGAGACCCCTTTTGAGTACACACCTATCTGCAAATCATTATAATCTCTAGCAAAATTAGTCTCCAAATCAAAGAAATTGATATCCAAACAGTTTCATTGAGAAGACAAGAACAGATCTAAACCTCTAATCGTGTTGGACAAATGAAATGTGTAACGTTCCACAAAACAGAATTTGATGTTTACACAGAGTCATACAGTTTTCTTGAGTTGAAACAGGATTTAAAGATTCACATTTTATGGGTTCCCTCCCATGTTTTTGAATGATTCTAGTTCTGATCACATGGTAGTTTTTTTTCTTCTCCACCCCAAATGAATATTCCTAACCAAAGTAGATGAAGTTTTAAGACATTTCTAATTGATAATGAAGACAGAAGGATAAAGATTTCATCCAAATTAACCCAACAAAACCCAGTCTCTAAGTGAGATTTGGCGTCCCAAGAATCAAATACTCTCTTAAGCAAGTCAATCTAGATGCATTCGACACTTGTTAAGCTAATGCTAAGTATTAAAATTTGAAGTGATGAAAGACAAAGGGAATCTTCAATGTCTATGAAACTATACTGTTCCCAAGAAACATGTAAACGAAAAGGACACTCTCTGATCTCAATTAAACAAAAGGGCAAAAGCCAAAGTGCCATTTTGTTTTCCAAGGAAGTGTAAAGTCAAATATGGTAGAGACCACATCTTTTATCTCCATACGCATAGAATCCGCTTTTTCTTTCACACTCATAAATACTTACAAACCAATCAATGCTGTACAAAACTACATTTATTTTACCTTTTTTCCCTAATGATTTAAATTAATTCATCACCAAAAGTATCCGTGTGTGTGAGTTGTGACAAAACTTATCAGACAGTTTTAATGGTGATGATGCAAAAGCATGTGTGTGGGTCAGTTTATACCAATGAGTACACAAACCGTGTGATGTTTTCTTGTTTTGCTTTTGGGACAAAAAAAAGTGTTCAGATCAATTAAAGAACTATCTGGATCACATCCATATCACATAAACACATCTAATAAAGAATAAGAAATTTGTTTGATCTTTTTGGTTAATTCATCACAAAGTTTAAAGCTTTTGATACCAACTAAGCATATCCAACGCAAACATTTAAACTTTCAAGGAAAAAAACTTTAGTTTTATCAAAATTTGTAAAAAACACTCATAAGAGTAGACAAAATTGCGAGAATTAAGGAACTGAGAAAGAAAAGACTTCTTACATTGGGAGACTCGTAACCAAGCTTAGAAGAAGCAGGGCTATTGAGCTTCAACCGGTGGCCATTGATGGTTCTGATTCAATGACGTCATTTTGAAGCTCTTTAGCTCTCTCATGTCGTTTTTCGTGTGGTTGTTGTGACTTTTCTGAAGTATTATGTTAGTTGGTTCCACTGTGTTTCGTTTTTTGCTCAGCCATGGTGAATAAAGGGAGAGAGAGCAATGTGGGGGCTAAGGTTCGAGAATGTGAAAGCTTTGGGGTTTGAATATATTTTTAAAATAAACTCTAGTAGCTTTTTGGGATACACATGTTTTTCTTTATAGCACAGCTTGTCTTGAAATATTTCCAAAAAAAGAAAAGATTGATTATTGATGTAAAGTTGAACCTTTACATCACTTAATAAGCCCAACAGATCAACCTAGTAAGCTCTAATAAATGTTACTCAATCATCGATTCAGTTGAATACTGAATCAAACTTTATATTTTAAATTATTTACTCGATTGATTATTTAAGACAAAAAACATGGCACTCATGAGGACTACTTTCTTGCAAAACCGTCTCTAGTAATCTTGATCTTGAAGATGCATATGTAATTGTAGATTGTGCCCCAAGAGTCTGTAGTTTTTTTTATTACAATCGATGATTCCAGCAAGGATTTTTTAGTGACATTATAGAAGATGTTACCAACAGAGTCATTTTTCTATGTTTTCTTTGTTGTGACTGTGATCCGCATTATCAATGGAAGTTTATCAAATGTGTTTTCTTTCGGGAGAAACAGAGAATGCTCTGTTTTGTCCTGTTTGACTTGATAAAACAAGAGAAGGATGTTTGACTTATGATCCTAATTGCTTGAACTAATACATTTCCAAAAAAATCTGCATAACCACAGAATCTAGCTACTTCCATATCTGTGTATAGAAAAGAGTTTTGCAGAGGATCAAGACTTTCCACAAATCTTCACAGTTTCCTAATTAAGACAAAAAAGTCTGTTTGAAGAAGATCAAGACTTTGTATGGAAAAGTCTGTTCTCAACAAGACTTTTGCATAGAAAAGAGTTTTGTATGATTTACCAGTTCCCTAGTCTTATCTTTGGTGATTCTCTTAAACTATTGATTAGTATTGTTAACACTATTCTTTTTTTGGCAACTAAAGTTCGTAGGGTTTAGAGTGAAAAGGAAGTTGTACACTTGGAAGCGTCCATGGTGGCATACAAACCACGATTTGGAGGATCTCATGAACTGCTACGAGCCATTGATTTCGAATGATCTTCCATGTGATGCAAAAGACTTTATGATGACTTGCTTCGCGTTTGAGACTGACGAGAGGAAAGACGCTTTAACACTGTCGAGACGCAGCTTCTTGCGTAGAGATGAGCCTCTGGTGAAGAATGAGAGTTGGAAGGAACTGGTGAAAATTGCACGGAGGCTCACACAAGTTAAATCTGTTTCAGAAAGATCCAAAGAATTGAAGAAGCAGAGCCAAGACCACCGAGACCCAATTTGGTTCCTGTTCAGCATTGTCACTAGGCAGAACCATCTCATAACTTTCGGTTTTTTTATTCGTTCTTCTTCTCTTTGTGCCTCCTAAATCCAATCCTATGAGAAGTTTCTTACCTGATATGAAATCTACCAGCTTAAGGATTCTTCTCCAAACACTTTATTGCACTTAAAAGGAACCAAACACAGTTAACAAACCAAGAACAATAACGGGTATATGGATGATGTAGCAGCAGCGCTAACTAGTGATCGCTTTATCCGCTTAATCTCGTTATAGCTACCTCGATCATCTTTGGCCTATTCTCAAACACTTCTCTCTCAGAATCTGAACATTAGCGCGCGCATCCGTATCGTCTCTGGCCCCAACCTGATGTGTATGGTCTCACTGTACTCACCAGTCCCCTGTAAACCCTCTCACATAACCACGGATATCAATGTGCCGGACATCGAACCGACCCTTCCATTCCAAAGCTATACACATTATCATATTTTGTCACTATACACTAATTGAAATAAGAAGTTGCCTTCTTAATCTTTCAGGACACAATCTCCACGAATCCGACTAATGAACTCCTATCTTCCCGCCAATTGACAATTTGTTATAATATGCAACTATTTATACAGCCTTGATCGACATGATAAATAACTGATGTGGGACATGCGTAGATTCGACTCCTCATTATTTAGATCGACATGCTATACCTATACTTAACGTTCCCGACTGTCTTTAGTCTTTTCGGTGAATATTTTTTTCATTTCTCTTGCCAACCGCTCAAATCGCCATCGCGCTACTTCTACTAACACAAGTCTTTCTGTGCCACAGAATGAACAGAGGAGGAAGAAGACGATTGGGTGTTTCTTGAGGAGTAAGAAACGGCGTAAAGAGTTCGGCTTCATAACAAATGGAATCGCATAATCGACGCCTGAGTTCTAAAGCTAGTTTCAGTTTGACTTTCAATAAGATCGCTTATGAAAATCCTCTTTGTATAATCTGAATTTTGATGAATGAAACTCAATTCTACAAAAATAAGTTTTTGTTCTATAGCTATGTTAGAACATCTTTTACAAAACTCACAACTCGTTTTTTGCTTTTTCGATTATTAGCCCAAATGACATGATTAGTTGTAAACTTTCTCTTCATTTCATAAGGTTCAAAGCTGTCTGTCAGTACCGGAAGAACAGGACCAACCTTACCAAGTTGGTTTTTTTTTATCCATATATACATGTGAAGAGGAACAAGCCATCTCTCTTGTTTACAAATTCGGACCGTATGGAACACAAGTTCCTCAAAACAAACCCATATAGATACAAACAAGGAAAGGTCGATAACTTCATTCAAATGAAATCGACACATGCAATGAGTCATGGAATATGTTGACATTTGACTAGAGTAATTCATTGCCTACAAACAGCTTTATGTTCCCTTCCACATATCCTAAACATTTCCGGGTCCAACAAATCACGATGCAGAAGAAAAAGGGAAAGCAGAAAGCATTCGCTAAAAGTAAAACATATGAATCTGAAGTTATTGAGATTGAAGGGAGAGAAGGGCACCATTGATTGATCCCTTTTGCAGCTTTTTCCAATTGCTAAACGAAGTACAGAATTATTCTGACGGTTCTACGAGCTGACCAGTAGACAAATCATTGATGTGTGGATAAACTGCTTTCTCATCCAGTTGATTCTGAGCCCAAATCAGCATCTTCAACAAGCTTGGAAGTTTGGGATCTGTTTGTTCACAAAAATTAAGTCGGTACATCAACCGTTGACTAGAAAGAATTTGAATGATTCATGTGGCCAGTGAAGAAATGAATGAAATGAATGAAATAAGCTTTTCATATCGACTTTGAATCTTTAGAATGATGATCGAGACAAAAGATATCTGTGGCTACTAAAACAGAACCAGTATAACATCGAGAGTTACCTTTTTCATGACTCTGGCTTGTAAGAATTGCTGCATTTACTTCACTTGCTGTCTTAAGGCGGTGGGAAATGTCAAGAAGATCTTTAACAGGGCAGTTAGAGGCATCTTCAAAAACAAGCAGGGCTACAGTTTTTTCCAGTTCTTGAAGAAACGCTTGCTGCAGAAAGAATCAGCAAATTGTATGAATGGTGTTTCAAGCTTTTAGCATCAAGAAGAAGAATTAAAAACAGGTATTTTGCACAGCCAAGGAGCAATATATATAGATGCTTCACATGTAAAACGCCATCTTCAACGACAATCAATGAGCCATATACACAGACTTACATTTTCTTCCCCACGTGGTGCAAGTTCCTCCTGAGCAAACTCCAAGGCTTCTTCTGTCCTCCCTTGTCGAATAAGTTCTATCAACCTTTGCTGCTGAAGATGAAAAAACAGCTCGGGATTTGTGTCTAGTATCTGCAAGCATGGGTTCCAAGAAGGATCAGTTTTTGATTCTTAATACCTAGGAAGAGTAATTTATCTCTCACTGATCACACAAGAAGAGAAAATATGCATATGAAGAAGCATTGTTGTACCTCAGGATTCAAATCATTCACTTTTTCAATAGCATCCTCGACATTTCCGTTTTGAACAGCCTTTTTAACAGCCATTCGATCTGTGATGGTCGCAAGATCTATCTCTGCTGTTTCTCGATAAGGAAAAAGAAAAACTAAACATCTAAGCACCAATTTCACAAAGAAAACTAGGCTCAAGTGAAATCACACGAAAGGATACGTTTGGTTCCAGACTCCCTTTGGAATTTCTCAGCAGCTTCTACATATCCCTCAGTGACAAGAAAATTCATCACCAGAGTATTCATATCTTCTTTCCTAAGCTTTACAGCATTTAGTTTCTTCTCCCATTCTTCACGTGTTATCACTTTCTTCGAAGTAGCCTTAAGAGTAGAAAGAGATTTAATTTTTCGAAAATCATAACATCAAGTCGGATTTAACAACACAATAAACAGACTCATAGCAAAACAACAGGTGAAGAGGTAAATCAATTACCATTTCTTCGTCGTCTTCTTCAAGCTGATTAATGAAAATCCGAAACAGTGACATTAGAACGCCAGTGTGGCTCTCATATTGAATCAAATCCACTCAATACAACTTATTACCTGAAAAAAGACGGCCTTTACAAGTGAAAAACACTCTCTGATCAGAGTTATCTCAAACTAAATTGACTTCAAAAATTCCATTTGCGATGAAACGGAAACCCAGAAAAAATTAGGGGTTTAATCAAAGTTTGAACAGCGATCCAGAAACAGCACAGGAATTGTATTTCTAAGTTCTAAGAAAGAGAGTGCGACTATTTTCCTGGAAAATTTAATTAGAATTATCCGGGAAAGAGTACCTGGAGAGGACGAAAATCTGGGTAGGATTATCTGCAAAGATTCTGGAAAATTTTGGGATCTCAATTGCTTACAAGATTGCCTGTGAAATTTGCTTCCCTAAAAGTTCTACAATCTGATAAAGAGAAAAAAAAAAACAAATGAAGAGGTTTTCGAGTCTCTATAGAAAAGCGATCGAGTTATCTTGGAAGATATGTTGGCGAACCGTTAATGAACCAATCGGGTTTATACTATTACGTGACTCGGTTTCTTGCTTTGATTTTTTGTAAACCGAAAAATATCGTATACAACAAAAATATCGTTGGAAGTGGTTTTAACGTTGGGAAAACTACAAAAATCAACACAGACTATTATAAATAAGTTTGTTCATATTTAAAATTGTAACATTATATATTTTTAATTTTAACTATTTTATTTTTCAAATTTTAAACCTAAACTATATGTTATATAGCTGATTCATACATATCCGTTTAATTTTACTGACTCATTCGTCTATGTATCCAAAACAAAATCATTTTTGAACGTATAAAAAAACATATTTAAAATCATTTCTATTGATTTTGGCTATTATATTGATTCATATATATTGTTTTGTTTTATTAACAGTAATAAATTATTTTAAAATAGTTTGGTTAACCAGTGAAATTATATCTATATATACCATATATGATGACAAACTATGTGCACAATGTGCTAGGTTATCTTTCTTAGTGTTTGTTACTAGTGACACATGTGAATCTAAATGAGGTGTAGAACTCTTTGCATTGCTGAAAATCTTTCAAATCAACTGAAAAGCTGGTTATTCTTTTGATAAAAACATCATTTTCACCACATCAAAACAATCAGTTTCAAAAATGATATACCGTCTTTTAAATGCATTTAAGCATTCCATCACCCAGATCAGAACTTCAATCTCTGCAAGGACTGGAGAGATGCTGCCTCTAATAGTTCGTCTCTGTTTTTTTCTGCACACCTATCTTTGATCTGAAAGTTATTTGAGTATTATCATGTCCCATCAATATGACACCACTCATGTATTAATGGTATGCGGGAAAAAGATATCTTTTTGTACTTGCCCTATCTCGAGTGATTGGACATTTTTCCAAATTTTATCTTTATCTTTTTTGAGAATTTTTATCAATACTTTTGAAATTTTTATTATTTCTACTTTTTCATAAATACCAAATGATTCATAAAAATATCCATTTTGAATGTCTAGAAATAATCTCCAAAAAAAAACATCTAAATTCATGAAAACCGAAATCTTTGGAAAAATATATGGGTGAAGGAATTTTAGACAGTCCATGTTTAAATGACTACATTCAAACATAACATGGTTAATTGTTTTTTTTCTCTGCCCTATATTTACCATATTATGTATCATAACTTATTCCATTTGAACACAATTTTTTTTTGTAACCGATACATAGTTGGAGATCACTTACCAAATAAAATATCTCATTTCAGGGGATATTTTATCTTCCATTTGAAAACCTTGACTACATAAGTACATACTTCTGGTCTAAAGAAAACTCTTTACTGCCTCGCTCTGGACAAAGTTGTTATGTAACGTATTATGATTTAATCAAATATTTATATTTTTTTTTGTAAAGTGTCAACAATTTGTATATAAATTATCAAAACAACTCACCAAAAATGATTAAATAAGGGTTATGTCCTCTAAAATAATAGTAGCTTCTAGCAATGGTAGATTTCACGAATTGATCAAATAAATTATTGGTTGTAAAGAATAAGAAATAATTTATGAATTTGTATATATATATATATATATCCATCTTAGTTTGGAATGATATATATATATGTTCTAGTCCTTTGTCCCAAAATAAAATATATTTTTTTTGCGTAAAATATAAATAATTAAATAGATGCATGCCTCTTGGTCTCTTCTCTTGGAAATTAAGTCAAAATGAACTCAAAATTTCAACAATTCGAAAGCGTCTGAAATTGGTCTTAACAACAATATTAATTATCCCAAATCATTGGTCTCTCCTTGCCATCAACCCTAGTTTTCAACTTCTTCATTGATATTCACAACGCGTTCATGACCATCTTGAAGAACAAATGTGAGATTATACTTGAGTCTTTTTCAATGTTTTTGTTCTTAACAAAAAAAAAGGTTCCGAAATCCGCCAATAGTCTCATAGACAATAAATGTTATTGCAACCTTTTATTCAATAGGTATGTAATCCAAGAACAGAACATATAAAATTGCACTAAAAACAAAGAGGATCTAGATTTCAATCCATTGGAGTAACTTAATATTGGTTTGACCACTTATACTCTAATTTGGGTAACGCTTTACCATGTATGAAGTAAATCCTATCTTGTATGGCATCCCAAAAGTTCTTCTTACCATAATGAAAGAGGAAACCGCCACCTTTATATGCCCTAAACTTTGCATGAAACCTGAAATCAAGTCCCTGCCATAAGTCACAGTCGACCTTTGTTTTTGCAATACTTTCATGAAAGCTAAAATCATAGGTTTGTTCAGGATCTGAAAGAAAATTTTACGTAAAATAATATTTTCATATGGATCTAAAGAAAATTTGTTTTTATCTTCTTTTAAACATCTTCCAATTTTTATTAAATTTTGTACTAAAAATTGTGGGACGATCTTGTAACAATTAATACCAAATCCAATTAAAAAAAATTCTTCTTACTTTTCTGGTTTTGACTTGAAAGCTGCTTTTTGTAACAAAAAAGAAAAAATAGAAAATTGAATTATTGACCTTAAAATTACGTAAATATTTAGTTTTGTCTTTAAAATGAAAAAACAAGAAAAAGTCAACATAGCTAGTAAAAGCTTCCCTTTTGGTTACATATTGTTAGTCAAAGATTTATTTAAACTTTATACATCAGAAAATAGGTTTAATTAGTAGGTGATTAATTTAAACTTTATACAAAAGATGTGATACCAAAGCTTCTTTTTGTCCTCAACAAAACAATAGAGAAGCCTTTTCTCTCTGATTCTTGCAACATTCTCTGATGAAAGTCCTCCTTTTCCTCTCTCTCTTCTTTTTCTCTTCTCTCCTGTTTGGTAATTTACAATCATCTTTATCTTAATTTACAGCTCTCATCATTACGTAGTACATCAAATCCATGACTATTCTTAGAACGTTTTAAATTATTGTTTTATTTGGTGGCAGGAGAAATCAATGGAGTTGATGCGTCATATATCAAACCAATGAAACTTTTTGTGTTCGGAGACTCTTACGTTGATACCGGAAACATAAAAGAGTCTGACGATGTGTCTAGGAAATTTCCTTATGGTATCACTTTCCCCGGTAAACCCTCCGGCCGTTTCTCGGACGGTCGTGTCGCTACAGATTTTCTAGGTATCTCTCTCTCTACCCTTTAAGATTAAAAGAATAGAAAAAAAGTTAAGAAGGTTAGGTACGAAAGTATTATAGTTGGTAGATTTTGAGGGAATTTTATGTTTGATTGAGTGTCTAAATCACTAAAAATTTATGGTTTTATGAAATTAAATTTGAACAAATCAGTAAGTAGCCTCACCCTAAAAATCTGACATGTACCAAGTTTATATAATTTAATATAATTAAGCGTGAGTCTAAGAATTTTTCGATCTCAAAATTCATCAAGACATGGTTTTATCATTTGGTTTGAAACGGACATATACTACTGAAACTAAAAGTTAAAAGTATCGTGTTCGGTGATGATGGATCGGTGCAGCACAAATGATGGCTATAGTATCACCAACTCCATACGAATGGAGAGATTCCGCGGGAAAGGAACAATTACAGTACGGAATGAATTTTGCGTACGGAGGAACAGGAGTGTTCAACACTCAGGTTTCATTTCCCAATATGACCACTCAAATCGATTTCTTCCAAAATGTTCTCACAGCCGACCACGTCTACTCTCCCTCCGACCTTAATTCTTCTGTCGGTCTCGTCAGCGTTGCCGGCAACGACTACTCCACTTTTTTCGCTCAAAACCGCTCGTTCTCTGTAAGACAATATCGTTTTTTTGTTAGCCCTAAGTCCGTTCTTGTTTGAGAGCTACAATTTTTTTTGCTATTGCGTATTTTTACTATAATCGAATCAAGGAGTTTACAATGCATTCATCCATCGTATTTTTTTTAGGAACTTCCGGCATTCATAAAGAAAGTCGTGGATCAAACAGAGGTGAATTTGCGGCGGATCCACGCATTGGGAGTGAAAAAGATAGGAATAGCGTCACTGCAACCAATTGGGTGCCTTCCACGTGTCACCATTGTATCTTCGTACCATCATTGCGATAAGTCAAAAGACGCGTGGGTGAACCTACACAACAAATTGTTACACCAAGTAGTGGCCAAGCTCAACAATGAGACCGAACACCTGGCTTTCGTGTTTCTTGATTACTATAACGCCTTCTTGAGCGTTTTCAAGAACAAAGGAGCTAATCTAGGTTACAAAAAAATTTCACATTTGATCTTTAAAACCAGCATTCATTTGATCTATTAGACTTTGGTGTGATCGGTTATTTTTATATTATAGGGAGTACGAGGTTTGAAGCCCCGTTGGAACCTTGTTGTAAAGGTAATTGTGCGAGTGTGGACAAGAAGGGTGTGAAGAAGTACACCTTATGTGATGATCCTGAATCTGCTTTCTTTTGGGATGATCTTCACCCTAGCCAAGAAGGATGGAGTTCGGTTTACTCGGTATTAAGCAAACGTCTAAACGAGTTTTTGACTAATGCGTAAAACCACTTTCGGTTATCTGAAAACCGATATTTAATGGAAAATTTTAGATGTATTCTTCTACAGTTCAGTGTGCTTTTTCGCGTTACTTTCTTGCTCTCTATCTACTGTGAATCTACAAGGTATTTGTGCCTTATAAAACCTAAAGAATTGAGTTCTTGAATAAATTGGTCTTTTTTTTTTTTAGTCTAATGATGGGTTAGCTATTATCACTAGAATGTCTAAAATTATGACACAATAACAGCAATGTAATTAGCTAAATTCTCCATTACACCCACACTATATACTCTCTCGAATCAATCCACATAAACCTTTATACATTTGTTCATTTGCACACCTAAGCTCCACCAAACTCTGGCCCAATTGAAAAACTACAAACCTTCAAGCTCAATAATTCATCCCAAACATAGGCCCCAATCATTATAACCTAAACAAAAATACCACCGGTTATGTATTCCCTAACTAGTACGCAACCACCTTCTCCTCCACAAATCTGCCCCTCTTTCCCACGTCCGTACTCTGAAATCACGCCGAGTTTATCCTTCTACGAGACTAACAATTTTAACGACTCTCTGCCACATTGATTACATGTATAATATAACTCTATCTCCCACCATTAGAACCGCAATAATATCACTAGAACCGCAATAATTTGGAAGAGTGTAACTGCCACTAGCAACTCTTAACAATTGTCCTTTACATGATAATGTATTCCAACATAGGATAATAAAAATGTTTTTAGAGAAATTTTCAGCAATTAAAAAAAATACTCATTCCATTTTAAGAGCAATTATCAATCTTTTCCAAATTTTCAGATTTTATTTTCAAATTTATAATCTCATACATGTGAAAATCACCTAAATAACATATTTAAAATGAATAGAAATATGTTTTGTCTTAACATTTGGATTTTCATTAATTAGTTTAAAATTTCAGAGTGTTTAAATCATCGATGAACTGATGCAATACATATTCAAACATAAAATGATAACAAAAATTCTCTGTCTTCAGGTATTGAGATCATAAACTATCTCGAGATTCAGTTGATTGATGGGATGCTTTTGAAATCCTTTCGAAATTGAGTGTCTTTAAAGATGTTGCATCGACAATATCAGTGATTGCAATTTCGCTTATAGATGACTCGAGATCAGTCCACCTTGCTTTGTCTAGATGCCAAGTAAAAACATTCTACATCTTTTATGATCCAACCAGCATTTTATCCGTTGTCTTGATTAAAAAACTAATTATCACTCTCCTTTTTTTTTTTTCTGAAACTTGAATTATTACATGACATAACAATAACCATCCAATTTTGATTCAAGCGTACTCTTATACTCTTCAAATTATCCGGGATAACATTTTGATTTTGACATAACATTAATTATCCGAGATATCCGATCCGATCTATTATCCGCTTTGATCTGATCCGTCTGAAAATTCAGATATCCAGATCCGGATTCAGATATTAAAATTACTGATTTGGCGGATTTGGATAATATTTGTGTAATAACACGGATACCTGATCCATTATTATTTTTATATGATTCATAAGCTTATATATATATATGTATTTTTAATCATAAATTTCAAATTTATAGTTGATTTTTAACTAGTGTTATTATTTAGTGATTTGGGTTGTTTTTATATTTATTTTAATATTTATTTTTTGATTTAAGGTTGACAAGAGCTGATTCAAATATAAAAACTTGTTCTTTTACATAATATTTTGATATAAAATTTTAAAACTGATAATACTTTCTGTTATAAGATATTCTTATTTTTATTATATTTGAATACTAAAAATTATATTTTTTAATATTTTTAGCTTTTGTGGTATTATAAAATTACATATTAAAAAAGAAATTTCATATGTATATTAAATTAAGGATCAAAATTGGGTATTCGACGAATATCCAGATTTTTCTGGATATCTAAAGTTGATGGATCTGGATAGAAAAATCATTGATCCGATCTAATCGGATATGTTATGAATATTTAATCCGTCCGTAGTTTTTGTTTTCTAATTTAAATTTTATATTTAACGAAAATAGATTGCAGTATATACTTATTAAAAAGATATTAAAAGTTTTATTCCTTAACTTTTAAGTTTTAAAATTAATTTGATATATTTCTGTTTATCCATATATATGTATCAAATATGTGATAAGAATCATATCTTATATCAATGTGGTCAAATTTTAGTACTAATGATTTGTTCACTTTAAACGAATGTTTGTGATCAATATTTGCTTTGTTTTGGAAATTTATGGTTATGTATTTTTTAAATTTGTTTTGATAACGTATCAAAGCGGATTTTACGATATTTTTTTCATCACTATCTTAGACGTCAAATATATATCATGGCATGTACTTCACGAACCTGACGACTATGCATGACACGACCTACAGCGAGAGACGCATACGCCTTTATTCAAAAGTGGTTAGAGAAGTTCCCAGCTTACAGGGAAAACGATTTCAACATAGCTGGCAAGTGCTATGCAGGTTTAGACTTGCAACTAAAAAGGCATTATATCATTGTCTATGTTTTTTTGGTCAAAGTCATTGTCTACTGTTCTGATTCATGTTTTCATTTACAAACAAATGCATGCAGGAAACTACATACCGTAGCTTTCAGGGGTCGTTTATGACAAGAACAATGAAAATTCGTCACTTCATATCAAGCTTAAAGGCATTTTGGTATGTTTGATCTTTATAGTACATACAAACATCGTACCTTGTTTGATTGATATTTACGGACATTCAGTACGTTTAGCTGTAAAGAAATTGAACAAACTTACATCATGCAATATTCAGTTTTAATTAGAAGTTAACGCTAATTTGATACTTTTCATTCTCAGAAAACATATTAAAACATCGTACTGTGTTCGAATTCTTGTATCTGTTGATATATCATATACCTGATTTCAGGAGTTTTGGGTATTTTCGGTACTTCCGAATCCTGGTTCATCTAGTCATTCATCTTGGTATAATCTTACTGTAAAACTAATTTTGGATAGGATCTATCGGACCAATTTATTTTCGGGTTATGATTGGGCATATGTGTGTTTGAGTTTCATATACTTCTAACTTTAAAACCAATTTGTATCAAATATAATGATCTATGTCCCTTGTATATTATTTAAAATGATATTCGGGATTTAAACAATAGTATTCAATACGCACGTGGTAACTGAAGGTACTTCATAAACAAAATGGCATTACCCATCAAGACGTCTTGGAGGCCATGGTACCACGAGAAACAGGTCAAAATGATAGCATTCAGAAAATATAGTTCTATAATGTGTAACTCGAAGATAATAAGTGTGAGATTTCTAACAGTGGTTTCTAGTCGTATAGCTAGGACAAATCAATTTGGAAACAACATATTTTCTATATATTTTACACTCACACACCTACAATTTCTTTACCAATTCACACAAAAAGAAACATTATTTTTACTTGTGAGACGTGTAAAGATTATTCAACAATCTATACATAACATGGAAAAATGAGAGATTCATCAGTGGAAGCACGGTGAGAATATCCTTGGCATCATTGGTACCGGTTTCCTCTGCGAGGCAACAATCTTGAGATGCTGTGAGGCAATAACACGTTTATTAGCATGAAAACTTCTTCTAAGCCACATGGATGTTTTCAGCGCCCCATTTTCGTCCTTCTTCTTAACTTCAAGAATCTTTGGTGAAAGGTTCAAAAGCCGAGGAAGCATCAGAAACTCATCACCATGTCCGATCAGTGGCATAGGCTCGATTTCTGAGAGTTTATTTACATTCACGGGATCGTAGAGAGCTTTCTTAATGTCTTGAAGCATCTCTGTGTCGGAATCATAACGGTTCTTCTTGTTGAAAAACATCTCAAAGACTTGGCAACAAGACATGTGAATCTCTTTGCACGGTTTGGGTAAATCACTCAGTCCATCCATTAGTACATGCTCCAGGAACTCTTTCCTATTTGAATCGATAATCTTTTCGATATGAGCGATCGAGTCCTCAATCTCAAGACCTGAATTATTCCTCATGTGGAGTAGCACGGAGTTCATCTTCCCTTGTTCTTGTTCCTTCTGTGAATTTACGTGCATGAACATGGTTGATCGTATAAGTACAAGAGTATCGTATGAGAACCAAAAAAAAAATTGTAAAATTTATTCTATTCACGTTACACTTTGCCAAGTTACCGAATTGATACTCCTTATTTTATCAGGCTTAACTAAACGGTTAATACCCATGAATGGAAGCATATAACTCGGTCCTTGATCTAGACCAATACGAAAATGATCACTATATAACCCTATAAGAAAATATTCGAAAGCTCTAAAATACGTAAAAATAAATAAAACCGAATCACCTGATAACTTTGTAGATCATTCAAAAGTCGAGGTATTATCATGAGCAATGTGGTTAACGTATCGTAATTTCCAGGGTTGAGTTTGTGTTGGGGAAAACAAGGTTCCATGAGACACGAAATGGAAAGAGCCAGGGTGTGTGCTGCGATTGAGATCATTCCACTATGAATATATTCTTCCATCGACGGTGTATGTCCCTTCTTACTCCATACGGGTTCACGTAGCCATGATTCAAAGGTTTCACCCCACTGCATATTATGAAAATGATGCAGATTAATTTATAAAATATTTTCCGGATAATTTATGTGTTTAAAGTTTTTTTTTTGTAAACTAGAATTTATATTTTAATAATTCTAAGAAATAGTTTATTGAAAAAGATTGACTATTTTTCTTATTTTTAATAAGCCAGGCATAAAAAAAGAATCTATGAAATAAAAATATAAGTTGACGGTAAAAAAAAAAAAAAGAATCTACAATGTTTTCAAAATGTTATTTATTATGGACCAGATGGAGTAGAAAGACATACGATGCTGCGAAGCTGCTCTGTTATGTCGGTTGCGTGTAGCTCACGGCAAGTCTCTGTAGTCTCCCTTACTATGTCATCAAGTGCCCTAAATATGATCTTTCCGTAACCTTTAAGCTCTTCTCCATCCCACCTATCATATATATGAAAAAACAATTCAATTGAAATCAACAGAATAATAAGATTATAATTCGGATTTTTAAATGACTATTTCTATATATATTATATAATTAAGTTACTTTAAAGTATTATCTAATTACACCAGCATAAACGATATTTTATCAAATGTACCGTATAACGGCTTTAGTAAGAGCTTTCAAATCATCCAAAGAACCTTCTTCATCAAACAAATCATCGGCAACTGTGATGAGGATGGCAGTCTTCGCTGTAAGCTTTCCAAATTTAATGGCAGATTCAAAGGGCAATGAAGTCGCAGTTGCAAAGTAACAATATGTTGTCTTCTCTCTACCAAAACCAATATCATTAAGTCCCCATTTCCTCACCCACCTGTCACAGATCGCTATTGTTAGACTATATGTATATTTACTTCAATAGCAAAATGCTTTTGTTCTCACAATTGTAGTGTAAGCTAAATTCTACTTACATTGTCAAGTCCTCCAGCTCGCGTCTATGCATGGCTTGTCGAAAAACGAAGTTTCTTGCTGCCAGATGAGTCAGCTTGTTGCTGTATGAACTATGTAGTCTGATTCATAAATCATAAAAAATACACCTTGAATTAACTTGTTGCTAAAGTATCTAAAATTAGATAGATGAATTGCATGTATATATATATATATAGCCTATACCTTAAAAAGGAGGCTTTTCCTACTGAGAGAACATTTGAGTTCTTGTCCTCAATCCAAATCCTATGATCAAGGTGTTTGAGTCGAACTATCCATGGAGTACTTAATTCATTCTTAATCTAGAAACCAATCATTATTTATTTGAATCATTGATTAAGCCATGCTTTTGTAACCAATTAAAGCACATAAACTTATTGAAAAATCTTTATACCTTTATTTCATCGGTGTACCGACTTTGCTGGAGTAAACTCCGAGTATACTCTCTTGCTTCTTCAAGCTCATGCTCTCCTGGAAACATGAGATCTGTGGCTCTGTAAACACTAAGGATGACAAGGAAGAAAGAGTCTGTGTTCCTTTCGAAATGATTTCGAGTTTCCTGATCATTCAAGAACCAACAAAAGCTTCCTGAAAGTATTTATACAAAGACTTAAAATTCCCTTTGATTTAATTCCATGACTACTTCAAATCGAAATAAGAGTTGGTTCTTACTTGGCGAAACGGTATGACCTCGCATTCTTAACATCCGAAATGCCAGAGAGTCTTTGTGCAATTTATCTACAAGGTAACTAATGGGTATTCTCTTGACATCGTCTTCCTCGTAACTCCTTAATTATACATGAAAAGAAAAACAAGTTTTTGCATTTTATTAATTTGAAAGAGATATGTAAAAATTGTGATAAAGAATTTATTTTTACCTGTAAACTTGTTGAAGAACATGTTCAATCTCTCTACCAAAGAACTCCTTTAAACCAATATTCTCGATTATATGAACCATGGAGAGTTTTATGAGTTCTTCATTGAGAGGGTACCTTTGTGGCACTGAGACAAGAATTCATACATATCTTGTTAAGAAATATTAAATTGCAATTAAAATACTAATCATATTTAAATCATCCATAGCTTTGGGATAAGTACTAGAAGGTTAATTTTAACCTCCATTAGGGCATCTTTGAACGACATTTTGAAGATAAGCAAGACACTTTGCATTGCGAGTGAGCATAAATGCTGATGCAGTTGCTGAAGGTGACTGAAATAAAGAGCCATCGATATTGTCGAGACTCTTAATTATAATGTCTTCATCATGGTTTTCGACATATAATGTCGATGGCAAGACTTCTAAAAATGCCAGTAGAGGTTTATGGTTACGATGATCCACCAAATTTTCTCTGGAAAACAAAGAAAGCTAATTATGTTTTATTTATTTTAATGAAGAAAATATTTTGAACAAGAATTCTTCGCTCATGTAACGTTACCTTTTGAGAATTTCATGGAGTTGATAAAACATTTCTTTGATCATTTCAATACAGCGACTAGAGAAAACAAAGTGTAAGCCAAGTTGTTGAGCAAGCTCGAGGATTCCTGTGAATGTGATAACGAACCAACGAGGATAAAATCCCTCTTCGTTATTGTATTTCCTAATTATCATCTCCGTTCTTCTTTCGATGTATCTCTTCCCTAATTAAAATTAATTTTAAAAATATATAAAGAGGTCAGTATTTCCACTATATATTAAATTTTAGTTACAAATGTTTTTTTCCAAACCTGATTGTTTGTCTAAATTAACATACACACGTATAATCTACTGCAAGTCAGGCCTAAAAGGGATGGACACATGTGTAGTGGCCCAGAGACCAATATCTCTTAATAATGCATGAAGGGCTCAAATTGTTGGAGAAAGGTCCTAGTTAAAAAAATAAATAAAAAGAAACCCTATGTTTTCAAATATAAAGTCACAAACCAAAATTCTTTTTATGTTAATAGATAAAAAAATTTTAATCCCGAAAAAATCATTATTTATGTTGAGCCGAGCCTCTGGTTATGACATTCAAATAAACCCAAAATCTTAACTATTTACCATAAAAAACACTTTTGTTAGTTAAGTTTGGTGTTTCCAGTTTAAATTTTTAATTTAGAAAAATATATTTTAAGTTCGTTTCCGAGTACAGCAATACTTTATGTTCAAAAATATTTTATAGTACTTTTGCACTTGTTCATTTTGATCACATTAGCAAAGACATGACAAAAAAGTCTATTTATTTTTTTGGAAAAAAAAAACATGTGATAAACCGTAAATATATGCTTTCGATAGAACAAAACACAGATAGATAATATATGAATAGTATACGCACGTGAATAACGCAGTAGGCCATGCATGTGATGCTTACGTAGTTAGTTACGTTGTACTTTTACGCACAAGTTTCTAAAACGGAAAAATCAAAGTCAGCTCAGTCAACGCACCTTTGTCGAGATGAAGATACCCAATGTTCCATTTTTGAAGTGCAACAACGCAAGCAAGAGTGGAAGTTAGAGTGTACATGTCGGCTTTGTCTTCGTCTCCAGCGTCAGCCACCGGAGCATAACCGCCGGAGTTTCCCCAGAAACCTTCTCCGGCATTTTGATTACACATAATCCAATCAAGACAATCCTGGAACATAGGTTTAAGCTCATCATCACCTACGTTGTGGTCTTCTTCGATCATAGCTAACCAAGCCGTATCGTAAGCAGAAGGAGAGACAAATGACTAAGGATCAAAATTAATGTTGGACAATTGAATGTCACTCTTGATCTGACTGACCAAAGCGTGGAGTTCATCAGAAGAAGAACCGTAAGGGGACTTCATTGTTTTTATATCTCTTCTTTTTTTTTTTCTTCAAGATGGTCTTTTTATTATGTGTGTTAATGCATGGCTCACTTACATGGGTTTGTTTATATAGAGGAAGAGAGTATGAATACTGAATTCACATATAACAATGTGAAAAACGTGGTTTGAGATAAGTAGTTTCAATAAAAATCGTCTCGTTTACATGAAACGTCTACTCGTCTACTGGTCTCCAATTATTTTAAGAGAGATCTAACGGGTTACTACGTATTCCCATGTTACCATATTGAGTCACTACTAAATACAATTCTATTATAGTCCCCACGCTTTCTGTCTCTCGAAAAGCAATTATCAAAAATTCATCCAAAAGAAGTCAGAGAAGAATAATATTGAGATACGTGTATCTCCAGAGCATCTTTATTAGCAAAACTATTTTAACATTAAAACAATTAAAAGTATATATTGAAAAAAAGGTGAGAATATATTCTAATTTATAAACTCTTTAAAAACTAATAGAAATATCTGGCGGGAGTTTTTTACATTCTCAAAAAACAAATTTTTTTTTTATAAATATTAAGTAGATATTAAAAAATTATTTAAGAAATCACCTAAATTTTTCTCATATTAGATACTTTGATAAACTTTTGGGTATAATTCTCAAATTTTTTAAATACCCATCTAATATCTTTCTTGTTTTTATAATGTGAAAAACTACCATGAGATACTCTCCATTGAAAATGCTCATGTAATCAAAGTCAAGTCATAAATAAATGGGGGAGGGGGGATTAGCTAATAAAAATCTATTTTGGAATGGCGTGTTAAAAAACCTATTTTGGAATGGTTTCTACATCAAGTATAAGTTCGATTCCCAAAAAATGTAATTTGTATTGATTAATCGATACAAAATATATTGGAGATACTAAAGTACTGTATGTAAAACTGTTTGTCATGATATCGTACGTGTTGTGAAGAGCTGTCTATCGTAAGTATAGTGGAAACAGAACAATTCGTCATAGACCTTTGGGTTATGAAGAAAGTTGCATCGTGGAATTGTGAAAATATCTATCATATATAATCGTATACGGTGGAAGTAGTTAAATTTTTATCATCATTTATAATAAGATTGAATCATAAATTTATGCAATAGATGACAAAATAATGATTGAAATGAACGCTATATTTCTCATAGCTTAGTAAAATAAAATCTTTTTTTTTCTTTCAAATTATTGCTATAACTACGACATATATAAATGATAGAACCAAATCATATTTTTCTGAATATATATCTGACTGCTATAAGGTCTTAATTAACTTGCCAAATTTATCCTTAGAATAGAATTTTTTTCGGAAAAATGCAAAAAAAAAAAAAACTTTTTAAATTAAAAAATGCAACATTAACCTTGATCTAAAAACTGCTAAATAAAATTTCAATCATTTTTATCATTTATATATTTTAACATAAATGATTCTTATGATGTGCAATAGAACAAGGTTGGGTATATAATATAAGTTGACGGTATAACCAAATGATTCAAAAACCACAATCGCTTCTAAATGGGAAAACTAAATTTTTTAAAAAAGTTAGAAACGTACAATTATTATTGTAACAGCAATATTATCTCATATAGATCGATCATATGAAGGAGTTCTCGTGAACATCCAGAGTGTATTTTTGTAACTTTGTATAAAAAGAAAACCTCTGTGAAGTTTTTTACTTTCATTAAGCAACCAAAACAAACATTCTCTTGAGATGGAATAATATGTAAAGCATGTTCACTAGCATAGTTTTATCGAAATACATCTTAAACTCGGTAGAAGTATAGCACATATAAAATTTATCACAAAATTTAGATTAAATTAATAGATAAGGTATATAAGTATGGTAATAACAATGCGTGAAATTATTATTGAAATTCAATCTGAAATCTGTTCAATCCATGCCAAAAGTTCAGATATTTGGAAGGTTTAGATCTAGATCTGAATCTGGAATCTCGTGTCCATAAATATCAAATACAGATCCAAATATTATATAAAATTACTGTTTAGATATATCATGTGTTTTTATATATAAGTACATATAAAATTAGTTTTGATTTTTAATATATCTATTTATATTTCCAAAAATATAAAAACATTTGAACTGAATCCAGATTTTGATATGCAATGATATCCCAAAACCACAAATCTAAATATGAATTTTAGCTCGAATCCAATGGATACATTACATAACTTTGATTGACCCAATAATTTAGCTTTGATAGTGTTATTTACAGCAATATTTACTCAAGTTTCTTATTTTCTTGCTTTATTTCTCTAGTTTAAGTAGCAAACTCATTAATTTAGAATATATATAAGTGTAGCCGATTTTTTTTATTGACAACATGCAATATGAGGATTTGTGCTAATTTGCTTGATACAGCTCATAGTATTATCAAATTTATGTAAATAAGTGGACTTTTATCTCATTAGTGAATATATAAAACATAAATTTTAGGATTCAGTAAATAAATAAATTAAATTAGAGGATAAATTTCTGTCGGTAATTTTGGTTACAGCTACAGTCAAATGCCATAAGAGAGGGTCGATCATCTCCCTGAGTTAGAATCCGATAGTTATTTTTAGGTATGTTTTGTACTATTTATATATTTTAGAAACAAAAATAATATATTTCTTAATTTTTTTGTCAACTTAGCATAATGACTTTATTATTCCTTTTAACATTATAAAGTACTGGGTTTGAACCCCAACCATATGTTATGAATTTCAAAAATAGTCACAATTATGACACATTATTCCGAAAATAATATATTTCTTAATTAGAAGAGAAAAAAAAAACTATTGAACACTGATGTGTGTAAGAGACATGGGGTGACTGTGATATAGGTAGATTTTGCACTAACTTATCATTTTATGAAAATGTTGTTTAGGTGAGTGTGAAAGAGTAGTGGTAGATAGATTATTGCTAATCTGTGTCGGAAAATAATAGTGATCGAAGTGATAATTAGTGATAGATCCAAAAATCATATATAACTGGAGACGAAAAGTTAGAAGGTTTTACTTAATAACTTCTGGAACTGTCTAAGTAATGTTTGTCAGAAAACAGAGGTTAGAAAAAAGTTTGTTTGTATTGATTAAACGAAACGGTTGAAGGTTTTTATATAAGCATTAACATAAGTTAAATTAATACAAAAGGAATATGGTATATAAAATTATTCACATATAGTATATTTATATTATATATCATATATTTTAGTATTATTTTAAGGTGTAGTATAAAGTTTTCGAATATTTAACTTGGTGATCAAACACCTAAATAATTTTAAACGTCTAAATCAACTCATGTGTTGTTTCAGCAATGTTGGTCCAAGGTTTTTGAATGTCTTACACAAATATTTTTTTTAAAATGCCTTTTTCATATAGTTTATCATGTATCATGAATAATATTAATATTGATATATATTAAAACATTATAAAATAATATAATTCTATAAATGGTTTGTAAAAATAAAATAAAACAATAGAAACAAAACTTAATTGTTGAAATATGGCTGTTTTTGTATTTTGCCTATAAAACCATTCACCAAATTTAGGTAGTTGAATTTTTCAATCATCACTTTGATCATTATCTCAACTGATAACATAAACAGTTCATTCCATATTTCTTGTAATGTGATGGAGGCAAATAATTTTTTATTAGTTTTCACTTTAAAACTCTCTTTTAACTATATCAAAATATTATTTACAAATTTGAAGGTTTTCCTCCAATTTTAAATGTTTAACAACGAAATTATTCCAAATCTACTAAAATCGATTGTAATATCAAATCCATTAGTAAATATATATGATTGAATGACACATGATTTGATTTAAGATTTATAATTGTGGAACCAATAACACAGGATTTCAACATATATTTTACAATCATAAAACAAATTACTTTAGATTTTGTTTAGATTTCTAAATTCATTAAATACATAAACCAATAATTCCACTTAGTTTAAGAAGAATATTGCCGTAATATTAATAAAAGTTCCACATTAAAAAATTAAACAAATACAGTAAAATCTCTATAAATTAATACTGTTGAGACACAAACAATTTTTTACTGATAGAAATATTAATTAATTGATAAATTGTTAATTAATTTTATTATTGGGATCATATATTTGTATATGGTTTTCAAACAAAATTTTATTATTTTATCAAACTTGAATGTTTTCATTGGTCTGATTTGGAACCAAAAAAATTATTATTTTATGGTAATTATAAATCAATAGAGATTTAATTGTATAATCAAATATATGAATAGTGTCTTCTGTAATAATATAATGATCTTTTGGAAAAGAATCCAAAACCAATATTGCAAGCCAAACGGCTAAAATTATTTATTCACATTGATATAAGCTAAACCTAATCAGAAAAGTAATAATATATTTCAAAATTGTCACATATATTTCTATATTTTTATATATAGCATATCTGAATGCTATTTTTGGAAAGCGACAATTTGCTGATAAAATAACAGTCATGCAAAAAATGACATTGTCTTGCACAATTATTTTTGTTTGGTAGGCCCATTAGCACTAAACATACCTTTGAAAACATCAAACACGCTACTTCTGTTTTAACCAGTCAAAGTGGGATCGTTTTGATTCTTTGATCATTGTGGGCACCATCAGCTTGATGCTTTTGCTTACCTACATTTGTATTATCCAATAACATACATAAAGCTAATAATTAAATGAGAATGTAAGAGTCAATCCTCATATTTGTCCCTTCTTGTTGTGAGGATGACAAAAGAGCTGTTGAGGAGAGAGTGGTTCTTCCCCGTGGTGTCTTCTGTTTCTTTCTCTCTATATACTGTGAATGACTGCTTGAAACTTTAGATGCATCTACCGTTTGTAATTTTGTTTAAAGAGACAATACGAATTGACGCAAATAACCATTTGTCAATTTTAAATTCAATTCATATGTAAATCTTGTTTACAAAATCATTATGATTCATAATTATAATAATACCTCAAAAATCTGATTTCATGATTCCTTTTTTTTTTTTGTCAACGATTTCATGACTCTTTTGATCCATGGTTTTCTAGTACCATGGATTTAAGTATACTTTTAACAAAATGAATTCTTACAGTATATTTCGAAATTTAAGTCACCACAAATAAGAAATGAGTTAGCAGTATAAAATTATATACGAAACAAATATATTTTTCATTCTTTTTGGAAACTAGCTCATATAGACATTCGTGTATTATATATCCTTATCTATCATAGATCACGTAATTTCTTAACTGTATAATTACTTTAATATGAATATACTGAACTGATTCAAAAAATTTATATATATCAAACCCTAAATTATCGATCCAAAACCTAATATCAGTCATTTCAAATGTTCAAATTTTTTGCTATATGAAGAAAAACATAACTAAAACCAAACGGAAAAGAAAATCTCTATAAAAAATTAATCTTTTTGGAAGATGATCGATTTTATTGATTAAAGACCAAATCGGATTGAAACCAAAAATGTTCCTAATGAACCTTTCACATATTCGATTTGACATTGTTGCTAATTCTTAAAAGCAAAAAAAAAAAACTTGAAAACCCTTACAATAGTGTCATTGTGTCAAGTAACACGATATAAAGAAAAAAGATCTTACATGCCATTATGGTGATGATTATTCAACAATGCATACATAAAGTTTTGAATGAATTCACTAGAAAGCTGGATCAAGCTCGGAGAGTCTACGAATGTTAACGGGATCGTAAAGAGCCTTCTTAATGTCTTGAAGCATCTCCGTGTCCGAATCATAACGGTTCTTCTTGTTATAAAACATCTCATAAATTTTGCAAAAAGACAAGTGTATATCTTTGCACGGTTTAGGCAAAACACTGTATTCATCCATTAGGACATGCTCCACAAATTCTCTCCTCTTCGAATCAATGATCTTTTCAATATAAGCAATCGAGTCCTCTATCTCAAAACTAAAATGACTCCTCATGTGGAGTAGCACGGAGTTGATCTTGCCTTGTTCTTGTTCTTTCTGAAAAGTCCAGTATCACATTGTTATGGTATTCTAAGTAAAATAGATTCAGATACCAGAGAGACTGAGATCACCTGGTAACTCTGTAGATCGTTAAGGAGTCGGGTAATAGTCATGAGCAATGTTGTTATGTTATCATAATTTCCGGGTTTGAGTTTCTGTTGGGAAAAACAACATTCCATGAGACACGAAATGGGAAGAACAATGGTGTGTGATGCGATTGAGATTATTCCATTTCGAAGATATTCTTCCATCGACGGTATGTGTCCCTTCTTACTCCATTCGGCTTCACATAGCCACGAGTCAAATGTTTCTCTCCACTGCATTAATACTCATTATTTGTATCATTTAAAACTCATATCCTAAAATGGGAAAGATCTGTGATTGAGACTAAGGAATGCTAGCTATATGCTTAACACATGCAAGTCAATTAGTTCGTCATAATATTTCAGAAAATAGCCCACATAAATTGTTTTAATTCTTAGAATACAAAGTGAGTCGAACCCTGTACTACAATATACCTTATAACAGCTTTAGTAAGACGTTTTAATTCTTAGATTGATATCGTGATTATAAAAGACGTACGATGTTGCGAAGATGGTTTGCTATGTCGGTTCCGTGTAGCATACGGTAAGTCTCAGCAGTTTCTTTTAGAAGATCATCAAGTGCTTCGAATATGATCTTGCCGTAACCTTTCAGCTCTTTTACTTCCCATCTAGCAGATATATTTAGAAATTCAATCAAGAATCAACATAATATTTAATCAGATACCAAAAATGGTTCGATGGATAAGTTAGGTTATTATGATTGTTTCTGACATAGTCTGCATAACATTTTTAAAAAAACTAATGTACCTTAGAACAGCTTTAGTAAAAGCTTCTAATTCATCAGAAGAACCTTCCTCATCGAAAAAATCATCAGCAGTTGTGATAAGGATGCCACTTTTCGCTATAAGCTTACGAACAATATATGAGGATTCCAATGGCAATGAAGTGCTTGATGCAGCTGTAAAGTAACAATATGTTGTCTTCTCTCTTCCAAATCCGATATCGTTAAGTCCCCATTTATTCACCCACCTGATTCAAATTAAAAGGTCGACTTTTAGTTTGAAGATTGATAAGAAGTAAAAACGAATGTAATCGGTCTATGAGAAAATTTATAGAATTTTATCTCAAAACATGTCTCAATACTCACTTTATCAAGTCGTCCATCTCACGTCTATATACAGCTTGTCGAAGTTCAAAATTCTTCGAAGCAAAATGAGTAAGCTTGTCGCTATATATACTGTGCAATGTGGTACCAATAATATATAATACATAGTAAGCTTTGCTATTGCATTGTAAACATATAATTCTGATATTCGATTGCAAGTATGTAATTATTTAATACCGAATCGAAGAGGCTTTTCCAATTGAGATAGCATTTGAGTCTTTGTCCTCAATCCAGATCCTATGATCAAGATGTTTGAGTCTAGCCATCCATGGAGTACTCATTTCATGTTTAATGTGAGAACTAGGAACCATTGTTTCATCAATAAATTCTCTTTTCTCTAGTAATTTCCGGGAAAATTCTCTTGCTTTTTCGAGCTCACACTCTCCCGGAAACATGAGATCAGTTGCTCTGTAAACACTAAGCATCACTAAGAATAAACATTCAATGTTTATCTTTAGATGATCTTGGATTTCTTCGTCATTCAAGAACCAGCAAAAGCTCCCTGCATAAAAATTTTGTATGAAAAATTAAATATTAAATATATATATATATACTACTTGTGTGTATAGACTTGAGAATTAGTTCTTTACCAGGTGAAACATCGTAGCCGTTCATTCTTAACATTCGAAATTCTAGAGAGGCTTTGTGCAAATAATCTAATTTCCAACTTATGGCCATTCTCTCGACATCCTTGATTTCGTAGCTCCTAAGGGAAAAAAGAGAGAATTGAATCCAAATTATTGTAAACATATATATGTAAATATTAAGAAC
The DNA here is from genome assembly GCA_039880935.1 of Streptanthus diversifolius. Classification (NCBI taxonomy): domain Eukaryota; kingdom Viridiplantae; phylum Streptophyta; class Magnoliopsida; order Brassicales; family Brassicaceae; genus Streptanthus; species Streptanthus diversifolius. The sequence continues at coordinate 1,535,679 of JAXGFM010000007.1, forward strand.
GAAAAGTCATAAGAGTGTTTTCTATTAGTCCTCACTTGTAAGTTTGAAGAAGAAAATTATCAATCTCTTTACCGAAGTTATCCATTATATTGACCAAAGAGAGCTTGATGAGTTCTTCACTCAGGGGGTAAATTTGTGGCACTGTATTTAAATATATAAGCATAAGCATAACAAAAACAACAATATGTATCAAACTATTAATACCATTGTTCTTGATAAAAAAAAAATATTAAGAGAAAAAAACTTAGTATCAACCTCCATGAGGGCATCTTTGTACTAGAGATTGCAGATAGGCAAGAGATTTTGTATTGCGTGAGAGCATAAACGCTGCTGCAGTTGCTGAAGGTGATTGAAACAAAGAGCCATCTAAATCGTCGAGTTTCTCAATGATGTCTTCTTTATTTTCAGCGTATAATGTCAATGGCAATACTTCTAAATATGCAAGTACATGTTGCCGGTTGCAACGACAATCGATGAATAATTCCCTAAAAAACAGATTGATTAGGCAAGTGTCAGGAATCCTACATCGGATATTAAACATAACTATATAAGAGACGTAGATCAATCTTTTCATGCATTTTATTTTAAAGTTGGAAGTTTATGATTCTTCACGTTTACATGGATATTTTTTTTTTTATGCATCACTACTAAAACCAAACTATTAATAAAGAAAATTATCTCTGAAATCCATCAGAAACGGTTTTCCCCACGAAATTCTACAGAAAATACTTCCTACGAATTTCCAACAAATATATCGTGTTATAGTTAGAAATTTGTCAAAAATTTATAACCATAATTATCAGTTTGTTTTCCTGTCATACGTTGACTTTGGTCATGTTTTTTTGTAGTGCATGGTCAGAAAATTTTTATGCCCAAATTCAAATACCGGTGGAGAATCTCTTGGCGTTGGAGGAACAAATCGTTGATCATTTTCTCAACTCGAGCAGAGAAGAAAAAGTGTAGGCCAAGTTGTTGAGTTAGCTCGAGCAGTCCAGTGAGTATAAGAACGAGCCAACGAGGACAAGATCCCTTCTTATTATATTTCCCAATAATCCCCTCGATTCTTCTTTCGATGTATCTCTTTCCTATTAATATATGGCAGCTAATTATTATCAAACTATGTACAAATGGAAAAGCAAACTAAAATCAGGTTGAGGAATATTTTATAAAATTAATTTGTGATACATTTCTAGTTCAATACTTAAAAGTTACAAAAGGACTAAAGTATATACATACATAGATATATATTATATATTAATAATTAATATATTAGTAACATAAAAAAATAAACGAGATTTACATTTTACATCATCATTTAATATGGCATATCACGTGCATGTGAAACGTAAGTACATGCATGTGTAATTTGTATAGTAACACGTGCAATACAGTAAGGATAATTAAGGCTGAAGCGAAAACTTAGCAACGTAACAATTACCTTTGTGGATGTGAAGACTTCCAATGTTCCATTTGCAAAGCGCTACAACACAAGCAAGTGTCGAAGAAAGAATTTCCTCTTCGTTGTCATCTACGTTCCCCCATAATCCTTCTACAACGTTCTGATTGCTCAGAATCCAATCTAAGCAACCAGGAAACATCGGTTTCTGAGTACTGACATCACTGAGATCTTCGATCATGGCTAGCCAAGCTGTGTCGTAAGCCGAGGGAGAGACAAATGAGTAAGGATTTATATTAAAGTTATCCAATTTAAATATATCTCTATTGATCTCCTCTGCTAGAACGTCGAGATCAGAAGAATAACAATTCTCGAACATCATTGTATCTTTTAAAATGATTTCTTTCTTGAAATGTTTTTAGCTTAATATGTTACTACTGTTTATGAATCTGTGTCTTTATATAGAGTCAAGATAGCTTAGATGAAGTTTCATAAAAACCCTATAATTAACAAAAAAAAAAAAACCTATAATGCGATTAGAAACCGTCAAGAAACACCAAAAATATTGACAAAATTATTGACCTTCTCGTCCTTTCCCCCAGCGGCCAAACTCCTTCCTCTCAATGTCATGTCAATATTGAGACAAGTTCGTTCAATTTGATGACGAACCAGAACCACATATTTTTGCTAGCTCTAGCAAATTGCATTCACTACGTACGATAGTTAGATAAAATGAATCATGCCAAAACGGAAAACCTAACAGAATACAGACAAACCATGTTCAGTTTTGTCGGTATTTGATTCCCAGTCAGGCCTTCAAAAAACAATTTCAAATTTATTTCCGATGCTGCAGATTATATTAGAATTACATCTATCGCCGATGCTGCAGATTATATTAGAATCGAATTGGAGTTCTTACAACCTTATTTCTCTCTTTATTTGGCTCTCTTACTATAGAGTAATGAGAAGTAATGACATAGTTTAAATAAAGACCACAAACTCTAGCTAGGGAATACTAACATAGGTTTAATTTGTTGATTTGTAATTGAGTTCTCTAGTTGGTTAAATTCGCAAACGGTTGCAAAGATAATCTTTGCAAGTTTGGTCGTATTGAGAAGGCGTGTCTCTTCGCTTGTGTCGTGTGTTGTATAAATACTTCAACACTAAACTAAATAATACGACAAGTGTTTGTTTATTATTTATTTCAAGTTGAACATAATTAACAAACCCAAAATACTCATAACTAGGGAAGGGTTCTAATCACCACTGCTTCCAATCCCTATGTCTGGCCGCTCAGATTTATCCGTATGATGCATGATCGTTAGATCACAAAGAAAATATGAGAGATCAATATTCCTTTGACACAGGCTTCAGCTTCTCAAAATCCCATCTGTTTCCATTCTCTAGTTAATTTTTTCCAAGCCTATCACTACAAGAGCCCAACCTATGCTGAACCGGAGCTTTTAAGAAGAATTGAACCGGGAATCAAAAAGATTTACAGCGAATTTGGTTTTGGTTTGTGATGATCTCACTTAAAGCATCTCCTAATTGTTTTTTTTCTTTTGTTACTAATAGAAGGTAATCTGTTTTTTTTTTTTAACACCCAACTAATTCTCCTAAGATGAATATAGTAATCGCTGCCAAAAAAAAAAAAGAATATAGTCGTCGAATTGTCTACTCACTGAGTTATCTAATAGTATAAAACGTGACATCATTTCAATTGGCTAAATAGATTCTTCTGAAGTAAATTAAAAAGATTCTTTTGCATCATAGGTCAATCGGTAACCGAATCACACCGCAACAATCCTCACGAGTTGATGGTGTTTGGACCTGTAGAAAATAGTTGCACTGGAGAAGTTGGGTTTCTTTGTAAGAATTCAAAACCAGAGGTAAAGGAATGTTTGCTCCTGTTGGACTTGTGATGTTGGTTACATAACAAGACCAGCAAGTTTGCACCTGAGGGTACCTTGAATATCTTTGGATCTGAGACGATGCCTTGCGCTCTGAAGTGAGGAAGTACCTAAGGAAGACAAGACCGAAGCAGAGCAATTATGGCATTGCTTCCCCTAGGCAGAACCCAAGAACCTCCAGACTCCAACAATCACTTGATTCACTGTCGCTAAGTAAGAGAGATCTCTAACTTGAGGTCTTCTCAATCCTGGTGAGTCAATTAAAGGACCTAAGGTGGTCCAACTATCATGCCAGAAGATGGTTGATGAACGAGAGACGATTTGAAGCAACCAAGATGGTGCTGGTCTGTATTTAGCTATGAAATGGCTAAGGAGGTCGATGTATCTTTACTCATCTAGCGATGGATAGATAGTAAGGGAATGGCGTTGGATATTGTGTGGTTAGCGTCCTTACCTATGTTAATTGGTGAGGTAGTGGCTTGGATATGCTGTGGATATTTTTGTAAGAAAATAACATTTAGGATTCAGTAAAAAATAGAAGATATATTTCTGTAGATAATGTTGGTTACAGATACATTCAAATGCCATAAGAGACGGTGGATCGTCTCCCTCAGTTTGAATCGGACGGTTATTGTTTCAATAAGTTTTGTACAATTTATTTTTTATTATATATTTTTTTTTTATATAGTCTAATGATTTTAATATTCCTGTAGCATAATGGGGTGTTGGGTTCAAACTTGAGACATGTGTCATAAATTTCAGAGATAACAACATTGTGTCACATGATTGACTATATACTTCTTAGGTGTGTGTAAAGGACAGGGAGGGGTGACTGTCATATAGGTAGATTTTGCACTAACTTCTCATTTTATAAAATATTGTTTAGGTGAGTGTGAAAGAGTAGTGGTAGATAGATTATTGCTAATCTGTCGGAGAATAATAGTGATCAAAATGATAATTATTGCTAGATTCCAAAATCATATATAACTGGAGACGAAAATTTGAAGGTTTTACTTAATAACTTCTGGAACTGTCTAAGTAATGTTTGTCAGAAAACAGAGGTTAGAAAAAAGTTTGTTTGTATTGATTAAACGAAACGGCTGAAGGTCTTTTATATAAGCATTAACATAAGTTAAAATTAATACAAAAAAAGAATATGGTATATGAAAATATTCACATCTAGTATATTTATATTATATATATCGTATATTTTAGTATTCTTTTAAGGTGTAGTATAAAGTTTTCGAATATTTAACTTAGTGATGAAAGATGTAAATAATTTTAAACATCTAAACTTCTAATAAAAATATCTTTTAATTGTTTTTTAATAAAAAAAGTTAGGAAAAAAAAGTTTTCAAAAATATTTCATCACGAACAAAATGACAATCAAAACCAAAATATTTTCATGTTCATAGAACATCGGATTATTACTTATATGATAGCCTTATTATAGTAAAACAGAGACATCAGCTGAATTTGATTAAGACCAAGGTCCAAGAGAGTTCGTTTAATCTAAATCAACTCATGTGTTGTTTCAGCAATGTTGGTCCAAGGTTTCTGAATGTCTTACACAAATTTTTTTTAAAATGCCTTTTTCATATAGTTTATAATGTATCATGAATAATAGTAATATAAATATATATTAAAACATTATAAAATAATATAATTATATAAATGGTTTGTAAAAATAAAATAAAACAATAGAAACAAAACTTAATTGTTAAAATATGGCTGTTTTTGTATTTTGCCTATAAAATCATTCACCAAATTTAGGTAGTTGTCTTTTTCAATCAGTGGTCATTATCTCAACTGACAAGAAAAACAGTTCATTGAATCTTTCTTATAATGTGGCAGATCTTCAATAATTCTTTATTAGTTTTCATTTTAAAACTTTTTTTAGAATAGTATTTACAATTCTGAAGGTTTTCCCTCCAATTTAAGTATTTAACAACATAATTATTCTAAATATACTAAAATCGATTGTAATATCAAATCCATTAGTAAATATATATGATTGAATAATACATGATTGGAATAAAGATTTATAAATCATGGAACCAATAACACAGAATTTCAACAGATTCTAAAATCATAAAATAAATAACATTAGATTTAGTGCAGATTTCTAAATTGATTAAATACGTAAACGAATAACTTCCATTTCATTTAAGAAGAATATTGTCATAATATTAATGAAAGTTCCACACTAAAAAATTAAACAAATACAGTAAAATCTGTATAAATTAATACTGTTAAGAAACAAATAATTTTTTACTTATATAAATAATAATTAATTGATAAATTATTAATTATTTATTTATATTATTGTTGGGATCATATATTTGTATATGGTTTCAAAAAAATATCTTATTATTTTATCAAATTTTTTTAATATTTACATCGGTCTGATTTGGACCAAAAAAATATTATTTTGTGGTAATTATAAATTTATAGAGATTTAATTTTATAATATAATATATAAATAGTGTCTTAATCAATAATATAATTATCTTTTGGAAAAGAATCCAAAACCAATATTGCAAGCCAAACGGCTTGATATAAGGTAAACCTAATTAGAAAAGGAATATTATATATAGAATATTCACATATAACATATTTCTATATTTTTATATATAGCATATCTGAATGCTGTTTTTGGAAAGGGAAAATTTGCTGATAAATGAATAGTCATGCAAAAAATGACATTGTCTTGCACAATTATTATTTGTTTGGTAGGCCCATTAGCATTAAACATACCTTTGAAAGTATCAAACACGCTACTCCTATTTTACGTGAAACCAGTCAAAGTGGGATCGTTTTGATTCTTTGATCATTGTGGGCACCATCAAAGCTGCAGATGCCAAACTACGTATTGATAGGGCCAATATGTTTCCAGGACCCATCAACTTAAAACGAGTTTTTTTTTTGTCGGGCAAATAAAACGAGTATATGGTGTACAATTTTGACCTATGATGGAGTATATAGTTAAATATTTTATTACTGTAAATGTTAATATCTAGGTAGATACTTGCCGGATAACATTTTCTTTAAATGGATGTAGAAATCTATTCAACATTTGTTTTGAGATTTTGATAAAGTAAATATAACCGTGATTCATATTATCAAGCAGAGAATTTCTTGTGAGATGTTAGCAAGTTGCGAACAAATGTATGAGTCAATCCTCATATTTGTCGCTTCTTGTTGTGAGGATGACAAAAGAGCTGTTGAGGACAGAGTGGTTCTTCCCCGTGGTGTCTTCTGTTTCTTTCTCTCCATATACTGTGAATAACTGCTTGAAACTTAAGATGGATCCACCATTTGTCATTTTGTTTGTCATTTTTTAAATTCAATTCATATGTAAATCTTGTTTACAAATCATTATGATTCATAATTATAATAATCCCACAAAAATCCGATTCCATGATTCCTTTGATACATAGTTTTCGAGTACCATAGATTTAAGTATATTTTTTTACAAAATGAATTTTTACAATGGGTAGAGATTTATTTATCTCTTCGAGTTTTACCTGAAAATACTAAACAATATCCTCAATAGGTAACCTGAATAATAGCTGCAAGTGCATAATCAATGCCTCTTGTAGTATAAACGGGATCGATCCTCAGGGAAGCCTTATAACTCAATAGATTATGAGAATTTTATATAATCTAAGAGATTTCGAATTGGTTATGTTGGAACTGATAGAAAACTAAACTAATTAATGGCAAAACAAATAAAATAGCAATTAAACTTAACTAAGAATGAATATTAAACGAAGCGATTCAACCATGGATTATGCGTTAGAATGATTAAGGGTTAATATCAAGGTAAGACTATAAATCATGAATTTGTAATTTATATTTCCAGACAATGAAGTTAAAATAAGATTAATACATTCCCATGTAGAAACTTATATGCTTACAATTCAATTTTCATCAAATACCCTAAACAACTACTTCCGCAGGCTAGGATCATAAGACTCACTAATTAGACTATCTTATTAATTCATTTTCCTTTTTCCAAGGAGTAAATCCTGTAAACTCTAAATTGACTCTTCCGAGATCAACCTAGCATTAAACACATCTAAAAATGATGGATTACACAATTCTAGACCTAGATATCATCATTGGATCTTAATTCCCCTAATCATATATCCTATCCATAGCTGAATCTAAAGATCTACTCAGACATGATAGAAATTGCAGAGAAAAATATAATAAATGAGAAAAACATTATTAGATTGCAGAGATGAAGAGAATACAAGAATCCTTAATGAAATAAGTCTATAATTGTCTTACTAAACACCATAAATTGTTGAAAGCAGACATATGGCTCTTTCACTTTTTTTTTCTCTCTAGGTCGCTGATGAAAAATGTGATACCCTAGGTCTTCTAAAACAACTTATTTATAAGTTCTACAAAAACTCATTTATTCGACACAAACTAAATTAAAACATAAAATATTTACTGGGATCGATCGACCGGGTGAAGGGATCGATCGATCAAGTGATCTGTCGTAGAAATTTGGGGTCAATAGATCGATCGATCCAGACGGAAATCGATTGATCTAAACTGATTGATCGTTCTCTCGCTCGTTTGGTCGGTCTTGGAAGTTGACGCAAAATTGGACAGGTAGTCGATCGATCGATCACTTCACTTCAAGGAATCTTACGGATTTTATCATCATTTTAGCTCATTCCTCCAAATGGAATGTCCTCGATCAGTCCTGAATCGTTGCACTAGCCACTGGTGTCCTCATGAACTCCAGAAAACGCTCCTATCTTGTTTCGTATCCTCTGAAAACAAAAAGTGAAAAATATCATAGGACTCTAATGCATATGAACATAAAATATGAAATTTAATGGCTAATTCATGTGAGTTATGTGCAAAATGATTGATTAAAACTACTAAAATACAGGTTTATCAAATCCCCCAGATGTGCCTCTTGCTTGTGCCCAAGCAAACGACTAGAAATATGAGAGATAATAAACTCTCCTGGAACTCAGAGCCAAACCACATGGTTAAATATTCTGCTCAACATCAAAGCTAATAGTTATAGAATGCAAGGTGTGCAAGTTTACTTAAAAATTTTAGCCATGCCCATCACATGTCACCTCATATCAAACCTTAATCTACACAATGTATTCAGATCAACCAACTCTTTTAACATTCATTAAAATGTAAAACTCGTGAATCATGCTATACACTTTCAATGAACTCATTTGGCTAAGGGTAAGGTCAAGAGATAAAATGATCTCTTCTTCCATAGGTTTTGAAAGCTAAATGTAGGGATCTCTCGAAAAAATGAAACGAACTTTAGATGAATGCTAAAGGTAAGCTCCAATAGGTGCATACAAGACTAGATTCTCATATACCCAAAGTATGCTACACACTGAAAATCTGTACCTAAGTAAATATTATTCTCAAAATGATCCTAATTCTACTCTTAAACAGGTGTTGCTGCTCTTTAATGTTTCTAAGATCAATCATAAAACTTCATTCAACTTTTCTTACTAGGAGATGTGTTAATTTTAATCAGTCTAGCGGGTTTGGATTCTCTTATGGCTGGTTCTTGCTCTCTTTTTTAGTTATTATTTTTTTACTTGCTTGCAAGAACCTTTCTCCTAATCGAAAATTTTATCACTCTTTCTAATACTCTTTACTAGACTCTTGTCTATTTCTTTTCTCATATCCCTTTCTCTCCTAAAGTGTCTACCCTTATTATATTCTCTTTATTATTTCAAAACCCATTAGTTACCCATTCCTTCCTTCCTTTCAAGCATCTACCTAGTCATAGTTGGATCAAAAAGAGTGAACCAAAACTACATGAGAAGCTAATCATGTTGGTTCCTACCTAACACGTTCTACCAAGATTATTCCGAAAAAGGCTTAAAACACTCACTAATAGATAATATGGCTTGAACAAACGTTAGACTAAAGGCAAGGATAAAATACTTGGATCACAAAGAGTGGTAAAAAAAAAGTAAAAGAAATCCAAGTATGTATATGTGAAATCCATGAGTCCAAATCCGGTTATCAGCATGGTAATTCTAAATCCATATTATCTTCCAATAAATAAGAGATGACATCAAATCAAAGCATGTTTCAACTAAGAATAATCTAAAAACAAAAATTTCAGGCATGGATCAATGTTATGTTTCAACAAGCGATTTATGCATCAAATAACCAAATGAATAATTAAAAATAAGTCATAAAAACAGATAAGAAAATCAAACAAATATCCTCCCCCAGACTTATTTTACACTGTCCCAATTTAAAAATAAAACCAAAGGAAGATACAACACAAAAGAAAATAGTAGCAAATACAAAGGAAACAAAAGATAGAAAGGTTACTAAATCAATGGTCCTTGGGGCTAATGTTGTGACTCTGTCCTAATTGCGAAAACGCAATGGATAACCTAATAGAACACAGAAAAACATGTTTCGTTTTGAAAAATTGTCTACGCATCATGGTTTTGTCAATATTTGATTCCAAATTAGGCCTTCACAAAACGATTTCAAATTTATAAAACAAATGCACACGATTCATATTGTTTACTCTTAACGTAAAAATTACATCTATTTGCGATGCTGCAGATTATTTTAGAAACGAACTGGAGTTCTTACAACTTTATTTCTCTCTATATTTCGCTTCAGCTTCTTGAAAGCCCATCTGCTTCCATTCTTTTGTTACTTTTTCCAAGCCCATCACTACAAGAGCCCAACCTAAACTGAACCGGAGCTTTTAAGAAGAATTGAACCGGGAATCAAAAAGATTTACAGCCAGTTTGGTTTTGGTTTGCGATGATCTCACTTGAAGCATCTACTAATAGAAGGTGATCCGTTTTTTCAATACCCAACTAATTCTCCTAAGATGAATATAGTCGTCGAAAACATTTTTAAAGCTCTTTCACAATACAGCATACAACAAGCACCAGACAGACAATAAGTTAATAAAACTAACTTAATATAAGTTGAGACCTTAACGCCAATCCTCACGAGTTGATGAGGTTTGGACCTGTAGAAGATAGTTGCACTAGAGAAGTTGGGTTTCTTTGGAAGAATTCAAAACCAGAGGTAAAGGAATGTTTGCTCCTGTTGGACTTGTGATGTTGGTTGCATAACAAGACTAGCAAGTTTGCACCTGAGGGTACCTTGAATATCTTTGGATCTGAGACGATGCCTTGCGCTCTGAAGTGAGGAAGTACCTAAGGAAGACAAGACCGAAGCAGATCAATTATGGCATTTCTTCCCCTAGGCAGAACCCAAGAACCTCCAGGCACCAACAATCACTTGATTCACTGTCGCTAAGTAGGAGATATCTCTAACTTGAGGTCTTCTCAATCCTGGTGAGTCAATTAAAGGACCTAAGGTGGTCCAACTATCATGCCAGAAGATGGTTGATGAACGAGAGACGATTTGAAGCAACCAATAATGGCCCTGCGAGCGGTCTTAGCTTTGCTGACCGCCTCCTTATCAAAAGCCCGAGTTAGCAAAGTCTATCTCCCAAAACAGTATGCCTCAGAATCACTTATTTTTGTGTCTGACATATAATCAAATATTCTTTTGTAAAATTTAACTTCTTACACTCTAATTAATTAACCATAAATTTATATATTAAACAAGGTGTAAAGCACATATGGAATGTTCTTTGTGAAAAAAACAAATATAGTTATGGTTGCAACGCAGTTTTATCCTTTTTTATTTTTTTACTAAGTGGTATCGGTCTAGTAGTATTAGTAGTTCCCACTTAAAGAGGAGTTACTTTGTAGGTTTAGGCCATGGATCAGTTCTTTTCAAGCATGGACTTATCTAACCATAACCTTTCAAATAACTGAGATTTAGTCCCACTAAAAACTTAGTGAACGAGCTTTTCGATGACTATACTTACCCTGGAGATTTTTTCAGATGTTAAAAGTCCGGATCACCCACTGATTATCAACATATATATAATTTTGCTGCAATTTATTTCCAAAATTGGTTATCATTTAAAATAAAATAAAATTGATAAATACATTAGACATCCATAAACATTCGACCTGGAAAACTATAAACAATTTTTGTTAATAGATGATAAACAATTATATATTATATATACCAAATTTATTACTAGTTAGCTATACGTTTTAAATCTTATTAAAAAAATCAGAAACCCTGTTAATTTTGCCACCAATCACTTTAAATTATGCCAAAATTAATGTACTATATTTTTGTTATAATTTTTTTTTCCAAAGCCCAAAATTGTAACCTCATTTTCTGCAAATTTTAAAATGTGAATTTTGATATAAATGATTCAAAATCTTATTGTTTATAAATTATATAGCAAATAAACTTACAAAATATACAATCCTACTATTCTTTGGGAATTTTCAGAAAAGATAATCAAATTTTTGTCATTGGAAAGAGCAGCACGGACTTGAGATAAAGCCCAAATCTGTCACGTTAGGAGTATTCAAAAATAATATGATTAATTGTCTCCTCTTTCACACAAAATGCATATTGTGTGTCATAATAAATTCATCTGTTTCATAATTTAATCTAAGTGATACATATCTTAGATTTTCAAACGAAAATATCTAAATTTCAGACATAATATATGTTGACAAAATTGTCGTCATCGAGTTTCTTTACAACTCATAAAAAAAAATCGATGTCCAATCATTAATCCGATTCTAGCAATCTATCTCTCAAAAAAAAATTATGATTTTACTCTTTCTAAATATGAGTTCATTTCCTCAAGATTCAATATCCCTAAAATTTGTTTATTTCATCTCATCACTGTATTATCAACTGTAAATCTGAATTATAAAAACAAGAAATATTATTAAATTTTATCTTTTTAAGTAATCATATATATTCGAATGCATATCATATATGTTACTAATCTTGGTAAACACTTCAAATATAAAAATTTAATAATATTTAAATCATGTAGCATGTCAATTACAACAAAATATTGGAAATATATAGTATCTGAAAAATACTATTTTGATAGTTAAAACATGCAACTCATTTGAAAGCTTATCTTATATTCTTATGTGTGAGTTTATTATTTTTTATGCTGATACAGTTTTTTATTTTTATTTTATTTAGTGTATTAACGTAGCATTCAGGGAGTACAATTTAATTATTTTGCTTTTGGGATGGTGACCGTTTCAAATCACGTTCTACTTCGTTCCTTCACCGGATTGTTTCGGAAAAGTAATTAGAATACTTTTTTGATGTAATTATACGTCTTTGAAGGGTTTTCTTGTTTTTTCTTCAAACTACATGAGAAAAAACAAAAATACTTGCAAGTCAAAGAGGAAAAAAAAAAATCGTTTCAAAAAATTTGATCACAAGCGATTTACCGAACACCTAGTATTTTCTTTAAGTCAAAATGTTAGAAAATGAAGTTTGAATTCTTCCTTGAATAAGCGCGAGAAGAACCAAGTTAAACCCATTATAAATAAAGACACAAAGTATTTTTTTCTTGCCAATCTAAAACCAGTTCTTCTTCCGATCTATTACTATTTCTTTTTTTCAAACAAAGCGAAATAAAAGCAGTTCTCTTCATCTCTAAGTCATTCTTTTGATTAATTTTGTTTTTTTTTCTCGTCAATTCAAAATTGCTCGATGCAACGTTTGTTAGCACCTTGTTCAAAATTCGCATACGCAAGATACGTACCAAACATAAACCAAACCCATGTGATATTTTCATCAGTCATCGTGGGATTGATACCAAGAAGACTATTTCGGGTCTATTATACGATTGCTTCAGTAGACTACGTTTGAATTCTTTTTTGGATAGTAGGAGTCTAAAGCCTGGAGATAGACTTTTCGTTGAGATCAATCTAGCAATCAAAGAATGCAGTGTTGGTATCGCGGTTTTCTCTCCTCGTTACTACGACTCTTACTTCTGTCTGCATGAACTCACGATGCTCATGGAGAACAAGAAGAGAGTTGTCCCAATCTTTTGCGATATTAAGCCATCGGAACAATGTGTTAGAACCATGTGAAATTATAATATATACTTAAAATGTGAATGAAAATTTGCTTAAAGGGAGGTCAAATATTTTGTTGTAACTTACAAATGTTGGTATTAAAAACCAAAAAAAAATTGTCTATTAAATCTATTTGACCACCAAACTATTCCTCTTCTATAAATACCAAACTACCTAGAAGGAAAAAAACATCCTTTCATTCTAAAGCAAAGAAAACACCATTAGACACATTTAGATATTCTTTGAGAAGTTTCTAAGTGTTGAAGCTCTCTTAAAATTTCTTCTTGGTTGTTGGTGTTAGGTGCTAGTAGCTAAGGAATTCACAAGGTTTAACAGGTTCCTTCATTCTCCCTCTTCTACTTCTCTCTTTCAGAAGTAGATTTATGTTCTTGAGTATATAGTAGAAATTAACTCGTAGATTCAAACATGAATGAAACATGTTTGTCTTAATATTTGGTTGTATCATGGGATTCAAATAATGCATGAAAACTGTCTCATTGCGGGCTTTTTATTGAGTTAAGGAAATGGATTATCCCACCTCCAAATGTTTTTTTTTTTGTTTTTTGTTCTTATGATTCTAAAAACAAAATTATGATTAAAGTTTTATAGTTTATATTTGTTATTAAGTCATGTTAATCTTATTTATTATTAAATTGTTAATATTAAAATGTTTTTAAGGAATAATGCATTGTTAATATTGAATATAATAACCATGATCATAAAGATTAATATGTGAAATATAAAATTATACTTCTTGGTCAAAGAATAAAATTAAATATTGTTAGCTTTTATGTTGTTGATAATAATAATTTTGGTCATTCTTGAATTTATTATTCATGGTCAAAATGTTATATTTAGTATCTAATTTAATATTGTTGAATTATGTAAATGCTATAATTATTTTGCTAAAATAAGTTATGGTGCATAAATGTCATATCAATGTTTGTATATATATATATATATGTAGATATTAAAAATATATATATATATATATATGTGTGTTTGATAGTTTATTTCAATTTCTAAAAATATAACATGAAACAAATTAATATTTCTAAAATCCGATTTTATAAAGTTTTACAATATGCATTAAGGACGACAGGACACGTCTGGCTGCCAAGATCCGGAGGTTTCAATTGGCTCTCGAGTAAGCAAAATACACCGTAGGACTCACGTTTGATATGTCTAGTGGGTATGCCCTTGAGTTTCTCCAGTCACAATTCTTTTATGAATCCTTATCAAAGTGTATGCAATGCATAGTTTCACTGTTTTCTAATGTTACGTTAAATTATTTTTTTCGATAGCCTTGAAAGAATAAACATAATTAACACTTTAAATGGCTTTATAAAACATATATATATATATGTGGAAAAAATAAATAAGAACATTTATTGTTTTTTTTCCTTTGGCTGTCAATTATAATTTATACATTAAAAAAATCTATGATCGTTAAGGAGTTTAACTATGACTTTTGTGCTTATAGGAAGCCCTACATATATAAGCTTAATAAAACATAACAAGCGTGTATCTCTTAAATTCTTAATTGGTATTTAAAATTAGTTTATTTAAAACGCTTAAAACTATTGTGCAGAGACTGGTCAGAATTCTTGGCCATGGCATCGGATGCAGTCAGGAAGAACTTGTTACACGTTGAAGATGGGAGATTAATTGAGGAGCATTAACCCCACGTACAAGCACATATCTGTGTAAGTTAATCAATAGTACAATAATAAAGGAGACATAATAAAGCGTGTTTTTCTCTTCTGTTTATAAGTTTATTTGACTTCATAAATTCTTTAATTATTTATTTTCAAATAACTTCATTCATGTAGGAAGTTAATAAATTGTATTGATTCTTATGTCACAAAGTGGACTTATTTTGTAACTAAATGATCATACAAAATTTTACCGATTGAATCAATGTAACATTTTCCATTTTTTCCAGTGCCCTAAGTTGTTTATGACATGTTCGTCTCAAACACTCAATACAAGCCTTTTTGTCTGTTTTTTGTTGTTGTATTTTTGCAATTCATATATAAATATATCATTGATATTATATATATATAAACACAAATGTCTAAATTTATATATAATCAAATAATAATAATTTTAGCTTTAAAATTTTTTTAGCAAAATAACTCAACATAATATAGTGATATAACTTTCAGTAGGACAGAATATCATCAATTAAATATAACTTTTAGCCGAACATAATCATAACACTATTGTATAAAGCAAATGAAATCTTCTTATTTTATTTGTCGGCAACAAATAAAATCGTTAAAGCAGAAATTTGCTTGTAGTTTTAATAAGATGTCGTGATTTGGTTAGGCTTTTTAATTTCTCATGTTGAGTTTCTTTGTCTTTTGATTAATTTGTTTAATGACTAGATTAGATGAATTAGGAAAATAAATAAATAAATTGAAAAGACAACGGCGAGGAGGAACATAACATAAACATTATTGCTGGGGACCACTAAATAAGATTGGTCAGTCACTAAACCATGTGACAAGCTTAACTCATCCTTTGCTGTCACCTTAAGCTTGGAATCCAAATCGACACCCAAAATAAAAACTAAGTCAAAATGTCTCCTTCACGTCTTTCTCCTTTATTTTCTTCCTTTCTTCTTCATCGGAGAAGACGAAGAAGACGACTTCACTGATTCTCTCTCTTTCTCACTACTCTGAATCAATGGATTCCAGAGCTATCCTCGATTCCGCTTTGTTTCAACTCACTCCTACTCGTACCAGGTCTGTCTCACTTCTTCTTCTTCTTCTTCTTTTTCTGATTATGATTCTGCTTGACGTTTTATCTTCTTTGTTCGGATAGTGTTTTGAATTTTCGTTGTTTGAGTTTTGAAGATTCGATCTTGTGCTTTTCTGTGGGAGTAAGAAGGAGAAGTTGGCTTCTGGGATATTCGAACCATTCATCTCTCATCTTAAATTCGCTAGAGATCAGATCTCTAAAGGCGGTTACTCCATTTCTCTTCATCCTCCCACTTCTCACTCTTCTTGGTTCACCAAGTCCACTTTTGATCGGTAATTTACAAGTTTTGGCGACTTTTTTTTTTTT
Source organism: Streptanthus diversifolius (assembly GCA_039880935.1). Taxonomy (NCBI): domain Eukaryota; kingdom Viridiplantae; phylum Streptophyta; class Magnoliopsida; order Brassicales; family Brassicaceae; genus Streptanthus; species Streptanthus diversifolius. The sequence goes on from JAXGFM010000007.1 coordinate 1,552,037, forward strand.
CTTTTAGAGATTCGATCTACCACTTGTTGATGAGTTGCTGATTTCGTTTCTTTGTTTTTGCAGGTTTGTGAGATTCGTTAACACGCCTGCGATTATCGAGAGATTCGTTACTCTGGAGAAAGAGATCTTGCAGATTGAGCATTCTATTCAAGCTAATGAGATTGTCAATGCTGCTTGTGCTAATCAAATACTAGACGGTATTCATTTCCTAGGCTTAGAATTAACTTACTAAAGCTAGCTTGTAATGACAATTGTCGGTTTTAACAGTGTTCCTAACATAATCCTGACAATGTTTTTGCTTCTAATCTGCAGGGACTAATGTAAGAAAGTCAAATGAGTCCTCCAAGGTAACTTGTGTTTTCTCAAGTGGTACTGTGTTATTCAGTAACTGGTTTTTGTCAATTGAGTGTTTTCCTCTCTATGTATTACACAGAAGGAGTCTGAGAATGGCAATGAGGCTGCAGGAGAGGAAACATCCAAGTAACATAAAAATTACTTATACATGTTCCTTTTACCGAATCATGCAACTGATGAAGAAGTCTTGATTGACTAATTGCGTTTTTTTGTTCGTCTCATCTTAACAGGATTCAGCTTCAACGTCTTCTTGAAACTCGAAGAACATTGCTTCGGAGAGAGCAAGCAATGGCTTATGCACGAGGGGTTGTTGCTGGTTATGAAATCGATAGTATTGATGATCTCATACTATTTGCTGATGCTTTTGGTGCGTCAAGGTTAAGGTATGTCAATATTGCTTAACCATTTCTTGTGCTATAAGATCATTTTACAAGCATTTAGTAACACCTTTTCATCATCATGCAGGGAAGCATGCGTAAAGTACAAGGAACTATGGAAGAAGAAGCACGGAGATGGGCTTTGGATGGCGGAATTAGCAGCTGTGAAAGCGATTGCTCCAACGGACATGTCGTTATTGGGTTCCTCAGGGATCATCCTCACCAATGAAGGTGCTGCTCTTCCACTAAACGGGACAGACTCATCTAATTCAAGCTCTGAAAATAAAGGTAACTTGATTTCAGAGATCCTAATGCTTTTACTGCTAGATGGCTAAGATGTTCATTACAAATGTGAAGAAGTTTTGATTCGTGTAGATGACAAGTCGGTTAATTTGGACCAACACCCGTCTGGTGTTCCAAACTTTCAACCACCAATGGGATGGCCGAATCATATACCTCAGTACTACTACCCGCCTCCGTACCAAGGCTATCCGTACCCTCTAATGCAACCTATGCCAAATCAAAACCAAGGAAACATGCCATGGCCTTCAAAGGGAAAAGCTTCCAAGAAAAAAGGGAAAGGAGATTCTGATAGAGATGGGTCTAGTGGAACAAGTGAATCTGACTCGGCAAGCGACGATTCTGCTTCGTCTTTGGAAGATCAAGTTAAAAGGCACTCTCACACGGGTAAAAACTCTCGCCGGTCAAAGAAAAACCGGAATAAGTCATCTAAAACTGTCATCATCCGTAACATTAACTACATAACCCCCGATGGAAGAAACGGAGACATGGAAGGAAATGAGTTTACGGACAACGGTTCCATCAAAGAGACTGTAGATGCTGCTGTTGGATTTCTCAAGGAAAATAGAGCTTATGAGAGAGAAGTTTCTGGTGATGAGATTCTGAAAAGTTCAGCAGAAGCAAAACGAAGCAATGAGAATTGGGATTCTTTTCAGAATATACTGATGATGCACGACGATGGCTCAGATATGCATTCAATGGATGTCGTCAGTGGAGAACATTTCACAAACAGAGGCTCTAAAGGTTTGCAAGCAAATAACAGTGCCTCGGGTGATTCCATCGTTTTATCTCAGAAACACATAGAAAATGGAGAAGGAGCGAGATTTAATCAGTTTGAAAGTGAGGATAGTGTTCGTAGGCTTCCGAGAACGAGGGATTCAACTGAAGAATGTATGATATTGCTTAAAAGATCAGAAATGTTAGGAGATGAAACCAAAGACTTGTATAATGCTACAAGGGGTGAATCATTGGTGAAGAAGTCAGGGAGTGGAGAGGATTGGTTTACTTCTGATCATCGTGTAGGGAAACCGGAAAGCAACTACGGGAGAATGTCATTTGATGAAAGTTGCATTATGACATCTGGAGGTTCTGCTCAGATCAAGAAACAAGAACTCGTTGATGATTCGTTCATGGTCCATTCATCGTCGCTCACTGGTGATGATCTTTATGATTCTCGGTGGAGACCAGACATGTCTGCAGATATTGCTTTAGCCTCTGACATGGAAAACGGTCAGACGAATGAAAAGCGTGAAATGTCTGGCTCATGGGAACCAAATGATCTTTGTATGATTCTTGAACGCAATTCAGGAGAGTCGTTGGCTAATGATTACTCGATCGACTTTTCTGTTGAAGCTAACGCAAGGCTATCCAGTAACGGAACAGCTCAGGAGAAAGAAGACAAGACCGTCTCAAGCGGCGAGAAGAAAACTAATGCGAAGAACCCGGAAACGCGCAAGTCTAGAACTCCAGTTAGAACCAGAGCTGAAACCATGTCCAAGACTGTAAAGAAACCGACAGTAGCTAGCAGAACAATGGCACAGAAGAACAAGTTCGAAAAGGTAATAAAGAATCTTATCATTGCGTTTTCATTAGCGGTTCTTATCAGATAATTGAATTAGTTTTTTTTTTTTTTGCGGGTTAATCTTTGGGGATGTAGGAAGAAGAGATGCGGAAGAGAATAGAGAATCTTGTTATTGAAAGGCAGAGAAGAATCGCTGAGAGATCAGCCGCGACTGCATCTCGAAATGCCTCAAACCGAGCTCCTTCGGTTCGTGAAAGGGCAACATAACAAAGGTGAATAAAAACTTTGGATTCAGTTAAATTCGTTGGGAACAAAACGACGTTTTGCCGCGTCAAATGAGGTGTACTTCAATTTTTTTTTTATATATATACATTCATAAATAAGTCAGGTGGTGTGGTGGTGATACTCCTTGATTTTGCTTGTGTCACGATTATTTATTATTAATTTGTTTTTTTTTAATATTGATTTGTAATTTTATTTGAGTTACCTATGAGATTAATATATTTGTAATTTGTATTATAGGCTCCACTCAAAAATTGAAAAAATTAATATCATATCACTTTGTTCCTTTTAACAGGTTGATATCAATATCATCTTAAATTAATACAATATTTATTATTTAAAAATTATAATAATTCATATATTATGTTATAAAGTTTTATGATAAAAAAGTAATATAAAACTTTTTTATTATAAATTATGATATTTCATATATTTTGTTATCCATGTGCGATATATATATATATATAAACACTTAAATCATCTAATTAGTAATTTAAGCTTAACATTCTAAATATTAAGTATTGGATCACCGTTCTGCTTAACACCTAGAATTTTTTAACTTTATAAAAAATACAAGATCTCATTCTCGCTATCAAATCATCTCTCCAATGTTTTTGCAATAAAAATTAATGATGACACGCCATAAGTACATGAAAAGAAAGAGATCCTACGAAGTAGGAAACATGAAAGGGTACTGAATGGATGTTAAAGACATCAACCAAAAAAAATGTAAATTGATCGAAATCTCAAAGACCGTGATCCAAAAAAAAAAAAGGAAGAAGATATAATCTCTAAATACTGTATTACATAATTTAAGCTTCTCTATTTCCTATATATGTATATATTGATCAAACGTTGGAATTAATAATAACTCAGAAAGATAACTTAAAAAGCACAGACCATGAAATCATCACATGCATCTATATCATCTGCATACTCTTGCTATCTTTATTTGCTCTATATCAGTGTATGTATAACTTTTCTCATATATATCTGTACAAATTTCTCTTTGAATATTAAAGTCATCAAGGTTGGGTTGATGTGTGTTATAAATTTATGTTTAGGTGTGAGAATAGAAAGATCGAAGAAAATCGATAAATCTACATGCGTTCTTGATAATTGCGACAATGTTTTCGAAGGAGACTGTTATTGTGCCCCAACACGCCTCTTTGCTATGAAGATCATAAATATTGCAACACCTATTGTCAATCTCAACTTTGCAATCAACGATTGTTATGATGTTTGTTTGACAGTTGCTAGTTTTGATCGTAGTCGCAGTCGCAGATTTGTTCGTTTGACAGTCGCTAATTTTTAGTAGCTGGTTGCAGATCGCAGTCGTAAAAAAACTAACGACTTAAAATTTATCAATCGCTGATCGCAGGTTCTGCAACTACCAAACGAGCAGTCGTTGGTCGCAGTCACTAGTCGCAAGTAAACGAATAAAATAAGAGCGGTAAAATAATAATAATAAGAACAATCTATATTATTATCTTGATTCTCTATTTAACGTTCATTTGATTGCATCAAAACATTTGTTAAAGATTTGAGACAAAACTAATTTTCTTTTCTGTCATATGTACAATTTTATCCATTGTTGGCACAATGCAATCTCCATCAAACAAAGATTTAGGATACACCTAAGAAGTCCGACATAGACAAAAGATTATGGAGTCAAAGTACAGATTCATCCTGGGCATTAAAACCGAAATTGAAGAAACAAATCGGAACCGATCCAAAATAACCGGTTCGGTTGGTTTTGGTTTTAATATAAATATCTATTGGATCTTAAAATTAGGATTCATAGGTAATAGTTTGGTTCCGGTTATTATCCGAGAACCGAATACTCGAACCGATTACTCCAAATTAAACTAACATAAATCTCTAATAGTATGAGTCTAAATTTCGCGAAGTCGACTTTGGACCTTTGGTTATCATTCGTGGCGGCACCTTCAAGGTATGTATTATGTACTTTCGAGTATTTTTTGATTTTCCGGATAAAATTATATTATTTTGGGTATTTAGATTCAAATTTTTATAGAATCAAAATGTTTCAGATAATTTATGGATATTCAGTTTCTATATCTGAACTGAACCGAAACCGATAAAAACCGAACTAGAACATAATCGAAAAATTTTAAATACCTATTAGATCCTAAATCTATAGAACCAAATACATGGAACCGATCAAATCTTACAAAAAAATCAAACCGAATATCTGAATGCCTAGGTATAGTACAGATAAACGACAAAGCCAAAAAAAAAATATATATATATATATATCCGTTAATGAGCATTATTAAGAAAATTGTCATAAGTCAGCCAAAACAAGAAAATATTTGGAAAAAGTTAGGGAAAAACAATTTTCCCCAGAACTAAAAGCCCTAAAAAGGGCAAACAAAAGCTTTAAAAAGATTTATTCTTCTAGAGTTTCAACTCATTTCGTATGTAAAATTCTAAATTTGTTAACAAAATTTAAAGTTGTTCCTCTACTATATAAAAAAGGAATGTGTGGAGCAAAATAATTCCTCAAAAAATCTTTGTTTCTCTACAATTCATTCATTAGGAGAACTACAACCAGATAACTGAACCAATACACTTCCACGATCATACAACAAAAATAGAAGATGTCGGAGGAGAGCTAAAAAAAAATGAAGAACGGCGTCACCCGATCTGATAAGAGATAATAAAGATTTTTTCTTCTTTGGTAAGGGCTATAGTTATAGCGATCCTCCTTTTCATCTACTTCAAACATTTCCGAATTACTTCAAAGAGCCAAAGCACTCAGAAAACAAATGCACAAGAAATAAAACCTTGAAGCTTTGATTGGGAAAATGCCAAAGTAGATCACCAACTCTTAGCCAATTTTCACATTACGTACGCCATTTTCACATATTTTCGACCTCAGAAACAATTTATGATCCAAAGATCCCAAACGATCCGAAGTTAAATGACCCTGAAAGGTTCCATATGGTCCGAACTCAACATACTTCTCAAAGCCACTCAACATACTTCTCAAAGCCACACGAACCTGATGATCCCATACGCCGACCATCTGATCATCACCTTGGTGCTTACACATTTCAAGGTATCCAGCACACATGCATGCATGATCTCGAGTCCCCTTTTGAATCTTGTCAACACCATATAATATTTCCCTTGATTAATAAGTCCAACTTTAAATTTTCTCAGTGACAATCAACTATGGATCTTTTACCACTTTTCTTAGGATCAACACCGACAACAAACAACCAGAAAAAACTTCTAGCAATCGATAATATAATTTTTATGTTAGATTTTCTGGTTTTATGTGATTTTTTTTTAGTTTTATAAAGACCAATAAAAGTAACTCAAACCCAAAGTGATAAAATATTATAAAATCTAAATAAGAATTTTTTATAAATCTATATCTTAATAAATTTGATTTTTTTTGGGATTGAATTTAACTAATTTGAGTTGAATTCTCCAAATTAGTTACCCTTAATTTAGAATATCAATTTGAATCAGAATAATGGGCCATGCGATGTTGTAAAGCCCAAACGTTTTACGGATTTACCTAACATATCCAATTCATCTGATCCAACACGTCTCAGCACAAACACACACCAACGCGTGGAGAGAAAACGACAACGGAAATCATTGCTGGACGACGATGATGTGGATAGATTGGATTGGAGAATTAATTTGGTACCGGTTTATAAAAAACCGAACCTCGTATACTCAATGTCGCAGTCCAAATTAAAATTTTAAATAGCAAGTTCACAACCCTATGTTATTTAATTATTCCTCGTGTTTTGAAGGACTAACCACAACGCGCATAAGGAAATTTAAATATCTTTTCCTTATGAATAAAAGTTGGATGCATGAATAGTTTATTTTATGCCGTATCTATTTAGAAACTTTGACTAGAATTAAGCATAAAAGCTTATTAAAAAATTCTTATAAAAAAAAGATGTTAAATTACATGTTGACAAATGGTATGCTTTTTCGCAAATATATATAGTGCAGAGATTTGTAGCCACACAAAACATATATAAGTCATCAAGATGCAACCAACATAAATAACATAGCCTATGTCTTAGCGTACTTTTCAAAACAAAGCATATACAATATCATGAAGTCGAACAAAAGAAAAAAATTGTAAAATATATAGTTAATTATTGCATCCTTCTATGAATAATTAAACAATATCCATTTTAATGTGTTTGAATTTGGGTGTTTATATAACGAAAACACTAGTTCAAACCAAAATCCTTAAATGTTGTTTATTTTAAAAATAAATTATTTCAGAGTAACAAATAACTATATCTTGTCGTAGCTTTTTATTCTCGCAGAATTGTTACGTGACAATTATTTTTTATGGATTCAGTCCCATAATTAATATTATAATTTACTATGCATTTGCCGTGTTAGTTTAATTTGGATTAAAATTCTGAGTTATCAATCAAGTTAATTTTAATTATATGTATATATAATGCTAATAAGAAACCTTTCCATTTTAGAGGTAGTCGTTAATTGTTTTTATGCAACTTTACGACTTATATAGTATTCAAAATCTTTATATTCAAATAAAGCGTTTATATCTGTATGTACTATGTATGGTGATGTATATGCGTTATCGTTAGATTATATACCTCTATGGTACATTCATACTAAATGTGTTCTGTGAGCGAAAATAAGTTTGCTATATGATGGATATATATAAACGTCATTAGTCCGATCTCATTTCACCAATATATATGTATATATTCGTGACTTTTGAAGAAGTTATATATTTTATTCTTAGGGGTGCTGGTTTTATTTTGTAAAACAAGAATCTCACCGTCGCTATAGCTACAAATCGTGTTGAGAGGTATGTGGAATTTTATAATGCCTTACATGTACACTAATACATCTGTTAAGAACAAAAAAACAAATTAATATGAGATTTTCTTCAATTATTTTTATTTATTGAGGCACCCCACAGATTGTGCAGGTTCTAAACAACAATCCATTGAAGTCTTGTTTTCTTTTTGTGTTTCTTGATGAGCAAGATAATATTTGGTTTTCTGTTACAATTTAATAGAACTGGGCACATGATGAGTATCCGCGAGCCGGCTTAATACTTGCCTTGTTTTGAATAGGTAATAAAATTTTCGGTTTAATACTTAACTTGCTCTGAATTAGTATTTGCCTAAACAAATATTCACTTTTTTAGAGTTGCCTTAGTATTTAGTTTGTACTTGTAGGTACTTACGGATACTTGCGGTAATAACGGATAATAGCAAATAATTTGTGGGTATTTGTAGGTATGATAATTTATGGGTAATTTAGGATAATGGATATAGGGCGGATAACATGCCAAATACTTTTAAAAAAAAAACTTGATACTTTATTCGTATTTACGGATATTCTTAAATTTGATAATGGCTTATTACTAACAAGTATTCGAAAAAACGGGTCAGATATAGGCCGGATAGCAAATACAGGTCCTGTAACATAGTATTTATGACCAGTCCTACAATTTAATTAGAATAAAAGAATTTTTTATCTTTCACAAAAACAGAATGGGTGTAACAATATAACATAACTAGAGGGAAAAACAAGATGGGATAAAGGAATCCTATCGTTTTTAACTACTTTCCAATAAAATATATAATTAGTAATCACACAGATAAGAAAAAACAAACAGAAAAAAATCTAACTAAAAAAAGAACATAGGTTTAGGAAGGGGTTAGAGAATATTTGCCCTTAAAAAAGACAGATTCGACATTAGTTTGCCTTTGGCTCTCTCTTTCAAGAGAAAGTTCCATAAGTCCCACAGCCAAAAAGCTTCTCTTGAATTGAATCTCAAACCCTAAGTAGATTTGCTCTGCACGATTCTGATTGTGATGTTATTCTTTACTAATTTCTTCAGCTGTAAGGCTTTGAATAAGTCAGTAAATAATCATACATTGTATTGAAATTTTCAACAGAAACCCAAAAAAATAGTTTTTCTTTTATTTGTTTGAAACAAAACATTATAAAGTTGGAGTCGCCGGCAAGTTATGACATCCGGAGGCTGTTTCGATATTCCAACAATGTTGTTCGGTCGTAAATCATCAAGCAAGTTACAGGTAAAATTGTTCTTATTTTCTTGGTTGATTTTATGTTATAGTTTTCTTGATTGATCATATATATCCACAAACTCTTTCATATTTTTCAGGAAATCATTCAAATGATTCATAGAAAAGTCTTGAGTACATAAGTTTCTTGTCCCTTGAGATATTTTATGAATTTATTTACAAGAAATCCTTTAACTTGTTCGTGTTAGATCATCATAAAATATTTTGTTTCATATCATCTGCATCTTTTTGTCACATAAAGACTTAACAATTTTTACTGAATCACATTTTTCAGCCAGTAAAAGGCCAAACATCGCCTAAAGTTAGCAAGATTAACAAGCAGGATGTTAAACCTTCATCTTCACCTAAACCTTCTTCACCTATACCAATAAGATCATCAAAGTCAATATTATCCGGGAGCCAACTCTCATTATCAAGACGTGGTTCTTCGATTTCGTCGCCTATAGGAGTACTCAAGAACGCTTCTATTCGAGAAGCTAAGAGTCCCAAGACTAGCAGCTCGCCTAAATGGACAGGCAACTTTATTCTTATGGTCGAGCTTCGCAGGAAGATCTTTACCTTCAGAGATATCATTGATCTTCCTCCTCTCGACGGTTCTCCTTCCATAATCGATGTGCGTAAACCACAAAGTTACTTATCCTTCTTGATCAATCCTTCATATGTTAGATTTACTCACTTGCTTGTTTTGTTGGGTAGATGGTGATGCATACAATGAAAGATCTCAAGAGTATATGTCCTGAGATTATCCATAGCTCACATATCTCGGAAATTAAACGCGCAAATGTCGATAAGGTATTCAAAACATGATCTGCCTTTCTCTGTCCTTGGTTCATATACCTTGAATCTGATCTGATCAAATGTTTACTCACAGGTTCTTGACCATTTCTTCAATGCTTTGAAATCCATGGGAGATTCATGGATCGATGACTCCGAATGGATAGCTAAATCTAAGTATTGGAGTAGTAGCGTCGGGAAGAATCAATGCGATCGACTAGGTAACAATAAATGTTACCTTCACATGAAAATCATCTCAGTGTGTTGAAATTTAAACTCTTTAAAAATGTTATGTTTTATTTGCAGTGGAAAAGGTGTTAGCAGCATTAGATGGACTGATCAAGATGTCGAAAGAGAGGTTTGATATGATGGAGATTGATGAAGACGAAGAGAAGAAAGATCTGATCAGTCCACGGACTGCTAAAACATCGAGCAGTCGAGTTTTATCTCCATCTGAATCATTTTCTGATAGCAGGAACTCGTTTTGCGGGTCACCAATTACGCCAAGATCAGTTCTTCCAGAACCGATGATGGGTTCGCCGGGTAAAGTTGGAGACTTTGCAAACTCTGCATCACATCTACTGTGGAATATGAGAGTCCAAGCACTTGAGAAGCTTAGTCCTATTGATGTTAAGCGACTCGCTATTCACATTTTGTCACAGAAAGAAGCTCAGGAACCAAACCAAAGCAACGGAGAAGATGAGATTAATGTTGTTGAACAGAACAAGCAGAAGACGAATGACATAGAGAGCATTGATGTGAAGATGGAGACAGTAGAATCTGTTGTTCTTGATGAGCAAGAAGATACAATCATGAAAGTCTCTCCACTGGATTCAACATCTGAATCCAAATTCAATGTTTTAGAGAAATCTCAACTTGCGCCGAAATCTTTGCCACCACCTTCTTCTCCTCCTCTATCTATTACAAAATCTTCATCTTCACCATCTCAACCACCGCCACCACCTCCTCCTCTTCCTCCGTCACCACCTCTGATTGCAAAGGCTGATGTGGTGGCCATATCATCAATGCCACCTCCTCCTCCACCGCCACCATCACCACCACCGCTCATGCCTTTAAGAAGCTCTGTTCCACCACCACCGCCTCCCCCTCCAGGAACTGTGGCAGCCCCACAACTGCCGCCTCCACCTCCAACAACCGCAGCGGCACCACCACCGCCTCCTCCACCTCCAGGGACTGCAGCAGCGCCACCACCACCTCCTCCTCCACCGATACAAAACAGAGCACCACCGCCACCTCCAATGCCTATGGCGAATAGAGCATGTGGTGGACCACCTCCTCCACCACCTCCTATGCCTCAAGCTAATGGAGCAGCACCGCCTCCCCCACCACCTCCTATGGCAAACGGAGCAGCCCCGCGTCCGCCACCACCTCCTATGGCAAACGGGGCAGCACCGCCTCCACCACCACCTCGAATGGGTATGGCAAACGGTGCGGCTGCTCCACCGCCGCTTCCAGGACCAGCAAGAAGCTTGCGGCCCAAGAAAGCAGCTACAAAACTAAAAAGGTCAACCCAATTAGGGAACCTTTACAGAATCCTTAAAGGGAAAATAGAAGGGCGTGATCCTGAGGCTAGAACAGGCGGTGGAAGCGGAAGAAAAGCCGGAGTCCGAAGCGCTCCCGCCGGTGGAAAGCAAGGAATGGCTGATGCTCTTGCTGAGATTACAAAGAAGTCTGCATATTTCCAGCAAATTCAAGAAGATGTTGCTAACTATATGAAATCAATCAATGAGCTTAAGATTGAGATTACTAAGTTCCATACAAAAGACATGACTGAGCTTCTTAGCTTCCACCGCCGTGTCGAATCAGTTCTTGAAAAACTAACAGATGAGACACAGGTCAGCAACATTTAACTTTTATATCCTCTGTTTCTTTGATTCTTGATTCTAAAAATATGTTAAAACTATTAGGTTCTTGCGCGATGCGAAGGGTTTCCACAGAAGAAACTCGAAGCAATAAGAATGTCGGCTGCATTGTACTCGAAGCTGCACGGAATGATCACCGAGTTACAGAACTGGAAGATAGAACCTCCTTTGAATCAGCTTCTTGATAAAGTAGAGCGTTACTTCACAAAGGTAACCACTTTATTTAATTGCTTCTCTCTGATCCAAATTTCAAACCATTTCAACAACATCATGTAACTAAGAGAACCAAAATTGATTGATTAAATAAAAAGATCAAAGGAGACATTGACACGCTGGATCGAACCAAAGATGAAGAAGCTAAGAAATTCCAGAGCCACAACATCCACTTTGACTTTAATATACTTCTTCAGATCAAGGAGACGATGGTTGATATCTCATCAAATTGCATGGAACTCGCATTGAAGGTACGTAATTAACAACAAAGAATATGAAAATCCTTTCTTTTTAGACTTTTGTTTGTTTACCAAAATTTTTATCGAATCAAACTCAAATTCACAGGAGAAAAGAGATGAAAAGCTTGTGTCGCCTGATGCAAAGCCGAGCATGAAGAAGACAATAGGATGTGCTAAAATGCTATGGAGAGCATTTCAGTTTGCATTCAAAGTCTACACATTTGCTGGAGGACACGACGATCGAGCCGATTCTTTAACCAGAGAGTTGGCTCATGAGATCCAAACTGATACTCAGAACCCATGATGATTCATTTGTTCAGGTCATCTAAAAATGTTCGATATGGAACTATAAAAGAGTATATGTATATGAATAAGATTTTATCTATTGTTTTGGCTTTTGAGTTTGTAATTTTGAAGCCCCCAACCCACAAAAAAAAGACTAGGATTTAGAGATTTCATGGGAGCTCGGAGATGCAGAGTCTTTTTTTGAGTGAAAGGCTTTAAAAACCTTTCTAGTCAAGGAAGACCGTTGTGTTGCCAAAATATGTAATATGGTTTTGTTGTTATAAAATTTTTCTTTCTTTAATTCTAATTTTAAGCTACGGGTCGAAATGGTGAAGACAAAACCTGGCAAAATAAATTATATCACACCCGAGGAAGAAGTTGATACTTTTTTGAAAATATTTTCTTACTGAATTTTTCTTTTGGATTTTTTTCCATTTGATTAAAAATAATATACTAGCATTCACGCCATGAAGGTATAATCCATCTTTATTTTAATTTGAATCTATTATTTGTATTTTTTTTTCTTATTTTGTTTATATTTTCTTACATATTTGTTTTTATTAATTTAGTCCCTTTTTAATTATTTAAAATTTTCTTCAATTATATATAACCTTCAAATATAAAATTCTTGAAATTTTATTTTTTATTTATTCAAAATTAAAATTAACTCTCGAGGTCTATAGACACATGCAACAAAAAAAGTTGAGATAGCTATTATATGTACCATTACCACAATAAGCATTTTTTTTTTTTGAATGAATGTCAAATTTATTCATCAAAAACCTTATTTTCTTTAATGTAAATTACCACTTTACTACTCTTACAGTTAGTGATTACATTTCGAACTCCTATTATATAGATTAAAGTATTGAAGCTCCTCAAATGAAAGAAAAAGATGTGTAACCTCGAAAATATTCCAATGCACAATTAATTTTTATTAGCTCGACTAGAGCATAAGCCAATACTGATGATGGAATTTTTCAGTTTTATGTTTCATGAATATTTGAAAATCAGAATGGTGAATGGTACCTTATAAACAAAATTTAAACTTAATGTCATGATTTATGGTGGAAAAACTCAAACTATTATGAAAATTTTATTTGTAAATATTTCATGATTTTATTGAGCTTATCTATCTTATAAACAAAATTTAAACTAAAATATTAAAACTTAAAAATTATAATTATAAAATAATTTTTTTTGCCAATATCTATAACGGTTCAGAAATTCAAAATCAGAAATAAAGAATTTACAAATGCATAACTATTGAATAAATATTAGTAAATTAAATATAATAATTCTTCTAGAATTTGTTGCCTGTGCGCTTTGTGTTGTCTTCTCTTGCTCTTATGAAAAACATTGGTTTGCGCATGCAGTTGTTTGGTTGTTATGAAACGTTCTTGTGGTTTTCAAAAAATAGATTTACATACAAAGCATCATCAAAAATAGAAGTCTGCAATCTAAGTAAGACGAATGAAGCAATGCGATCACTAGAAAAAAAAATCCATATACCCACAAAATTTTCACGAGTAATAACACATCATTTTCGTAGCTTTTTGTGGGTTTACCGGCGAAATGCCACGAAAATAATTCGTGGGTATAACGTCGTGGGTAATTGTATTAGTGGGTTTTCGTGGGTAGAGTAACCCGCGAATTGCCACGAAAATTTTTGTGGAAAATTATTTACGAATAGCCACGAAAAATTTCGTGGGTAATTACCCACGAAATATCACGAATTCTTCAGTGGGTAAACCCGCGAATACCCACTAATATTTTAGTGAGTATAACCACGAATATCCATGCAAGTTTCGTGGGTATTTTCGTAAAATCAATTTTTAATAACTATAATTGTATTGTATTTGTTTATGATAATTTATAATAAAATTATTTTCGAAAATTAAATTAATTATTTTTAAATAATTATGAAAATTAAAATTGTTTTACATAAATAGTTTATAACAAGCAAAAAAAGTCCAAAAATGAAAATATAGGAAATATATAAAAACAATTCTACGGATTTTCGTCGAAGTGAAACTGAACTGGAGGCAATTTGCTTGGGTCATAGTCTGCGGGCTGACTCCTCGTCGATGTTCGCTGACTTCCAAATATTCGTTCCACCACCAAATCAATCTTCCCCTCCATGCTACCCATCTTGCTCTTAAGATCATTTATTTCACCTCAGAGATCTTCTTGGTTCTCACTCGGGTACTCGAAGGTGGGCTGATAGAACTGCGTTTTTGCACTGCCAACGCCGTATAACTGTCCGTAACGTGGTTTCGCTCGCTGCATAATAAATAAAAATTATAAATACTTAATTAATTTTAAATTATAATAAAACAAATGAAAATGTACCTCAACATATAATTGGTTAATCACTTCCCGAGAAGGACCAGAAGTCGAACCGGCTGTGCCTAGCGATTCTTGATACTTAGTAGCTGCATCATCTACCTCTTTCACGAGACCCTCAACGACATAATCTACATAAGTCCCATCTGCACGTGTATGCACCGTCTTCACCAAATCCGACGGTGGCTTTGATCCTTGGGCCTTTTGCTTCTACAAACAAATGAATTATTTAATTAAATAATATGTTTTTAAATAGGTTCTCAAAATTAGGACACAATATTAACCATTCCGTATTCAATCTTCGCGAATGAATTAGGCCCAGCAGTGTGCTTGTGCATTTCTTTGCAGTCTATCTTGGTTTTACGGCTAGCTGCTGCTGACTCACTCTTAGAAATAGTTTTCTCCGTCTGGCACTCTTCCTGTAGCAACGCCCAATCAGTTTCTCTTATGTAGTTGGGTCGCTTCCTCTGTTGCTTCTTCCGACTTATCTCTTCTCCAATACCTTTATCGTCTTTTCTTTCCACATATAAAAGACGATATCTTCAAACATGGGCTCCCAATAATAGTTTTGCTTCATTCAAAAAAAAATAATTATTATTAGAAATGTTATAGGTTAATAATTACTGATTTAATATTATATTTAAAAACATACCACAAATGTTCCCCACCAAGCTTCAATTTTCTAAGGGCCCCAAAATTTTCCCTGCCAAGTGTGTCTTATAAAGTTTGTGACCGAATCATCGATCACAATCCTTATAAATTTACAAATAAAATAGTATTAAATTAGTAAAAACGTAAACTTTAAAATTGTATAAAAATAAGAAATTTACCATAAAGCTCCGTTTTCTTTATACGGATGAATGTGTGGTTGTGATCGCCTACTGGGCGCTTCGTATACCGCTGGTGCGGCCCTGGTTGTTCTAAACCTGAGGATCGACTTGAAGGCAGGTAGGATGATGATTAAGAGGTATGGAAGGAGGCTACTAGCTCTCCTTAGGCAGCGGATTGATGATTTGAATGAAAGGGAGCTACTAGCTTCCCTTGTAGGTAAGTGATTGATGGCGGTGATTAGGGGTTTAATTGGAGGTTACTAACTCTCCAATTGATGTGAATGATGAAGGGGTTTGATTCCACTAGCACAGGATCACCCTGAAAAGAGCTATGGAATATCACAGTAGATTACTCTACTCTTTAGTGATCAAGGGTCAATGTTCTTAGGCTGAACAGAGAAAGCAAGAAGCAAAATAGCTTTAAGATTGTTTATAAAATTCGATGTGTGTCTTTACAATGGGGAAGTGAAGCCTTTTTATAGGCAGATAATCCTATCTAAATTAATCTACAGAATAATATCCTAACTACTTTATTCCTATCTAAATAATATCCTAACTAACTAATCTAATCCTAAAAGAATATATCAGAATAATATATCTAATCTATTATATCCTAACTAACTTATCTAATCCTAACAAAATTATACCAGAATGATATATCTTATCTAATCTACTCTAACTAACTCTCTGGTTTAATTTTAATGACTAATTATAAACCAAAACACATTAAACCAACAGGCTGGTTTATTTTTAATCTTATTTTTCTACTTGGACCACGTTCATACCCATCCATAAGAGCCCATGGTGGTCGATCCTTCAGCTTTATGGGCCAATATGGACCCTGCTCAACTCTCATCTTGTTGGACTTATCCTTGAGTAGGCCCAGCTCATCCTTGGTGTCTTCCTGGGCCTTTTGAGCCTTATCTCTTGTATGTGGATGAGCTAAGACGTTTCTTGGATCATCAAAAACAAGGATAGCCTCTTGAACTTGCTCGGGTGGTCGAACTAGCTCTCTATGGTCCAACAGAAGGAAAATTCGACCATCTCTTGATTCAATATGAACCAATTGAGTTTTGGCACTACCAGAATCTCCATAATATCTATCTAGTTGAGAAAAATAGTCTTGGTTGCTTGATTCATGGTTGATCTTCAAAAACTTAAAATTAAGGTTGATCGAGATTGCACCATCCCCTCCTCCTTTGAAAGGATTTGTCCTCAAATCCGAGCTCTCTAAGATGATGGATAATGCTCCTGGATGATCAGATATGTCTCCAGAATGATTATATTCCTCTCCTGGTCGCCAAATTTTGGTTTGTAAGTGGTTGAATCTGTGAGCTTGCAAACAGGGCAAACCAAGAATTTCCTGGTTTAGAAGTTGAATAACTTTTAAACCATAAGGAATTTGGACATGAATCCAATTCGACAGGCTCCTATGAAGGGTTAGGTTTCCAAAAAAAGTTGGTTCATAACTTGGTTCATCCTGGTTCTCTTGGGGTCCTTCAATAAGTAAACGATTATGTCCTTCAGATTCAGTGGTCGTTTGCCGACTTGGAAGTTGAATATCTCCTTCATCTGAATAGATTTTGATCCAATTCTTTTTTTCAGTGATTTCTTGATGAGTTGAGCTTCTGTAACAAGTCGATTTGTTGCTTAATTCCTCTGGGTCTGGTTTGTATGATCCGTTGATTGGTTGTATGTCTTGTTTGGGTTTGTTGATAGTCTGCAAGATGGAATCTTCTGTATCTTCTTCATGTTTATTTATTTTGAGCTCCTTAGCTGATGGTGATATAGACGTCACTCTGGTTGGGTTGGATTGGTACTGCTCTACAAATTCTTCATGCATCCGTGCCTTAAGACCTCTCCAATCTAGCACTGAATTCTTGTAGATAGTTGGAGGGTTTTCCTTTAACCACCATTCATGAGCTTTTCCTGTGAATGCTGAGACCACTTGTGATAACTCCAGTTCCTTGGGAATTTTGTTGAATTGTAGCCACTTTTCCATATCGCTTTCCCATTGCAAGTATACTTCAGGATCTTTTCTATTTCCTGAAAATAGTAGGGATCGACCTCTGTTGTTGACTTGCTTCTTTGGACTTATTGGTTTTAGATCAGGCGCTTCCCACCTTGGCTTGTGGAATTTTTTTTCTCTCATTTGATTGTAGATCAGATCTGTTAGATCCTCTAATTGCTTCTCACTCAGGATCACAGTTTGGGTAGGTGCAACTCTCTCCCTTGTTGCTTGTTGTTTTGCCTTCTCTCCATATTTTCTTTTGTTCCCAAAAGAATACATGGTAGATTTGCTGGATATATGATTAATAGATTATGAATCTAGGATATATTATTCCAACAAGTTCAAAATAGATCAAAGCCCAATCACCTAAGATCTAGAGCTAAACCTACTGAAACTTAAGATAGAAAAATTGCAAGATTTTTTTTTTTTTTTTTTTTTTTTTCATTTTTTTTTGTTTTTTTTGTCTGATTTTCGTTTTTTTTTTTTTTTTTTTTTGCAGTTCTTTTTTAGATCATTTTGTAATTCAGAAAAGGCTCAGCTGACTTACAAAAGATAGAAAGATAAGAATTTGTTTATGAAACTTAAAAATTGAAAAGAAATTGATGGTGGTTTTGAAATCAAAGTGATTTCACAAACCCTAACCTTCAAGAGGCTCTGATACCACTTGGTGCGGCCCTGATTGTTCTAAACCTGGGGATCGACTTGAAGGCAGGTAGGATAATGATTAAGAGGTATGGAAGGAGGCTACTAGCTCTCCTTAGGCAGCGGATTGATGATTTGAATGGAAGGGAGCTACTAGCTTCCCTTATAGGTAAGTGATTGATGGCGGTGATTAGGGGTTTAATTGGAGGTTACTAACTCTCCAATTGATGTGAATGATGAAGGGGTTTGATTCCACTAGTACAGGATCACCCTGAAAAGAGCTATGGAATATCACAGTAGATTACTCTACTCTTTAGTGATCAAGGGTCAATGTTCTTAGGCTGAACAGAGAAAGCAAGAAGCAAAATAGCTTTAAGATTGTTTATAAAATTCGATGTGTGTCTTTACAATGGGGAAGTGAAGCCTTTTTATAGGCAGATAATCCTATCTAAATTAATCTACAGAATAATATCCTAACTACTTTATTCCTATCTAAATAATATCCTAACTAATCTAATCCTAAAAGAATATATCAGAATAATATATCTAATCTATTATATCCTAACTAACTTATCTAATCCTAACAAGATTATACCAGAATGATATATCTTATCTAATCTACTCTAACTAACTCTCTGGTTTAATTTTAATGACTAATTATAAACCAAAACACATTAAACCAACAGGCTGGTTTATTTTTAATCTTATTTTTCTACTTGGACCACGTTCATACCTATCCATAAGAGCCCATGGTGGTCGATCCTTCAGCTTTATGGGCCAATATGGACCCTGCTCAACTCTCATCTTGTTGGGCTTATCCTTGAGTAGGCCCAGCTCATCCTTGGTGTCTTCCTGGGCCTTTTGAGCCTTATCTCTTGTATGTGGATGAGCTAAGACGTTTCTTGGATCATCAAAAACAAGTATAGCCTCTTGAACTTGCTCGGGTGGTCGAACTAGCTCTCTATGGTCCAACAGAAGGAAAATTCGACCATCTCTTGATTCAATATGAACCAATTGAGTTTTGGCACTACCAGAATCTCCATAATATCTAGCTAGTTGAGAAAAATAGTCTTGGTTGCTTGATTCATGGTTGATCTTCAAAAACTTAAAATTAAGGTTGATCGAGATTGCACCAACCGCCAACGGTAACAATACTCTGCAGATGCTCCCCGAACAGATAACGAAAGGTTGACATGGAAGCCAACTGAGCCAGGAAAATGAGAACCAGACGATGCCATAACTATTACAAGAAAAAAAAATTAATGACTTACTATTTGAGAATTACAATTCCCAAACTCTTACAATTATGTTTACAATTTTTTTAATAGTTGCAAATTTGTAATTTAAAAATTTCTCATTTAGTTTTAAATTGTGAGTATTAAAACAGTTATAACAATTTATAATTTTTAAAAATAATTTCAATTTTTTAGTTTCATATATGTTTAGTTATTCATTTTTGATTATGTTAATTGGTTAAAAAAGATGAAATTTAATTATTATTTTACACTAACAATTATAAAATTTTAAAATAAAAATTTAACTCAATTTTAATAAACCAACAAAATTTATGAATATTTACTTAATTTTTCTTTTTTTGTAGAAATATGAAGTTTTATGTTAAAATTATAAAAAACCATATTAAATTATAAAAAAAATTAAAATACAAACTTGTTTTCATAAAATTATAAACACAGTTTATAAATTCAAACACTCTAAATATATATAATTTATCCTAAAAACGTACTTAACACTAATTATTAATTAAAAAAACACATTCTACATAACATTATAGAACAATCTACATACCATCACCTAAATACCACAAATAATCACTAAGAAATGATTCATCTACAAAATTTTCCCTAATTATACATCTAAACTCTAGAATTTTAGATTTTTATGAAAAAAATAGAAGAAAGAGTAGATACTAACCAAAGTCAGATTGTGGAGGAAGAATATGCAAGATTGACGGGTTAAAGGAGGAGAAATTGCTTCAAATCGGAGAGATAGAGGTGGTGGCGATTTTTTGATGGAGAGTGCAGCCGCCAGGTTTGAGAAACCAGAAGGGTTTCGCGTGAATAAAGATGAAGACACCCACAAAAATTTTCGTGGGTTTTCGTGGCTAAACTTAAAAAAGCCACGAAAAGCCACAAAATTTTCGTGGGTATCTCGACAAAAAAAATTTTTGTACACGGGGCGGTTCAAACTCAGGTCTTATTGAGTGAAACAAGGAACACTTACCAGTAGGGCTGTAGAAAATTCATTGTAATTGTTTACGGTCGATAATATATAAACCATAGGAAGTAGAGATTAGTATACGGGAAACAAAACTCGGGATCTCGAAACGAGAACATAAAAACATTAGTATTATGGATTAGTTTACTGCTTATTATTGTTTTATATAAGAAATACAAATGTTTATTAAAATGTTATTGTATGCCATTTTAACAGAAACTCTAAGTACATCAACATCACAGATCAGAACATTGTTAAGGTAAATTTTCCATAAGAGATAATTATTTCTGGTAATTAGAAATTGAATTCATTTTTTTAAACAGATAATTGGTGCTAATTCGATGATTGCTGAATATGAACCAACCAAAGTATCTACTATCATAGAAGAAGATGAATGAACTACTCGATACGAATTTGAAACTATTCCAGACTCAGATGATGAATAAACATATAACCCGTGAATGGTTATGAATAAGTTTAGGGTTTTATAGTGGTTTAATGTTTAATATTTCCTACTATTCATTGTATGACTTTATAATAATGTTGTTATGTTTAATATTTCATATTTTCTAAATAATGTAGTGTTTCAAATATTTGTAATATTTTTCTTATCCACGAAAAAATTAGCGGGTTTTCGTGGGTATACGATTACCCACAAACAATTTAGTGGGTTTTCGTGGGTATATCTATACCCACTAAAAATTTAGTGGGTTTTCGTGGGTATATCTTTACCCACGGAAATTTCCGTGGGTAAGAGTGGGTTATACATTTAGTGAATGTAGCATTTCTCACGATTACCCACGAAAACCCACTATTACCCACGAAAAACCCACAAAATTTTTTGTGGATAGTTGTTTATTGTTCATAGTGGATTTTCGTGGATATACGTGGGTTTTTGCATATACCCACGAAAATTTTCGTGGGTTTTTCTTGGGTATATGGATTTTTTTTACTAGTGGATGTTTTCAAAAAATAAAATTGATAATTTAGTTTATAAATTGGGTTTTTGTCATATCAATGAATCATGTTTCATTAGTTACCTCAAATTTTATTGCTCAAACTGCTAACATATATAAATATAACGCTACACAGCCTACACGGCTAAGCTCTCTCTCTCTCTCTCTCTCGTTTGATCTCAGCCGTTCCCCTATTGTTCATGCTCCTCGTCACCACAGGTTCATAATACATATCACCATAATATTTTTAAATAAAATCTCATGTCAGTTTGTAATCATCTACCTAATATATGAATTTACTGACTAATCTATGACCCGTCTCTTATCTCATTTTCGACGTGGAATTATTAACATACACTCGAACTTTCGAACCTTTAACTATTACTCTCCATTCCTTCTCGTTATAGTCATACCACATTAACCAAGTATAAGAGCCATAGATGTAGCCAATATTGTCTATCACACACGTCTTCACTACACGAATAATCATTATGTACATCAATTTTTTTTTTACATTTACCAACTCTCGGATCATAATCTATGACTTGTGCAACTTTCCTCACATAAATCTTTCTGTCTAGTGACATCCATATATACTTGGCCACATCTTTACTAACTTAATATTTCATGAATATCCTGCATGAGATAACAACTTGGAATACAAGTTTTTTTCATTTCTTAAGAAACTCTTGGAATAAGATATAAGGAAATGTTTGTTTCTTCCAGTATAATCAGGTAGTCCTTATTCTTGAAATTCTGAGTAGTTTTGAAAAACGAAGTTTCTAATAGCTGGAGATATACTTTTGGTAAAAGCAAGTTCTAACTTTTGAAAATTGACTGTTTGTCATAATGCGTCTTCATATATATTTTTTCAGAATATTTTTTAAGTGCATGATACTCTTGTACTTGAGCCATACAAAAGATAAGGGAATTGGCAGCAAATGATATATGAGATATGGAAAGACTTTTGTGACTAGCTTGAAATCCAGTAAGTTAACCAACTTGAATAGCTTGATTTAGGAAATGAGATAATAATTCAGTGCCATAACAAATAAATATAAAGAGAAATAGGATTGGTTTGGTCATTTGTAATCAGATATATATTTTAATTCTATGATTTTTAATCTGAAAATAATTACACATATATATATGTATATATATTCGGCAAGACAAATGTATGCTATATAATTTTAACAATTTGTTCGTCAACATCTATATTGATCTATTTTTGAATTAAAAAATGTTGAAATTTCGGTTGAAAAACATGTCACATATAAAACTGAAAATAGATGTGCTCGATCCTCAGTTTGTTTTGGGCTGTAGTATTGGAATTTTAGAGTTCAACTAACAATAATTGTGAGAATTATGTGTCACAATAAATAATATTTCTGAAATTCATTATATGTCTTAAATTGAACCTAGCATTAAGTAATCTTGAAGGTGATATTAAAACCATTAACATAAATTCACAAAAAAAAAACTAACAATAATTAATATACAACTTGTTTAAAGAGTAAACTTCTTTAAAGTCAATTACGTGTATATACAACTCTAATGAGTAATTTATATCGGAAATATAAGTTATGGACTAGAAAGTAGAAACACTTCAAAATTATATAAATAGACAATTAAATCATTTTCATTGTCTTTGCCTCAAAATCTTACAAAGACATTTATATTATCTCTCTATAACACCATATATTAAAGAATAAAGGGTCCGGTCAATGGCTCTTTCTCTCTTTCCTCCATCTCATAACTTGATCTAATCTCAATTGTATCAGCCAAAACCACGGCTTCAACAACCACATGACATAAGCCGTCATCCTAACCATCAAACCGTAAACCTAACTTGCAACTACACCAAAACATATGATACGATTCAAACAGAATAAAAGATACCAAAAGTTCACTGCAGATCATGTCAGTGTTATATTCTAGTTACACTGGTTATAACATGTTGCTAATACATAATGTCTAGCCGCAATTATAAATTTCTTCGTTTCTTAGTCTTTGCTTAACAGTTTCTACGCCTCTTGAAAGACCTGATATCAAATAACAACCCACACTTTCACTTCTCCAGTGGTTCAGAGCATTAATTGTAATCTTATGAAGGTTAAATTGAGATACTCACTTACTGATATATAAGGGTCTGATACAGAAGCAGTGGACCACGTTACGCTTATTATCGTATCTCTATCTCTTCATATTTCTAAGGGTGGACAAACAACAAGTCTAAACAGCAACCATCTTCATTCCAAAATATAATTTTTGATATACAGAGATCAGCCCATGAATGGGGAAGTTTGTATGGTGGAAGCTGGGAGAATCGCTGTATACGATGGAGATACGGGTTTATTAGCGAGTCAGCTCTTCCTAATGGTGGCGAGTCGATGTTTATGCTGTGGAAGAGCCTTGACACCAAGTGGGTCTAGATCATGTGCTATTATTCTCTTCATCACCACCTGGTAAGATTATCTTCTCTTCTTGCAGAATCCATCTATTACCATCTTAGATTACACTGTTTATCTCAGTATTCTTGGCTGATGTCGGTATGCTCTAAGCTTCCACTAGTCATAGACGTATGCAATTCAGACTAACCGTAATCTTCTCTGTGCATATCGAAACTTGATCAGCTAATATTGCGCATATGCTAGAATCAATGGAGACTTGGACTTTACTTTCCTGGAGTTCCAATACTACACAATCAACTTGAAGATCAAAGAACTAAACTTCCCCGTTGTTTTCCCGTATCTATGGTTGATTGTTTAGTGGCTCACAATGGCTAAAATTTACTTTTCATCTGCTCTAATCGCAGAGATTGTTGGTCAACTTCAAATGATATCTTGTTGTGTGACCTTTGGTGCTATAATGTATTATACTTTATTAGATTAGTATGATTGTTGCAGGGTCTTCTTCTTCATATCAGAAGTGTGTTTACTTGCGAAACGCTTACCATACAAAATACCGTGTCTACTTTGGGAATACTGCTCCTACTTGTCGATCACTGAGGAAATGCGTGTTTGGGGGCTGGAGCTGCATTCATAGTGCTCACAGGAATTGTCTCCGAGCTTTACTACGTGAGCCTTACAAGGGCCAAAGACTTTCAAGCTCCTAGAGATCCGGGTATTCGAATGAGTAGCTTGTAGAACTTACACACACACACATAAGTTGAAATAGAATTACATACCTTTTAGGCCATTGTTGTTGTGATTTGTTTGAATTAGATGTATTATTGCTTGTAAATGAGAAATTGGTTCAAGTACTAAGTTGTTGTGGTTTATTTCTCTTTAGTACTTGTTCTTTAAGATTTTGTTTGTGTGGTTAGCAACAAATAACTAAAACAAACCAGACTGTACACAAACGCATTGCCTATTCGTGCGGCTCCTCAAAATGGCAGATAGATCAGCAAATCTGTATGTTCGTAACACGTAGACAGAATTTTACTTTACATGGTTTTTTTATAACTAAAATGTAAAGAAGATGAGTTACAGAAGATGCAAGAATCAGACATGAGTCGATGAATGATGCTTCCTTCTTCAATCCTAAGCTTCTTACTCTCTCTGTTCCAAAGATGAACAGCAAAGCTATGTTTACGCAAATGCGTAAGCCTCTTCCGCGACCAATTTTCTTCGCTCTCATTCGTAGACGCTCTGTAAAATCCGCTGATTCTAGTCCAATCTACTGGATAAAACGCTGATGGTGGAAGAACAGAGAATCCCGATTCCGAGGAAGAGGAGGAAATGTTGACTCTTGCGACGACTCTTGACACTAAGTAGGGACCGTTGTGACCCCATTTGTTACCATTGAAGGTTCTTGAGAATTCGTTGATGAACCTTTTAAGTAAAGGATGGTTCTTGTCGAAGATAAGCACCGCGTTGTTGAGCCTGCTCCATTTTCTTGTTACCGGATCAACTGTTTGTGCTCCGATAACGTTGTGGAGAGTGGTGAGAGATTTGAGGATTATAACATCTGTGTCCAAGTAGATTCCGCCGAATTTGTAGAGCAAGACTAATCTTAGAAGGTTAGAGAGGTTTTGCTCTAATGGAATCACTCCTGGACTGAACATTCCTTTATTCAATCTTTCAAACCATTTCTCTGCTGATGTGTCTTTGAAAATGTAAGCGAAGTCGGGTTTGATCGCAAGCACTTTTAGCCCTTTATCTGTAAAAGGTTTCAAGATTAGTGTTCCTCTCTCACAGTCAAGTGAGGTTGAGACCAAGATCAAACAGCTATTTGGGTGAGATTTGAAGAGACTCTCTATTGTGAACCGTTCTCTATCACCAAAAGATTCGATGGAGGAGATCCAGGTCATGAAGAACAATGACTCGCATGAGGATTTGGACAAGAATGACTTGATCCTCGTCTTGAATCTCTGCCTTGATTTGCCTTGTGTCTTCTGTGTCATCGGGGGTGTTAATTCTTTTCTTCTCTGCGGTCTCCTCGTCCTTGTCTCTGTCTTCGTCGACGAAACATTCTGCTTCTGTACGAACCCTAAAGAGGTTTCTTTCACCGCAAGCAACAATGAAGAATCTGACTTAGATGATGATGTTAATGTTGACGTTGATGATGATGTTGATGATAATAATGGATGATGAAGAAGAACATGGTGATGATTAAGTGAAAGAGTGGATTTAATTGGTGGGATTGGATCAAGATGAAGAGAGAAGATAGAGAAACTGTTGAAGATTAAGATAAGCATGAGAAGAAGACCGAGAAGAGACATTGAAAGACAACGAACAAAAGAGATGATCAATGTTTTCAAGCTCTGCAACTCTTCCATCCTTTTTTTTTTTCCTAAAACAAATTTTGCATAAGACAGAGATTTGTTCTGTAAGAGATTTTTATTTTATTTTTAGGATAAGAGGGTGTATGTCTTTTTTTTCCTGACAACAATGATGTATGTCTTATATGATGATAATTGTTTGTTGACTTATAAATTAAACAGATAATTTTAAATTTTCTTGGCATACCAATATATATATATATATATACATGTATCATATATTTAAATACTAATTAAAAACGGTGAAAGAGAAAGATTACCAATACAAAATATAGAATATAATAAGTCCAAAGGATTATTACTAAACTATCATTTAAAGAGTGTGGTTAGAATTCTAGTTTTGATTTATCCAATTTCCATAACTAATGAAAATGTTAATCTGAATCCTGAGAATTGAGGGGTAAAGATGGTTATATATATCTTCTTATATAATTTTTTTCATTTAGGTAATTATTGATGTTTACTTATGAATCGTGTAGAAGGTGGCCAAAATTTTATAAATCTTGTATGATTGTTTCTTATGCAAGATAGTGTCCAGGCGTGGTCACGACTTTAATCGGTTTCTTGTGCAATTTGTTTTATTTAGTTTTTGTTTTTGACAGCGGTTTCTTGTGTAATCGAAACACTAATTATTGACTGACCATATGCAATTATATGGTTGTTAGGATGTATTTTAAATTTCAAAGTATATATTCTACTGTTATAGTGTGATTGATAATATAATAAGAAATTTATTTGTATAAAATATATACGGACACTATAATAATCGAGATTTTCTTGGATTTTGTGATAAGTCAACGTAATTTGTGTTATGAGTAACTGTTTCAATAGCTGAGGCCTATTGGTACATTCCATCGCTAAACCATGAAAAAATAGTGTTTCAATGGAGAAACGACTAATTCATCTAATTGAAGACTGGCATAAGACTCGAATTCTAATCTCATGCAGTCAAACACTAATCAAGAGAGTTCACATAAGAAACGAGTACAAAAATATTTTTGGAAAAAGACAAATTGCTCTAAACATTTCGAGTACAAACAAAAAGATGAAGAAAAAAGAACCGACCAAAGCAAGCAGTGTTTTGAAGAAGAGACATAATCCAAATAATCAGAGAAGACCTCTCCTTCTCTTGTAGTCACTAACAGTTAACGTAAGTCCATGTCTCTTACCATCATTCTCAGCAACTCTGCATCCCACTGTTGCTTCTGTCACCTGTTTCCTCGCCATGAATGCTTTCTGTACTCCTTGAGGTCCTCCATACTTCTGCAACGCAGTTAGCGATAACGGCAATTCAAAGTTATGCATCAGATTGTGTTCCGCTCCTTGACCAATTGGAGCTCTTGTGTCTATTAGCTTCCCAGCCTCTGCAGCCGCTTCTAACGCTGCTTCTGTCGCTCCAACACCGTTCTCTCCTCCTACAACTCCTGCATCTGCTCCATTGATCTTAATCGCTGCTGCAACTGCCGCCTCGTCCTCCCCTCCAGCTTTCCCACTGTTTTTCCCATTGTAGTAGTTTGATGATCGTGTCCACCTCCTTGAAAACGGATCATACCCAGCTTCACCAGCCTTGAGACTAGCATTAATTGATTTTACCTCAGATGCGTTCTTGAAATTCTCGGCTCTGTTCTTCTTGTTCATCTCGGCAAGTTTGAGCGCTTTTTTATCTACCCCTTTCTTATTCCGTGACGCCTCGAGCTGCTTGATTTTCGCTTTGATCCTCTCTACACCTGCTTCATCGTTTTTGCTCTCTGCAATATTCAATTCTTTTCTAAGCCGATCTTTCTCGGCAGCAATATTCATTGGCCTGACCGAGGCGGATTTTTTCTCCTGCAACATCTGCTTGACAGTTTCCGCTGAGTAGACAAAACTGTTGATTCTTTTGATCGCTTCTTTCTTCTCTGATATATCTTGCTTTGTGGGCAGGCGACCATTTGTTCGCTCAACCTCTCTGATCCATTGCCTATACTCTTCCTCCACCGGATGCCCATCTGAGATCATTGCCATTTGCCATCGAGCAGCCGAGGTTTCATTTCCCCAGAACACGTTAAGGTACTTGTGTGTAGTTTTGTTCTCTAGCTTGTATGTCTTGTCTGGATCGGCTGCATCTACATTCTTAACCATGCAGAGTCTGTAAATCGGCCCACTCTTTGACCTACCAATCCCGACCCTCACAAAGCAACCAACGATAAGCTCTTCAAAGAAAGGCTCCATTAACCATTTGGCAAGCTTAGACCGCCTAATAGTAATTTCCTTAATATCATCGTACGTAGGCACATCTGACCTGTCGTCATCACTGTCGACCATTCCTCCATTCGAGCCTTCATCGTCACTCTGAGACCTACAATCACTGTCACTTTGGCTAGAGCTACTCAAATTTGTGCTTAACGGTTTCCTCTTCATCGATGAGAAATCTCGGCTACCTGAACCACCTTTTGATGCATCTCTCAATTTCCTGAGAGCCGCAGGGTCCTGCTGCTTCATACGTTTTGCCCTCAATTCGTTCAATGCATCATCCTTGGCAGCCGCTCGGTCTGCAGATCTAGCTGACGAACGCACACCACGAGAGGTTGGAACAGGCTGAGTCTCCTTTTTCGAAACAGGGGTCTTCTCGTTTTCCCTCTTGGATCTAAGCTTCTCAGTGAAGTTCTTATCACCTTTCTTATCAGCACGTTCAGCTAAAATCATCTCTCTTTGAAACTCTGTCATCCCAGCAAGCTTCTGCCTGTCTTCCTCATTCTTGTAAAGGTCATCTCCAAAATCAGATTCCTCGCTGCTGTCGCCTTCACGATCAGATGGGCCATCACCGTAACCTCCTTCATCACGAGCAGCTCGATCTTCTCTTTCTGCCTCCAATCTCTTCTTCAAAGGAACTTGAGAAGCAGACGGTTTTCTACTTGCTGCATAGCCACGATCTTCATCAGAATCGTCCCTTGAATCACTACCACCATCTGAGTAAGAACCTTCACGTCTCCTCGATGATTGAGGATGAGAATTGCGTCCCCTAGCAGCTGCATTTGTCCTCCCAGCAGCTTCCAAAAGCAAGTCATCTAAATCAACCATAGCTTCTGAGGAGGAGGCTCACGAACGAAAAAGACTTTAAATTGGTTTTGCACTATCACCTGAAATTATAAGAAGAAGCTCACAGTTAGAGCAGCAGAAGAAACAACAAAAAGAAGTCAAGAAGCTAAGCATAACGCAAGAAATTAACATAGAAACTTTGTGCAATCAGAGAACAAAAGAGACAAATTCGAGACATTAAAAGGGTTTACAGAAAAATTTCCAATCAATGAATCGAATTTGAGACCAATACGAGAGATCTTGAATCAGGGAAGCGGAGGTCAAAAGCCAATCGCGGTTTTTGAGAAACCTATTCTGGCGAATGAAGAATCGGAGAAGGATCGATCTCTCGTATGGGTATCAAATTCGATTTGAATAGGTGAGTCCGGTCGAAACAGGGAGCTAGAAGCCGTCACTCATGGTAAGGGGAAAAAAAAGGAAAAAAAAAAAAAAAAAAAGAGAAAGAGAAAAAGCGAAAGGTTGAAGGGAACTCACCTGAGACGTAAGAAGAAGTCGCCGGAAACTTGATGCAGAGATCGATGGGCGGCGGAAGAAGAAGAAAGTCTAAGAACATCGGAACAAGAAAACGAGACAAAAAGTAAAAATATGGAAGAATATATAAAATATATGTTTTCCAAATATTTTACTATTTTTGACATAAATTATAAAACCCTTGATTGATTAAAATATTGCAAATACAATTTCTTGGTCAATTCATATGACAAATTACAACAACAATTTTTTAAAAATAAATAAATAAATAAATTGTGAAATACAACTGTTTACTTCGTATAAATTGAAATTAATCGTTCAATATTTTCAAGAATAAGGTTTTCCCTTTTAACATTTTATTATATATTAATCAAAAAGTAATCAAAATATATTTTGCTTGCCTGGTCCACTTTTGCCATAGAGTGCAATATTGCACTTAAATTATTCTTTATTTATAGTACATAACGTAAGAGTAACCACAAAAATTCGATCTTTAACTTGGTTGCCATTAGAAGAAATTGAGTTGAAATAGCTACAGTTTATATTCTCTCATAGCTATCACAGATATGTGTTTTGTCAACACAAAAAAGGTAGCATTAATTTCCATACATCTTTTTTGTTTTTCTTTTTGTATGACAGAAGTAAACAAAAGTACAAAAGAACGAAGCATGAATTCTAAACGTAAGACCATCATCATCGCTGAGACTCTTAAAATCTCAACATTAAAAAAAAAAATAAAAAATAAATTTAAAAATAAAATAGTGTTGATTTCGAGACAAAACGTCTCAGTGGGAGGTATATACTGAGACGGTCTCTTCTTTTTTTCTTCATGTTTTGCTTTTCAGTTTTTCTCTTTCTTTCTAATATAATACTAATAAAATAAATATTAAAATATTGCTATGAAACTTTTGAGAGTCTAAGCGATGCTGATGCTCTAAGGCCTAGCCAGAGAAGTACAACCTCTAAAGAACTAACATACTCTATCATTGTCTGTCTATATTATACATTGAACACTATCAATTTGTGAACACTATCAATTTGTGAACACTACGTATAAAGTGTTGGAGCAAACTCAAAGTTTTGCAGAAGCTGTACACTGAAAGGACAAGGACGATTTCGCACCTCTCTTTTTTTCCTTTTTTTCATCTGATCCGATCGTTCTATGGCAATTTGCACGACTCGATAACTTCCATCACTGCTTTATGAGTCTCTGGAGGGATCATGTTCAGTGTTGTATGAAATGCTTGAACCACAACACAGTAAGAACAAGCAAATGGTCGCATCAAAATTCTTCAGTCTGCATCCATACCACATCAACTTCTATGACTGAAATAGAAAGGGTTTGGAGGCACGTACCACAAATCTATCCAACACCGGTACCAGAATTGCCAGGTTACGTTTTGGGAGATAATCTTTTATGGCATTTCATATGCTTCTACTGCTAAGAATAAGAGCTTATGTTAAATCTTTCCAAAAATTATAATACCTAAATAGACACAAAGGAGTATATATAGAAAACCTTTCTATGGATAGAAATGCAAGTAAAAGGGCAGAATATGCCTCCACGATCATCTTTTCTGCTTCCTTTTCGGTTTCTAGAACCGCTTCTTCATCGTCCTGCAACATGAGGAAAGGGCAAGTTTGAGATATACTTTTTGCTAACGGCCTTCAGCATCCATAAGAATACAATCGTTATTCGACACTAACCAAAGTGAAAGTACTTGTTTCTTCTTTGGTGTCTACGGATCCTTGATTGGTGAGAAAGATTGAACATAAAAGAGGAATCATGTCTTGTTCACTCTCTTGCAACCCTTCTGGATTGGTGATCGGAACACTAGCTACTGCAAGCCGTGACCTACAGCAAACCAATAACTGATTAAAGAAGATATTTGCTATGAGTCAGATCATAATTAGAATCATGCAACCACGAGTTTCCCCAATTTTCATAATATAACTAGAGACTATGCTTGCTTGCTTCTTTAAAGGAGGTGATGTCAATCCTGACTGTACTTGCTTGCTTCTTTAAAGGAGGTGATGTCAATCCTGACTGTTAACACTCTATGTTCACAACATAAAGATATAAAGCGAAAACAGCAGGGGGGTTAGTACCTGTTTATTCCGTCTTTCTCCACCAAGTTTACCAGTAACCCCAAAATGGCAACGAGAAAATCTAATTCCTGGTCCGTGAGATGTTTATCTTTCTGGTGGCACGTCCCCGGCATTTCCATCTCACTGAAAAGGGGAGATCCGGTGAAGGAAGGAAAGTGTCCCGCAATTAGTTTAGCCATGCTCTCCAGTCCGCTGCAGGCACCAACTTGCCGACAACCAACTGAGTTATCATTTGTTAAGTTCATTAAAACCTGAAATTATGTTCATAGCATCAGAGAGTAGCAATGGACCACATAAAATCCCAATATATCAATTTAAATTTGCATAAAGGTAAAGATTCCACTATGTCACATAGTTAATTTCATTCCCGATGAGGAAATTTGCTATAAAGCAGAAAATTATTGCAAAGAATATTGTACTTTACCTTCACGGCTGTTCAAAGGCAATCAGATAAAAGACAGAGACATTCTTTATCAACGTCATACGTTGAAGATGATTGCTCTGTTTCATGGCGATCTCTATCACTTAATTCCTCGTCACTCGAGAAGAGCTGATGTGAATGTTGATCTTTAATATCTCTGTAGCTTCCCTTCCTCTTTTGAGCTTTAGATTTCTTTTGCTTTCCAGATACTACTGTCCATTTGGAAGGTCCTGAATCTTCCAAATCAAATGAAAAAGGATCTTGACTGTCCTCCAAGGATGCAAAGTTTTTGATTTTTTTTACAACTGGGTTCTCTAACTTGACTAGTCCTTGCATTGCATCTGGAAATGCCACTACCCAATGAGGCTAATCTGCCTGCAAACGACCCAGTGTTGGAACCAGCTCTTGTCGTTAGCTTGCAGGAATCATTTGTTGATGTTACACTTGATTGGGACACCGACACTGGTGTAGCTGAGCAATCTAACAGGAACGCAGATTGATTTCTCTCGGATACGCTCCCACTTCTCATGGAGCTCCAGCTAGTGGTGGAGCAAGTATCTGAACTCATTGTCCAACCTCCTTGTTAACTGCAGAAGATAGATGTGGCTGAACAAAGAGTAACATACAAAGCGACAAAGGAATGTAGAGATCCGGTTCGGTTCGGATCCGGTTCTTTCGGATATTTGATAAAAGATCCAAAATTTATATGATACTAAGTTGTATGATTTCGGTTCTAGTATTTTAGTACTCGTAAAATCCGTAATATCCGAAATATCTGAAGTACCCGAAATACCCGACTATTATATTATCCGAATTATCAAAAATATAAAAAATTTATCCAAAATACTAACATTTATTTATAAATGGCAACAATCAAACATAATATAAATCAAATTTGAAACATTAAAACTTTGTAATATTCATCAAACAAGAAGCAAATGTGACAAACAAAAAGAAAATGTGACAAAAGAAAGCAAATATGACATAGTCTATATTCTATAATGTATTTAGAATTCAAAACATAAAAATGAAAAAATAAACAAATATGAATAACTGTCTTTAAAGTGTGAATATTAGATGAACTCTACACTTGCTAATATAAGATATGATACAAGAAAAACATGTCAAATTAGTACTCATTAATTAATATGTCACTAAGAAACCAAACAATTAAAATTACAACACAAATAAATTAGTAACTAACCCTAAAACATAAATATATGTAAAATTGAACTCGGTTCTAAAAAATACTAATTCGGGTATCGGTTCAGATCGGGTATTACCCGATACCCGAAGTATTGAAAGACAAGATCCATTCGGGTTTTTCAATACTAAAAAAGTATATCCATTCGGGTATTTTCGGATTGGATCCGGTTCAGGTATTCGGATCCAGATTTTTTGCCCAGACCTAACTCATATTTAGCTATATTAGAGGTTTTTGCTTCATGCTTGGGGATAATAATCTTAAAAATTTATAATTTGTAATTTGTTTTTTTCTTTCGATTTGGTTTAATTAATTTTTTAATTTTATTTTATTTAAATTTAGTTAAATTTATTGATATTATATTTGTATTTATATTTCATTTTCAAAAAATAAAATAAAAAATTATATTATATTTGTATTGGATGACCTTTATTTATTTTAAAATATTTCTATATGTAAATATATAAATTTTATAAATTTTGATTTTTTCATTAATTAAGTTATATTTTCATTAACCGATCATCAATCATTCAATCAAAATATTTTATTGCAATTAAAGATAAATCCATCTCTTCTCTTGTTTGATAAAAAAATTAAAAAAATTAACATTCTTAACATTTTTTATCACCCAATATTTTTTAACAATCTTCGCAGCCTACAAGGACATAGCACAAGTAGGAATCTCTTCTAAAGCCACAAAACATTCTTATAGCAAAGATCAAAAAGAAAAATCGATTTTGATATAAGCTTTTCAAAGGTGGAATTGGATTTGGTTTATTTTCTTGGATTGATATTTCCTAGACGCAATTTATATGTATAGTTCTGTAATGCATAAATATAATTTATAGAAGGTAGCTATTGAATGTTGTTGGTGTTGTTGGAATTAGATACTATTTTTCCTTTTTTATATTAAACTAAAATTATATATCATTTTTTTTATAAATTGGTAAAGTTAAAACAATATATATATATATCATTAAGTCTCTGACATTTGCTACCAAAAATTTCGAATTATAAATTGTATTATTCACCTTTAACTTTAAGTACCATTTGTTGAAAAAAAAAACATAATTTAAGTACCATTTTGCAAAATGGGTTTTGCGGATCAAAATATGTTAATCCGCGGTATGGCCGGTCGAGCGGAGAGGGTTCAAACCGGTTCTCAGGCCTAATCCTACACTCCTACTTAAGATGCCACGTGTTTTCCTTTCGAATGCGGAGAGGCGGGAAAATCAAAGTTAAACACATCTCTTCTCTTGCTTGATAAAAAAAAAAAAATTTCTTCAGAATTTGGTTTTTCGATTCAGTTTTGTTTTTTCGAAATCCAGAAGCAAGCGAACCTAACAGAAGCTAAACTGATGTCGGCCTACGAGTATCCGAAGTTCTCTCGTTCCGACATTATCACTGTTCTCTCGGAGGCTAATATCGCTTCCGTTAAGGATGCCGATCTCAAAAACCCTACTTTCGACTCCGTCTCCGATATTTACACCAGAGTCCTTATCTATCTCGACGTGCTCACCAAGTATTGATTCCTAAACCCTTTTTTCCTTAGCTCTAGACTATACTGATTTTACTGTCGACTTTGAAAAACCCTAATTTTTTTTTTTCAATTTGGGGGAACTTTGATCTTCTCATTTGAGCGAGTTCGAATTTTCTTATGACATTTCTTTTTTTTATTATTAAATTTGCTTTTTTGACATTTGGGTCTTCCAATTTCGTAATCCACTGTAGTGAAGACAAAGATCAAGTTGAGTTTGAAGCTCTGGAGCAATTGGAGAATCCAGATCATCATACCACTTCAGCGCCGGTTATGAATCTTTATATCAAATTGAAAGATACGTTAGATATGGTTGATTGTCCACTAAACATTAATCTCAAGGATCTGTTACGCCCAGAATCATCCCGAACCGAGTTTTTTATCAGCGCACTTATGAACTTTAGCCTACACAAGTATGTTCATTTGAATCTTCTTTCTCTGTACTGTTTTCAATCTCTATTCTTTGATTCTCTCTTTGTTCATTTGATTCTTCTTTATTCGTACTAGAGTTTCAAAAATGGAACTTATAAGACCACAGGTAGAGGAGTTGACTCTCCTTGATGAGCAAAGGAGGCAACGGGAGGCGAAGATTGCTCAGGTAATGCAAGAAAAAAACATGTATCCAATGGGTTGCCTTTATCTTCGTCTT
The DNA here is from genome assembly GCA_039880935.1 of Streptanthus diversifolius. Lineage (NCBI taxonomy): Eukaryota > Viridiplantae > Streptophyta > Magnoliopsida > Brassicales > Brassicaceae > Streptanthus > Streptanthus diversifolius. Next base: position 1,587,639 of record JAXGFM010000007.1, read on the forward strand.
GGTTTTTTCTTTCTAAAGGCTATCTATGCAGTTGAATGCAGAGATTGCAGAGTTTGATGAAGCCTGTGAAAGGGATTTACCTTTTAATCAAGAGCTCGAAGTGAATATCGAAGAACTCAATCAGAAAATATCAGAACTCAATAACTAGCAGCTGTCGCTTCGGGCTACTTTCAACAAAATGAGAGAGGAGAGTACACAGATGGATAACAAGGTGAACAGGAAACCGCATGATATGGCATTAATAGCTTCTTCTGAAACTAAAATCTGGGTTGTATGACATGGTGAATTTTGAAGTTACCTTGATTAAGTTAGGCGATGTGCATATTTTCAATCGGAGAGGCGTCTTGCTCTTGACATGTGTATTTTCTCTCTACAGATTTCCAAAGCAGAGTTTGACCTTGTGCAAGCTGTGCAAGAAAATGCAAACCTCCGCTCACAAATTGTTCAGTCCCCAGATAAATTGCAGGTGTATTTTTGTTCCTACCAGTTCTAAGAGAAAGTTTTGTGTATACAACTCGAGTTCATATGTTTGTTGTGGAGACAGGGGGCTTTAGAAGAGAAGAAATCAGTTCTCGAGGAAACAAAGAAGGCTGAACGATCAGCAATGGAGACTTTCCAGGAAAAGGCTGCTATTCTTGAGGTTTATGAAAAGGTATCTAATGGAAAAACTCCGGATTATTACTATATCACATTGGTCGTCACAGTAACTAAATGCAATTATAACATCCTTTGAAACTTGATGGTTAACTGTTTGAAAATTCCAAGTCTTTGGTTACTGTGGATACTGCTCTTAAACGATTTGGCTAGAGTAATTGGATTTTAACATCATTATTTTACTAAGTTTGGTGTTTATTGCTCTAACGTGCTGTGAATTTCGTTCATACATCACTAATTTAATGTATGTTTTGCTTTTCTAGTGTTAATAAAGTTCATTTTAACTATGTGTGCCTTCTGCAGGCATTCAAGAAAATGTCAAAGTCATCTGCGCAACTGCAATTAATTAACGAACAGGTGACCAAGAAAAAACAAGTCATTTACTCTTTCATTGCTTGGTAGTTTGTGCACTAAGCATTGTATCTCCAGCATGTGGCAAGACTTAGACTCTTCCTATTTATCGTAGTGAGATGTGAAGTGTCTTTGGATGTATCTTTCATTTTTATGTGTGTTTGATGATGTTTCAGGTAACAAATGTGAAAGCAATTGAGAAAGATCTAAAAGCTCAGAAAGCTAAGCTGAGTGAGGATGCGGCAGCATACAAATCGCTCGAGGCCAAAGTGGTTGAGCGGGAAAGAACAGGCAAGGCTTGGTTTATATTTCTCTCCTCTTTAGATATCGTTTCTCAATTTTTTTTTTTTTTTGTATTTCGTACGGACAGTGAAACAGTTGCACGAATCATTGAAGCAGCTAGAGAAAGAGAAAGAAGTCATGTCTGATGATTGGACGAAACAATTGAATGAATTAAAACTGAACGTTGAATCCAGAAGACGTCAACTTGAAGCCAGGCAAAATGATGTTGAATCAGTAGTAGCTATGGTAATAGTCCCCTACTTTAGAACATGTGAATCTGTATGCTTTATCATGGGCCGTATGTTTTTGGTTGTTTATATATCAACAGGTTGATGAAAATACTGCCAAGACTAACCAGGTGAAACAGTCGGGAGAAGCTAAAGCGAAACAATTAGCAGCTAAATACGAAGAGATCGTGAAGCAGGTTTTTTCTCATTTATATGTTTGTCTCCCATCTCTCATGCTGCATCACTGTGAAACCACTTGAATACAATTGAATTCAAGTGATATTGAAGATAATGAAAATGGTGATGGTTATGGTATATTGTATATGGAAGATAATGAAAATGGCTGTTAAAAGTATGTTGATCCTCTTTTTCTGAAACATGGAAACAAAAAGCTTTATGCTGCTACAAAACAAAGTTAGAAATCATCATAGATTCTTGGTGAGACAAGTCTATTGAGCCTCGTCTTTGATGGTCGCAGTTTCATGAATACACGGTGTCGTTTGGAGCGTTTCTGCCAAGCTTCTAAAGGAGAAGGAAGGTTTAATTAAGCTAAGTGAAGGTAGAGAGAGATTGTAATGTTCTTCACATTTCTCTACGAACACGAATGAACACGAATGAACACTAACTACATTATTGTGATTGTTATAGTTATGCTTCTTTTTGAGTTTTTTAAGTATAGAAGTTTTTTAAAATAAAAGAAAAGAAAAGGCGTAAAAAACAAATTAAAATATATTCAAGAAAAAATGAAAACTTTGTTGCATAGCCGACTCAGTATGGCATAAAATAATAGATGTAATGATCCTTTGATGATCATAACAGAAAGATCATTCTTCCATCTTTACACTATGATCCCTTTCAGAGTTTATAAGATAAAACGAGCGCAAAAAGCCACATCATCATAGAGGACGCAGGCTCTTTATACTAGATGAAACAGATGAATTGTTTTAACAAACTCTCTCACACGTGTCAACACACACAAACACGCACATGTATCACTCTTTACAGGTCTATTTATGTTTCACTTAACCAATCTGCATAACCACAACTTGAACTCGCGTCTCGCGGTCTAGCATGTGATTGAATGATTGTCTGGGTTTAAGCTCGACTTCACACTCACAATCTCCACCATGAATTGAGTTTAATGTCACGCTGTTGATTTTAGAGGATCAATCTGTATGTTTTTAACCTTGTTTTATCTCAGCAAAAGAATTTAATAGTTTAATTTTCAAGAAAAACTAGACTTTCGCTAGAGAAAAACCTAGAAAGAATAAATATTTCTTATATTGATAAAAATGTTGGATAATTACAAATGAGAGATTTCACTTTTATTATACAATAACATTTTTGAAATGGATGGTAGAGATTATTTAATCTAATGGGTAAGACTAAAACACTTACATATATGGCAGATTTTTAAAGGTCAAGTTCGAATTCTTAGAGGTCAATGGCAAATTCTCATTAATACCGATTTGGTGAAAAAAACTTTCCATACTTCACTACTTATGAAAAATCTTCTAGATGGTGGATCCAACCCATCCAACCAAAGATGTATTGGAAAGAACTGATCAGTAACATTAATCCTTACAAAGACATATTTTTCATCATGGTGAATAGGCCTAGACGTTCAGTCGGTTCAGGTATTTTAGTTTGGATTTTTTGGTTCTCTATTTGTTCGGGTTGGGAGAAAACCCACCAAGAGAAACGGAACAAAGTTTCGGTTTGGTTGGGTCATAAGAAATTTTCACTTTGCAAATCATAGCAAACCTTAACTGTGTCCTGCACAAAATTTAGGTCCTAATCATACCACCATTATAGTCGGAGAACCTAATTTGTGTTCATATGAAGACTGCATTGTAAAATCAAAGAAAAAAAATTTGCATTAGCATACATGTAGTTATAATAGATAGAATATGGATATTTGATTTTGAACGCAAGAGAAAATTGATTAAGACTCCATGATGGAGAATTTTTTTTTATAATAATTTTAAGATGTCATTGAGTGTTTATGAGGAGCACCAGCACGTTAAAATTAAATGATACCAACAAGTATATGAAACTAAACTAGTATTTCATTATTGGGTGTCACAAGTACTCATATAACTCTTATAATTTTAATCTCAGTATTGGTATTAAGATTATAAGAGCCCAGGTTGATTAAGGACAAGGCAAATAACGACAATAACAGAGACGCTTGTTCTGAGGTTGAGGAGTGCAAGTGCAGTCGGTTGGACCAAGATCTCCAGTAGGACCCCATGTAGCTTTCAAGTCATCAAAGCATTGTGTGAAGTCTCTTTTGCATGTACCATCAAATATTTGTTTTCTTGATGGGCACCACGGTCTTCTCTCCGCAACAATGAGACTTGGGATTAGGGAGAATAAGACACAGGACAGCAAGAGTATTGCACCCAACTTCATCTCTTTCTCTCTTTTTTTTTTTTTTTGCTTATATGTTTTGTATCTTGTAATATTCTACCTATATATAAAATATCCACGCAAAATGACATAGCTATATATATATTACACACGTACGTTGGACCCTACATAATTTTGCACTTTGGGTAGGAAATCCACCAAAGCTATAAGACTATATTTTTAAGCAATGATTTAAAGAGATCAGTATCTCCATTAGATACCAAAAGATTTTTTAGCTAGTAAAGATAATGCATTTAAGTACCTTTCTATCCAATTAATTTACTCCTTCATTTAATATAATTAGATCTTTGACTTTTTCTCACATGTTAAATTTCTTTTACAAGTATTAATTTTTCATTGTTTCTATTATTTTTTACAAAAATTTCTCTTTTAAATTGAAAATGATAAAGATAAATAGAAAATATAATAATAAGAATTTTACATAGAAAATAAAATAAATCAAAATTTTCACACAAAAATAAATTTTAATTCAATATGGAGAAAAGTTACATTTAAAATACATTTTAAGTTTGTCTTTTTATAAGAAAGAAATTTCAATCATTAATAAAATTTTATTTTGTTTGAAATTTCAATCATAAAAAATTTCAATCATTAATAAAATACATAAAGAAATTTCAATCATAAATTTCAATCATTAAATTTAATCTTTTTTTTTTTACATAAACATACTTATTTATGGATTAAACATATATATGGTTTATATCATTAAAAATAAAGAATATTAGTGTTTATATAAGAAAAAATATCTTTCGTATACGGTGTATGGATATTCTTCGCTTGTGAGTTGTAAGTTAATATTCAGTACATAAAAAACTCTAAAAACTGTTCTTGTAATGTTGCTAGCTCGTTTAACTCTTTTGAAAATGCTGGCCATACATGAGGATTATACACCATAAAATTCAAATTCTTAGAATCTTTTACATCCATTATTATTTAATTAATGATTTGAATACAATCACTAAAATTTGTGTTATACATGTTTAATAAAGTTCTATAATTCATTTGACTTGAAAATATAAGAATGAATCTGAATTTAATTTCGTATAAATTATAGCACTAAAAATATAATCTCTTAGATTTTGTAATCATTTTTGTTACTTATAAAATCCAACTTTTTATTACTATTAGAGTCAAATGCCAGATTTTTCTCATTCTTTGACTAAACAATCTCTTAGTAATTTAGATTTCTTTGACCAAATTGATCAAACGCAAACCCAAATTTCTCTTTGACCATTTTGGTTATTTTTTCCATAAGCACCAAACTCAGATTTTTCTTAAGAAAAAACCTTAAATTTAATAATAAAATTTTAAATAAATTGGATTTTATATTGGATACAAAAACACAAATTTAAAAATCACACATAATATTACAAAAGTTTGGAAAAAACGATAAATTAGCTATGACAACAATAATCATTTGTTATTGAAATCTTTTCTGAGGAAAATCAGATGATATCATGTTAACTATGTAAATACACTAACGCATATTCAAAAAAATTATATAACATATATAGTTTTAAGTCATAAAATAAATAACAAATCATTTTAAATGAATCAAAAAATTTAAAATCTGATATACTTGAATTATAATAGGTTGATTTTAACTTATACAACCAATAACATCCTTAAATGTTTTAGAAACAATCATTCTAGATACAGTTTTTTATAGAAACAATCTTTTATCAAAGAAATAAATTCAGAAACCTCTCAAATAGACCAAAAAAAAATTGAAATTTGGACTCCAATATATATGCACATAAATTAAAACAAAACAAAAAGTTTCTCAGAATAGATTATATCATACTGATGAGGGAGTTGAATATAGACTTTAAAAGCCTTCTCATACCAATCATACCCAATATCTTTGTATCCATCTCTCATTGTCTTTTAACATAATATTTGACGGTATGAGAGTGGTTCTTGTTTTCTTCCACGGTAGATTATACTAAAATATTAGCTCATATACTATTTTGTTTAACTAAAAATTGCTTTAAATCTTATATAAATTGACATACGTGAAAAAAATTTTCAAATCCGATAAGTACAATTTATGACGCGTTAATATTAAACTCGTCAAAATTTATATAATAAGATAAAGTTTCTTCTTACTTTTTAAAAATTATTATTCATTTAATTTTCTTACTTTTTCAGTTTTTCTCATAAAGGTTACAATATACGCAACTAGTTAAAATAGTAGCTATGCATATATGGCTTCAAATGGATCAGAATATCACTTTATTTGATTAAATTCAACAACATAAAGAAAGAGAATGGAAAAAAGCACCTAAAATAGTGATTTAAAAAACCAAAAAACTTAAATTATTACATAACATCTTCAGAGAAAAAGAAAAACAGAAAAGTTATATTCTAACTGTGCCACAACATTAGCAATTTGCGAAGATCCTTCATCAGAAATTTCCTCCATTCTTGAGCCATTTTGTGAACTCTTCAAGAGTGTCCTCGTCTGCTCTATAATGTTTCATTACGAACTCATGAATCATAGACCATGTAAAATCAGGATACACTCTTTCACATTTTAATTCCTCTGGTGGCTTCACCACTTTGTCCACTTTCGGACATAGGAAGAATGCCATTGTCTTCCTTTCCGTCATGGTATTCACTACCGCCCGATGCAAGCAACTCTTGTATATTCCATTAGTTAGAGCCTATAATTAAAGCCCTCGCAAAAAAAGGTTTCGTATTATTTTTTAAAATTATTTACACATTCTTCTAGAATTTTATTTTAAATCATGTTGTAAAGAAAATTTAGAGAAATTAGAGACTCCAATTTATATAAATATTCAAAAACATTGCTCCTTTATGCATTGATCAAAGCTCCCAAATAAGCAAAGAAAAAAATAAACAGTTTGCATTATTATTAGTCTAGATTCTGAAACTATTAAGAAGCTCTTTGTAAAAGCACATTTTCATGTTGTAAAGAAAAAAATAGAGAAATATGAAAATATCCAAAAATATAAATATCTTTTTATGGATTGATCAAATATCCAAAAAAAAAACTTTTTGTAAGTTTGTTGTTGTAAAGAAAAGACTGGATAAATCCGAGACTCCAATATATATAAATATATCCAAAATTTATCTATTTACTTTCATGCATTGATCAAACCTCCAAAAAATAAAACTAAAAAAAAAATTGTTTAAGTTAACTGAAATTTATGTCAAAAGTATGGCTGATGGCGTAAAAAAATTAGAGGAATTTGGGAATCCAATATATATATACGTGTATTGGAAAAGTTTGCTCCCTCATTCACTGATATTAAAAGCAAAGGAAATTTTACCATGAAAGTGTCGCCAACGTTTACGACCAATGCTTCAGGATTAGGAGGGATTGATTGCCATTGGTTGTCCACGAAAACTTGAAGACCATTGACGTGGTCTTGTTGAAGTATGGTTAGAGAGGTTGGGTCGCAGTGTGGTCCTGTCCCTAGTACAACATTCGATTGCTTGCACTTTGGATAGTAATTCAATCTAAATATCGATTCGTTGTCTTTAAAAAACTCCTTGAAATGGCTCCTGTTGATGCCAAGGCTCATTCCAAGAAGCTCCATGATCTTCAGTGAGAGATCGCTCATGGCCTCTGCGTATTCTTGATAAACCCTCCTACATATATGCATGGCACAAAAAATTTAACTAAATTAGTATCTTTTCATTTAACTACATAACATATAAAGAAAAACAAATAAACAATCGAGACCAGAAAAGAAAGCATCTTTAATATACCCGAAATCTTTGTATTCGTCTCCCATTTTACTAATAATGAAATCTTTAACGTTGTGGGAGTGGTTCTCGCTCTTCTCCACTGGGGAGAACGAAAACGACAGCGTTTCCTTCCAGGGGAGATTCTTCTCGAATCTCCCGACAAAGCTACTAGCGTAACCCGAGCTTTCGCCCCACTTCCTCTGAGCCTTCTGTTTCTCACAAATGGGTGACTTAAAGAATTTGTCCATTGATGTACAGGCACTGGACAAGAGGCTCTCATCGACTCCATGGTTAGTGACTAAGAAGAAACCATGTTGCTTTGCTGCTTCTGCCACGAGTCGTGTAGCCTCTGAGACCAAGAATGGATCGCCAGAGAGGAAGCCGGCAAGGTCGATGAGTGGGACTTGGAGGATCGGAACGTTTGTAGAGGGTTTATCATGGTCGGGCCATACAAACTCCTGAGGTATTTGGTCTGGTTTATTATTTAGGTCGGTTGAATCAAAGATCATCAAAGGGTTGTCTTTGGTTTCATTTTCATTAAATGTTTGGGGGATCTTCATGATGGATTCCATTTCAAGTGTGAAAATTAAATGAAAAGTTGTTTTTTTTTTTATTTGAAAGAAACAAGAACTTAAAGGCTTTTTTTTTTTTTTTAAAAAAAAACAGAAAATAAAGTTTGAGTTTCACTGTTGTGTATGTAAATGGAGAGGAGTAGAATGATATTTATAGGAGCGAAAAGGACACGTACGATTTTTTTCTTTTATCTTAAACATTTCTGTCTATATTTGTGAGCCAATCAAAACGTTTCAATATAGCTAACCTTAAATATGTATTGTTGTGGCAGAATTATAGCGACAAATGCCAAATACATTCAGATTTTGTGATATTGATGTGTCAAATTTTCTTGAAATACATTTCCATTTCTTCAGCTTTCTAAAACTTTTTAAGTATTTCGATTTTCAGATGGTGACACCTATCAAAGTAAAGTACAGTAAAATGCCAGATATATACTGATAAAAGAGCAATTTGGGCTGGAATTTTTTCATATCATGAAAACAATCTTTTTTAAACGATAAGAGTTCCAAACATTCGATCTATACTAGTATATCCTAAAGTTAGCTTTTATATATTGGGATATAAGAAAATTAAAAGTGGTTACATAAGGGAACCAACCACCTTGTCTTACTACTAGACCACAACACTTTTGGTTTGTCATGGATTTTTCTTTATCCTAAGTTTAAAAAGTAGAGAATTACATAAGGTTCCATGATATAATTTTCAAGCTATTTCATTAAAATATCATATAATTTTTTTTTTTTGTCACACATAAAAACTGTTTGACTAAACTTTCTTAATATCTAAAATTATACTATTAATAAAACTTGGATTTGAATGTTAAGAGTTGTGCGTGCAAGTGCTGGGTTTTTAACGTTTTGAATTTTTCTGATGTCACACATATCTGATCACAATTGAAAGGTTAAGGAAAATTTATAAATCTGAATTTTATATTTTTGAATAATTCTCTGGTTTACTGTTGATCTGAAAATGAAAATGTGCATATGAAAATTTGAAAACTCTTTTTGTCTTTCTCTCCCTCTTTCTTTTTCTCTTTTTTACCGAGACTCGTGGCAACGGTGAAATTTCTCATCAAAGATTTCCATTGAGAAAAAATAGCAACATTTGAATGTTTTTTTTTTTCATTAGATTTTGTCGATTTATCAAAATCATTAATTGAAGTTTCGTTTGGAATTCCTGCAAAAACAATTTGGTAATGCATAAGATATCAATGACAATATGTGTTAGGTCTAGGGTTTTACAGCTGCACTCGATAAGAAATGTGCAACATCGTTAGAAGATGATGTGGGAACTTATGGTGACAAAAAGGAGCATGACATGTCAAATTTAGAGTGGATAAAGCGGAAACAGAAAATACTAAATCTTGTGAAGCAAAGAATTGAGATTTGGAGATATCATATATATGGAAAATCGAAGATTGAGGAAACAAGAAGATTGAGAGTATTTAAGACACATTCCAAACCACAATTAGGGTAAGCAGTTTGAGAGATTTGAAATGAGAGCAAGGATTTTTGGTGAGTGATATACAATTGTTGTTATACTTGTATGTTTAGGTAGATTAGGAATTCGTCATTGTTGATTTAGGAGGATTGAATTCAAGTCAATATGATTTAAAAGTATTTCTTAATAAAGACAATCGTTATTTTAATTGTTTTGTGAAAGTTTTAATTTTATATGTATTCCATGTTTTTCATTTGGTATGAGAGGAGGTCCTTTCCAGATCTCCTTATATATATATATATATATACAGGTTTAGCTTCTGCTACGAACATGATTATATTGAATAGTTAAATAAACATAAATTATTCAGAAATTATTAGTTCAAAAAAATAAAAATTTTGTCAAGAAAATTATATTGATCTTTTCAAAGCACAGATCAAAATCTAGTATATATAACTATTAAAACAGGATCATTGTTTCAAAATAAAATTTAATTCACATGTTATTTACATTGTATGCCACTATAAATTAAATAATTTGCTAGAAATTCATTAAGAGTAATTTTGGTTATTAACATTATACTAACTCAATCTTTATTCAAATAATAAATTAATTGAATAATTTTTCAAACAATCTAAAAATATTGGATCCCACTTTTTTTTAAAAAAAAAATTGTTACAAATGATTTCACAAAACATTAAATTAATGATTAGAATATTAGAATAATTTGTGAAAAAAATTCAAGAAATAGTTATTATTAAATTTTACTATGGATTATTCCGTTAAATTGGCAAAATATTTTCATTTGATATGAAGTAGATTAAATTGACGGGTTAGCCTATTATTATTTTTATAAATATAAAATTTATTTATTAAATTAAAATAAATTTTCATCTAACATAAATTATATAATATTAATATTTTAAAAACTAATTATATGTATTTATTAGATTAATAATCACATTATATAATCAAACTATAAATATAAGATTAATACAAAATGCTATAATATACACCAAAGAATAATATTTTAACACATCTCAAATTTTAACTTTTAAAAATATAATTTTCATACAAAATAGAAAAAATTAATTAACAAATATCAAACATCTTCATAACGGATTAAAATTTTATAAAGTATATAATAAATTTATACCAAAAATAAAATTGTTAATATATTTCAATCCTTCACATCTACAAATATATGTTATCTAAAAAATACTAAATTTATTTTAACACCTAGTTTATCTCTTAAAATTGAAATGTATGTGATTAATCAGAATGTAAGCAAGCATATTCTGTGATGCCAACATCAAACCATCCATCGGACCAAACTTTGATGCCAAGACTAGACGAGAAGCATTTGGAGACCATGAAGATAAAGGGAAACCAGATCAATACAAAGCTGTCAATCATAACTATTCATGAAAAAAAGACTCTTTGCCAAAGATAATCCACTTTGGTTCAAGAAGAATCGATCATGCCATCAGCTAACTCACTCGGATCAACAAAAATCGAAGAAGACATGATCTTGCATAATTTTCTCATTATTTTTATTGCTATAGAATGTCTCTTTTCATGTTTATGAGCCTATAAAAGCTCCCGCAAGTTGTACTTTTAATATACCCAATTATATAATAAAAACACCCAATTTTATGAATCAAAAACCTTTTATTTGTTGTGAATAAAGTTTATATCTGAATTTTTAAAAAGTTGTCTGTGAATTCTTCTATATGTTTTTTTATATTTATCAAAAAAAATTCCCAAGCTTTGTGATGTTTCTCAATCCATCTTGGTTACATTGAATCCATTCCATCCTTAAAACATAATCTGAGAGAGTTATACAAGTAGCAGTTCGGTTCCATCATCCTATCCTTGTAAGGCCACACCCTTTGGTCCTACATCATTAAGCTCTTAACATAACATCTCCAGAAGAAGAAGAAAAAAAACTAAAAAGTCACTTTCTGTGACAGAATACTCTTCAATTCATGAAGATCTAAGAAATTTCCTCCTTTCTTGAGCCTTTTTGTAAACTCCTCAAGCTTGTTCTTGTCTGTTTTATAATGTTTCTTTATAAAGTCATGAAGCATAGACCATATAAAATCTGGATACACTCTTTCACCTTCTAATTCTTCTGGTGGCTTCACCACTTTGTCTACTTTCGGAGATAGGAAGAATTGCAATTATCTTTCTTTCCGTCTCGCTATTCACTACCGCCCTTGTATCTTCCGTTGGTTAGAGCCTATAATCAAATCTCCCAGAAAAATAGGAAATGAAAAAATCGTTTAAATTTCTTGTATTATCTGATTGTATAAGATAGAGTTAGCTAAGGTTGGGACTCTGATTTATATACGTAGATCGAAGGAATTTTTTTCCTTCATTCATTGATCTTAAAGGCAAATGAAAAGTTACCCTGAAAGTGTCGCCAATGTTAACCGCCAATGCTTGAGGGTTAGGAGAGATTGATTGCCATTGGTTGTCCGATCCACGAAAACTTGAAGACCACTGACTTGGTCTTGTTGAAGTATGGTTAGAGAAGTTGGGTCGCAGTGTGGTCCTGTCCCTAGTACATCATTCGGTTGCTTGAACTTTGGGTAGTAATTCAATCTCAATATCGATTTGTGGTCTTCGAAAACCTCTTTGAAATGGCTCCTACTGATGCCAAGACTCATTCCAAGAAGCTCCATCATCCTCAGTGAGAGGTTGCTCATTGCCTCCGCGTATTCTTGATAAACCCTCCTGCATATATGCATGGCACAAAAAAATTTAACTAAATTAGTATCTTTTTATTTACGTACAATATTTACTACATAACATAGAAACGCAAACGAAAAAAGTGAAAACAATTACAAAAGAAAGAAAGCGTATTTTATATACCCAAAAACTTTGTATCAGTCTCCCATTTTCTCAGTTATGAAATCTTTAACGATTTGGGACTGGTTCTCGCTCTTCTCCTCTGGATTTAATTTAAGAATTGTAGATTTTGATTTAGTTTGAAGATTCTAGAATCAATTTCAAGTTTGTAGATTTAATTTTATGATTGTAAATTTATTTCGGTTGTTTTTTTTTTTTTTTGCAAATTACAAAAATTAATTAAAATTGTAAAGTTAATTTATAGATTTATTATGTGTTGTAGTAAATTAGTTTTAACGAGGGTAAACTTGGCACCACCAATGTCTTTTGTTATGAGTTCTCTTTTGGTGAAGTTATATGTTTATTGACGCTACAGTTTTGTACTAATACATGTCAATGTCGCCATTTATATCATATACTTAAGGTAAATCACTTTGCATGAGCCTTGAGAAATTATGAAAACGTATATAATTAATGTTTATAGCAAACCTACTTGCTTCATAGATATATGTTCTAATTGGATTCCAGAAGCAGAGAGAATGATGCACATAAGTAAGTGATTGGTTCATTAACTTTGCTCCCACTGACAAATGCACTACGGTTCTGTATGAAGGCCTTGAAAACCTTAGCAACTCAGCCTTGAACGGCACCGTTTTGATTCGGCAACATAAACATTAAAATAATACTCGATTGGTAAGACGAAAACACACACAGATACCCAAAAAAAAAAAAAAAAATTGAAATCTTCCATTAAGTAGTGCACAATAACTTAATTATCAATAGTGTATATCAATTGGGCTCTATCACTTTGGTTAATTAGATCGTTGTAATAATTTTTTTATTTTATTTTTAATTTATATTATTGACAAAAAAGAAAAGAAAAGAAAATAAAAAATATATATATATAATTAATAGAAAACCATAGAGGAGACAGCTCTGCAAGTTCATATCTCCAAAAATAGTCCACGATCTTTCACCAGCTCATTAGATCTCTCCTCGATTACTCTTCATTATCATCATCATGCCTCTCTAAAATCTCTCACTCTTCTCTTTCTCTACACCAATTTGCTTCCTTCTCCTCTCTACCTCAACGATCTGCTTCACATGGAAGGAGGTGCCGATGGAACCGTTCGCGTCGGTGGTCTTCACGCCAAACCAGGTCGCGGATTCGAATTAGAGACGGATTCCGCGGTTTCCTCTCCGGTGACGCGTCAGAAAGCAGCTGCCGCGAAGCAGTTTATCGAGAATCATTACAAGAATTACTTGCAAGGCTTGCACGAACGAATGGAGAGGTTCGGAGAATTGATGAATCTGATCATCGTTTCTAATTGCGTCTTTTCTTTTCTTTGTGATCAGAATGGTTTTGGATAGGATTGACTTGTGTTTGACTCAAGTTTTTTTTATATTCAGATTTAGCTTTGGAAGACGAGATTGATTCTATTAATTTTCCTCCTCTGTGTTTACTTACAGACGCAGAGAATTTCAGCGGAAAGTGCAAGAAGCTCAGTTACCTGTTGAAGAACAAGACGAGATGATGAGGAATCTGGCTCGTCGCGAAACTGAGTACATGAGGCTTCAGAGACGTAAAATTGGGATTGACGACTTTGAGCTATTGACCATTATTGGCAAAGGTGCCTTTGGTGAGGTACATAAACATTATTATTATTATTATTATTACTATTCTCCCAATAGATATCAATGTGATTTCTCTAGAATTTGACATGTTATTTAAGGAATGAAATCTTTAGGATATGTTTAATCTCTCAAATATGTATCTCAGGTTAGATTATGCCGTTTGAGATCTACAGGTGAGGTTTATGCCATGAAGAAATTGAAGAAAATTGAGATGCTTAGCCGTGGACAGGTACGTACTTTGTTGTTTTATTTAGCTTGCATTCAAGTGAAAAGGGGAACTGCAACATGTTTTAGAGTAGTAGTGGCAAGTGCACATTTGATGCATGACAATAGAGTTCCTATAATTGAACTGCTTCAGCTTCAGTTTTGCAAGTTTGCTTGTTTTGTTTCCTGAACTGGTTTTGCCGTCCTTTTTTTCTTTCGCTCTAGGTTGAGCATGTAAGGTCCGAGAGAAACTTACTAGCAGAGGTTGACAGCCGTTACATTGTAAAGCTATTCTACTCTTTTCAAGATTCTGAATGTTTGTATCTTATCATGGAGTATTTACCTGGGGGTGACATCATGACTTTACTGATGAGAGAAGACATTCTTTCCGAAGATGTTGCCCGCTTTTATATTGCTGAGAGCATTCTTGCTATCCATTCAATCCATCAACACAACTATGTTCACAGGTATATTAAGCGTTGACATCGGGTTTCTTTATGCCTAGTCATTTAGTGTGTTGGGGAGATCTCTGCGAATCAAAGAAAACATATGTATTCTCTGTTTCCCGATTTGAGTTTGTTTCTTGTTGCCTGTAGAGACATCAAACCTGATAATTTGATACTAGACAAAAGTGGGCATTTGAAGCTTTCAGATTTTGGGTTATGTAAGCCACTAGATGATAAGTATTCCTCACTGCTATTAGAAGACGACGAAATGCTTTCTCAGGAAGCAGAGAGCCAGTCAGGAAAAGCAGACCCTGACAAAGCACCCTGGCAAATGCCTAAAGAGCAGTTGCTGCAGTGGAAGCGCAATCGCCGCGCATTGGTATCTATGCTTGTTCTCTAATTGAAATCACATGGGTTTACCCTTTTTTTTTGCTTGACTATAAAGATCAATTCATTCAATATGTCTTTAGTAATCAATATTAGTGCGTGTTTATCTTTCACTTTTATAGGCTTATTCAACCGTAGGAACTCTTGATTACATGGCTCCAGAAGTACTACTAAAGAAAGGATATGGAATGGAATGCGACTGGTGGTCTCTCGGCGCAATTTTGTATGAGATGTTAGTTGGGTATCCCCCATTCTGTTCTGATGACCCCCGTATTACATGCCGCAAGGTAAGGTGTATATAGCTGGTTCGTTATGCATTTTTGTTATCTATATTAGAAATATTCATGCTTGCTACTTGTCTTTCTTTTCTCAGATAATTAATTGGAGAGTATGCTTGAAATTCCCTGAAGAACCAAAAATATCAGATGAAGCCAGGGACTTAATTTTTCGCTTGCTATGTGATGTTGATTCAAGGTTGGGAACCAGAGGTGCTGAGGAGATAAAGGTGAGACTACTGAAAAGGATGTTTAAAGATGCAATTCGTTACCCTCACCTTTCAGCCTTGACATCATTGTTCATGTTTCAGACGCATCCATGGTTCAACGGCACCCAATGGGACAAACTGTATGAAATGGAGGCAGCTTATAGACCAACTGTTGATGGAGAGCTAGACACACAAAATTTTGAGAAGTTCCCTGAAGTAAGTCAGACAGAATCTGAAAAATGCTTGTCATGACGTCTTTTCTGGCATGAGACAGTTGTTGAAAACTGATTAGTTAGTGAACCCGAAACTTGTTTAAAAACTGCGAAAACTTAAAGAGACGTCTAGCATCCTCATCAAGTTCTTTGTACATCTTCTAGGTTGAAGGATCCCCATCCGAAGCACCACAAGTTGGTCCGTGGAGAAAGGTGACGCACTCCACTTGATTTCTACAATATTAATCTATATTGCAAATTTTGACGTTTGCGGAATTGTCTCAGGATATGATAAAGCTAGCAGATTTTGTTTTGTTATGGTTAAGATAAGTGTATCAACATACCAAAGGGAAAAAAAAAAAAAAAACTGTAAAACGAGTTTGGATAGTAAGTTTTGGTGCTAACTTTTGGGGTTGGTTGAACAGATGTTGACGTCCAAGGACACCAACTTCATAGGATTTACATTTAAGAAGTCAGACATCACAAGATCAATGGAAAATACAGGTGACTCTTCTTCCTCTATTGATTATGTGTTTGCTTATAACTTGCTCTTAAGATAGATTTTCTTGTTGAGAGAAGGTCGAATAGTTGATATAGATCTAAGTTTGTGGTGTGACATTGAAACGTAGGTGCGGACATGAAATCAAATGGATCAGGAGAAGCCCCATCGTTGATATCATTGTTAGGTATGTAACGAAATTGTAAACCGCCACAAGTTCATTTGTTTTGTGAAGGGCAAAACGAGTGACAGTTTGTGACATGTGAATATATATATATATTATCTTTAGGTCGGATCAATATGGAAGAAGCTGAAGGTGGTGAGTTAAACCAAAAGACATAGAGAAATACAAAAAAATTGTTGATTTTTTTTTGTCTGTTCGCAGTTGTTTCTTTTTTTTTTTATCATTTGGCAGAGGCAATGGAGGCGATGGTAGTTTTTTAACCACATGAGAGACTTATGATGGTTCATAAGACTTCTATTTGCTTTTCTTTTCATTTTTTTTTTGTAACATATTTGTTTTTTGTTTATTTATAAGTGAAAACTGTATAGCACGTGGAAGAAGAATTTTCTGGGAACATTTTACACGCACAGTTATTCAATTGAAAGCATAGAAATGAAGCTTGCTTTTCTGCCATACATTGTCCAAATTTACTTGGTTTTAAAAATAATTTTCGTTTTATCAGTTGTCACGGTCCACCCAAATATCGGTCTATAACTGATTCAGGATCCGGTTTAGAGAAAACCGGGACAGGGTAACGTCTGGATTTGGAAGTATTATGGATTCTTTGATCCATCATCGTTCAAAGTGGACTAAAAATTCGAAGTATCAGTAGTACAAAATTATTATTAGCTAGTAATCATGTAATTAGTTGACCACAAGAAGAAATACAAGTAGCAATTAATATAAATATTAAGAGGAAAGAAACGAGTCTTTAGTGGTAACTGTATCAGAAAATTTCATCATTGTGCACTGAATAATTACGGCACTGAAAAAATTGAAAAATCAAATCATTTCAACGATTTCATCACTATATTTACAAGTTTCAAACAGTAAATTGTAAAAGTTACTTCTTATGTATTGTCAGTTAATATGCAAAAATGCAGTTCATAGCCCAAATAAACATTATAAATTTAGTAGCTACATCTTATATTGATTGTCTCCATCCAATTGTCCCTTCTGTCATAACAGCTGATCCATCTTTGTCCTCAATAATCTCTAAAAATGACATTTTGTTTTAATCCAACAACTCGGTTTCGTTTTTTTTTTTCAGTTCATTAAATTGGTTAAAGACATCGTTGTCAATATCTTTTTTTTTTCTTTTGTTAATCGTTGTCAATATCAATTTTAAGAAAGAAATTTTAAATCAACGAAAAATATATTTAAAAAAAAAGAGAGAAAAATTACGCAAAAATGTCGACATAATTGGCGTGTGTATGCAATATTCTCGGGAATTTATTATCAAATGTCTCTCTTCTCTCAAAGTCTAAACCTGTTGCCCAACTGCAAACTCCATTACGATGTCGACATTACTTGTATCTTTCTCCAACTTCTTCTTCATTCTATTGGGATTCTCGTATTTATATCCGATTCAAATTTTTTGGGTTTTACGAGATATTCTTTATGCAAATTTCTCCACTTTTCATGATCCCGACGAAATCTCTTTAGTCGTCCAATGTTCTTCATCGATGTTCGTTTTCTCCGATTTGATCGATTATTATTTTCAATTGAAACATTATTTGTGATTTTGAATTGCGGGAAACTAATTCTGGGTTTTATGGTTTAGATTCTTTGGAAATTGTTTCCTCTTTACTTGTTTGGATCAGAAATTGATTCTCTCTCAGGTATTTCTCCAACACCTCGTCAACAATCTCCTTTGTAATAAAGATTCATACTTTTTCTTCTCAAGTCAAAGTCTTTGCATGTGATTGAAGTTTGATTGAGTAGAAAATTAAGAACAGATTTTCTAGGTTCTCGGAATTTCCCGTTGGATTTTATACGAACTTATCTGATTAAAGATTCATACTTTTGTTCTGATATGTTTGATTTGTTTACAAAAAAAATCAGCAACAGAGTCCATTTTGCAATTAGTTCCTGAGACAATGGCTGCTTCTTCATCTAGCATCCTTTGCAATGCCGGCGAATCAGACCTTTGTCGTGACGATTCCGCTGCGTTTCTACTTAAATTAGTAGCCATTGCTTCCATTCTCTTAGCTGGTGCTGCAGGTGTAGCTACACCACTCATTGGCAGGAACCGCCGGTTCCTTCAAACCGAAGGTAGCCTCTTTGTGGCTGCTAAAGCCTTTGCAGCCGGTGTGATCCTCGCCACGGGGTTTGTTCACATGTTAGCCGGTGGCACGGAAGCGTTAACCAACCCTTGCTTACCGGTGTACCCTTGGTCTAAGTTTCCTTTCCCGGGGTTCTTTGCGATGGTTGCTGCTTTGATCACTCTGCTTGTGGATTTCATGGGGACTCAATACTATGAGAGGAAGCAAGAGAGGGAAGCTACTGAGTCTGATGAACAGCATGGTCGTGAACAGTCGCCGGGTATCGTTGTTCCCGTGCTTGCGGAAGGAGGGAACGATGATAAAGTGTTTGGAGAAGAAGACAGTGGCGGGATTCACATTGTTGGTATTCATGCTCATGCTGCTCACCATAGACATAGTCACCCTCAAGGCCATGGTTCATGTGATGGACACCATAAAATCGACATTGGACATAGTCACGGACATGGACACACGCACGGGGGTTTGGATCTCGGAAGTGGAGCAAGGCATGTCGTTGTTTCTCAGGTACGAATCTCTGTTCTCTTTTCATTGATTCTTTTAGAGGTTCAATTGTCCAAAAATGACACCTTTATTAATCTCATCTTATCAATATTGTTAGGTTCTGGAGCTTGGAATCGTGTCACACTCGATTATCATCGGTATATCACTTGGAGTATCTCAATCTCCTTGCACAATCCGGCCTCTAATCGCAGCACTATCGTTCCACCAATTCTTTGAAGGATTTGCGCTCGGTGGATGCATCTCCCAAGCGCAATTCAGGAACAAGTCAGCGACCATAATGGCTTGCTTTTTCGCCCTCACAACACCAATAGGGATCGGCATAGGAACTGCAGTAGCGTCGTCTTTCAACTCTCACAGTGTCGGAGCATTGGTCACAGAAGGTATCTTGGATTCGCTCTCGGCAGGGATTCTTGTGTACATGGCTTTAGTGGATCTCATAGCTGCTGACTTCTTGAGTAAGAGAATGAGCTGTAACTTTAGGCTTCAAATTGTTTCTTATATGATGTTGTTCCTAGGAGCTGGACTCATGTCTTCTCTTGCTATTTGGGCTTAGATTGTAAAGATTCCAAATCTTTCCAATTTAATGACATTGATACAAAGTCATATTATAATATGATTATATAAATGACATTGATACAAAGTCAAAAATTTAATGAAAGAATATATACTCTTTGACGAAAAAAAAGAAGAAAAGATTATATACTAACTCATAGCTAAATAATATTTTAAACAGAAATAAAGATAAAGTTTGAGTTTTAACAAATTAAAAATAAAAGAAAGATAATGTTAGATTTTCAGCAAAGCTGCACCAATGAATAGTCTTCAAAGAATTTTCAGCAAATGTTCCAGAATTTGCATTACCATAAGTTTAAACAATTATCCATTGTTCTTACCAAAAGGAGGGCCAAACCAAGAACAAGTACAACAGACAACAATAGCTTGTTTAGTAAGTAACAACAAACTCAACTCAAAATGTAAAACATATTTTTAAAAAGACAATGATTATGAAACCATGAATCAGAAGCTAGTGATGATAAAGCTTTGTTTAAACAATGTCTTCCTCTTTGTGGGTCTCAATGGTAACATCAGAAGTAGGATAAGCAGCACAAGTAAGAACAAATCCTTCACCAATCTGGTCATCATCGAGGAAACTCTGGTCAGACTGGTCAACAGATCCAGACACAACTTTACCGGCACAGCTTGAGCAAGAACCAGCACGGCAAGAGTAAGGCAAATCGATTCCGGCTTCCTCGGCTGCGTCAAGGACGTAGACGTCGTCGTCGCACTCAACCTCTTGCTCTCCTTCTGGAGTGATGAATTTGACCTTGTATGTAGCCATGGCTGTGATACGTCCGCCGCGTGCGGTTCCTGATTTGAGACCGAAGAGGGATTGAGTGTTGGCTGATGGGAGAGAACGGAGGCTGATCGGAACTGTTTGACGGCGGAGGAAGGATGTTCCGACGATGGCGCTTGAGAGAGCTGTTGAAGCCATTTTTTTTAATGTTTTGAGTTTCTCTGTGTTGTGGCTTGTGGAAATGGCGTGGAGAGTGTGAAGGCAGAGACAAGAAGATTAAATGGTGGGTTTGTTGTGGAATCCTATCTTCCACGTGGCGTTAATCGTGTGGATTGGTGGATTATCGTCTCATTTTTGGTGATTTGTGATTTGTTTCCTTCTTTTTTTTTTGTAAGTGATTTGTGTTTGACACACTTGACACTATCTTGTTGAGTTAGAGTTATACGTGGTCTTACTTGGTACAGCTCACAAACTCAACTGAGATTTTATTCATCGAACAACAAATCATTTGGGTTTCAAGATTTGGGATTATGCTCTAACAACATATTATCAGTTTGTGAAAAGAAAAAAAAAAATTACGTTTTCAGTTTTATTCTTGGGGTTTTAATTTTTAAAACCAAATTAGAAAATCAAAATGGGTTTTCTGGTTAGAGAACCAACAATATCTCTGAATCCTAAATTAAATAGAGAATTCAAATTTACCCACAAAAAGGGGAGACTAAACAAAGCAAAACAAAAAGAAAAAGCAAAAAAAAAAAAAGCTCCCCCTAGCAAAAAGAGAAATCAAGAAGAATATAAATATAAGTTGGATTTTGAATTTACCATACAACCTCTTCCTCCATTCATTCCCACTTTCCCTTGTTTATAATCTAAACCTGTAAAGAAGCTTCTTTTCTAACAGACTTAACTGCCACCAAGAACATTCCCTAATCCATCTTTCCCGCGTTTTCTTTTCGTTTTTGGTTCAGCAACTCTCTCTCTCTCTCTCTCTCTCTCTCTCTCTTTCTAGTCGCACTTGATATTTCTGTAGATCCTTCTAACAAACAGATTTGATCCTAAGAACCCAACAGCTCCTGCACATTTTTTTTTTTTCAATTACGAAACAATCTTCAGACCAAACCAATGCCAACAACAGCTTTAGTTTTCAAGTGAGAGGAGAGAGTGAACAAAAAACTAACCGCAAAGGATTCCGAGGCCGAGACAGAACATCAAGGTGTATCCGAAGTAGAAGCTGGTCTGGAAAAACCCAAACATCTTTGTCTTTACGTAGTAGTAATAGATTGAGTATAAGTAGACATAAACCGCAGTCGAAGCAGCTGAGAAGAACGATGTCCATTGCCAGTGATAGTTTTCCGCGTTCAACAAGAAGTATGTTCCCACAATCGTCACACAGACGGTCACCACAACAAGAATTAGAAAGACAAGCAGCATGAACCCGTACACATAGTATACCTGTCATGAGACAAAAAAAAAAGCCATCAAGAAATGAACAGTAAATGTTGCTCTTTCTAACTGAAGTTGTAAGTTGTAAGAGATTTTTACCTTGTAATTCCAGAAGGATGTGAAGACGAAGTACATTTCAATAAAGATGCTGCCAAAGGGTAAGAGACCTCCCATAAGAGAGACTACTGATGGAGTCAAGTACCATTTTTTCTCAGGGATTGGACGTGGGATTGTCTTCACACGGCATGGATTGTTTGGGGCACCACTATAGTTTCTACCAACGACTGTCCCGAGGAGGGCAAGAGGGAACGAAATGAAACCCCAAATTACGAAAACAACCACCATTGTTCCGAAGGGAATAGCCGCTAGAGATCCGTAGAATATGGCGATTGTGTTTAGGAGAAATCCGATCCCGAAGCACAAGAATGGGAAGAGAGAAGCCGTGAGGATCATGCACTTGATCCAATGTTTACCTGAACAAACAAGCATAAGAGAAATTTGAGAATTTGTCGAACGAAGGTATATTATTGGAGAGCTTGCTTGCTGCTTTCAACAAAGAAGGATACAACATACCTCCACTTCTTGAGTACATTCCACCGCTCACATAACCAGATATAAATGACGTCAGAGCGTAGCAAACAATAAAGGTGGTGACGATCGCTCCTCTCCTGAATAAGGTTGAACCAGAATAAGAAGTTATCATTGCAAGAATGATATTCAGATAAAAGCCAGACTCTTATCACATGAGAAGTTGATTGAAAGTGGAGTGTAATACGTACCCAACATAAAGTGTCCCAATGATTGCCATTAATATGACAAGAAGAACAAGCAAAGCCAACTGTGCACCTGTACCAACAACAGCCGAGAGAAGAACCAGACTACGTGGTGGTCGGAACACATCTCCGTGCACGAGTTTCCATCCCGATTCTTCACTTACATCCCGTTCCTGTGCTCAATAATACTAACTGTCAGAAGTTGCTCCATACTCTTTCACTTACAATGAAGATAAAATTGACAAGTTGACAACATAATAGCAACACTAAGAGAAATTCTGCAGCTATTCTAGATAAAGGGTTGACGAGACATCACCAAGCTCTCCAGGTCGTCATCTTCCCGAGCATATTTCGCATAATCATTTCTGAGAGTCCTCATTAATATCATTGAGACCAAACCAGTGAGGAAGATAACCATCATGAACGAGTTAAAGATGGAGAACCAATGGATCTGCATGATGAACGAATCCATTAAAAGCCCTTACAAAAAGCTTCCAAAAAAAAAATCTTGAGTCCAGGTTTTAGCAGTTTGATCAAAAAGCAAATAAAAGAGCATTCAGTGTAATACGTATCAAATTATGAAGCAAATATGAATTAATGTCTGATAGCGGAAGGATGAAAACGGCAAGACATAACAAAAAATGATTTACCTGGTGTTCGAAGAATGGATAGTCTAGATAAACATCAAAACGACGAGCAAATGTGACATTGGTTGGGATCCAATTCACAGAATATGTCAAGTCCACCGTCCTCCCTGCCTCTAACGGCCTTGGGTTATCTTGTGTGAGATTCACATGAATAATCTATGCAAATAAGAAAAAATCAGATCACAGAAAAGTTCATATGAGATCCTTAATATTGCTTAATGGCAAAGAAACAACCGACCTGGTCTTTGTTGTATTTGACATTAATATTCTTATGAGTGTAAAGAACATGCTTGCCGTTTTCACTATTTTTTTCAGGAGGCAACTCGCCCACAAAGCCTATAATAACAATGAGATAGTCAAAAATCTATGTGAAGAACTGAAATTGAAAATTTGGTTGTGCAAATTGAATATAAGAAAATATCATACCCCACAAAGGCAAATCATCTGAACTTGCATCCACATACGCCATAAACGTAATATGCCAATAAGAAGCAAGACAACAGATTAGCAAATGAAGGATGCTAAATTAGTTATACTGATGTAAGAATAGAGGATTTATAGGTGATATTATAGTATTAGCTCTAGACAATGTTCATTGCCGGCAAGTTGAATGCCCTTGATGTCGTAAAGACCTTCAATTTGAAATATAACTAACAGAAAATCTTTTACAGTCGAGAGAATCAACTTTTTTCTTTGATACTTCGTCATCAGTAATATGTATAAGTAAATGTGATACATACCGATAAATAATTCAAACCAGTAACTATTTTCGATGGCATCTTTGAAATGCTTGACCTTAGCTTCATCAAGTTCCAAATGACAGATCACGCTTCTGTCAACATTTTCTGGGAGTAAAACAGAAGAAGGCAGAATAACTGTTGTGCAATCAAGATAACAAATTTTGAAAAAAAAAGCTAGCATACGAATTGACATACTCAAGAACTTTATGTCTATCTGGCTGTCGATAAGCTCATTTCCACCAAGAACCTCACCAAGACCACCCCATTTGTGAATGCTGTTTTCATTTTTGCGGCAAAACGGGAGGCTATAATAGTTATATGTTTCTTGTGGATTATTATATGGACCAACTTTGTTCACCCACAGAGTAACCTGCTCATCAGCTTGATACTGGAAATAAAAAGCAAAAGACTAAATTTCAAGGACTTGGGAGAAATGAGAACGAATGGAAAACATAAGGGATCAAACGAGAGTCAAATATCAAGCCTACAAACATATTGGAGCTCTTAAAGTGCAACCGTTTGTATGTTCGGCAATCACAATTTGGATTAACTTAGAAATATTTGACGCTTATATCTCCCAGCTATAAAATCTATTAGATATCGATGACATACATGATACATCATAAGAAAAAGCTAGACCTGATAAGGGATTGAAGGAGAATATTCCAGTCTCACTGCTCTCTACTAAATGTCGCAAATTGAACAAATAATCACACCGGAGAACATCCACTGACAATGATCGTCACAAAAACCAAACCCGGGACATAGGTTAAGAGTAATGATGAAGGCATTTTGTACATCGAACAGACTGCCACAAGCACCAACTGGACTTCGGCGACTCAATCAACGAAATTTAGAAACCATATCAACCTAATCAATAATGCCACGAAAACGAGAAACCTACAACACAGTGGAGAAGCAGCTGGATCGAGCCTCCAATCCCGAACACACCCGAAAATTTTGAACAGATCCGAGCCAAAGAAATAAACACAAACAACACGCAACAGCGAGATCTACGAGCAAAGAACTCGAATCGAGCTACAGCTGATGAAATAAAAAACGGCAGACACTAGAGAAATAAATATAACCTTGTGATCTGACTCGGAGGCCAAAGCCGGAGAGAGAATAAGGAAGACGCATACGACAGCGGAGTAAACGGAGAAGAGATATTTAACGGCGGAGGAAGACGGCATATCGGAATCCGGCTGAGGATCAGATCTGAAGGGAGACAGAGACGGTGATGGAGATGTTAGACCAATGACTCGTCTCGGAGATGCGTTTCAGGTGGCATATATGTATTATATGTTACAATTTTATCAGCTCTCTATTATTTTTCTCGGATGCGGACGATCGAAAGAGCAACCATAGATTCGTAGCATATCGTTGTCGTAGTCTCGTAGAATTATGCACTCGTTTTACCATACTGATTTGGGCCTTTAAAACCAGGAAGCCCACGACTTGAAATAATTGGACTAGATTAAGGGGTTATTGGTTTATGTATTTAAGAAAGATTATAAAAAATTAAATTTTGGAAAATTTTTAGTGTTATTCAATTAAGATTTTTATAAATATTTCAATGTTTAGTGTTATTATCTTATGAATATTTAATAAATATTTTAAAATCTTTAAAAGTCTAAAATTATTAGATTTATGATGATTAAAATTAAATGAAAATAAATGATTTTGTCAATATTTTAAAATTTTGTGTTATTAGGTTACCGATTCGTACAATTTTTTTAACAAAATATATCCTTAAAATATTGTGATCTGATTAAATATTCATAAAATTTATCATCTATAATTTTAAAAATTGAATTATTTTTTCTTCTTCTTTTTAGTTTTCTTCTCATCTTCTTCCTCCTCTTATATAGAAGATCTTTTGCCAAAAAAAATTCAGTAGATCTGGTAAATTAGTTTTTGTGTTGAATTCACAAATAAATTGCAATTTTTTTAAGTATGATGAGGATATACATGATAAAACCATGATAAAGTTAGATTTCATTTTTTAAGATAAAAATTCAGATACTGAATAGTAAATAAAAACAAACATAACTATAAAAAAAAAAAATTATTAAAATAAACTCTATAAAAAGTTATAAATATTTTCAATTAAAAATACATAATAGTCAGCAATACTCTTTGACAAAGTTTTAGGAAAATCTAAACTTTTTAAAAATCAGTAAAAAATTTTGATTGTTAAAATCATCAAAAATCTTTAAATATCACAAACCAATAATGATCCTTAAATGACCTTGGTAGTCAAAACACTCCATATCTTTTACTACTGTCTGCAAAAGAGTCCCAGAACTTCCTGTATTTATCATAAAAACACCCGGTTCTTTGGTATTAAGTTTATTAACCAAACACCCCCAAAACTTATAGTATTTAACAGGGACACAAATTTCGGTATTTACGACAAAAGCTCAAATAGTTCGATAATTTACCAAAATATCACAAACCTTTCCACATCTACTAAAACGTCAAATATCTTTTGAGATTTAGTGAAGTATCCCAAATATTTTGCGTTTAACTAAATTTCCCAAATTTTTAGTATTTACGAAAGTATCCTACAGCTGCCATTGTCTACCACAAGAAACTGATCTGACCACAAGGAGTATCGGTTGAATGTTCTTCCGATTGAGCTTTTTTGGATCGATTTGTAATCAGAATTCCCAAATCTTCTAATTCTTTCTGATATCAAAGTATATATAACTATGATCTTTTCAGATTTTATGTGTTACGAAGTCGTTTTATAATGGAAGTGTAAAGATTCAGAATGAGAAGTTTTCACGTTGGACACCTAATTAAATGCTACATCTGTAACTAAGCTTTCCAAGTATACTTGGACTCGTAAGATGACCCACTTATATTTGTTGAAGCATTTACTTTTATATAGATCATCTTAAGGAAGGCTTAACCAGAACAAAAGGTTCACATTGCAAGAAAGTAATTCTCAGACAGAAGCCTGAACTCTTATTCCATTAAGCTTGATTGTAAGAAGAGCCTGATACATGCCCAATTTAGAGTGTCCCAACGATTGTAACTAACATGACAAGAAGTACAAGGAAACCCAACTGTGCACCTGTACCAACAGCAGCCGAGAGAAAAACCAGACTACGCGGTGGCCCGTGAGGTTGAGGAGACATCATCACCAAGCTCTCCATGTCACCCTCTTCCGGAGCATAGTCATTTCTAAGAGTCCTCATTAATATCATTGAGACCAAACCAGTGAGGAAAATAACCATCATGAACATGTGAAAGATGGAGAACCAATGGATCTGCACTATGAAAGAAAAGCCCTTACACCAGCTAAAAAAACAAGTACGTAGGGATGGAAACACTAAGACAACACATTCTATGATTAACCTCTTAGCATATCATGTAACTAATTATATTTAAACAAAAAATCTAATGTAATTTGCTTAATGTGGCCATTTGAGCTGGCTCTAGAAATATTTAAGTATACGATATAAGGGACCAAGCAACATGATTTGTAAAATCACCTGACTTTAATCCTAATTCAGAATTGGTTAAAGACTAAGTGATCAGATGATCCATGAACCGACAAGACTATCTTATCTGAACTCGTCTCAGTATTAAAAGATGAATAGTTATACAAGAATTTTTGTATAATAAAACCAGTGCTTTTGAATTACATGCCTCAAGTAGCGTTGTAGCCTTCACTGATGATGTCTCTGAATATCTTAACTGTATACCTATAAATCAAGGTGATTAATCATAAGGACACTCGTAAAGTATACTTTAAAGGTTAAACCAACCATTCTACCAATAACAACAAGTTCATGTTTGACTACATTTTCATGTTAATTCAGAAGTTGCCCAAATCGAACGTTAGCTTGAATGATAGAGTAGAAAAGTCATATTCAGATTAGATAATACGTAATGTAATATTTTAACTTTGACCGTTAGGTTCAATTATACAATTTATCTATTTTTTGTATTGTCTATATCTAATAACGGTTAAACTTTTATTAAACAAAAGAACAAAAGAACCGAATGGAGACGGCTCAGAGAGGAATTTTGTGGGTCCCACGTAATCATTAAAAAATAAAAATAAAACAAATAAGAAAGGCATCGTGACTTCGTGAGAACAGGCCACCGCAAGGAGCGACGCAGATTATTGCATCATCATCATCATCATCATCATCATCGTCGTCGTCGTCGTTGTAATCGTAATAATCATATCTTCTCATAAATTTTCTTCACGGATAAGAAAAAGGGATAATCAACTAGACAATTCGCCGCTTTTGCTTTTCAAATCACTCTAATCCATTTCTCACTCACCTCCGGACCTTTCTTCTTCCTGAAATCGTATCCTTGAATTTGGGTTTTGTAATTGGGTTTTCTTTTGTCTTGTTTCGAATTTCACGTGTGAAATCGGTGTTTGTTATGAATTGGGTAGGGCATATAATGAACTGAAGTTGAATTTACTTAGAGAATTTCGAGTTTTTTTTTTTTGGGGAATTTTTCGTGGGTTGTGTCGTGGGAATTAGGATTTTGTTGATTCTTGCTGCGCGAATATGGAGAAGTACGAGCTTGTTAAAGAAATCGGTTCTGGGAATTTTGGAGTGGCGAGGCTCATGAGGGTTAAAAGCTCCAAGGAACTCGTTGCCATGAAGTACATCGAGCGTGGCCCAAAGGTCTATCTCTCTAAATGTTCCTTTTTTCTCTTACTTCGCTATACTTGTATTTGTGTGTAATTGCTAGTTGGAGTGTCTTTTTTTCTGAGCTCTTGAGCTGTGATTTTAGAGTTGTTATATTGGTTGTTTTCTAAGGTCAAAGATTCAGCATTTTTCTGGTTTTATTTGGTTTGTAGATCGACGAGAACGTGGCAAGAGAGATTATCAACCACAGATCACTTCGTCATCCGAATATAATCCGGTTTAAGGAGGTAAGTGCAGCTCCTACACTTTGATGGTGGCATGTTTAAAGCTATGGTGAAAACTGATAAGTCTCAGCCGAAGTTGGTATCTTCACAGTGCGCATCTCCTAAGTGCACTATGTGGGTTTTTTTCTTTTGACTTTTCCAGGTTGTTTTGACACCAACGCATATCGCCATTGTCATGGAATATGCTGCTGGAGGTGAGCTATTTGAGCGTATATGTAGCGCTGGAAGATTCAGCGAGGATGAGGTGAGCTTGGCACTTAGAGATTAGACTTTATATATGGTCCATATCTACCATTCATTTCAGAGTTCTGTATTGTCTAATATAGATTGAGCACAAAGAAATGGGAATATATGTAGATATTCTATCTGTAGTAGCTAGCTCGGGAAACAAATGAGATATCTGATCTATTTTGTTGATCATTTGTAGTAGCTTTTCTAATTATGAGTCTCAAACTTATTGTGCTCATCTTTTTTGGCAGGCAAGATACTTTTTCCAGCAGCTTATATCAGGAGTCAGTTATTGCCATGCTATGGTAAGAAATGACGTTCTTTTCAACTTTCGCAGACATACAGAAGCTTTGTTTATCATTCCTGTAGTTACATAATTTTTCTTTATTCTCACAGCAAATATGCCACAGAGATCTGAAGCTCGAAAATACCCTCTTGGATGGAAGTCCTGCTCCACGTCTGAAAATCTGTGATTTTGGTTATTCCAAGGTCAGACATATATCTCCAGCACTTGAGCGTGCTAGTGGTTTCTTATTTGCTCTTGTCATAACAAGCTTCTTTTTTTTGTTTTTTTCCTTCCATTTCCTAGGCACTTGTCACTATCATGTGATCTGTTTTTCTTCTTTTGCAGTCGTCACTCCTGCATTCTAGGCCCAAATCAACTGTTGGAACTCCAGCATATATTGCACCTGAGGTTCTTTCTCGCAGAGAATATGATGGCAAGGTATTGGCATAATGGCAAATCAAGTGTGCTTAGCACCTTATTAGAGACAAATATAGTTTGAAACATCTTCGTGTGTAGTTATGTAGGTCTTTCAGTTTTGCTCATGCATCATAATTTGATCCATTAAGACCCGTGCATGATATGCCAGAGATAAACCCATCTTGGCAGAAATCTGCTGTGGCCTTGGTAGATTTGGACAGTCGATTATTAAGGGATTGAAGAATTATATGTTTTTTCATGTTTATTATCTAATCCGTCTGCCATCATCCCTTGCTTGCATTTTTCTTACTCTTGTCTATCAATGTGTTAATGATGAATGTAAGCTCTCTTACATTGTACCAACGCATCAAGAAGTGGACCGCATTTTAGATTTGCAATGGATCCTAAATATTTACCTTGACCTATGCAAGAGCTCTGAAATTGTGATCTTATTTGTTTGGATCTGGAAACATCATCTTGACAGAACATCGACGGTTTGTACTTATATATTTTCCTCTCACTTAGATGGCTGATGTATGGTCCTGTGGTGTGACTCTTTATGTTATGCTGGTTGGAGCATACCCATTTGAAGACAAAGAGGATCCCAAAAACTTTAGAAAAACTATTCAAGTAAGTTTCTTTCGTTTTTTCAGCCTTTGCTTTATGAAACGATGTGACCCACTAATAATTGCGCCACATTGTTACAGAGAATAATGGGCGTTCAGTATAAGATCCCTGACTATGTCCATATCTCACAAGATTGCAAACATCTCCTCTCCCGTATATTTGTCGCCAATGCAATCAAGGTATTATCACTCTCTCAAAAAGCTTAATCCAACCGTTGTGAGATTGTTAATTGGTATAACTTATTGGGTTTATTTTTTTTTTTGCAGAGGATTACAATAGCTGAAATCAAGAAACACCCATGGTTCCTAAAGAATCTGCCAAGGGAGCTTACTGAGACAGCTCAAGCTGCATACTACAGGAAAGAGAATCCGACGTTTTCTCTCCAGAGCGTCGAAGAGATCATGAAGATTGTGGAAGAGGCAAAAACACCTCCTCCTGTTTCTCGATCCATTGGAGCATTTGGGTGGGGAGGAGAAGAAGATGCAGAGGCCGAGGAAGATGCAGAGGAAAAAGTTGAGGAAGTAGAAGAAGAAGAAGACGAAGAAGATGAGTATGATAAAACGGTGAAGCAAGTACATGCTAGTGGAGAAATCCGAATCAGTTAAAGATAAAAGATTGGTTGTTTTCTTGTTTTTGTGTAAAAGAAGAAAGTTTTCGTTGGTCTGTCCAATTTCTCTCTCGGTCTCTTTCGTGATTTCTCTTTTTTTTTGGACAGTAAAATCTGAAGTAGAAGAACATACAGGTTGGTGATGAGTTATGTTTGGGCATTGTTACCTTAAATAAAATATTTTGTAAATTATGTTGTAGTTATTGTTTATACTAGGCTTGGGCATTCGGATAATCGGGTTCGGTTTGAGTATTTTTGGTTTCAAATATTTCAGAACTGAGGTTAAGGATCCATTCAGATATTATTTTACTTTGGATCGGGTTTGGTTCGGATCCGGTTTTTTCGGATATTTGATAAAAAGATCCGAAATTTATCTGATACTAAGTTGTATGATTTTGGTTCTAGTATTTTAGTACCCGTAAAATCTGTAATATCCAAATTATCTGAAATACCCGAAATATCTGATTATTATATTATCCGAAACATAAAAAATATATGAATTTTATCCGAAATACTAACATTTATTTATTAATGGCAATAATCAAACATAGTATAAATCAAATTTGAAACATTAAAACTTTGTAATATTCATCAAACAAGAAGCAAATGTGACAAACAAAAAACAAATGTGACAAAAGATATCAAATATGTCATAGTCTATATTTCATAATGTATTTAGAATTCAAAACATAAAAATGAAAAAAATAAACAAATATGAATAATTGTCTTTAAAGTGTGAATGTTAGATGAATTCTACACTTGCTAATATAAGATATAATACAAGAAAAACAGGTCAAATTAGTATTCATTAACTAATACGTCACTAAGAAATCAAACAATTAAAGTTACAAAACAAATAAATTAATAATTAACCCTAAAACATAAATATATGTAAAATTACTAAAAAATACTAATTCGGGTATCGGTTCGGATCGGGTATTATCCGATATCCGAAATATTAGAAGACAAGATCCATTTGGTTTTTCAATACTAAAAATGTATATCCATTCGGGTATTTTTCGATCGGATCCGGTTCGAGTATTCGGATCTGGATATTTTGCCCATGCCTAGTTTATAGGGTGTTGGAAATTTTTAAATAAAGCTCAATTACAGTTTATAACATACTATTTAACATGTAAAGTTTTATTTAATATGAAGATTTAGCAACAAATGCAGTACTAATTATAATGTATAGTTTTTTTTTTTTTTTTACATAGTCTAGTGGCTTTAGTATCCTCAATAACATATGGGGTGCTGGATTCGAATCTCAGATCTGGTGTAATGAATGCAGAGGTGGCTACCATTATACCACATAATTCCTAAGATGTATAGTTGACTTATAGAATTAATAATAATGTATAGTACGTTGAAGTAATACCCTTTTTTTCTTATTTGATATCTAATTGTCCGTACCCGCCTAAGATGGAGTAGCTCTCCGAAAGCGAGATAGAAACGTTAATTTGAATTTTTGTTTCTCTTCTTCATTCAAAAAAAGAATTTTCTTTTTGTTGTCTATGAGGAGAGAGAGAACCGATTAACGATCCCGCCCTTTGAAAACCGCAGAGTGATTTAATTTGCCGCCTCGAGATCTTGCCGGAAGAGTTTCGCCGCCGGAGTTTTTACTATTCTGCACAGAAGCAAGAGAGTTTCATCGATTTTGAAAATGTAAATCTAGCCTTCTCGTTTCCCATTCATTTTCTATGGCTTTTTGTTCGCTCTTTTCTCAGACAGATGCGTTTTTTTTTTGAGCCGCTTGCGATTATGATTACTGCGGCTAGTAAATTTTTTTTCCGGTGACTGTTGTGTAAAGAGAGATCTTCGTTACTCATAGCAGATCGCTTCATTTTCCGATTTCTGGAATTTGGAGATCTTCTTAGCTTCTGCACCATGTGTAATTGTTCGTATTGGTTAATCCTTCGTTTTTCGGAAGAGGAAAATATGCAGATTATGATATTAAACGTGAATAATTCGTCATAGTGGTTAATGACAGTTCGCAATTTCTATAGGTTTTGTTGCATTATCATCAGCTCCACTTATCATAATGCCACTTCTTTGTTGTTGTTTCTTTGTTCTGAAGTATACTAAATGGTGGTGGTGACAAGAGAAGATAAATTTGATGGAGCTCTTCCGTATGTTAAGCCTATGATTGGTGCTAATAAAATGAGGCAAACTTGATCTTCGCTCTGCACATTTTTGGTTTTATAAATAACTATTCCCGGATCTTTGCTTTTAATTTTTCCCGATTGGTCTTGATAAATGCAGTGGGAGTCATCTTCCTGAAGTTAAAATATCCAGAGGTCACTTTCCTCAAACAAATTGGTCGAAACATGCCATGGCTTTTGAGTGTATACCATCCTTAAATAACTTTCTGAGCTCTAATATCATTTACTCTCTAGAAAGTCAAAAGCCTAGAAGAGGTAGAGAAACGGCTTCAAGGTATTGCAATATGTTCTATTGAGGGACTATCAGCTCTTTCTTTGTTTTGATGTTGTTCTTTAGTTTTTGTATCACTGGGTCCTGTTCTGTTAGTTGTTTTGTTCATACTGAAGATCACCTATAAAAAATTCACGGATTTCAAGGGTAGTGTTTCACCACTCCGTATCATCTCGTTTTCCCAGCATGGTTTGAATCTTTGTGTCATCACTTGTTCTCATTTTGAAAATCAGTCTTATCTATGGATCCATTCTTCAGTGACTTCCAATACCCCCTAATGAAAACTAAACTAGATGTCCATGATAACGTCCTTTGATGGAAAGTCTAGTTAGTCTTGTATAGCTGAAGTGATCTACAAGTAATCTGAAAAACTTGTTCCTATCTCTTTCTAGGCCAATTGACAACATCATACCTGTAAATGTGCAGAATTTGGCAAGCCAACAAATTGCGAAGGTAATTTTGTTGAAGGAAAGCTTGTCATTGTAATTGAGATTTTGACTGATCCAACCCCCTCATCATGTTTCTTGTGGAAAATCTTTTTCCATATTTGACCTTTCTTTTCCTGTATCTGAGTACATACTTAGGTACTATTGATTTTCTGGTTTTTTGTCCGCTTGATCTTCCCCTGGCAAAGAAACATATTTTCATTCACTATATACATACATAACTTGCGTTGTTATCTCATGTTGTCAGGCTTGGTGTGCAGTTACAAATCTCTCAATAAATAATACCTACCTGAGACCTGGCATTACTCCTGCAATTGATGATAGCAGCTCTAATTGTTCTTCTTCTACGAGAGGAAGATCCACTGCTAAAGTTACATCCAAAGCTGATGGATCGTTCTACGCACACAGTCATCAAGAGCTTAGTAAAACGAGCGTAAGAGGAACTACAAGATCTTTTGACCGTTTCTCCTCCTCTTCCCCAGGTGATAGTAAATTAACTGCTGGCGAGGCTACATGGGAAAATGATGAGGTTAGAGATTCAGTCAGCGGTTGCAAATATATAAATCGTCTGGAGATGCCATCAATCAGAAACTTCGCACACCCAGCTAGGCAGGCGGAAGCTAGTGTTATTGAGATTGATGATGATGACATACTCAAGGTAACGTGGCACCTCTTTGAAATCTATCTTTTCTATGAAAACAAGCAATTTTTTTCTTCTCCATTTGGATTTGTAGTTATTCTCAGCACTGGCCGAGTAAACTGTAACATATTTCATCACAAAGTTAGTAATAAACTCCTTATAACTAAATTTGGAGTTTGCACATTTACTCCAGCATGTTCTTACTTTGGAGTGCAGAGTATTGACGTAGACCAAATTGTAATGGAACACTACCATTCAACGTGTACCCCTCAACCATCAGTACTTAAGTTTCTAGCAATAGCTCCATCTGCGAATATTAGTGTTTCCAGAGGAGAAGAAGAGCCCTGTTTTCCTCCTGAGTTATGTTTCAACTGTATTCATGGAGTAAAGGTGTGGCTACTATTTCTCTCATTTTTTCCATGGTTATTTGACAAAACCAACTGGTTTTCCCATTTTGTTTGCTTTAATATCAACACAGCTAGGGCTCTGTCTTGAAGCTTCCAGCCATGTGGAACAATTGAAGGACGCGCTGCGTGCCACATCAAATGAACTACTTGACGATTCTACTGACCTGAGCCCTGATCATTTTGAACAGCTTTGTCAAGATAGGTTTGCATTCTCATCAATTATATTCCCTTTTTCTTTGCTTTGTTCTCTTCAGAATATAATTTGGCATCTTTCAGAGGCTGAGATACATTAGACAGAAAACTTTTCAGGAGCTTATACAGCAAGAAGGAATTAGGCGTAGAAACACATGATAAAGTTTCTGATTTTAATTTCGTTAATTGCATCACAACTGAGAGTGTCCCTTGAGTTATGGGGTAGCTTCTAACCTGTTGAGGTTACTGTTGGTAGGTTACTGTTGAAAAAGCAAATTCAGCAGCTCGAGATCCTTATTCAAGATAAAGAAAAGAAAAAATCTCAGTGTTTGGCATCTACGCCTACTCATAATATTCAGTATGAAACACCTCAAGCAGCAAATCATAAGGTGGATTATGCGCGAACAGATTCTCAAGCTCATGTAAAAGAACAAGACAGATATGCAAGTGATAGTTGGAATAAGCCAAGAGACTATTTATGTTCTGAAGATAGGTATGGTCTCTCATCTGGTCCTGTAGAGAGGGAACGATATGTTCCCCAGATTATAGATGTCACTTATACCGATGGTTCAAATGACAAAAAGTGGAGCAGTCGTGATTTTCCTTGGACGAAAAATGTGGAGGTGATTGATAATCTGTCTTTCGCTGTTCTTTTATTTACTTCGCTACCGTGTACTCATTTGTTCCATTGCAATGATTAGGTCAATAACAAAAGAGTGTTTGGAAACCACTCATTTCGACCCAACCAAAGAGAGATCATTAATGCTACAATGAGTGGTTGTGATGTTTTTGTTCTGATGCCAACTGGAGGGGGGAAAAGCTTGACATATCAGGTAACGATATCATTTTTAAATGGCTATTTTTTATACTCGGATTTTTGTTTACATCCGGCAAAACAGGGATCATAGTTTCAAGTTGTATTCTAGGGTGAAACTTAAAGTTAGTATTCTGTCCTGGTTGAGGATACACTTCAGTATCAGAAGAGTTGCTCTGCGTCTAGGACCTCAAAAATTCTTTGTAACATCTGTTTCTCTGCAGCTCCCCGCTCTGATATGTGCAGGAATAACATTAGTCATTTCTCCACTTGTTTCACTCATTCAAGACCAGATAATGAACTTATTGCAGGTGAGAACTTCAGCAACCCCAGACATGTTTCAGTCTTCTATTTTATTAATAAGTTATACTCAGAAATTTTCTCTCGGTTTACACTTGAGTTTCTGAATCATGGTTACAGGACAATATACCTGCTGCTTCCTTAAGTGCCGGAATGGAGTGGGCTGAACAACTAGAGATACTTCGGGAGCTGAGCTCTGAGAATTCTAAATACAAGTTACTCTATGTCACACCGGAAAAAGTGGCAAAGTGGGTCATTATTTTCTTTAGTTGTTGATTCTGTAAAGAATGTGGGTATTTGAACATTCCACGTCGGATAGGAGTGGAACTAATCAAAGCCTTAGAAAATCAAGAACATCCAAACCTATAAACCTAGCTTTCTACACAGCATAGCCTAAAAGACTTTTGTGCCCAACTTCCATCAGATTCTCTCCTGCTATTAGATTTGTAATGGATAAAACCATATTAGCTGGTGCTGAAATTTATAATCGCATTAATTATTTTTTTCGATATTTCTGGACCAAAGGCTTACGTCTTTATATTTCTAGGATTGGTTATTAGCATAGATATGGGAAAGTACTGCAATTTTTTTTTTCTATTGTCAAAAATGTTACCAGTAACATCCAGCTGAGAAGCTTCTCTTTCTTGACTACAGAAGTGATTCCCTTTTGAGGCACCTTGAAAGCTTAAACTCCCATAGTTTGCTTGCTCGATTTGTCATTGATGAAGCTCATTGTGTAAGCCAGTGGGGACATGACTTTCGACCAGACTACCAGGTGAGCCTGTTTATAGCTTGAAACAGACACTCTTTTTACATTTCTGTTTTTTAAGAAACTTACATTTCTCTTCTTCCTCCAAAAACAATGCTGGACTATACAGGGTCTTGGTGTTCTGAAGAAGAAGTTTCCTAAGGTTCCCATGTTAGCTTTGACAGCCACTGCAACAGCCAGCGTAAAAGAAGATGTTATGCAAGCTCTTGGCCTGGTTAACTGTGTTGTGTTCCGGAAAAGTTTTAATCGCCCAAATCTGTGGTAATCTACTGAAATAGCTTAAACGAATTCTGTTTTTCAGAAAGTTGCTTACCAAAAATTTGCAGGTACTCTGTTGTTTCCAAGACAAAGAAGTGCTTGGAAGATATTGACCGGTTTATCAAGAAAAACCATTTTGATGAGTCTGGCATCATTTATTGTCTTTCTAGAATGGACTGCGAAAAAGTCACTGAAACGTTGCAGGTTGGCCGTTTGTTTGCATTTCTCGTATCACTTACCGTACTTCATGTATTATGTACCAATTTGGAAGTACATATTATTTTCAGGAGTTTGGCCATAAAGCAGCCTTCTACCATGGCAGTATGGATCCTGGTCAACGTGCTTTTGTGCAGAAACAATGGAGCAAGGATGAAATCAATATAATATGTGCTACAGTGGCTTTTGGGATGGGTAATGAGTGGTCTTTGCTATAACCACTTAGATTAACTGAAGTTTGCTGCCTGCTAATGTTTGGTATTTCAGGAATAAATAAGCCCCATGTTCGCTTTGTAATTCATCACTCCCTCCCAAAGTCCATAGAAGGCTACCATCAGGTGTTTTATTGAACATTCAACTATGAAATATCCCTTGTTAACTGATTTTACATTAATGGGGCATAAACTGATATCAGCTAGAAACTCACATAGGGTAATTTGTTTTCGGTGAAGGAATGTGGTCGTGCTGGTAGGGACGGCCAGAGGTCATCATGTGTTTTATATTACAGTTATGGTGATTATGTAAGTTCCATAATTCTTACACATTATCAAGTTACTACTCGGAGAAATATCTATGCTCTTGATCATGTTTGTGGTTACACAATATAATTTTCAGATTCGAGTGAAGCATATGATTAACCAAGGAGGACTTGGCGAAGGCCCCATGACAACCGGATACAATCGTAAAGCAAGTTCTGGGAGGATACTCGAAACGAACACGGAAAATCTTCTCTGCATGGTATTTATTGGCAAGATTTCTTGTGTTTGCTTTCAAAGTTCTAAATCTACTCGCTGAGATATATTTCCAAAAAATTTCTGCTTCAGGTTAGTTACTGTGAAAATGAGGTGGATTGTCGACGTTTCTTACAGCTAGTTCATTTGGGGGAAAATTTTGATTCGACAAACTGCAGAAACACATGTGATAATTGTTCCAGCAGCAAAAGTTTGATAGACAAAGATGTAACTTTGATTGCAAGGCAACTGGTATAAGAACAATCTGAAGTTCATAATGTACTTTACCTGCTGGATGTTGTATCGGTGACGTACCTAATCTTTTGTGGCTGGATAGGTTGAATTGGTGAAGCTAACAGGAGAAAGGTTTTCTTCAGCTCATATCATAGAACTCTACAGGGGATCCTTAAACCAGGCGGTATGCACAACTAACAATACATTCATTTTGTTAGAATCTGTTAATTCGAACCATTTCTGTCTCACAAAACCATGTTTACTTTGTTTCACCCGTGTCCTCAAGCCCATGAATCCTATCAGTGTCACTGAACCGTTTGCAAGTAATTGTCTTTCGGCTTTTAGGTCAAGAAACATAGACATGAGACTTTGCATCTCCACGGAGCAGGAAAGCATTTATCTAAAAGTGAAGCCTCTCGTATCTTGCACTATCTTGTGACAAAAGACATTCTCGCAGAGTATGTTAAAAAAAGTGATCTGTATGGATCTGTATCGTCGTTGCTGAAGGTATAAATAATTCAATTTTCGCCTTGAACTCTGGTTGACGTCATTGAAAGAGATCTTTGTGAATATGTATCATCCTTACTGAACCTTTTCTGGGTAAAATATTGATCTTTTGGCTTTTGGTAATTATGCTATAGGATGAATTTTTCTGTGTTAGTATTATCTGTCTACTCATGTAACATCCATTTATCTGTCTATTTATATAGGTGACTAGATCAAAGGCTGTCTCAATCTTATCTGGAGGCCAAACTATAATAATGAGGTATGACTCAACAGTTGAGATATATGTTTTCTTAATACTCACGTGAACTACTTGCAACTAAAGTGGCGCAGTAGCTCAAACGTAAGAAAATGATTTTGTAGCTATGTAAAGTAAAACTAATACTGCTCAGACAACCTGAAATCTGTCTGTTCTTACTGCATTGTCATTGCTGCTACTAAATAGTAAATTGTCAATTATCTTGAGAGAGCTTATAGATTCTCTTGATAAAACATCAAACTGTTACCATGCAACTTAAAGGGTGATAATAGTTAGTTATAAGTAAGACGTGCATGTAATTTGCAGATTTCCTTCGGCTGTAAAAGTATCAAAGCCGAGCGGAGCAAACCCAGCGAAAGTTCCACCGAAGAAAACTACTCTTCCAATGGCACATGCTCCCCCACAAGATTCGGTATATCTTCTTATATCCTTTTTTTTCCTTTTCTTCCTGAACGATTTAAACCACCACTCTGTATTGCTAAAAGCTGGTTCATTTATCTCAATACCGTGCTAGATTCTCTCCGAAACCTTGTACACAGCCTTGAAAAAGCTTCGTACTGATATTGTCAAGGAATCCTCAGATGCAGTCATGGCACACCATATATTCGGGTAAGTTCACAAATCATTTTCATGACATTTTCAGTCTCTTTCTCAGGTCAGAAGTAGTATAATAATCCCTTGTGTGTCTTTAGCCATGCGACGCTTCAGCAGATAAGTAAACGACTTCCCAGAACCAAAGAGGAACTCCTCGATATTAATGGTCTTGGAAAGTAAGTATCTATGAGCTTTTTATACTCTAGTCTCTATAACCAAAGCAATGAAGGAAACTTAAGGGTTATGATGATGATGATTATCTTTCAAACTCTGAACAGAGCCAAAGTGAGCAAGTACGGCGATCGTTTATTGGAAACTATAGAGTCAATTATCAGCGACCATTACAGAACCGATAAGAATGAGGGTCGTAGGTCAGGGAAGAGGAAAAGAGATGAGAACATTAGTCCAAATGTAGCAGACGATGATGATACGGATTGGAGTCCGAGTCAGTCCCACAGAAAGCCAGTGAAGAACAAATAGTAACACGGCTCATGTTCAATGTTTGGAGACATTGATTTTGAAGACGATGGAAGAGTTTTATTACCTTGGTGAGATGTGGCCAAGAACAAAATGGTAAATGAAAGAAGTTTTCTTTGATTGTGTGTCACGGTGTAATGTTTAATAAAACAATTATGCTCTTCGTTACAGATGCGGAAATATTGGTTAACATAACTTCCTCTTCGACAACTAACTCATACGACCTCAAACTAAATATGAATAAACTATACAACATAATAATAATGCTCTTAAATATACTTTGTGTTACAACTTTGGATTGGGAAGGTGTCAAACTGGATGCAAGAAATAAAAATGGCTAGAATCAGCTTTAGGATAATTACTGTAAACGTTATAGGATAATTACTAAATTTGTAAGTGGCTGATCTGGCGAGAGGTTAGAATTCAGGGATAATTTCATTTTCATATTGAGATAGATGAATTTGTTTCTACCGTTTTGGTTAGTCTTTTTAACTAAAGATATAATCTGAGATAACACTCTTTCATCTGTAAGATGGTGAGTAAAATTGCATTGAATTCTAGAAATATCAAAATTTTAAAACTTTTGAAAATAATGATTATGAGAAGTTCAGTAATTCCACAGCTGTTTTGCCATCATAATCATCAATTTTTCTGAAACTGAGACCACCCTCGTCTAAAACCATGATATCCAATGAATCCCTTTAGACTTGCTATTTGTACTCCACCAAAACTGGACTATAGCACTAGTAAGTTTTTTTTGTCAGTCTTAAAAGGAGCTGAAAACAAGACATTATAAACGTAGATAATGTAGTCAAAACAGACTTAATTAAAACCTCTTTACCTCATTTTGAGAGGAACTTTAGAGTCAAACCATTCATCCTATTGAGTAGTCTTCTGTTTATAAATAAAAAAAAGTTGAGTTTTTGCCTTCCCCCAAGCTTTCTAGGATACCTAACAATGTGTCCATTCCACCTGTGTCAGAGATGTTTAATATTTGCTTCATCTCCTCTCTTAACACATAATCTACCTATGACTGAATTGTAATGG
Source organism: Streptanthus diversifolius (assembly GCA_039880935.1). NCBI lineage: Eukaryota > Viridiplantae > Streptophyta > Magnoliopsida > Brassicales > Brassicaceae > Streptanthus > Streptanthus diversifolius. The sequence continues at coordinate 1,629,121 of JAXGFM010000007.1, forward strand.
AGATTAAGCAAAATTAATTTGTTGTCCAAAAACTGTCTCATAATTGTTTAGAATGCAGAGTATAACTTGAAATTTTTGTTTTATGGTTTGAGAGAAAAAAACTGTCGCAAAAAGAAAATGTGAATTAAAAAGACTCAACCTTAAAAAATTTAAACATATAAACTGTTTTTTCCTACGCTTTCCTCATATTTGCTATTAATGTTTTAATGCATAAAATAAAGAGATAGGTAGGATAAAGGTTCTTCCTGTCTAAATCTCCTCTTCGAGACAATACACCTAAATGATTGCCTATTTATTAGTATTTAGTGATGTTATACATTTTATTATCTAGGTGATCCATATTGGTGAAAACCCTATTTTTGAATAAGATTTTGAATAAATGGCCACTCAACCCGATTATAAGTTTTGCTCATATCTATTTTTATTATCATAAATTTGCTCTAGCATGATCGGTTTGTCTATAACCCATGAAACATCTCTTGGGTAATTAATATATTATCCAAAATTACCATACCGAGTCAAACACTGATTGAGTTTCCGAAATTAAACTAGGTAAAAACCATTTGAGTCATTGACATGATACCTTTGAAATTATCATATATCTCACGTTACAAAGGCTAATCGGTCGCAATTCCGTCGTACAACTAGGACGAGTTGTCTTTAGTATGAGAGATATGTTCGTTCAGTTTAACCATTGATCAAAACTAATTCTTGTAAAATTATTAACCAATTTCAAAACATCATCCTTAATAAACGACAATGCTTGTTGATAAAATAAATCATTCATTCTATCTGGTCTTGAATTTTTTTTCGGATTCATCATAATTAATGTCTTATGGACTTCTTCCTCTGTAGCCAATGCCATTAACCTCTCATTCATCCGATACTTAATTAATTCAGGCACCTCACATAAAAACTCTCCAAAATCCGTTGGAGATGTAGAAGTAAAAAAATTCTCAATATATTTTATTGCTACATTCTCAATCTCGGAATCTATTGTTACCCATTCATCCCTTGCATTATTTAAACCAACTATTCTATTTTATACTCTTTTGTTTTGTCATGGAATAATAGAATTTTATATTACGATCATGCAAATTATGCCATAAATTTCTGCTCTTTTGTTACAAGAATAATTCATCATCTCTATAAACTTTCTTTAAGTTACGTGTAGCATCTATAAATTCTAATTCAGTTATGTTATTAACCTTCTGAATTTTCTCGATGGCAATCATTGATCCTCTTTTTTTCATAAGGTAAATTATGTTTTTTCCAAACCCATATCTCATGACGACAATTATGAATTTTATCTACAAAATTCTCTCCGACTCTACCCAATAGAGAATCCCGTCCTTTATAGATAAAATCCATTAAACCTTCTTTTCATATCTATTTCTTATCAAATCTAAATTGACTTATTCTCTTTTGAACTTTATCTTCTATCGTAGCCAGAATTGGTTGATGTTCCCTACCACCATCTCTAGATATTCAACAAAGGAAAACGAGAATATTGAATGTCAATCCACATTTTCTAATGTCCTATCCAAACGACATCTTATAACCTGATCTCATCTTCTTCCCCTCCAAAAAAATGAGCCACCTAAAAAGGGAAACTTGATAAGACCACAATTATCGATCATGGTACTAAACGAGGTAAATGTAAAAGCGAGTCTCAGCGAACTTCCTTCTTTTTCATGAATATCAGTCATTTTATTTAGATCTCCTATGATAAACCATAGATATGATCTGTTCAAGCAAATCCTGGTAAGTCATTTTCAAACTTATTCTCTTTATTGTTTTACTGGATTCCCATACATGAATGATAAATATTTTTTTTTTCTGAAATCTACTTTCGTATCTATTACTCTGTTATTTGAGAATAATATAATCACTTTGTGCAAATTACCAAAAATAATGTAAGACCTCCACTATTTTTTTGAAATTCCATAGTGTGTATATTTTCATAATCAAAGTATCCTGAAATTTTTGTACAAAAGAAATATTATGATTTGTCTCGGAAAAAATAAAAATTATGTTTTAGTTTTAAAGCAAATTTCCCAAAAATAATTAATTGTCAATTTATTTTCTAAATTCTGATAATTCCAACTCAATATCCCCATATTTAAGAATAATATGTATTCTTCAATCCTCCATTCGGGTTTAAAGGGACCCTTATAAGTTTACACAATAATGTTTCACAAAGATAGCAATGAACCATCATTCCAGAAAATAATACTATTTTGCCACATGAGCCTGTAATTACCTCCAGTCGTCCCAATAAACCAGTCCACATAAATTTGATTAGGAAATATATTCATATCATTTAGGAAACTATGATGAGGTTTACCATCTGAAATCATCCCCTCTCGTTCACTATTTCTGTCAATCTCCAAAAAATCAACATAATTCCTTATTAAATCCCTTTTATGTAAACATGACTTCTAATTACATCTATAACTTGCAGTAGCATAGATGCACCATTTGAGGCACCAATCTAACACAAAACAACGTCCAAGCATCATATCTTGTAGACGGGAACCTACACAATCTCCAAAAACCAGATTGTGGAACCAAACTACACAACAACTGAAGCTAAGGTAAAATACAGAGCTTCATTCATACACACAAGGCATAACTTGAAAACCAAACTAGTATACAACCAACCAAAGGCTTATTTGCTGTTGTGAGAATAATCCATACTCAAATTTCAATGATGTACCGTTTATTACAATAGAAACGTTAATCGTATTCCCCAAATAAAAATCCAAAACCGAACTCCAGCATACTAATATCACTCGATCTTCCAACAACATAGGACATAATTGGTACAACAAGACCATTGGATATGCAAAGAAACAAAGCTCAAAACCATAGACGCTCTACTTCTGTAGAGACTGTATCCCCATTCCAAGATCTGTACTTGCAATTTGATCCTCCATTTTCTAAATCCGTGGAAGTATGTAAAGCAATGCCTTCATGTCTTGAAGCTTTGAATTCATTCAGCGTCCAAGTAAAGTTTTCAAATAACCTTTAATCAGTTCTTTTTTATCCTTAGTTAATTAGGTTTAATTAGCCCATAACCCAAGTCACGTGCAAGTCATTTTACCCCAAATTGCCTAATTAGAAAACTTGATTTCAATCAGCATTACCTTCTCGAATTCACGATTCCTAAGATGTCAAATATCCATCTTAACGACTCATCTGTTCATCATTACGTCGTAGCCACTCAACAGACAGATGAGCAAGGAGATGATGTATTACTGCTTCGTGCGCAAGGAACCGTCTAAAAGGTTAGGGTTTCCAAAAATGGGAAAATTCGGACATCGACAGGGTAATAGATGAAGTTCATGGTGAACAAATAAAAAAACTAATCTTAAATCCGAAAATGAACCATATTGATGATATTTTTACTGATGTCAAGTTTGATTTGTTATTTTGATTTTGATAAACTTCATTTCATGCATTACGTCCTCTCTGTATTTCTCACCTTGTTTAGCTTCAAGATTCACAACTTCTCTTTCTTCTCTTCCTCAGTTGTGAGTTCCGATAAACTAAGTCAATATTCTAACGTAAAAATTATAGAATCTACTTTCCTATAATAGATAATCGTATAATTATAGCAACACAATCATACAATAACTACTGTCCAGATTTGCATTCAATCATATAATCGTTGATTGACTCTCTTTGATGAGTATTTCGAATAATATCTCAACATTTAGCAATTAGAGGAGACGCAGCAATAACTCCATCATCAAACTATTTTATAGTAAGATGCGCATACCCATGCTAAACCACACACACTAGTAAAAAAGAACGCTATACCCGCGAAAAACCCACAAAAGTTTTCGTGGGTTTTCTCTAATAGCCACGAAAAGCCACCCAAACCCACGATGAACAGTATTTAATTTGCCACGCCGGATATCGTGGGTAAATCGTGGCCACTGGTGGTAATTCGTGGGTAATCGTGGGACAAATTAAACCCACGAAATTTTCGTGGGTAATCGTGGGAATTATACCCACGGTTACCCACGAATTTATCCGTGGATTCTGAAATCCCACTACTACCCACGCGGTTTTTGGTGGGTGTGTAAATACCCACCAAAACCCACAAATTTTTGGGTGGCTATTTGAGAATAAGTATGTTTGCGTTAAATGTGATTCGAAAACGATTTCTGGAGGTAGAACTTTGGAAGATTTTACCAATAAGATAGTGAAAAATTTTGTTAATTACTAATCATCACTATTATTGTAGCTTTGAAAACTGAAAAAATTAATGTAATTTAATTATTTTAAAGGAATGTGAATAAAAGACAAGTAATTATTTTTATTTTAAAATTATTACATTACAAAAATCCATAGAGTAGTACAAATATATGTGGACGACAAAGTTTTGTCGGTGGGATTTTTGTCGCTGATATTTTTAAGAACAAAAAGCGGTTTATGGTTCATCCTTGTTTGGTGTTTGGTTTACGTAAATTAGTAGACCTGGGCACGGGTACTTGATACCCGCCCGACCCGCTCGGCCCGCCTCATACCCGGCCCGTCAAGCCAAGTACCCGTTTAAAACGGGTCGGGTATCAAGTCCAACTATTAATTACTCGCAAGTAACGGGTCGGGTATCAAGCCTTCAAAAAAAATTCAATACCCGGCCCGTTACCCGCTCTGTACCCGTTACCCGCAAGTACCCGTTAATTACCCGTTAAATACCCGTTAAATACCCGTAAAAACCCGCAAAAACCCGTAAAAATCTGCAAATACCCGCAAGTATCCGCGGGTAACAGGCCGGGTAACGGGTAATGGGTAGCGGGTAACGGGTAACGGGTATTAAATTTTTTGGCGGGTACTTGCTTCTATGGGTACTTGGTTCAACGGGTATCAAGTCCAGGTCAAAAAAAATATTACTTGCGGGTAACGGGCCGGGTATCAAGCCCACTAAAAAAAACGGGTACTTGACCCGTGCCCACCCCTAGAAATAAGGTTCATATATTATAACACATAAATGATTTACAAGTATTGTCCACAGCCCAAATGGTAAACCATATATTCTACAAACCCATACCTAGCTAACCCGGGTTCGAGCCCAGTTGGCTTCGAAAATTTTTGTGTACCCACGAACATTTTCGTGGGCATTCGTGGGTACTTAAATGAAAGCCACGAATTGCCACGTTATTTTTCGTGGGTAGCCTCAATTATATCGACATCGTCTTCTTCATAAGGCGGCTGCAAGGTTAAAAACGAAAATAATTAGGTTTACACTGTGCGAATGGTGGCTGCGTTTTTCAACAGATTTTAGATCCATTTTCGGGCTTCAAACTGTGTGATTGGGCGATTTAAACCGAGTCAAACCTCCTCAAATCACTGGGTAAGTGTTCTTCACTCTTTAATTTCGATTTTTTTTTAAAAAAAAAAACCTGCGGAAATACAGATGATTTTGGACGATTTTCGGGTTTAGGTGATTAGTAAGTGCGGATTTAATTGCTTCCAAGTCAGAATTTCAAATCTACCACACAGAAATTACAACTGCGAATTTAATTGCTTAAATTTTTGTCCAATTCTATTTTAGATTTTATGTAGAGATGTAAAATATGTAGAGATGTAAAATATGTAGAAATGTAAAATATTCTTTGAGTTCTACAAAACGATACATAAATTAATTTCATGTTAATAGTTTTCAAACCATGTTAATAGTTTATACACATGGGTTGGAGATTGGAGGTTAACCAATAATGAAAAAAATATTTTGTTTATTCATCACACAAATAAAAACATGAAGAATATAATTTAAGTTATTTATCTATTTTACTGTGTTAATCATATTTTATGTTCTTAATTAACAAACCATATTTATTTACGTTTTAATTATAGTTCCTTTTTTTAAATGTAAATCATATATTAAATTTTGATTTAATATTATATATCATCAAATCATCATTAATTTGTATTAAAACTAGTTAAATTTACATATTCAAAAAATTGTATTACATAATATTCCTTATAATTTATCTAGTTACAATTTATTTTTGATTAAACTCTTATATTTTTTTATTTTATTGTTATTAATTTTAATTCACAATAGTATTACATTGAACACTATATAGTGTATCATTGTATTTTTAGTATTTTACAAATGCTTTAAACATGTAAAAGTTATGTATAATTTACGACATAATTTTTAAATTAAATATGTAAAATAACTAATAAATATGTCACCATGTGCAGTTATTATTTAGTATATAAATATAAGGCTGGATGACATCGACTCCGATTCTAAACATGTAAAAGTTATGTATAATTTACGACATAATTTTTTGTTTTGTTAAAAAAGAAAAAATAGTGGTTTATATACTATTTGTCTAGTTTTGTTTATTTTATATAATTTTGTTTATATTTTTCATTTTAGCAGTACATGTAAGAATGAGTAATTACGAAGCGTGACAATGTACTTGTGATTTCATTTGTTGTATTAGGTATGGCAGGATCATCTAGTTCGGATTATTCGGGATCATTTGGTTCGCAGTGTGATCTTCCGAGATCTGCGATTGGAGCTTCTAGAGAGTATCGTATTCGTTTACAGGCGGTGTACACGGCGCCTACTAGACGCTCACAGCCCGTCCTTCACCCAAAAAAGGCAAACGGAGCATTATGGTAAAAAACATTAATGTCTTTCAATTTTTAAAATTTCGTTTATATCATGTGCATACTAATCTTTTTCTGGTAAACTAATAAGGATTGAGATCGATGATTCGGTCACAAACTTTATTAGACAGACCTGGCAGGGTAACTTTTGGGGTCCTTGGAAGAACTGGACCGAAGTGAAAAGAAACGCTCCTCACAAAATTCAACAATGGTGGGGAACATTTGTGGTAAGTATTAGATTAAATTATTTAAATGATTAAAATAAATATTTTTAATGATCATTGTTTTTTTTTGTACTACAGCAAAATTACTATTGGGACCCCCGGTACGAGGACATCGTATTCCATACTTGGAAGGACAAGACGATGAAAGGTTTGGGAGAAGAAATTAGCCGAGGGAGGAGAAAGAACAAAAGGCCCCCCTACATCAGTGAGGATGACTGGGTGATTCTCATGGAGGACTATCATAGTGAGGAGGCCATGGCAAAGAGCAAGAAAGCCGCATCTAGCCGTACAACACCAATAGACGGAAAAAACATGCACAAACACACAGCCGGCCCTAAATCTTTCTGTAAGATTGGATACGAGATGGTTAGTGTACTTATTTATACTTTAATTCAACACATATTATTTGACGTATACAATATTTTTTTTTATGTTTTTAAACATATGTTTGTTTTCTTTTAGGAGCAAAGCGCCCAAGGATCTCAGCCACCATCAATTCTGGATTTAGTGAAGGCGACGCATCGACGCACAGATGGTACATACGTAGATAAGGTCGTTGAAGATCTCGTGCACGAGGTCGAAGAGGCAGCTACACAGTATCAACCTTCCCCGGGCTCGATGGGTTCCACTACTGGTCCATCTCGGGAAGTAATAAACCAATTGTATATTGAGGTATGTTTTTATGTAAATTAATAAGTTCTTAAATTAATATCACAATTTACTAATATTACGTTTTATAATGTAGCGTGCAAACCCACGATACGGACAGTTGTACGGCGTCGGAAGTGCAAGAACGCAATTTTATCAGCCTGTCGTCGAGTATCCGCCGGAGAACCAAGAAGATCTTCGTACTGAGCTCAATGAGCTTAAGAGCAAGTTCGGACGCATGGAAGGAAAGATCGATATGATGGTTGAGAGACTCTTAGGAAGGCAGATGGGGTCGTCATCGGGGAGTCAGCCAGGAGACTGTGACCCTAGCCAGATGCCATCGGTTCGGTTCGACTTCAATGAAGATCCATAGTTTTTTTCGGTTTTTAAAATTTCAGTTCTTTAGTTTAATTTACAAACAATTTATGTAATTGGTTTTATTTTTAGAATTTTATTAAAATATTTTGAAACTAATTTTATTTTTAATTATCATTATAATTTCTAATTATTAAATTACATATTAAAAACAATAAATTAACTATTTTTTGTGTTTTTAACTCGTTTTAGTGGGAACTCCCACGAAAATATTGGTGGGAATTCGTGGTAATTCCCACGGAATATGTAGTGGGTTTTCGTGGGTATACCCACGAAATATATGGTGGGTATTCGTGGGTATTACCCACATATAATTCTGTGGGTTTTCGTGGGTATACCCACGAAAATTGTGGTGGGTATTCGTGGGTATTGCCCACATACTATTCCGTGGGTTGTCGAGGCAATTCCCACGAATTTTATAGTGGGTAGAAGTGGGTAATTTCCCAGGTATTACGTAGTGGCAATTCGTGGGTAATGTCCCACGATATTTTCCGCAGGTTTTCGTGGGTAGGTGTACCCACGAAAACCCACGAAATCTATTACCCACGACCCTATACCCACGAAATTTTTTTGCGGCATTTCGCGGATTTACCCACGAATTACCACCATACTTTCTCTCATTTACCCACAAAAATTTCGTGGGTATAACTGTTTTTTTTACTAGTGACATGCACACGTGCATCCAAGATGAGCTCAAGCTTGGGTTCCGATTTGGAAGGATAATAATCTATACGTTTTTATTCATTTTTTTTTAATTTGGACATTTGATCAGTAAAAGATTTAGATTTGATCAAGAAATTAAGTGGGAATTGAATTGGTCTACTCCGTAACATCTCATATTCTCCTTTATGACTGGATTTATTTGCTCATTTTGATGGAGCTTTTTGGTCTTATAAAGATTGGAGATTTTTCCTCTCTTTCTCATTCTATTTAGCAACAAAAAATCTCTTACATTCTTTTTTTTTTTGTCTCGCCTCCACACAGACAATTCTTCAGTTGTTTGTTTTTGGTATCAATTGTTGTATATTCCTTCTGCTTTGTTTAGTCATCTATTGCAATTGTTTAACCTTGTCATACCATATTAATAGTGGTTTATAAGTTTAGCTAGAGCCAAAGACTATAGCTGTTGTTGTATGCTGTAATCCTCAAGTCGTTGGTTCAATTTCAGACTGGTAGGATCGTTTTTTTCAAATATTGTAGTTAGGGATGGACATTCGGAGTTCGGTTAGGGTTTTTCGAATTTTAGCATTTTATGAATAAGAGATCTAGATCCCATTAGGATATTTCTCTAATTTCATTCTAGTTCGGCTCGATTCTGGTAACATATTTTAAGTCTCATTTTGTATCCAAATACCATTCATGTTCGGTTCAGGTTCGATTTTTTTATTTTTATTTTGATTTTTTTGTCCAGTTCTAATTTATAATTCAAAATCTTTTAGTTTTTAGTAATTTAATTTTTTAATTGTAAAATAACTGATAACTTTGAATTTATAAATATAAATGTAGGTATTTGAATTATTATAAACCTAAACATAATTATTATATTTGAAAATATAATTGTTATTCCGATATTTGGGATATTCATTTGATTTTTGGTTCGGGTTTGGTTTTTTGATTATTCAAATTTAAGATCCGTTATTTTGTCAGTTTTGAATTCGGTTCGATACTATTTTTTTTATTTAGGTTTGGTTCGGATCTTCAAATTCGAATATTTTATCCAACCCTAATTTTAATTTTACACAAAAAAACTGAAATATAATGGCGTGAAGACAGTATATTGTCTATATCAAATCTACGACATGATATACTCAATTTATGTATGTCAATGACACGATCCGTGAGCCAAAATTATTGGATATCAATCTTATTACTACTTAAATTTAGTAAGGTAAATTAGATAGGATAGTCAAATGCCATTTTTCTTTGTAGAATTTATGTATCATTACTTCTTATTAAAAGTTTTTTGATAAATCTTTTACACTAATATAGTTATGAGAACCTAATTTATTTCATACATTTTGGTTTTGGAACATAAGTTTGTAGTTTCATTTGGATTGAAAATCTTATAGACTAAAATAAAAAAATAGATAAAAAGTATGTATACGTATGATATGTGGATTAATATGAGTTTTTTGGTATAATTTTGTAAATTTTGGGTAATGAATTTAATACTATTAAAATAGTGTTTATCTTTAATTTTAAAAGATACGTTATAGTTTATCAATTAGATTTTTTTCCACAAATATCCAATAGAGAAACGGCAATATTTTTTATATGATATCATATATACTACATTTTTTTGCCATTTGGAAAAGATTCCATTTATAAGCGCATTTACTTAAAAGGTGTTAACAAAATACAAATTCTAACTTACAATTACCAGATCCTCTTCTTCTTTTTCGAAATTTTTCCATGCTTATTGGATAGGAAAATGGTAATTTCTTCTTTTATGCCATTTGGAAAAGTTTCTTTTATTTAAAGATCCTCTTCTGTTTATATATATATTTCACATATTATATATATTAATTTCTTTATACATGCAAATATCATTCATGCATACTAAACCCATTCCAATTTTTGTTTTATTCTTTTCATAATTATCCGATAGTGAAATGGTAATATATTTTATGTCTATGTCATATTTTTCTATGTGGAAAAGTTTTTTCATTTAAGAAACTCATTTAGTTAGAAAGTGCTACAATTACAAGATCCTCTTTTCTTTTGGTTACTGTTTGAAGATTATAATGTAACACGTGTATAAATAGCTTCATGCATGACTAAACCATTATCCCGACACAGACCATATAACTCATCTTTCACAGTCCACATAACACAAGCAACTCCTGACATCCTATTTCTCTGTATCCAATGGAATCAGAAAAGCTTACCGATGCGACCCTACCAAACCACCAAGACGAGACCGATAGAGAGTCAAGAGAGTTCGAGAAGAATCAGAAACGGTACCAAGACCTCATCGCCTCGTTTCCTCACGCTAAAGGCTGGAGGCCGAAAGCTCCGCTGATCGAGTACGGTGGTCACTGGATAGTTCAGCCTCTCCTTGAAGGTTGGCTTCATGCGCAAGACTTCTTCCAAGCACGACCCATTGACTTTTTCGTTTGTAGCTACCCAAAGTCAGGTACCACTTGGCTCAAAGCTCTAACTTTCGCCATCGCCAATCGATCTTGCTTTGACCATTCCTCAAACCCTCTCTTAAAAAGTAACCCTCACGATCTTGTCCCTTTCATTGAGGGCGAACTACCTTTATTCCCTCAAGGTGATGATGTTGTCAAGGACAAAGGGAACATTCTGTTCTCGACTCATATCCCATACGGATTATTACCCGAATCAATTTCGAAATCGGGTTGTAAGATGGTGTACATCTGGAGAGACCCAAAGGACACATTTGTGTCCATGTGGAATTTCTTCCAGAAGGAAAGGTCAGACCATGGCCCTCTCAATAGTCTAGAGGAGTCTTTTGATATGTTCTGTCGAGGTCTTTCTTTGTACGGTCCTTATCTAGATCATGTCTTGTCGTATTGGAAAGCTTACCAAGAGAAACCAGATCAGATTTTGTTCCTCAAGTACGAGACGATCAGAGCTGATCCTTTACCGTACGTGATGAGATTGGCTGAGTTTATGGGTTATGGATTCACAGCTGAGGAAGAGGAGAAAGGGATTGTTGAGAAAGTTGTGAATCTTTGCAGCTTTGAGACGTTGAAGAATCTTGAAGCCAACAAAGGAGAGAAAGACAGAGAGGACATCAAAGGGAAGAAATACAGAGAAGACATCCCTTCTAAGTTTTATCCAAAAAGCGCATATTTTAGAAAAGGAAAGGTCGGAGATTGGAACAACTACTTGACTCCGGAGATGGCAGCTCGAATCGATGGATTAATGGAAGAGAGATTCAAGGGCACCGGTTTAATCGAACATGGTGTATGACCGATTCGTATTCTTAGTTTACTTACGGCACAAGTTTTTTCCTTTCCTCAGTCTTATTCTAAAAATGTAATAAATTGATTATCATTTGGAAGACCAAATCGTGTTTCTGATTTTTTCTTTTTTTCCAAATGTAATGTTTCTATAAAATGAATTGGGTTTGTAGCCAATTCTCCTCTGATTGATTTTTGCAAAGTCTTGATTCAAGCAACTAGGATCATATTTCATACAGAACAAAACAGAACAACATTATCTGTTTCTCACCAAAGAAAACCGATTTGATAGTCTTCCATTGATAATGCGGACCAAAGGGGCACAGATCAAAGAGCTATTGGAGTCTTTTGGAAACCTAACTAATTTGTATCTGATTTTAAAAAGACTTAGCAGTCAAGAGATAGGGATTCTGTTTATAAATAATAAACTTGATTTTGACTACATCACAGAGTTATTATAAATTGGACCAAACCCAAATCAGGCTCAAACTCTAGATTTTTGCCAGATAAAGACAGCTTGGATTATTCCAAGTAGTTGAATTATAAATGAAGATCTTAAAGCCAATCTAGAGATCGGTTATGGAAGTCATATATAGAGTTTTTGGTGAGTGAGGAGTTATTGAATATCATCAGTGGTAGTAGCACAACACCACCAAGGAGTGATGATGCAACAATGGAAGCAACAAAAGAAATGGATACGGAAGAATGCCAATGCCGACATTGCTTTTAAAAAAGAGGACAATATCTTTTAAAGAATCTGATCATGTCTGAAAGTGTACATACGCTAGTTGCATTCTACACGCGTTAGAGAAATTTTTTACAAAAAGAAGAATGCTGTTCAGCTACAACTGTTAGAGAATGAACAAATGTAAAGCAAGGGGAGTCTTTTAATCTTAGAATTTTTATAATCAAGGTAAAGAATCTTTGCTCTGAGATTATTACAGTTATTCAAGTGCTAAGTGAGAGTAAAAAGAGACACACGGTGAAAGAGGGAGGATTAATCAAAAAGAAGATGAAGAAGGAGATCATGGTTCCATAGCTAATCAGCGGCCAAACAGGAACATATTAGGTTTATTCGGTTCAAAATATGAAAAGTTTGTCACTATTTACTCATGGTAACAGTTCCATTAGATAAAGATGAACCATCATCATATGCTGAAGCAAAAAAAAAGCATTCAAAAGTGGGAGATTGCAATGGACGAGAAAAGTGAAATTTGGGATTTGGTTCTAAAACCCAAAAATGCTAACCTATGTCTTGTAAACGAGTGTACCGAATATTGGAGCATTGATAGATTTAAAGCAAGGTTGGTTGTAAGATGATTTACATCTGGAGATATCCAAAGGACCCTTTCATCTCCATGTAAAGTTTCTAAAAGAAGCAAAGGTTAGACAACGACACTTTCAGTAGTCTTGAGGAGTGTTTTGATATGTTCTGTCGAGGCTTTTTCTGGGTACGGTCGTATTGGAAGGAAAAATTACCAAGAGAATCAAAATCTGATGTGGTTCCTCAAGTACGAGACGAGGAGAGCTGATCATTCTCCTTACGGTTCGAGTTTTCTTGAACACTGTAAATGAACGGTTCGAGCTCTCTGTAATAGCTGATGTTTATATGCTTAGTTTACAGCACAAGCTTTCTGCCTTTTCTCAGTTTAATTCTGTATATACTAAGTAATATAGGAAGAATAAATCTTGTCTCAGTGTAGGAATAGTTGGCTTTGTTGCCATTCATCTTTGCCTATGTGTTCCAAGTCTTGATCCATTGATATTCCAATTGTTTTTTTTTTTATGCTAGTTTACTATTAACTTGATAAATTGATATCGTTTACAATGGTCGATACTTGATAGTGATCAAACAGATGGAGGTTTAGTGATTCATCAAGAAGAGGTTCTTCAGCTTCATAACACCAAGACGAACAACAACGAAGAGATGACGAATCAAATTACTAAATTTGAAGGAGCTTCTGGCTCTGCAAGTTTGGTAGAGAATGATGAGGATGATCTACATATTGATGATTTTTTCACTCATGTCAAGATTGATCCATTATTTTGATTTAATAAAGTATCGATATGAGAATTCATCGTTTTTAATTATATCCGTGTCAAATTTTCCTTTTTAATTAAGTTTAGCCCGTGCCCAAGTCACGTCTTCTTTCCTCCATACTCTCTACCTATACAGAACTCTGAGAAAGTCTTGCGCGTGAAGGCAACCTTCAAGGAGAAGCTGTATTATACAGTGACCACCGTATCCGATTAGCGGAGCATTCGCAAACCAGCCTTTCGCATCAGGAAACGTGGCGATTAGGTCTTATTACCGTTTCTGATTCTTCTCGAACTCCGTTGACTCTGTCTTGGTCTCGTCTTGGTTCGGTACAGTCGTGTTGCTTAGAATTTTTTGGTTCCATTGAAGATAGAGAAAGAGGATTTGAGGAACTCGTACTGTGTTCCATGGGAGATTTGTTGTTCTGATTCATTTCCTTTTAAAAAATACATGTGAATATATACACACGCACGCCTAAAGATGCATATACAAACAATAACATACAATATAGGTTTGACTATCTGTTGTAAAGACAAGAGTGATGGACTGTGTTCGGACAAAGATCATTGGGTGTAGTCATGAAGCTAATTTTTCACACGTGTTGATATGTTATAACCTTAAATGCTACCTATCCTTCTTTGTGTCATAATCCCAGCCATTATGAGAAAGATCTTAAGAAATCTTCAACCCAAGAAATGGGTTATGAGAAAGATCAAGACGAGTGAAGTGAACTAAAAGGATACAAGGAAAATTTATGGTCCCTGTTGAGGTGTTTGGTATTATGATCCTATAAAATAATAAAGTCAAATCAAAGAATCAAGAACTAGGTGTATCCTTGCTCTCCCGATCGAGAGCTTACAAATCTTAATTGGGTTCCGGGTGGTTACTGTTGTATCATAAGCAGAGCAATCTCAAGTTCTTTCTCGTGACTACCTTCGGGTAGTATCGTAAGCCTCTGCAAAGAAATCTAAAGTTCTTGCTCCATTTTGCTCGACCACAATCCTAACTGCAAGCTTCTTATCGCCCATCTGAATCCCTTGCATAGCAGTGCATGAAATATCTGTCACAGATGGATCCTGGTAAGCACAGCCCATCTGAATCCCGTTCAGAGTAGCACATGCAATATCTGTCACTGATGGATCTTGGTAAGCACATAATCCAAATCCCAGTGAGTTTCCTGTAGATTATGTTCCGGTTTAGGCTTATGTCTGATTTAGCGGCGTATTTTTTCTTATATCTTTTGGGCTTTTAGATTCTCAACAAAAAAGCTACCAAACTAAAAGCAACAAAAAATATTTTTGTTTGTGTTTGGAAAAAATAAAATAAAACCGAAGTACAATTAGGGTACCATTACTCAGGAGGGGACATTCTGTCTGAAGGTGGTACAATCGAAGGTAAAGAAAAAAAAAAAAAAAAAACTCATTTTGGATCGGTTTTTGCTTGTTGCTAGCCGTTTCAATCCTGGTGTGATGATGCCAGGAGCTGAATGGTTTTATGATGTTTTCTCATGTTACCTGTCGCTTCTGATGGTTGTTAAAGATTCTCATCGTATAACTATTTAGCAGGGGAATGGACATCGTCTGATCAGCTTCCTTGCATTGAGCACAGAATATGTTCTCCTGACAGGAGCCTACTCACCGACTTGCACTACAAAACAATATTTAGAAAGGCTGTGCTCGAAAGATACGACCGAGCAAAAAGATACCAAGTGGCAAGGCCTTTAGATAAAGTCGAGGCAGTGAATATCTCTGTTCGAAACAGTCACCACGTCTCTCTTTTTCCGGTCAACTCTAGCGGAGCCGAACTCATAAGATCTCTCCAACTATCACCGACTTGTATTGAAAAAGGGAATAACAAAAAAAAAAAAAGAGAGCTCAGTGTAAGACATTACATCCAAGAATATCAGATGAGTGCGAAGGACCCAACCATCGCTAAAGCCTAAATCATCACAGCTCATGCACCAGCCGGGGGGAATCGAACCCGGATCTGTACCTTGGCAGGGTACTATTCTACTACTAGACCACTGGTGCTACTTGTGTAATGTGTTCATATTTATATTAAAATATATAATTGCGAAACTTTGACAAATAAGTAACTGTCACCGTGGAGCAGACTTATATATACTTTTAGGCTACTCCTTTGGGTTTTGTATATAATCTGATGATGTTTGGTCTTTCTAACCGGTAAGAGGACAATAATATAATAACTTGGGTGTTTTAATTAAACCAAAAGCTATAATTATCCAACACAGACCTTGCTTATGTCTTCTAGACAAATCTAAATTGGTATCACTGTAGTTATATTCTAGACAAGTACTCAATATCTCCATTTAGTAGAAGACCAAGCTTTTTGCTAAGAGATCCAAAGTAAAGAAAGATCAGCCTTCGTAGTCGCCTTGTGCATACTTGTTTTCGGGGTAATACACAGCCACCACTTGGTTTCCTCCAAATTTTCTTCCGTTCATCCCCGATCTGGCTTTTGCTGCGCCATCCAGATCCGCATACTCTAAGAAAACCTGCATTAATATAATATCATTAGAGGGACATATGTTCATGGATTAAGTAAAAACTGTTTCTCAGAGTTGAAACCGAACCTTCCCAACTCCTGGTGTTGGATCATGATCCGGATTGGGCCTCGGAATGACAACATTCACCAAGTTACCTGCAAACAACAATGAATTACCAAAAGTTTAGACTATGTAAAACGCCCGAATGTGTGCAAATGGCAGAACGTCAGGAACATACAACAAAAATTGAAATTGCTTACCGAATTTTCCACCTTCTTGTCTCATGTCCTCCATTATGTCTTCATATTCTTCATCGTCTTTAAGATCATCAGCTGTAACCACTTGAGTCAAACAGACAATCTTGGTGGGTGTGCCTCCCGGTTGTAGCATAAGCCTCTGTTACAAAAGTTCAAAAGACTTAATCAGTGATCTTCAGAAAATTTAGATATACAGTAGTAAAAGCCAGATGATTTATGGAGACAAAGCATGACGTAAATCCCTCACCTGCAAAGCAATCTGTTGTTGAGCATGAAGTAATACTTCTTCTTGCTCGGGTTTAGGTTGAATCGCTCCCTGGATTGCACGCCTCACTGTAAGTGTCTTATCACCCATCTTTATCCCGTTTAGAGCGGCACATGCAATATCTGTTACTGAAGGATCTTGGAAAACACAGAAGGCATATCCCTTCGAGTTTCCAGTTTCCCTGTCTTTAACCAAGTTAAAACCTCTTAGGGGCCCAAAAGACTCCAAAAGCTCCCTGATCTGTTCCTCTGTGAAGTAATAGGGAAGCCCACCCACAAAAATGCGGTCCGGACCCTCAAGCCCACCAGTAGACCCCGAAGACAATCCAACAGCCGCCAAGTTCAGACAGGGGTTAGGCTGGCTCGGACCAAGAGTTGCAGCAAGGGACGGGTTGTAGTCAGTTGGCCTCCTCACCTTCACAGGAACCCCCTGGAGATGAGCAAAGCTAAGATGTTAATACTCACAATACATATTGTATTTAATAAAGAAGATAAGACTAAACATCTAAACTGAGAAAGATATAATAAATCACCTCTAATATAATTCCGTCTAATGCCATTGCATTACTAGCCTCCTCAACAGATCTCATCTCTACAAAAGCGAACTTCTTTTCATGGTTTATATAAACATTGACCACCGCATCGCCTATGAATGAAAAATAAAGACAGGATGAGTTATTGTCAAGACCTGTCAAAAATCTAAGACAAAAAGCAGAGGAATTTTCAATACCTGGCCCAGCAGTGTTTCCCCCAATTGCCGACATCACTTGGCTAAAGAAAGTTGCCACCGACTAGAATATGGGAATCCATTCTCAGTAGTCATACGATGAATATTGCCAAAGTTTGTGGTTTAAAAAGACTATAATAAACAAAAGGTAAAAAAACCTGTTCATTCGCAGTGGGTGGAAGGCCACCAACATAGACTCGTCGAGCATGCCTAGTTGCCTGCGATCATAACACAGTATTGGTAAGGGAATCTTGACAAAAGGTGAAGAACGAAAGAATTATCTATCTTACCTGCTGAGTCATTGCTTGAACTGGCAGTAAGGGAAGCGCGCCCAGTTGCTATGTGAGAAGAAAGAATGAGAAGTTATCAGTATGTTCGCATTATATAAGAGAAAAGACGAATATATAGATAACTAAAGAGACGCAATAAAGTAAAGATTTATACCTGACCAGGGACCATTGCAAGCATGTTGGGGAACATTCCTGGAATACTAGCAGTAGCTGGCACACTAGGAACCTGGCCTGCTAGAACAAGTAGTACACATCATAGAGTGTTCGTCAGAAAATATTATTTTTCCGGATGAGCAGAGACCAACCAACAAGTACAAAGCTACAAATACCACCTTCCTACCAACTAAACCCACCGGTAGAGAATAAATCAACATCTTATGAACATTAAGATATGAAAAATGTAAAATGTAATATCTGTTTCAAGTTGTCAAAATTTGTCAAGGCTAGAAAACAGGCATATAGTTGCCAGTCGAAGATGAAGAATACCAATGACAACCGTTGCACTGATTCCTCCTTGTACAATTAAAAGCTAGAGGGGTCGGCTCATTGTCCGCACAGTGGGGAAACTAACCCAACATAGCCTTCTTACTACAAAAAGATAAGACACAGAAACAAACAAACACCACCAAAAAAAGACAAAAACAAAAAAAGTCTCTCAGTTCCAGAACCACTTCACCAGGGAACAAAAATAGTAAGACATCCTATGAAGAGAACAAGGATTTAAAAGTCCTCTGCAATCAAAATGCAGCTTACCAAAGTCACACCGTGTAATTGATTATGATCTTTCCAAACTACGTAAAATCAAAAACAACAAGCAGTTAAAGAATATAATAACGTTGAGCAGATGTTGAAGTATATACCTGCGGCAGCAACAGCAGTAGCAGCTAACATTGCAGAAGCAGGGGGCGCCATATCGAATCCACTTACCCTCTTGCTGATAGGGCATAAATTACGAGGTCAGACATCAGTAACAACTACGAAAAGTAATGCCTGAACTAAACCTAAGAAACACACAACTAAACATCAAATCCAGATCAAACTACATGTTTGTGTTCATACATTCACAAATATAATAGTACAACTGCCTATAAACCTCAAGACGGGTAAAGACATTTCTCCAGACTTGTACAGATTCTATAAGGGAAGGAGTATTCTTCCAGCACAATAAGGGGTTTATCTCACTTGTTAGTTATATCATGTTTCAAGATAACATAGACATCAAAGACTACAGAATAAGGGGTTTATTTGACTTGATAACACAACACATTAAAATATGGCCACAAAAAATAACTTGGCATAAAAGGTAGAAAATAACAGAGAACCCAGGTACCTCTTCGACCGTGACCGTGAACGTGAACGTGATCTATGTTCAGACCTATTCCTATGTTCTGACCTTGACCTACGTTCAGACCGGCTCCTCGAGCGAGAGCGTGACCGTCGCCTGTGTCTGTCCTCTCTGTCGCGAGACCTCCTGTCGATAAATGATGACACCATCAACTTAAGAATGAAAAAATAATAAACCAGAAAAACAATTATAACACATTATCAGTACCTGTCACGGTCTCGACTTCTGTGATGATCATCATCATCCACATCATCTCTCTCACGTTCCCTTTTCCCACTACGTTCTCTGCTACGGTCCCTATGACGATCTCTATGATGGCGGTCTCGCTCCCTATCTCTATCTCTGCTCTTCTCCCTATCTCTGCCCCTACTCTTCTCCCTTTCACGATGTCGATTGTGATCCCTGTCTCTGTCTTTAGCACGTCCCATTTCCTTTTCTTTCTCCCTGTTTCTTGAAGAATCCTTTTCAAAATCATCAGATTCCTGTCGTGAAACAAACGTCAAAAGGCTTCTACAAAAGTTACGTATGAAATTCACATCATAGAATAATATCTAATGCAAGAGGCTCCCACCAATGTAAGGTCTACGGAAGCACAATACGCCCAAATCCAACCCTTTACATAGCTAAAAAGCTTATTTTCAGAGAATCAAATCATCAAAAACGGAAGAAGCAGAACCTTGAAATTGGTAAACAAAATTGAAACCCATGAATCCTATATAAACAACTCAGGAGCGGAGAACACTCTTGAACATTCGTTACCCGCAACAAAAAGGAAGAAAAGCCACTGAATCGAACAAAGAACATGTAAAAATCAAGTTTACATACTCGAGACTTGGAGTCTTCGCGGCCGTCCTCGCCACCAAGAGACTTGAAAGGCGAGCTCTCTCGAGCTATGTAGTTCTCGTTGTTGTTGTTGCTGTTATTTTCATCGGTGGCGACAGCGATACCATCTCCGTTACCATCGTAACTCATCTTCCCCTTTGTAATCTCTTCTCCGATTGTATCTTTGGTGAGTGTGATTGTATGAAGAAGGAAGAAAGAAAACCCTAGGGCTTCTTCAGAGTGATTAATGGAGAATGAATTATGAAGATTCTAGGAGAAAGACGCTTAAGGGTGTTATGGTAAATTGATAAAGTAGCTTTGCTGTTTAAACGGGCCTACACCAACTGCATATCGGTATAAGTAGTCCAAATTTATAAACCATGGGCTCGTTATGATTGATGGGCCTATCAGTTTTTGCTTAACATCAAACGGGCTTTATTTAATGGATGAATCCATATAATCGTTATGCAATACACTAGAGATTATTATAGGAACAAAATCATGGAAAATATAACTTGATACCTTCCTAAGGGTGTTCAATTCATGACTAAACCGAAATAATCAATCTAAGCAGGACATATCTTAATACGGTTATGATGGTTTCACTTTTTCTATAACCGAAAATAAAATTAACCGAATAAAAAAAACTATTAAAAACTAAAGTTTCTTTATAAATTAAATATATATTGAAACTGAATCCAAACTAAACTATTTTATTAATTTTACTTTAAATTTAATTATCTATAAGCTAAAAACTTAAAATAATTATATAAAGCAATATAAAACTGAACCTAAATTCATATTGACTACCCTTAAATTTCCCTCCTTTGATATTCTTTTGGACAAAATGTCTGCTACTTGATATGAAGTTCTAGATGTCCATGTAAATATGACTATCTCAAATCGATTCATCCACTAATGAATAGTTTCATAATAAATACATATAAGAAAATTAGTAATTACTTTATCGTTGAAAGGGTTAAAATACATTTTTCCCAAAATTCGACTTATTTTAATTTACCATCTTGAAAGTGTTTGTTAAGTAATAAAACTGTTTGTATATCTGAAATAATGTTGACATGTGTCAATAATTACTAGGATTTTGTCTTTTCTCCTTCCTTAATATTTTTTTCCAAGATCATGAGATTCCATATGTGGAACAGATGTTCACTTCTCCACAAGTATTACCAAAAGTAAATTGCAAATAATATTTTCTGTGTAAGATATAGTTGGTAAGTAGTTACTTCTGAAATTTTCAATATCATTTCACAGTCAAAATTTGATCTTTGTACTTTACCTAGAATAGATCACTTACATGTATAGATGTGGTATAACTATTGATAAGCGTTAAAAAAAATGTAAGTTCTACGGAAACATAATATGTCCAATGCCAACAAGCCTTTGTACATTATGTCTTTAATGAGATAGATGCAAGCTAGCTCTTAAGGTATTCATAAAATCAATGGCCACATGATGATTAATGGGCTTTAACAGTTTTAGCTGTTTTTTTATTTGTTAAAACAGTTTTAGTTATAATTTTCTACTATCCCAAACCTGTATTTTGAATATTCCCGTTTTACCCGTAGTAAGATTAGAAGCATCTCAAAAATTTTACTAATTGAACACAAGTTCGAATCTTTAACCTAATATTGTAGAAAAAAACATAGGTTCATTTGTGATGGAAAGAAACATATATAGCCATAGAAATCAACCATCAAAAAACTCAAAAACTATAAATCAAAATGTTAAAATTATCAAACATAATTTTCTGTTCGTGTGACTGTAATAATCGTATTTATCTTACAAGGTAGTTTATTTCTTCAGCTACTCTATTTTAAAACTAAAATCAATATAATTCTAAATTGATAAGGTTTGTAAACATTATTGTCTATGTAATGAAACGTAATAAGCATATTTTCTCAATAAAGACAGAGTATGCGTCGGTGACCATTGGATTGCTAATCCATATTTGTTTTAGTTTGAGTAATATTTCTTGTCAAACTATTGACAATCAGAATAATGTTTTGAATAAATGATATGTTTCTTTGGGAACAAGAGACATATCAGTAACTTCTTACATAAAAATAATTCTTAAATAAATATTAAAAAAAAAATCAATCGTGCTGATTTTGGACCTATTATTTTCATTTTTCTTTTGGTTTCTTAAGATAAATTTGTGGAAATCTAAGATCGAAGTTGCAGAATAAATGACAAGCTGATTTCACAGAATCAAATTTTGATCTCAGGAGATGAAAAATTATCTTTGTTTTATGATTTCGAACGTTGTAAGGCTGTTATAAAGTCATTCTCATAATTTAATAAAACACAGTGAACAATATCAGATTTCTCTATTCTACTCAGCAAAATTTCTGTTTTTCATTTTACAATAAAATTATGGTTGACTAGATATATATATATAAGGTGTAAGAGATTCATGAATGATGAATGAAAAAAAAGGGATGACGAAATTGAGAAATGGAGAAAATAGATGATAAATGATGTGACTTTGACAAGTGATAGACGAGATATAAAAAGGAAAAAGTAAAGAAGTCTTTACTATGCAACGTAAAAAGTAATTTAAATATATTAATTTGGCATTTAATTTGTTATAATACCTCTCTCTTTTTTTTTATATAAGTTTATTAATCGTCACCATCCTAATTACAACAACTTGCAAACAAGAATCTTCATTCAAGAATCCAAGAAGTGAAGCCTACATAACATACTTATCGTTAACAATAAAAAAAACTCAACAGTTTATTAAATGGACGTGCTTAATCATAGTCACAATTATAGATACTTTCACTAATTTAGATGTAAGGTGTTAATTATATATACAAGGAAACGGTCATCGTGGATAGGATCGATCCTTCGTGTGGTGGGTTGGGAACGAATCAGATCTATATTAGAGAGTTAATTATATAAAATTTGAAAATTTATTAGGTTAATGATAATTTATTAAGATAATTAAAGAAGGTAAGATCTTGATACTTAGCAACGAGGAATACGGCAAGGAGAGGGACAAATTAAAGGCAGAGACAGAAGAGGGCCACTCTCTTTTTTGTTTTGTTTTGTCTCGATACGTTACGTGACAACAACATCACCTCTTATTTTACATATACTTTCTTCGCAATCACATGCAATTCTTCTGTTTTCAATTCATTATTTCGTATTTTTTTTTCTTTCTAACAACTATTACTGGTTCCTTTTTAAGCTGCTTAGATATATTAAGCAAACTGAAGTTGTTAAATGAATGTTTATCTCAGAAGAAAAGACAGAAAAATTTGGATGCAATTACTGCTCTAGATTTTGTGAATGACGTAAAGGTAATAAAGCATTAATTTTGAAAACATTTTTTTGTTTAATCATGATATTATTTTATACGTCTCTTCCGCTCTTCGTAGATATTCAATAACAATTATAGAGACTAAAAGCTCTTTAGCAACAAAAAAAAAAGTTATTTTTTAAAAAAAATAAAGAAAATTCGTAATAGTTTAATATTTAGTCATGATATTAAATAGTTATATGTAATTTTGGTTGATCTCGTTTCTTCGTTAGCCTCTGAGTCAACCCAAAATTTCAAAGTCAAATCGAAATGTCCACATTTTAAATTCATTTTTTAAAAAAAAACAATAAATCAAATCTAGTGATTTCATTGAAAACGATTTTTTTTAATTTCTTGTACGTTTTGGCAACCAAAACGTGACGAGGGTTTTATTTATTATATAAATAAAGAGCAAATTATTGAGGTCACAGGTAATGAAAAGTGTTGTAAGTGAAATTACAAAACTCTATATAATAATATATTTTCTATAAAATGTTAAATTGTAGACCTAAATAAAACTATTAAAATATAGCAATAGTTCTCTAATTTTAATTCTAGATGTTGTTATTTTCATGTATTTTTCATGACAGATACATCATGTAATTTTCAATGTATGTATGATTTTTTTTTATGTCAAATTTTGTGTGTTCTTTAGCTATTTCTCATATAGATCGATCACAACCCTGTACTTCGATTTTGTACTGTAGTATACTTTCCCATACGCGATGATGACACACGCCACGCTTATGATTTTACAAATTACAATTAATATATTGAGTTTTCATTGGATACTTTAATCGTTGAACTAAAATAAATAATAATAATAATAAAGAAACTAAATATTCGTAAGCGTCGATCGATGTTGTCTTCTAGTGTTTGGTTATGTTCGGTTGAGTTCAGATATTTAAAAACATATGCATACCATCCATCCACGTCTATATTTTAATATATTTCGTAGCAAAATATCCGCGACGACAGATTTTGTATTCACGTTCATATCAAAACAATCGCATTAATTTCAAGCAGATTAACTGTCACGTTCATGTAGCATTTTTAGCCTGTAATTACCGAATAGTTGCGATCTACATACTTGAAGATATAATTACGGTCACAAACACATGTTATATGTTTAGGATAAAGATGACACGTTCAGAGATTTGACGAATACGACAACTATGCATACTTGACTTGATCAATAGATGTTTTTGTGCAGCTCAAAAGCTCATGATCCGATTCATAATCCGATATCATTACATAGTTTATATAAAAAGAACTTATTCTTCATATGATAAAAAGATTATATATCCTTATGAAAAACACTATCTTATATGGTTTGCGTTAAAACCCTGTCTTTCATTCATCATACATTTTTATCGAAAAAAAAAAATAAAGTTCAATATTAAATAGTTTTAGAAATATCACATTAAGCAGATGATTATATTTGTAAATCCAACATAAAACGAAACCCTGTTTTCTTCTCTATCTATTAACTTCATTTTCTTGCTTCCGACCTAATCTCGTCGTAAATTTGTTGATTCGATACGTTAAAGATTCATAAAAAGACACTACATCAATTAGTTAATGCTCCCAAAATTCCATTATTTTATTGATTATTTAGGATATTTGTTTTCTAATATTTAAATCTGCAATGCACTAGATTATTTTCTACAACATATTGTATTTAGTTAAAAGCGAAGAATAACTTTACCAAATAAATGCAAATAATATTAAAATGTTATTTTCTTAATTTATTATCTAAATTGAACCTCATAAGTACCTAACGTCTGTTGACAAAAAAGAAAGAAAGATGAAGTACCTAACGTCTACATATGCATGCAAGTAACATACGTATATATACATAGTGGACTATATAAATACGATCAAATTCGACTTCTTTCATAGTAATTATAGGCCGACTCATATAAATTAAGTCAAAAGAACAATAAAAAATTATCAGTACAATATTTAATGAAATTGAATTCTATGCGTAAACGCACAAGCTGAGTGTGGAACAAGCTAGTAGTAAAATAATAGTATAACTGTGCTAATCTATATGGGCTATATATAGAAAAACCTTAAACACGTTTTTTTAATCCAAATATTGATTATTTGAGTTAATTATAGTATTGTAATGAGACAAACAAAAATACTGAAAACGTCTCCATTTGGCTGCAGTATGTTTTGTTTGAAACAATTAGGATCATAAGTCCAAAAACTAGCCTCAAAATTAGGTCTTATAAAACTAATTAATGTTAATCACCTTTTGATGACCGTTTGTATCTTAACCTTTTCTTTTATATTAATAAATATCCATCTAAATTGACAATAATATGTGAGAAACATGTGACATAGTAACCACTTTCAAAACTCTTTATATCTACCTGGGTTCTAAAGAGATATTAAAATCAATAAACTAAATTGACAAAAAAATTAATAATAATATATATTAAAATCTAATGAATTATAATAATTTTTAATTTTATTAAAAGCATACTATATTGTTATATCAAGTTTACCATTTTAAAGTAAAGGTTATTTACAATTTTTTATTGAATTAAAAATCTATAATTATTTTTTTAATAAAAATTTCCAAAAATTTCCGTAAATAATTTATGAAATGCTAAAAAATAAAAAGTGATTACCATCCTATATCTTTTCACTTTGAACCGTGCAATACCAAAAAAATAAAATAATAATAATAAAACAGAGCTTGTGGGGGCCAAAACAGAAAAATAATAAAACTTTTAGAAATTTTACAAGATTAAAAAGAAAAGAAAAATACAGATCGGAAAATTCTATAAAAAAAAGAAGAGTCTGAGACTGAGAGAGGACCTTCGTGCATGGGCAATAGAACATTTATACAAGAAGAGATTCTCCGATTGAAGCAACAACGAAGACTAATCATCATTTCCTCAATCTAGGGTCTCCCTTCTTCTTTTCTTTTGATTCCGCTCCTTCTTCTTCTTCTTCTTCTTCTTCTTCTTCTTCTCCAGCTTTTCAGGGACGGTGAGTATTCTGCGATTATCAGTTTGCTTTCCTTTTGAATTCTCTAGAAATCTATCGTATTGTAGCTCGTAAAGTCATTTTCTGCGACTTGAACTCGAGATTTCTTAGTTCTTGCTTAGTATTCTAACTTAATCTCAACTTGTTCTCTTTCTCAATTCACTCCTATAATTAATTAATTGGATTAAGGCTATGCATGAACTATTTGATTAATATTGTTATAATTCGCTTGAAACTTTGTTACTGAGTGCTGGGTGAGTTGCAATGCGCTCATAATTTGGGCATTTTGGTGGTCAATTTCAGGAAAAAAACTGGATTTTTATGTTTCAAACCACTGATTATCTTTATTGTTTGAAAATTTTGGTTTAATCTGAGTTTAAGCTATGTATGCTTTGACAGGGATGGATTTTTGGTGAATGCCAGCTCCAGGAGAATCTGTCATTTTCAGCACATTGTGTGGGAGAACATATGAATGAGCATATGTTTGCTAATTAGAAGGAATAAGAATCTATGACGATCTGAGTTGAAGCATGGAATTTTCACATAACCCTCGTTTGCTCTGATTTAAACTCAAGAGTTATGAATTATCACAATTATTGATTATATCATGTGCTCAGATGTAAGGCTGGATACAATGTTCTAAAAATCACTAGGTACTTGTCAAGATGGAAACGAGGTGTGTTTTTACTGCATTTAAGCATTTGACTTTCTCTCTTCTTGTCAGATTTTTTAGATCTCAAGTGTGATTTGTCTTTCCTCAGGCCTGTAGAGAGAGAGTTCTCAAATGGTGATGTTTATTCTGGTCAACTCAAAGGAACACTTCCTCACGGGAAGGGGAAGTATGCTTGGTCGGATGGAATCATCTACGAAGGTGACTGGGAAGAAGGGAAAATATCAGGGAAAGGAAAGCTTATGTGGTTATCTGGAGCTAAGTACGAAGGTGATTTCTCTGGAGGATTCCTTCATGGGTATGGCACAATGACTTCGCCTGACGGATCTGTCTACAGTGGAGCCTGGAGAATGAATGTACGGCACGGTCTTGGAAGGAAAGAGTATTGTAACTCAGATTCATATGATGGCTCGTGGAAAGAAGGGTTACAAGATGGCAGTGGTAGTTATACTTGGACTAATGGAAATAGGTTTATTGGGAATTGGAAAAAGGGTAAAATGTCTGGGAGAGGGGTGATGAGCTGGGAAAATGGTGATCTCTTTAACGGATTTTGGTTGAATGGTCTTAGACATGGCTCTGGAGTTTATAAGTACGCTGATGGTGGTTTTTATTTCGGAACCTGGTCACGTGGCCTAAAAGATGGAACTGGAGTCTTTTATCCTGCTGGAAGTAAACACCCGTCTCTAAAGAAGTGGCATCGATCTTTTGGTTATGATGATACCGGAAATTTTGTCCTCTCTCATGATTCATCGATAAACCTTGGGGAAATACGAACTTCAAAAGCTGTGTCACGAAGTCTTTCTGAGATAACCACAACAAGTGGACTGGCGAGAAATTCGGGTAGAATGTCGGAGAGGTTTCTTGATGAAAACTGGACAACCAGTGATCCTCCAAGAGATTTTATGCATCATGGGCCTTCATCCAAGTCTGCACGGTCTGTTGACTCTGGTCAATGCGAGGGACGCGGCAAGAACCCTATCGTCTTTGAAAGGGAATACATGCAAGGAGTTTTGATCAAAGAACGGATTATGAGTTCTATTGACATGTCAAAAAAGGCTAGGCCTTTGGATCGTCCTAAAGAAGTCACGATTAGCGCTTGTGTGTCCTTTCTAGGGGGAAAATGGAACTATTATCTAATGCTTAATCTCCAACTCGGTATCAGGTAAACAAGATCGAGACACATGTCATTTATCTTTGTGGAAGTTTATGAACAATATATTTTAGCAAATCTTGGCTATCAAAATGACAAGAGAGCTTCGTTCATACAACTCTTGAACATGTTCTTTAATTCTCATATGATCTGGAGACTGAACAGTTGTAGCCTAAAACACATAGTTATTTCTGCTACCTATGACTTGATAAATGAGTCATGCCACAGAACACAACCAATTAGACCATGCTTGTACTAGTTATTCGCTTTACACAACATAACTTTTGAAGTTCACAGGTATACTGTTGGAAAAATCACGCCGGTGCCTCGGCGGGAAGTTCGTGCTTCTGACTTTGGTGAAAGAGCCAGGATCATGATGTTCTTCCCTAGAGACGGTTCCCAGTATACGCCTCCACATAAGTCCATTGATTTCGATTGGAAAGACTATTGCCCTATGGTTTTCAGGTAAACCTGTTTTCTTTTGCCATATACCAAAAGCTTAGAATCAACAAAATCAGTAGCATAATATGTTTCTATGAATACGTTATAAATTCTGGAAACCAGACATCAATCTAAATTTGAAATACGTTCGCTAAAGATCTGAAATTCAGAGTTTGCCAGGTCTCTGGGATACTGATCGTTATCAGATAATTTTTTTACTTGATCTCCTCATGGTCAGGGCTTTGTGATATCTGTTAACCAACATACCGCGTAGTAAATTGAAAAGGAACGATCTTAACCAAATATAGATAGATTAAATTATGTAAAACAATAATTTATGTGGAATGATGCATTTTTCAACACCTAAGCTTCTGGCCTTTTCGCAGTTTTTGACGTCAATTGTATACCAACAGAGTTCTTTTACTCATAAAAACTTTTATTAAAGTAAGATTATTTCCTCTTCAAATTATTTATTGTGCATGTTTTCAATGGCATGTCATAGGAATTTGAGGGAGATGTTCAAACTAGATGCTGCAGACTACATGATGTCTATCTGTGGTGATGATGGTCTGAGGGAAATTTCCTCCCCTGGAAAAAGTGGCAGTATCTTCTACCTTTCCCACGACGACAGATTTGTGATAAAGACATTAAAAAGATCTGAGTTGAAGGTTTGATTTAACATACCCAAGCTGATATTTTTTTCTTGCTTAATAGTGTATTGGAGATATTGTAATGCCTTCTTAATTTTTGGTTGTGGGAGCTGATTCTTGGTCCTTTTGGTTTATTCGGTTCCCTTTTAGAGGATGCTTGTCACGCCTACAGAGAGTCCAGTCTTTGTCTTTCCTTGTTTATATTTTTATTAATATACCACGTGATCTTATTTAATTTATAACGTAGAAACATCTCAGTGGTGTGTACATTATTACTGAGAGCATCTTGTTTTTTTTTCTTGAAGGTTCTACTCAGGATGTTGCCTAGGTACTATGAACATGTAGGGGACCATGAAAATACGCTCATAACGAAATTTTTTGGAGTTCACAGATTAAAACTCAAGTGGGGTAAAAAGGTAAGAACTTGTCTGATCTCTTCTATATCTTAAATCCATTATATTCCATTTCTTTTAGCATGATCATTGTGCTGCTCTGATAGGTACGCTTTGTAGTCATGGGAAATATGTTTTGCACAGAGTTGAAGATTCATCGCCGCTATGACCTTAAGGGCTCGACTCAAGGGAGATTTACAGAAAAGAATAAAATCAGAGAAAAGACCACCATGAAAGATCTTGATCTAGCTTATGAATTTCGTATGGACAAGCTTCTGCGAGAGGCTCTCTTCAAGTGAGTTCTCTACTCAAATCTTTTGATAATAGTTTCCATTCTCAGTGAAAGATAGGCCATAAATGTCAGCTCAATGATAATATTTTAGTAATTTTTGCTACGAAACCCTTAGGTTTATGTGCCATGTGAATTTTCCAAATAAGTCTGCTTGCTGCAACCGCTTACTGTTTCTGGGAACATCTTATGATCACATCTCACTCGTTGCAATTTTCTAGCATTAGTCCTGTTGTCCGTTGATTGTGCGAGGAATTGTAGATCTTTTGCAGTAGAGTTAGTTATGCTAGTGAATTTTTTGTTTGATGCTCGTCCTGTGTTCCTTGGATTTTTGATTGTCTTACATTCTCAGGCACCTAATTTTCTAGATTGCAATGCTAAGCACAATGAGATTGCTGTAGTTTTGCATTTGTGTTTTTCTAATTTTTTTGTGGAACCTCTTCGTTTCCAAAATGGCAGGCAAATATTTTTAGACTGCTCGTTCTTGGAATCTCTGCAAATCATTGATTACAGTCTTTTGTTGGGATTACATTTTAGAGCTCCCGATCAACTTAATGATATCCTTGACCCTCCCAATGAAATGTCAGATCAAGAAAGTGATAGTGTTGCTTCTGTTGAAGGTAGGCCTCAATGTTTTTAAAGAAGTTTATCTTTTGTCCAGCATAGATAAATTAGTCAGTCACTCGCAAAGATAAATCAGGTGACCAGTTTCTTACTGCTCGGTATATGGTATAGTTCTTGTGCTCGGTATACAACTATCCAAACTTGTAAACTGAGAATAAACGTCATGAATTTGTATCTTTTTCTGATTTTTTCTTGTTGTTGTTGTGTTTCATCTCAGCCGGTTTGCCTCGTGAACCCTCCATTCCGCCAAAAGGGCTGTTATTGGTTACTCACGAACCTAGTTCCGTTAATACTGCCCCGGGTCCTCACATCAGAGGAAGTACACTACGAGCATTCTCTGTTGGAGAGCAAGAAGTTGATCTCATTCTACCTGGAACTGCAAGGTGAGTCACTTCCCATTGCTTCATCACATCAAAACCGACCTCGAAGTTGATCTCTCATTCATTAAAAATATAACCCAAACCATTTGGAATTTAACTTCAGGCTCCGGGTACAGTTAGGAGTAAACATGCCAGCTCAAGCCCACCACAAACTCCATCAAGACCAGGAGGAATCAGGAACGGTCGAGCTCTTTGAAGTATATGATGTGGTTGTGTACATGGGCATCATCGACATCCTGCAAGAGTACAACATGAAAAAGAGAATGGAACATTCCTGCAAATCAATGCAGTATGATCCGATGACAATTTCAGCCATCGAGCCTACGCTTTACTCTAAACGGTTCACTGATTTCCTCCTTAAGGTATTCCCAGAAAAAGCATAGAGAGATCAACGGACCATTCGTCTTCCCCTTAGATCAAATGCTTTCATGATTTGACTCGGTCGATATTCTTTCTTACTGTTGATAAGCCATAAAAGACTGAGAGATTTGGCTGGTATTTTTCATTTTTCCTTATGTACACTAACATTTAGGAGCTTATACTTGAAAAACAAATTTCCGTGTATTATTGTTATGAGTAGATATGTGCCACTCTCTCAATGTGCCTCACCATTAGGTTGGGTTGAGGATAAATATGTATGTACTAATATTTTCGAAATAAAATTATAATTACTAAAAGAAACATCTTTGTGTGTCTTTCAAACTTCTGAACATTGGTATTATAAATTGTTACTTTTACAATGATCTGAAAAACAAATATAAGATGATTCTTTCGGCAAGTGTTACTCTACAACAAAAAATAAACAATTTTTCATTTTTCTGAGAATCCTGGATGGAATGATTAATTCCCTCAAAAAATAGATATACATATGCTTTAGAATATAAATAGAATGAAACAGAAAATAATGACATAGATAATCATGAATATAGATCAGACGTAATCAATGGGGTAAAAGATTAACCTCTTCTCTTTGATTTTATTGTAAACATAATCTTTCGTTATAAATTGTATTTCAGTTTTGTTTTTCTTCACAAACGATTCACAAAAACCCAAAATTGATAAATCCATAGATAATACACCGATATATATATATTAATTAGATATATAAACCTGAACCACACATGAGGCATAAAGGAACATCGTCGAGTCAAAATTGATCAATATAGACATCAGAAAAAAAATCATCAATATGCAAATTATGTTCCTCATTATCTAGGAAACTTTCAGAAGCAGATGTTCCTTTAAATTCAATATTTTGATTCGCCGTCTCTTCGTTGTTGTTCGTCTCGGTGTTTTGAAGCTGAAGAACCTCCGCTTGATGAATCACTAAACCTGCTTCATCTCTTTGATTACTATTCACGGTATCTAATCGAAGCCTCACATTGTTCAACATCCTCGAAATCGCATCAGTCGCTTCTTGCAACTCGTCGATGTTCTCATATCTATCAAAGTCTTCGTCTTCCCACCAAAACCCTAATCTTGACTTGTTCTGTTGGCCTGTCGGAAGAGGAGACGTATCGTTGAGCAGGGAGAAAACAACGTGATCCACAGAGGAATGACCAAAGGAGTAGAAAGCAGCGTGAGAATTGGAAGAAGGAGGAGTCGCTAAGATAGCGATTTGAGTCGTGGAAGAGAGAACACAGAGCTCAGAAGCTTTGCGGAAGAGACCGTTACGTCTTTTAGTGAAAGCAACCGATTTTACTGTTTTCTTTTCGATTTTCTCAATCTTTATTTTACGTTTTGTGCCTCCCATATTGAGATTGAGAGAGATATTGTTCGCATGTTCCCCTCTTTATACTACTCCCTTCTCATCTCTCAGTTTTTTTTATTACCTTATTTCCTCTTTTGTACGTCGTCTTCCATTGATTTGATTCCTAATTGAGAAAGTTTCCATAATGGGCTGTGCTCTGAATTACCATTTTTTTACTACTTTAGTAAATAGGCAAAATTCTCTTCTTTTTCTTTTTTTTTTCTTTTAAATGAACTGATTGGTGGTTACTTCCTTTTTTTGGAATTTCAAAACTGGAAAAATTAGAAAATTAAAATTTTTTTTTTGTTCAGTTTTACCGTAAACCAAAATTGAAATTACAAGTTTATCCAAAATATTGACCATGGACTTTGTCTATTACGCCGATGTTGGATTTTGTCTCGCAGATGAAATAGTTAAAGGTTTTTTGGTCGAAAATGTATGGTTAAAGATTTTTTCGATATTTTTCTGTTAACTATTATGGTGTAAAAGATATCGGAATCATGTGACATAATTTAAAATGAAAATGTAATTACATATATTTAGGGTCTGAATTCAGAACCCAACATCCCACAATATTTAAGAGGATATTAAAATCTATGCTAAATTGACGGAAGATAAAATGAAAATGAAGACAAAAATGAAAACTAAAAATGACTTATTACGCATAAGCTGAATTCATATACGATATAAAAGAAAATCTCTGGAAAGGCTTCGAGAATTAATTTTTCCATGCAACAGCTACTCTCCGAGTCGAATCTGGTATACTTCTATATCTGCGTGTAGGTATAAACGATAAGCTATTTGGTCAGCTCTTCTAGTAATCTTATACGGTCTAATATAACAAGTGGCTGCTAAATTCATGCAAGTAGACTATGTCTCCTGTCTCAAAGGTGACTTCTTCTCGACCTCGTTCATATTACTTATTTCAAGCGTTTAATTACATATATATGCTTTAGGGCAAAGAGATTATATGGCCAAAAAAGAGAGAAAAGACAGGATGAAACTTCTGAGTGGCTACAAGAGATAAGAGCTAAGAATGCGTGAACAATTGAGACTATAAATAGGCAACGCTTTCGAGAAAGGTGAACAAGGAGAGTATCTCGGCTTTGAGGCAAGGAGCTTCTAGATTTTCGTTCTTGAGCATTTGCGAGAGTTTCATCAACAATCTCGGTTCCTCCATGATTTTGGTAAAGTACGGTGAATGAGACGGTATTCCACACCAAGTTTCTTATGGAGACGATTCTGATGCTTCCATGATCGCTATTGTCGTAAGAAAATTCCACGACAATAGATGTTAATTAAGAGAGTGTCATTTAAGCAATGTAACATCATTATATTTTGATAGATTTAAACAATAATTATTGTCGTAATCATGTGACATAATGATAATATCTCTGAATTTCATGATCTAAGATTCGAATCCAACACCCTACAGATAAGAGTATTTAAAAATAGTTATTTTAAAATTAAGAATATTTGGATTTTCTTTGGTTATTTATCTAAGATAAGAGAAGAATTAAAAAAATAAAGAATCTACTTGGAAAATAGAAATTTAATGAAAAATTATATACGGAAATGCACAATTATGTCGACATTATGAACTTGGGTAAACCTGAAAGAAAAGCGGAGATTAACAACTATAACGATGTTACAAAATTTTGACTATAAATAGATCACCAGACATTTGGTATGTCTCACAAAACTTAAGTTTACTTACAAGAAAAACAAAACAAAAAAAAAACGTTTAAAACAAAGCAAAGCAAAACCAAAGAAATGGCGAAGAATCTTAACTCCATCACCTTCAGCATTCTCTTGCTTGTCTTCTTGATGGCTTCAACCGGTATGAATTGAATGAAGTTCTGTATTATACTTTGCAGTTGTCTTCTAAATATCTTGCGCTGATGATCTTGATGAATATATGTCAACATGTAGAAATCCTCAAACTTGAGGCTATGAACATCACGGCTAGATGCCTTCCAAAGGGATGCAAAAATCCTACCTTCTCGGAGGAGTGTGGGCCGGAGCCGTTCACAGGTTCAGATAACGATTGCTGTCACTGTTGCGTAGCCAAATATGGGAGGCAGGCAGTCTGTAAAGGAGTTGTCGAGGGAGCCGCCAAACACTGTCACTGCTACAAAGAAAGTGTTTGAAGTAACCTCATACAGTTACCAAGTGTAACTTGTGTATTCATTTGGTGTGAGGACATTACATATGTGTATGTTTATGTTCAAGTTTCTTTTGCTTCCAAATAAAAAAAAGGACAATGCATATCACTGCTTGCCCCGAAGTCTAAGCTCATGTTGTGTGGAATTTGGCTTCATTCTGAATATTCAACTCGTTTTTTTATATTTGGGTTCCTCATTTCATCCCCGTTCGAAATGAAAATGGTATGAGATTGGTACCCAAACTTCCCTCTTAAGAATTAAAAATGTTAGACTTCATAAAAATGTTTTAAGACTTAAAAAGAGTTAAATTTTATAATTAAAATTTAAAATAAATATAATTATAAAAAATTTAAAATAGAATAATCTGTTTATTTAACCCAGCTCATAATTAATATTTTATAATTAATTTTATTAATATTATATTATCAGAAAAACGAGATGTGAGAAAAAAGAGTAAAACTGATGAAAAAAGTGAAGAAACTTTTTGTATCTAATAAAATTTGTTACTTTTTTATTTTTTTATTTTTTTATTTTCTTTTATTCTTGAAGTTTTTGGGATGCAATTGCTATTAAGTCAAGTTTCTTAGTATTAAAAGAAAATAAAAATAAATAAAAAGTTAAAATTAAGAATTTAAGAGTTTTAAGAAACTTTTGAGAAACTGGTTTGCCATTAGTCAATTATAAAAATAAATCGAGGGGTGTATTTGTAAGGAAAACATTTTCTCAGATTTATATGTGATATATTGAAAATAGTTTTGTCATCTCCCGTTTCTGTAATGAATAATAAAATGAGGGGATGTTTCTGTAAGAAAATTAATTCTCACTTTTTTATGGAGCAAATCAAAAACACCATCAAACAGCTGAAAAACGCCTCAGGATCTCGCGAGATCCATTTCGAATCGAAGAAGAAAGCGAAATACAGCAATATCTAGGATTTACTTGTATTATCTTGTCCTAACCCAATTCTTAAACTTTTGGTCTGAAGCTTCTCCGGTTTTTTTGTTTGTCTTACCAATGGCGGCCTTTATCAACCTTGAGGATTCCCCAATGTTTCAAAAACAGGTACACTACTGTTTCCCCATTAGGGATTTATTCAGTTTTCTTCGCAGTAAATTTTTGGGGTTTGATCCATTTTTGTTTGTTCATTTTGGTTGATTGGGTCAGGTTTTCTCCTTAGAAGGAACAACTGATGAGCTTAAAGATCGTTGTCAGAAGCTGTACAAAGGTGTTAAGAAGTTCATGTAAGTGTAAATTTACCTACTTTTCTTTTGTTGTTTCCGTTTTGTCGTACTGTATTAATCATCTTTCTCTGCAATAAGCTTTATCTTATTAATGAGTCAATTCTCATGAACTGTTTGACTATCGAAGGCTGAAGCTTTTTGACTTATGTTCCGTTTTCCGGTAAAATGTAAGATTTTTGTCTTGAATGTCCAAATAGAGACGAATATTTACTATTTTGAGACTCAATGGAAAGGAAATGTTCCGTGACTAGCATTCCTGTCTTCTTTGATTTGCTCTACGCTAAAGTTTTTTTCCATGTAACCTCATTTTGTTACATTTCCAATTTTGTTGATATATCTATGTACCTAGTAATAGTTTCGAAAGTTGATGGGAATTTCATTGTTTTTCGTTGTAGGGGAGCTTTGGGAGAGGCTTCTACTGGAGTCAGTGCCTTTGCAGATTCGCTGGAAGAGTTTGGAGCTGGACATGATGATCCTGTCAGTGTTTCAATTGGAGGTTGGTGATTCACAGTCGATTGATTTGACCTCTCTTATTTGTCCATTACTCAGCTGAGGAGATTGTGGGCTCTTTAATTTCTTAGAAAAAATAATAACTATGTTTCATTACATTAGTTCACAAGTTTAAAAGGTATGCTTTATGCTCTATGCAAGTCGTGGTGGTTTTCCGGTTTTTTCGGATGCTCTTCTGTCGTGCTTCTCATCCGCTAATTTGCAGAACCTTTGAAGCGAGTCTATTTAGGATCCCGTGCTTTTTAGTTAAGTAGACGTTGTTGGAGGTTATGGGAAGGAAACTGGGAGAATCTACTTAAGTATGTTAGAAATGTTGGATGAAGAATTAGGAAGCATAGCTTTATGGAATGTCATATGCTCAAAGCCATTGATTAATGTTAACTGGAATACATGTACAAATTCGAAGAAACACATGTACACAGTAAAGTTACTCTTCTTGGCTTGAAGCATTATATATCATAACGTTGTTCTCCTCATTATTTCCTTTAATTCCATATTGCTTTCTGGATAAATCATGTAAGAGTTCTGAGTTCTTCAATTCTAATTTCCAACTTTTTTCTTGTGAGATGATTCACTAAACATAGAAGAATTCCAAGAACACCTGGAAATTCTTGTCTCTGATCTGTTTCTTTGATGTTCTTTTGGATGGTACCAGGTCCAGTATTATCTAAATTTATAAATACACTTCGAGAGCTCTCCTCTTATAAGGAATTTCTTCGCTCACAGGTAACTCTCACCGTATCTAGTGAATAGTTTTACACATAAATAGCAGACAAGACCAAACGATGTCTCATTGTTGGAAGACTTTATATTTGTTTGGTAGCTAAAAGTTTTTTAGGGCATTGTATTGCTTATTCGTACTTTCCTTTATACAAATGTTTTGTAGATACCTATTGTAGAGTTAAGTAGTCTAATACATGTGTCGAGAAACAGCAGAGATGCAAAAACTTAATGAAAAGAAATCTAAAATATATTGTGAGTTTGAAAACCAAAATTTAAATATTCGCTATAAAGCTGTTGCCCTTCACTATGTCATTTGTAGAACCGTTGTGTTGCCGTTCACTGTGTCATTTGTAGAACCTTTGTGTTTTGTAGGTGGAGCACGTATTACTTGAGAAGCTGACGAACCTTATGACTGTTGATTTACAAGAAGCAAAGGTTACTTTTTTTTTACGCTACAAATTTTGATTGTTTTCTACTTTTCATATACTATAAAGTGTCAAATGTTACAGAGATTCATCAATAAACAGAAGATTAGGTTATTAGTTTTTTATATACACCTGTTGACAAGTTATATTAAACCATTGCTTTAAGTTAGGTCGAATTTAAAACCTTTTTGTCATTTTCTTATATATATCTTCCTTTTCTTGACTTTAACCATTTTCAGAAAAAAATTAATATCACCCCTGCATTGATCTATGATATCTGTTATCAAAAACTCAAGCTATCATTTGCCAACGATCCACTTTGCTGTTTGCTACCTTTTCAGGAGTCTCGGCGTCGTTTCGATAAAGCTGTCCATTCTTATGATCAGGTAATTAATTACAGTCTATTGCTTCACTAACTTATTGTAAACGGAGAGGTACACCTTATTAATCTCTTAATAAATTACGATACTGGTGTTAGTAGAATACGAACTTGGCTTTTCGTGAAACTCACACTAATATCAAATGGCCGGTGCATAGTCATTCTTAAAAGTTACAGTTAGAGAGTTTAATGGTTTATGAGTAACGAGTTTGCCGAAAATAAAATGATGAAGTTAGAAAATCAGTACCGTCCTGCGTAAAAGAAATAGATATTTTAAATCAATCATGAGACTTGAAGGAAGTTTTCTTTTGAACTTCTGCATAGTACCAAGAGTTTTCGGACATGGGAGACTGACAAGCATTGTACTTGATTCTTAATCTACTTTAAGAATATAATGTTGGGCATGGTATACTTGTTCTGAAGCTATGCAATGAATGAATTTTCTTATCAATTTTGAAGGCACGAGAAAAGTTTGTGTCACTAAAAAAGAATACCAGAGGAGACATTGTTGCTGAGTTGGAAGAGGTATTAGCACTGTATTTCTTACATAGAATATGTTCTTTCCTTCTCATTTTGGCCAGTGAGGAAAATTCAAGCAAAATCTCACGCTGGTTTGACACTAGCAGATAAATCTGACACCTTTTTTTTTCTTGTAGTTTTTTCACTTTTTGTTATTTCTCTTGGATGATAACGCAGTTGTAGTATTGTGTTTACAGGATCTGGAGAACTCGAAGTCAGCATTTGAGAAAAGTCGTTTCAATCTAGTATGCTAAGTCTACGAACAGAAGCCACTAGTACCATTGTCTTTTGACCTTTCTGTGTCTAAATGGTTTTCTCTTTGGTTTAAGGAGTGCAGGTAAATTCATTGATGACTATTGAAGCAAAAAAGAAGTACGAGTTCTTGGAATCTATAAGTGCAATTATGGATTCCCATTTGAGATATTTTAAGCTTGTAGGTCTCTTCTTATTTTGCATTTTTAGACGTCACCAAGTGTGACCAGCTAAGGGCAACATCTGTGCCACGTTGTGTTCCTTAATGTGGTCTCTTTGTGCTTCAGGGCTATGACCTGTTGAGTCAATTGGAGCCTTATATCCATCAGGTACAACCTTAATGTCAAACCCATTTTAGTTGTTCCAAATAAGAAAAAGGCTAACGGCTAAAATACTTAAACTTGAGATCATTTATAGTTCTCCCTGTTTTCTAGTAAAATTGATGAGCACGGCTACTTGCTATTTTTCTACTTACAGGTGTTGACATATGCTCAACAATCAAAAGAACAGTCTAAGATTGAACAAGATCGGTTTGCAAGACGCATTCAAGAATTCAGGACTCAATCTGAATTAGACAGCCAACAGGTCTCTGCTAGAGCAGAGCCCTCTAGTGTTGATGGAAACCATGCCTATAGAACTATCCCGTATAAAAACGTAGAAGCAATTTCGATATCAACAGCAGACAAGGAAGTATGTGTCTCCAACACTCATGTAGTAATCAAGTGAAAAGCATAGTTTTCACTAAATGTTCATATGGTTTTCTGGTAAAGAAAATTGCTAAGTTTCATCTTGCCACAGGAAAATAGACAAAGGCGGCATACTCTGTCTAAAGATATAACTTTTGTTGTTTGGGCATATGGCTATAACACTGGACAGGATCTTGCTTGCCCTTCTGTTATTTCTAACTTGACAATTGCCAACTTTCATAACTATGCTTATAAAGTTGAAGCAATATTATCAATTTCTGAGTTGTGTCTGCAAAGAATATTTCTGGCTTCATGACTTGGGTCTTCTGTTTGAAGATATAATGTTGCAGTGCAACTATGCAGTCATTGACATTTACGATGACTCATTTGGTGATGAGTCTTACGCTTCACTGCTTCAGTTCTCAACGTCTTACATATTTTCTTTTCTGTATAAATGCAGGTAATTAAACAGGGGTATCTATTAAAGCGATCAGCTAGTCTGAGAGCTGATTGGAAAAGGAGGTTCTTTGTACTTGACAATCATGGATCCCTATACTATTACAGAAACACCGGTAACAAATCAGCGGTATGTGTGCCAAGCTCTTATTTACTGCTCTATCTCAGTTATTTGTTAAACAAGTCTTTCTCACCTGTGTTTTCTTCATTTTAAATTTCTATTTCTCAGTTTCAATCCTTCTAATCATCTTTTTTCTCTTCTTAGGGATCTCAACATTACTATAGTGGTTTAGGTGAGCATAAAAGCGGCGTCTTTGGGAGATTTCGTTCAAGACACATTCGATCAGCTTCACAGGGAAGCCTAGATTGCAATATGATCGATCTCCGTACTTCACTGATAAAATTGGATGCAGAGGACACAGATCTTCGACTCTGTTTTAGAATCATTTCTCCTCAAAAGACTTACACATTACAGGTACTAATTTATTAAATATAGGGACGTGAAGGACCAATATTAGGAGGCTTACACAGCTTATTTCTCTATGCTAACTAGGCTGAAAATGGAGCTGATCGAATGGATTGGGTGAACAAGATCACAGCAGCTATAGCAACACGCCTGAATTCTCATTTTCTGCAACAGGTTGACACAAGACGAGCCTCAGGCTTCTGTTTAAACTTTGACTCAAATCGAGTGTTAGGCTTTTGTGCTAATACGTATTGTATTGTCTTATGCAGTCACCAATCCGATACTTGGATAAAAGCTATGCTAGTTCTGGTCCTGCTAGTGACGAACTCTCCCTGGATCAAAACCAAGATTACAATCAAAGACTAAATATGGGGGATGATGTCCTTACGATACTCAGAGGAATCCCTGGAAACAATGCATGTGCAGAATGCAATGCACCTGACCCGGATTGGGCATCATTGAATCTTGGAGTGTTGGTGTGCATTGAGTGCTCTGGTGTTCACAGAAATCTTGGCGTTCATATATCCAAGGTACAATCTTTGCTTCTTTTGATGCGTTATTTGTGTAGCTTCTTTCCATTCAGTTTAAGATTGTATGAGCTAGTCTGTTGTTTATATTTCTTGCTGAAGTAAACATTGTTGTAGTCGTAGCTTTTGGGACACATGCTTTCTTTTTTTGGGGGGTTGATTCATTAGGTCCAAAGAAAAAGGTATACTTTGGCTGTCATAGGAGAAGATTTTTTTTGTTTCCGTAAACGGTTATGATTATTCTACTAATCATGCTTTTACTTAACTATGAGCATTTTGAGTCTTTTGACGACATTTCAAGGCAGAAAGACACTAATATTTTTAAGAACTCATGTATGAGTCATAGCCTTTTTCTCGTGAGCTAAGGTATTCAAGCTAATGCCATAGATCTTCTGCAGGTGAGGTCACTCACATTGGATGTGAAAGTATGGGAGCCCACAGTTTTGGACTTGTTTCGAAACTTAGGCAATGCATATTGTAATGGAGTTTGGGAGGGGCTACTTCAGCTTGACTATGACAGGTATGATTTCTCAAGGAAAATTAGATTCTCTAAAACACAATCAAGAAGTCAAATGTGTCCAACATGGGATTGATGCACATTTCTGCTATCCTACCTCGTGGTGGATTTTTGCAGTGAAAAGGAATCAATAACTAACACGCTTTCATTGATTCCAAAACCATCTTCAAAAGATTCATTCGCTCTAAAGGAGAAATTCATTCAAGTAAAGGTATCGCATTCAAACCATCTTCAAAAGATTCCTTTGCTTTCGACGATTGACTAATGTCAAATTGGTGGACCTATTAGCTAATAATGCCTGTGAATAGATAAAAGGGTAATGATACTAAAACCTGCTAATGCTTTAGTACCTGGAGAAAGCGTTAGTTGTCAAAGATGAAAGAGAAACAAATCTTACTGCCTCAAGTAGAATATGGGAAGCAGTTCAAAGTAAAAACATAAGAGAAATCTACCGACTCATTGTAACATCGGATGTGAATATCATCAATACCAAGTTCGATGATATTACTGCCGTTGATGCATATTACCACCATGATGATACACCAGATGAAGTAAAGAAAAGGCACGATCCAAACGCGTGTCAGAGAATCAAGGATTCGAAAGAAGCAAGAAACTGTCTTCAAGGCTGTTCGTTGTTGCATGTGGCGTGTCAAAGCGGTGACCCGATCTTGCTTGAACTGTTGTTGCAGTTTGGTGCTGACATAAACATGAGAGATTATCACGGAAGAACTCCGTTACATCATTGCATTGCATCAGGGAACAATGCATTTGCAAAGGTTTTACTGAGAAGGTAACTAATGATCCCAAAAACTCTTTTTTTTTTTCCTTCACCTCATCAGGAACATTTTGCTTTAACATAACTGTCTCCCTTTCGTTGGATAATTCAGAGGTGCTCGTCCATCAATAGAGGATGATGGAGGATTAAGTGTATTGGAAAGAGCGATGGAGATGGGAGCCATAACCGATGAAGAGCTATTCCTTCTCTTAGCAGAGTGTCAGTAAAATAACATTGTCTCTTTTGTTCAGACAAGAAATTTGATTGATTGATTGCAAAGCAAAATACTATGAGACAGTAGCGCTTTGGTCATGTTGCCGTAACTATTGTAGACTTCTAGTAATTGCTTATGATGCTATATAAGGTCATCTCTTAGAGTTAGTATGGAATGTTACCGAGCTACAATGCATCATACTTTGCCTTTTTGTTTTTGTTATGCTCTGGAAAATGCGAAGAAAAACAGAGGGTCATGTCATATATATCTTCTGACTTCAATTTTCAAAGAGCTGAACAATGCCTATACACCAAGTCTATGATATAGTTTTTGTTCTTGGAACAGAGAACTTGATTCAATACCCAAAAGCAAATGATCACCTACATTTCTTAATGATTTCGCCAACCCGTTAACCATCTTCGACCAAAAACATCAAATATAAACACCACCAAAGCCATTAACAAAACCAAAGATAT
This sequence comes from Streptanthus diversifolius, assembly GCA_039880935.1. Classification (NCBI taxonomy): domain Eukaryota; kingdom Viridiplantae; phylum Streptophyta; class Magnoliopsida; order Brassicales; family Brassicaceae; genus Streptanthus; species Streptanthus diversifolius. The sequence goes on from JAXGFM010000007.1 coordinate 1,672,190, forward strand.
TAATGAGAAAGATAAAACAATTTCATGTAAATAGTATCTTTTATTTTTTTTAATGATTATTGAAACTACGTCTCGTATTACAAAATTACTGTTACAATACGATGGTTTACTAAACTATATAAGACACATTATAATTGTAATATGAAATTCGTATACAAAGACAAAACCCTACAGCTTGTATGTATGGAGTGATTCAAACATATTTTTCTGTGTTTTTGTATTTGACGCTTTAGAAAAAAAGATTTTGTTTTAAATTATAAAATATTTTTACTTTTCAATATTAATTTTTTTAGGCTTTTATGTTTTATAACCACATTATTTCATTATTCACATCAATCTTAATTATGAAGTTTTAGGTTACGGGATGAGGGTCAGTTTGCAAATATTTATTATTCTGAGGGTTTCTGTGGAAATATTCGTATCATAAATTGTTAAAACGCCGGCTTTTCAAACCCTTCACCGCCGTTTGTTGTCCATCTTCCTCGCCGCCGCCTTTTCTCTCTCTCTCAATCGCACATCCTACAGAACAAATTGTATTGTTCCAAAGTAAGCTTCTTTGATGTTACTCTTAAAACATTCCTTTTGGTTTCTTCCTAAAACTGAAATCTTTTTTGCCTCTTTCTAAGGTTTCAGTCGACATTTGATGAACCCTACTTGTTTCTGTTTTCTGTTTTGGAGTGGTTTAACCTAAAATTAGTACTCTCTCACAGTCGAAATTTGCTGCAGAGAAAGGATGGTGACTGAAGAAGACAAGATATTCGCCAAGAATTTCAGCATCGAGGAACTCCCCGACGTCCCTGCCAGACTTCCTCCGCATCTGAAACACAAGCGAAGTCGTGTCGTGTCTAAAAAAGATACTCCCGTTGATGTATGAACTTTTCTGGGCTTCCTTTCGAAATTACAGTCCCTTATGTTCTGTATTGTTGCTTATAAGTTCAGAAAATTGAAGAAATTATTGGATTTTCTCAGTGGTCATATCTGGATTAGCGTTAAATTGATGCTGTGTTCATGGACTTCGTGTAAATTTATAAAAATAATTTCTTGTAAAGAAACTGTGACTTTGGTGTTAGCTTTTTACAAGGTTTACACTGGCTTTGGTATTATTTTGTCAAAATCCAACTGGTATATGTGATGAATGTTTGAAATTTGAAGTCTTTAATCTTGTTCTGCCCTTTTGTTTGTGTTTTCTGTAGACTCAGGGTACTATTTACTCGGGTCTTGATGTCTCTATGGGAGTGGACGACAGTGTGAAACTAGAAAACTTCTATGACACTTTCAAAGTTGATGTGATTAGTTTCACAGAGACAGATATGGAATTTGATATGATTGGTATCGATGCATCATTCGCCAATGCATTCCGAAGGATCCTTATAGCTGAGGTCTGTCTACTGTCTCACAACAACCTCTGAATCCTGAGAACTAGAATCTTTGTTCTAAAAGTGTTTGTTTATTGCACAGGTTCCTACAATGGCTATTGAAAAAGTGCTTATAGCAAACAACACATCGGTTATTGTAGACGAAGTACTTGCTCACAGGATTGGTCTGATTCCAATTGCCGTAGATCCTAGGCTCTTTGAATATTTAACCGGTAAGAAAATATTCAGTGGCATGTGATCCATCTCCATAAGAAAAATATTTCTTTCTTCTTATTCTTTGTCTCTGTGTCATAGAAAATGATCAGCCAAATGAGAAGAATACCATTGTTTTCAAACTCCATGTGAAATGTCCAAAAGATGAATCACGTCTTCAAGGTAATGTCTGTCTTTTTAGTTACCATCAGAAGATTTCTTGTTAATATCGTCAGCTTGATCTCTCAAGAAAGGTGTCATTTGTAGTTTTGACGAACGAATTGAAATGGCTACCAAATGGAAGTGAGTTTCTCAAAGAATCAGGAGGTTCAGGCTCAAAGCCAAAAACTTACACTTCATTCACCTGTAGCCAAGAAGATTTTTTTCCTGAATTTTCTGATAATCCTATCACTCCGAGCCACCTCGATATCTTGATAGCAAAACTCAGCCCTGGTCAGGTACTTTTTCTTTGTATTCTCTTCATCTTAATTGTTTCACTTAAGAGCAATTTACTTGCGATGAGAGATGAACCAGTCACTTGCCTCTTCTTAATTTGATCTTCTTTTTGTAGGAAATCGAGCTTGAAGCTCATGCAGTTAAGGGCATTGGTAAAACACATGCAAAGTGGTCCCCAGTAGGGACGGCTTGGTATCGAATGCTTCCTGAGGTGAGAAGTTTATTACCTCAATCTGTTGGAAAAAGCTCTTTGTATATTGCCTCATCCTAATCTTTCTCGTAATGCTTTCGATGATACTATCTTAGGTGGTTCTACTAGGGGAAGTTGAGGATAAGCATGCTGAACGACTCGTAAAAGCCTGCCCACAGAATGTTTTTGATATTGAAGACATGGGCAATGGTAAAGTTAAAGCCTTCCCAAAACTCCTTCAAATCTTCTTACATATATGCTTTTGAGTAACAACAGGGGATTCTGATGAAACTTGGCTGCACAACAACCTTCTGAATTTTGATTTCGTACTCTGACTTGTGGTAAACTATAACAGATCGGAAAAGGGCAACGGTAGCACAGCCTCGCAATTGCACAATGTGTAGGGAATGCGTAAGAGACCATGATTTGGAAGACCTGGTGGATCTGCGCAGTGTCAAGAACCATTTTATATGTAAGAAGAGAAGGAAAAAACAATTACTTTTTGCTCTGCAATTCATGATCTATCTGAAAAAGCCCTAATTTAGTTTGTTATTTGTGTTTTTTTTTTAGTTAAAATCGAGTCCACTGGATCACTGGGGCCGGATGTTCTCTTCACTGAAGCTGTCAAGATATTGGAAGATAAGTGTGAACGTGTAATCGCTGATCTCTCCTGAAAAGAGATTTGATTGGTCTAGTTCTCTACTGGCATGGTTCCGGTTTAGTCCAATTTTTGGTTTTGTATCGAAGTTTCTTCTTATCAGTTAATACGAAGAACGTTGAAACTAACTTTATAGTTTTGGATTTGGATTTCAATTATCTCGATTCGAAAACAGCTCAAACAAAAATATCAACCAATTTTGGAAATCTGTTTCGGTTAATTTGGGGCTTAAACCGATTACTGAAATTAATATATTCGTAAATTAGGTATGACAAAGTTCACAGCTTGGCACCTCTAACAAACAGTTTGTCTCTTCTCTACGACTCTGTTTTGCTCCAATTTCGTTCCTTTGTGAAAATTTTGGTACATGTTTGAGAGAAGGCACTGATCTTCTGTCACAGGTCTCCATTGCAGTAGATTGAGAGTAGCATATCTTCTTCCAGTGAGTAATCAGTAATATATGTTCTCCAGCTTTTTTACTCAAAACTCCGTTCTCTGATTCAATGTTGTAACCAGCTTTCTCAAGAGTTCTTAAAGATCGAAGATTTATGTCCATTTTCGTTGGATATATCACCACTGAAGAGAAGAAAACTTTACTGGAGAGATACATAGTGAAGGAAACACATGTTAGTAGTTTTACTATCCAGAGAATCATTCTTCTTGGTGATAAGTGAGCTTTTAGTTTTGTGCTATTTAAAGTTTGGAACTTGTGTGTTGTTAGCTTCCAAGGATCCAAGTGACGGATCCAATTGCAAGATACTTGGGACTAAAACGTTGGGCAAGTCGTGAAGATCATACGTCCGAGTGAAACCGCTGGTCACTATGTTACCTATCGTTGTGTCGTATAAGCAAAAAGCTTTTGTGGATTGATTGCGAATGGAACGCTCAGAGTTGTGAAACATAAGAGAATTGTTTTTGTACCAAACTGTTGACAATTTATTTGTTAGATGTAAGAACTGAAAACCTTACGAGTACCTTGTAGTATCATACACCTGTTAGAACCAACTGTTTAGTGCATAATGAGAAAGTTCTCCTGAGCACTTTCGATTATTTCATGTTTTAGATCAAATATACGAATCAGGAAAAAGCTTAAAGGTAATGTTCAACAGTTTTACGACTCTAAGGTTTTAGAAGAAATCAAACTACAATCGACAAAGCGGATCATCTAAGGATCATACAAATACAGATGCATAATTAAAGTCACATCAATTGTTGCTTTCGTTCATACACCTCTTTTTTATCTAATGGAGGAATAAATCGTTTGTTTATGGAAGTGGTAAAATACAAAAACGGAAAATTTTACCGATGTAGAAAATAAAAATAAATTAGAGAAATATGACATAACATTAAATAAAATGTTTTGTTTATGAGGCAAGGAGCAACAGTTTTATATTATAGCTTTGATATCTTGTAATTGTAACTAAACTCTACTGGAGTCACCAAGTCCTCCTAGGCCAACTCCATTATTGCCGGGTCGGGTCAAAACCCACTCAACACTTCTCAGTAAGATCTGTTAGGATCCTTTAATCCAAACCCACCAAAGTTGCTCCTTCCACTTGACTGAGAAGAACGATCTGAACCAAATCCACCAAAACCTGAAGAACGGTCTGAACCTCCTGAACCAAAGCCCCCGTAACTAGAAGAACGGTCTGAACCGCCAGAATAACGGTTGCTTGATCCGCCTGAACGACCACTGCTGCTACCATAACCACCACCACCACCACCATAACCACCTGAACGACCACCATAGCTTGAACTGCGATCCCTCATGCCTCCTCCATACGATCCACCTGATCGACCACCTATTCCTTCAAACATGTTTCCGCTTCCACGTTCAACAGGAATGCTAGGAAGCTGCATTAACCCCAATACCGAAGTTTAGTCCAAGAATTCAAACACAAGAAACAATAAACATAAGTCAAAGATTCATACCTCAGTAAATCGGCTTCCGACTTCTTTCTCAATCATTTTAACAGCCCTTGATTGCTCTGGACCGTGGATGAGAATCGCATTTCCTTTCTTTCCAGCACGCCCTGTTCTCCCCGTTCGGTGAACAAACGTCTCAGTGTTATTAGGAAGCTCATAATGAATTACCTATTAACACAATTAAAACACTGGGTTAATAAGATGAGAAACAGAACTCATTAAGAGCATGAAAAAGTATAGTTTTTGACTCACCAAGTCGACATTAGGTACATCGAGTCCACGAGCAGCAACATCAGTTGCGACAAGGATATTGAAATTCCCATCCCTGAAACCAGCAAGTGTTCTTTCTCTCTGGCTCTGAGATATGTCACCGTGTAAAGCTTCACATTTGAAGCTTTTCGCCAATCCATACGAAAGGCGATCAGCATCACGTTTCGTTTGAGTAAAAACAATGCATTTTCCTCCTTTGCCGTGGGCCTGCAAAAGAAAAGGTACTTTTAAAATATTGTCGTACATGACTGAAAATTAACAAGATACATACAATGGAGCTTAAAAACAAAGTAAAGTAAGCATACCTCTACTAGAGGACCAATAATGGCTGCTTTTCCATAAGAATCTGCTGAAATAGAGTACATCGTAATTCCATCTGCAAGTTTCTGATCAGAATCTCCAACCTAAAACACGATTAGGCAAGCTGTCACCTCATTAACAACTCTGCTAAAGCAAAGATCAATAGCTTTGCAGTTTGTAGGTGCAATATATAGATTGTAAGTAAGTATGAGATTACTCACAAGATCAATCGTCAAAGGATTATTCAGGTACTTTTTGGTGAGAGATCTGATCCAACTCGGCATTGTTGCAGAAAACATCATGCTCTGACGTTTCTCAGGCAACTTCTCCAATATTACTTCGACATCCTCCGCAAATCCAACTTGAAGCATCTGATCAGCTTCATCCAGAACCACAAACTGAACCTCTGATAGATTCAAAGCTCCCCTTTTCATCAGATCAATGATACGACCTGGAGTTCCGACCGCTACATCAACACCATAGTTAAGCTCCCTCATTTGCTGTCCGATCGGTGTACCTCCGTAGAGACAGATAGTATCCAAGCTTGGAGCAGATTCCCTGAACTCCTTCTCAACCTGACGAGCAAGCTCTCTTGTAGGAGCCAAAACCAAACAAAGAGGGTTCTTCCCACGTCTGTCTCACATCAAAGGCCACATAAGAACCAAAGAAAATGTAAATCGCTGAACCTCAGATAATCGTTAGAGACTGTAAACACAAAGTACAATCTAGCGATTAACAAACCCATGTTTAGCGTTGAATTTGATGATTTTGTCAATGACAGGAATCCCAAAAGCAAGAGTCTTTCCTGTTCCTGTCCTTGCCCGACCGATCATATCCCGACCTTGCATGGCTGGCTCAAGCACAGCTTTCTATTCAAACAACAAACATCAAAAAAATCAGTAAAAGCAGAGAAATTTAATTGATTCGATGCAGCAATTTGATATAATCTATAAACAAAATGGAAACAGAATAACATACCTGAATAGGAAAGAGTTTCTCAATTCCTCTACCACTCAAAGCTTTGACAATCTCCGGAGATATCCCAAGCTCAGATATCGCTAACCCATCACCGCTGCTGCTGTTGCTACCAACACTCTCCAAGTCTCCTCCGCCGCTACTCTCATACGAAGCGGCGTAATCTAGAGCCGCGAACCCTGCAGGAGAAACCATCGACGCTCTGAACTCCGACGGTCCAGATTGGAAATGAAAGTCCCTCGCTTTAATACCAAATGGGTTCGAAGTCTGAGGGAGAGCGACGCTAGGATTGACATTTGGGGCTAGATCGGAGACTGTAGTGGCAGCAGCGGCGGCTGGAGTAAGGTGGTGAAATAGAGCGGCGTTAATGGAGGTCAGAGAGGCGGAGAGAGTCTGAGTCCGCCTTGACGCACCAAGGACAGATCGGCGGAGTACTGTGCTGATCATTTTGCAGATCCAGAGGGGAGTGAGGGATTTAGGTGCGAATGAAAATGTTATAAGAAAAACCCAAATGTGAGAATTAGGGTTTTAGAGAAGACGGCAAGGGTTTAGAGAGCTTTAAGAAGAAGGCGTTTGAAAACTTGAGAAGTATCTACCGTAATCACCTACGGGTGAGTGCATGTAATTCCTCTGTACCTGCGAGTGTGTTATAAGGGAAGAGAGTTTAATGTCATGGTTGGTAACACAATGGAGACATTGTTGTGTTAGTTATCAAATTGTACATGAAACAGTTCGGGTTTGGATCAAACCAGCGCTGCAGCCACTACACTTTCACACATTGATTGATTGGTCTCTATCTCTTATGATCCAGGAGATAAGTTTTTCTTATTTATTCTTCTGAGACTTGAAACAGTTTTTGGGATAGAAAGATTTCAGCCACTGTCGAGCTAGTAAAGTTGGTCCTATATATTCTTTTAGGTATTGTAAATGGACTAATTAATAATCGAATTCTTTTTGTTTTCTTGTTTTCCATCTTGTTAGATTAGCTAAGAACCGTTGGATCAAAGCAAGCTGAGATGTTACTTGCTCTGAGTAAGCGTTCAATATTACAGTTGGAATTGAGCTAAAAATGAGGATGATAATTAAGGGTGACAAATTAATATTACGTCTCTGGTTCAAAAAACACATGCTTGCTAAGCAAAAGAAAAGAGAATAATTTCAAAACCATTGTTTCCCTAACTTGTCCAACAAATAATGAAATATCTTTGTCTAGTATGTATGTTTAAATGAGGTTCGATGTAAAATGTTCAATCTCAAGACTAAACCCTATGATTCACCAATCATCTGTGATTTCGGCTCGAGCACAATGGAGACATTGTTGTTGTGAGAAAGTGTTGGAACCAGCTCCTTAAACTTATGGTAATAGTCTTGCAACTATACGACCATCTTCTCCAATTTCTTTGTGTTTTTAAGCATAAGTTCGAAAGATACTTAAAAGAGTAATGAGGAAGCACATTCTCTGATACTTAAAAGGAATAACTGCGTTCGGATTATTGTACAAACGAGGAGGAACAACACAGAACGTGGGCTACAGTTACAGTAGCCACAACGTCGATCAAGATATCAGAAGAAGTACCACAAGTTACATCTTCTACTATCACATGGTGCTTGCAAAAACAGAAGAAGCAAAGTTTATGACAGTTACAGAGACAGTAAAACAAGTTATTTGGTTACAAGAATTTTTAAGCGAAATCACATGAGATAAAACAGAGAAGGTAGTCATCAAGATTAACAACAAATCTGCAATAGCTCTCACTAAAAACTCAGTATTTCATGGCAGAAGCAAAAACATTCATAAGCGTTATCATTTTATACGTGAATGCATTGAAAAAGAGGTCATAGACGTTGAGCATCTACTTGGAGCCAAGCAGAAAACTGACATTCTCACTAAAGCATCGACACATTGTATGATCCCATGAGCATATTTGTCTAAAGAAAAAGCAAAGTAAAAAAAAGAGTTGACTGCTGACGGGAAAAGGAGAGAGACGAAGAACGCTTCAAATAATTTATCCGCTCGGGTTTTTTGTATTAAAATTTAAAATATAATAAGATAACAAAAGCAGCACCAGTGGTCTAGTGGTAGAATAGTACCCTGCCACGGTACAGACCCGGGTTCGATTTCCGGCTGGTGCAGTGAGCAATGAGGATTTAGGCTTCAGCGATGGTTGGGTCCATTGCACTCTTCTGATTTCTCGGATGTAATACGGCCGTTACTGAGCTCATATTTTTGTTTTCAAAACCCAAATAAGTTTTGATAAGTCTGTTTTTTTTATTAGAAAGATGTCAATATTTTGAAGTTAATAAACAGTTTCGTATATTTTTTATTGACAAAAAATATATTTACGAAAATGTCATTATTATTTTCAACACAAATAGAAATTAGGAAAATATATATATCAAAGCAAATAACTTTACTATTCTAATTATGATAGATTATTTAAAGATTGATAGATTTATATATACATATACATATATTGATAAATTTATTTTTTATTCGGTAAATTTTTAAAGAAATACTAAATTTGTTTAAAATTTTTTTGATGTGGTAGATTTTTATTGGTGACAAACTTTCGGTTGGTCTGGATATGATGATAGAATTATTTATAGTAATGACAAATTTATAATAAAATAGTAGGTTTATTATTAGGTAGAATTATTCAATCTTTTTAGTTTATTTAAATAAGCTATAGTTGATAGATTTATTGATTACTATGGTGATAAATTTATAATGGTAGACTTGTATCATTTATCAAACTTATAATAGTAAACTTGTATCATTTATCAAATTGGTGATAAACTTATATGTTTACATTAGGCTTACATATAATAGTAGTATATTTTTATGTTTAATAATAGTAAACTTATATGTTTATATCTAATGATGATAAATTTGTATATTGACTTGTATAATGCATAGATATTTGCATCAGTTGATATACAAATTTACTGTTATTTAGATACAAATTGATATACAAATCTACTATCATTAAAATAAATATATTTTGTTAAAATAATATTATTTTTTTTTAGAAAAATTAAAAAAATCTATCACTAGAATAACGTGTATTGTGGATATTGAAATAACTCTATCATAACATCTTTTTTTTTTGTCAACAACTCTATCATAACATCTTAAAAGGTCAAAAACATTTACCATAATTTCAAATACAAACGTTAATGGTGAACATCAATCACGAACATTAATCACAAATGCCAATCACAAATACTGCAAGTCATAAATGTCGGTTATAAAAAAAATATGAAATTTTGAATTTTTATTATTATTATTATTATATTTTTAATGCCAATAACATTTTTGTTATTAAGAAAAGTTAGGATTAATAGACTTTTATAAACATTTGGTCTAGTAACATGTTTTTGTCAAAATTGTTTTAGTAATTATCTAACTTCCCATGATTATTTTAGTAATTCTTTTTAAATATAATAAGGCTCATTTTTATTTAAAAAATACAAAAATTTATCTTTCTTAAGAACACGAATTTCAGAAGCGCTCAAAGTATAAACGGAATTAAAGATTTTGGGAAAGATAAGGTTCATGTAACTTCTCCATATGATTCTACATTACTAATGGTACCAAGAAAGTTGGTAATCAAGTTCCATCTGTGACATAATCACAGCTATAATTGACATTGTAATGATTTAAACTCCTTAGAGCTTTGCGCTTCGCAAAGACTGCATGCGTTTGAATACATGTCCCAAAATATCGTCTTCAAGATAGATTATTTCACCAAAATGCATCGACTAAGGCGAAACCGCCCACGCACCAATAAGTTTCACAATTACTAGTACGACTTCTTTATCCCTCTTTTCAAGTTTTGAGTTTTAGTATGTCGAAAGACCATGTAGAGCGTCTTTGAAAGGCTCATGTATCTATAGCCTGTAATTGTTAAAACCATTCCGATGTAGAGCGTCTCCGAAGGTTAGCTACCAATCCTTTCAGTGTTAAAGAGTGCTTAATTTACTTACGAATCGATCCTATTAGCTAAAACAAACCCCGTGTGGTCTGTCTTGTCTCTGTAAGATTAAAAAGTTTGAATCTTCCAAGGTAAGGACCATGTCACTTAGTGCTTATCAAAGGTATCTCAAGTCTGATCCAAGTCGCATAGAGCTTCTGTTGAAGTCTGGTCGTTGGCAAGAGGCTTCAGAGAATCTTGTCTCTGTGTTGAATAATGGTAAATTTCAGTCTAGTAAAGGCAAGAGCATACACAGCTTGTGGATGGATCTTCTTGATGTCGTTGTTCACCATGGGAATGAGGTTTCAGGTCTCGATGTGGACGCTATCATAAGGGGAGGTAATTCCAAAGTTCATGGATGAACATGAACTTGGGATGTTCTGGACTTCTCTTGCTGATAACTACATTAAAAAGAATATGCTTGAGAAGGCGAGGGATATCTACGAGGAAGGATGATGAAGGTGGTTACTGTGAGAGATTCCAGTGTTATATTTGATGTTTATTCGAGATTTGAGGGAAGCTATGCTGCCAAAAGAATGGAATTAGAAGGGAGGAAGAAGATGAAAGTATGGTAGATGATGATGATGAGGATGTTAGTGGTAATAATTCTCTGTCTTTAGAAGAGATGCAGAGGAACATTCTTGGTGGATATTGGTTGAACGATAATAACCTGCGATTGGCTCGCTTGGAGGAACTGATGAAAAGAAGACCGGTTCTTGCAAACAGTGTTCTCTTGAGGCAAAACCCACATAACGTTGAACAATGGCGTCGTAGAGCCAAGTTGTTTGAGGGAGACGCAGAGAAGCAGATACTGACTTACACGGAAGCAGTGAGAACTGTGGATCCCATGAAAGAAGTTGGAAAGTCTCCTCACACGTTGCGGGTTGCTTTTGCCAAGCTTTATGAAAACCACAACGATCTGGTCAATGCGAGAGTGGTTCTTGACAAAGCAGTCCAGGTTAACTACAAGGACATGGATCATTTGCTATGCGTGTGGTGTGAGTGGGCTGAGATGGAGCTGAGGCCCAAGAATTTCAGAGGAGCGTTAGAGCTGATGAGGCGTGCTACAGCTGCACCGTCCATAGAAGTCAGACTTGGAAATTGAGTGTGGCAACGAAGATACATACAGAGACATGCTTCTTGTTTCTTGCTGCGCTCTATCTCCTCTGCCTTAGGTTAAGAACTCCCGGTCTGAGTCTCCGTTTGACACTCTATCCACACTTACCCCTCCGGTTAAGAAAAATACGTACACTGTAAAAAGCTTCTCTCATGAAAAGGTGTTGTTACAATGCTTGTCATTTTTGTTTCTTGTAGTTTGACGAACAAATTCAAATGGTTACCAATGTGAATGTTCTGCTTATTGCCAATGTGGTTGATCTTTGATTTTGCTTTAGAGTATTCACATTCTACTCTCTTCATCTTCAAATCTGATATTGAGATAAGTTTACGGATATTTGATCTTTGAAATTGCTTGTAGTACGCTTCTTGTTTATGCATTTATGGATGTTGCATATATGGCAACAGATGAAGTGAAGTGATGCTGTTATACTTGACAGTGGTGAAAGTTAGAATCCTCTTTCTAGTTAAGAAGTTCCTCAACAAAACAAAAAGTAAAAACTCAAATGCAGAGATCTGTATTTATTTGGAATATAACCTGAACGGATCTGAGTTTATACTTTTAAAATGTAAGATTAAGATAAATCATTTTTATTGGAATTTTAATGAAGTACCATCATAGTATACTGTTGTAGTGGAATTGTCTTTTTCGCATTAACTAATCGAAATTGACACGTAAATATTGAATAGAAATATAAAATAAAAATCAGATGGTTGGAAGTTGAAACGTTGGCTTACAAGTTAGGTAGCTTTTATGGACGAACGTTCACCAGTTTTATCATGGAAGAGTAGCTCCAAAGGCTTTACAACTACTTGTATACTTTTTAAGAGTTCAAAAAAAAAAAAAAAAAACTCTGAAATAGTTAAAAACATAAGCATTCTTTGAAAGAGTGAAAACAATAAATTTATGAATATTTGAAAATAGATTGTTAAGTTGTAAACATTCTTAAAACACTTTTTAAAATAAAAATGGTGTAAATTGGAATCATATGTCATAATGGTAGTCAATTCTGCAATTCATGACACATGTCTGGGTTCAAACCCAATGCTCCGTAATTTTTAAAAGATATTAAAACCATTAAACTATGTTGACAAAAAAAATATAGTATAAATTCTGGACTTCTATTACACTATAACTGTTATAAATTAATATTTTGATAAATTAATAAAATTTTAATCTATAAATAACATTTTGATCTAACTAATTTTTAGATAAATTAAAATCTCAATAAATTAATAGAATATATATTTTTAATATTATTAATTAAAAAATTACTATATTTTGTTTGTAAACAGGTTATCTAAAATTCTTGGAATAGACCACAAAAATACATTGACACAAAATATTATTTTTTGAGATGAGATTTGAATAGTTTTTATTTAATAAATAAAAAACAAAACACAAAGTTGATGTAAAAACATTTAACTACATTTAATTTTGTTATAATTAGAAATTGTTTTCTTTCTTATTCAAAAGCTGTGATTGGACAGATCAATCTAAGAGTTAGAGGAAAAGCAAAAGAAAAGCTGATAATGTTCAAATATAAATACGGTCCTTAGCAATACAAGGAACAAAAGAGGTTCCCATTCTGTTCGCAAACTACCGAAGCTGTAGCTACTTCTCTCCTTTCACTCTCAACGGTAAGATCTCCCATTTTCCATCCATTTCTTCTTCCTCCTCTGATGCTTGTCCAATTTGTGAATGTTCTTCTTTGCATCCAAAGCTCTGTTCATGTCGAATTTTGTTGAATCTCCATCTCTGTCTCTCTCGTGTGCCATTATGTTGTTCCACATTGCCTCTGATTTAGCTGGCGATCTGATCGCGAATCGATTGATTTTATGTGTTTCAATGGGCCTGGATCTGTGAGATTTATTGACTTTTTTTGTTTTGTTTTCTCGTCTTGTTTCTCTAGTTTCGTTCTGGAAAATGGCTCGCAAGAAGATCAGAGAGTATGACTCAAAGAGACTTGTGAGGGAACATTTTAAAAGGCTTTCCGGCAGAGAGTTGCCTATCAGATCCGTTCAGGTTAGATCCATTTTCCAGGATATGTCTTTCATTGGTTTCTCCGTCATGAATCAGATGTTTATAACCCAGAAATAGCTTTTCTCTTTGCTGCTTATATTTTCTTGTTTGATTCAGAAAGTGTCTCTTAATAATGTAAAAAGCTGGTTTTTTTGTCAAGAATACTGTTTCAAGTGAAAAACCTGCAACATTGGTTCGATAAAAATTTCAGAAATCTCAATAGATATCTGCTTTTGCTTGATCTAGCATATATACTTCAATCCAGATCATTGTCTATAATGACTGCATAAGCACATTTGCCATGAATCTTTCCGGCTACATAATTTGATCTTGTTCTGTTTACAGTTCTGACAATTGAATAGTGCTTTTTTTCTTCTTCTGCTGTGTTAACGCTTTGTGTGACATGCTCATTGACATATGTGTAGATTAATCAAGAGACTGATCTGAATGAGCTAGTAGAGAAGGAACCTTGGCTCTCATCAGAGAAGCTGGTGGTGAAACCTGATATGTTGTTTGGTAAGCGTGGCAAAAGTGGTTTGGTTGCTTTGAAACTAGATTTCGCTGAAGTTGCAGCTTTTGTGAAAGAGCGCTTGGGCAAAGAGGTAACTTGTTGAGTTTGAGCTTCAGCTAATATGATCTGAGTTTATCATCTTTTCTTTAGCTTGTTTGTTTTTTCCTTACTTGTACTACAGGTAGAGATGAGTGGATGCAAAGGACCCATAACGACATTCATAGTTGAACCATTTGTCCCACACAATGAGGAGTTCTATCTCAATATCGTCTCGGATAGACTTGGCTGCAGCATAAGCTTTTCAGAGTGCGGAGGAATTGACATCGAGGAGAACTGGGACAAGGTATTTTGTATGCTTCTTTATTTACTTCCTAGTGTCTGTTTCACTATCTTATTACTGTAAAAACTGAAAATTGAGTCGAGAATCCACTTTCTTCTATAGGTCAAGACTATATCTGTACCGACGGGTTCCTCCCTGACACCTGAGATATGTGCACCTCTTGTTGCAACCCTTCCTCTAGAGGTATATTGAAGCTTAATATCAATGAAAATTGTAATTTGGACTTGCAATTTTCGACTTATAATTTTCCACATACAGATCAAAGGGGAGCTTGAAGATTTTATTCAAGTTATTTTTACCCTATTCCAAGGTATACGAAAATCATTGACTCTACACACAACAAAAAAATCAAAGCAGATTCAAAATGACAAAATCTGAATCAACAACTGAAGCTTTTTTTATTCTCTTCTTTTATCTTGGGGACTAGATCTTGATTTCACTTTCTTGGAGATGAATCCTTTCGCATTGGTTGATGGAAAGCCTTATCCCCTGGATATGAGGGGTGAGCTTGATGACACTGCTGCTTTTAAGAACTTTAAAAAGTAAGAATGACCTCAACCTTTTTTTCAATTCAAAGTCAGGAGCTTCAAGAAGGCATGATAAGCTATCCTGCTGCTGTATTCAAGCGATATGCTTAACCTCTCACATTTTGCAGGTGGGGCGACATTGAATTCCCTATGCCATTTGGAAGAGTGATGAGCCCCACAGAGAGCTTCATCCATGGTCTAGATGAGAAGGTATAATGACCAATCTGTGTAGAACTTGATGCTTTGGGAAACAGCAATCTCTGTATGACACTTATGATCCTTTTGTATATGCAGACAAGTGCGTCTTTGAAGTTCACCGTTCTGAATCCCAAGGGAAGGATTTGGACTATGGTAGCTGGAGGAGGTGCAAGTGTCATCTACGCCGATACCGTATGTTTCTATACCACAAAACCTTGACTGGTGTAATCAACACTGAGAATCTCCCTCATTTTGTTTTTCCTCACAAGCTGAGGTGTCTTCTAAAATGTTATCCAGGTTGGAGATCTCGGGTATGCATCTGAGCTTGGCAATTATGCTGAATACAGTGGAGCACCCAAAGAAGACGAGGTTTTACAGTACGCTAGAGTCGTCATCGATGTAAGATGTTTTTATTTGCTTTCTCCTTCCACATAAAAAAACATCTGAAACCAACCAAACGTAAAGATACTTCTGACTAAAATACTGCGAAATTGCCTATTATGCAGTGTGCTACAGCGAATCCGGATGGAAAATCCAGAGCACTGGTAATTGGAGGTGGAATTGCTAATTTCACTGATGTTGCTGCTACCTTCAATGGCATAATCCGAGCTCTCAAGGAAAAGGTAAGCAAGAAAGGAGTATAACAAATAGATGAATAAGCTTTCTTCAACTCTGTTTTTTTTTTTTTTTTATTGAACAGGAAGCAAAGCTGAAAGCAGCAAGGATGCATATATATGTGAGGAGAGGAGGACCAAACTACCAAAAGGGACTTGCTAAAATGAGATCACTTGGAGATGAGATTGGTGTCCCCATCGAGGTATATATATACACAACATAAATAAACTCAATACATTTCCGCTTGCTCGATTCTAACTGGTTTTATTATCTCTCTTGTTTGGTATAAGGTGTATGGTCCTGAAGCAACAATGACAGGTATATGCAAGGAGGCAATCGAGTACATCACAGCGGCTGCATAAGTCTTTTACTCTATCATGTTACTTCAAAAATGCTCCTTCTGGTTTGTGTTAAGACTTATGGTTGGATTATATGTTTCACTTCTTAAGTTTCTTACAGTATTCATGATAACAAACAAGTATCTTTGCACTCTTTTCTATTTTACTTTAGTGTTTTCTCTTTTGATTGTCATCATCTTCTTCACTATTAGGTTGAACTCCGTTATTGTTTTGCTTTATTTGTGAACACCTGAAGCACTCATACCAGTAAAAAAGCATTTAGCACATTAGATACCACGTCAGATCAATTACAATTACCCGTTTCCGCAGTAAAGATTCATATTAATATATAGAATTGAGAGAGACAGTGGGATAATTTAAAGACATAAGTTATTAAGGAATTAGGAGAAAGATTAGTTAGTGAGCTCTCCTACCCAAACACTTAAGGGACAATTTTCTAATCTAAACATTGAAAAGGCACTCTCTCTCTTTTTAAAACAATTAACTGATTTGGTTATGTAACTTTTTTTTTTTTTTTTGGCGTGTGGAAATTTGTCGTTCTACTTTTGATTGTATGTGATTACTGGCAATGTTTGGTTTGTGCACGAATGTTCAGACTTATTGTATAGTACAATGTCTACGTATTCATATATTGTTAGCAAAATTATTTACCTCAAAAATATATTTCAAACTAAAATAAATTTCATTAAAAGGATAACTTAAAAACTAGTTTCTTTTTGGGTCAACCATATGCATGATTCAGAAGTTTGAGGCTTTGAACATGGAACCTACAAAATAACTTACAATAGTTTTCTATGAAATCAATAGTAAAAACTTTTAAATCAACGATAACAAAAAGCTAAAAACTCATGAACAAAAGTACTTCAGAATTGCAACTGAAAAGTATCCGTATGTACAATGAAAATGTAAACTGAAGATTTTGTAAACAATGTATTGGTTTATGGCTCTGTACATCAAAACTCGTATTAAGATGGTAATAATTGATGTAGAAAAGGAGGTTATCTTTAAAAATGTTATTTTGGTGTGACAAAAACTGAAAAAGGGATAAAATAATTAAAGCTCGAAAAAGCCAACAAGATAGGAGACAGACCATGAACGTGATCTGCCCAACAAAAAGGACTTTTTTTTTTTTCGCTCTGTAACTTTTCTAAAAAGCAAAAAAAAAAAGGAAAATCAAATGAAATGAAAAATAAAAATAAAAGAGGTCCTTTTGTTCTTATGTTTTTCTTTTTATCTTCTCACATTTTTGTATATTAAAATGAGTTTGTGGGTTTTCTGAAAACTTCTTTTCCAGTTAAAAAAAAGTTGATTGCTTTAAGAGGGAATATTGCTATGGAAGGTGTAAGATTGGTGCTCTGGAGATTAGGGTTTCTGGTTTTGGCATGGTTACTTGATGTCTCTTCTGCTACACTTTCTCCTACTGGTGTAAACTATGAAGGTCAGTCTTCTTCTTCTTCTTTGGAGCCATCTCAAGTTTTTTTTAAAAAAATGCATTGTTTTTTTTTTCCTTTGCCCCAACACAGGATTTCACATTGGAGTTTCTCTGAGCAATTATCATCTCTGTTTGTCCATGTTTATTCATTTTTGCGATTATTCTGGTGAATGTTTTGTGTGGATTGTTTTTTTTTTCTTTTTCTATTTAGTGGATTATAAATATCAGCTTTAAATGCCCACCTGAACCATATCTAAACTAGCCAATCCCAGCTCATGTTTTACTTCTTTCTCTGTAGATACTTTAAGATTACTGAGTTTTTCTTGTATGAAAGATTTTTTGGGTTTTTTTTTCTATTTCGAAAAAAAAACAGCTTTAGGAGTAAGATTTCTCCTTTCAATCTGAATTTTTTTCTTTTTGTTTGGTCTGAAATGAGCAGTGACGGCTTTGGTGGCTATAAAGAATGAATTGAATGATCCGTACAATGTTCTGGAGAATTGGGATGTGAATTCAGTTGGTCCATGTAGCTGGAGAATGGTCACTTGCACTGATGGTCATGTCTCTGCACTGTGAGTTTTATCTTCACTCTCTCTATTACACAAGTCCAAAAAAAACCAGATGGATCTCTGAGACTTGCCTTATCCGCTTAATGAAACAGGGGACTTCCTAGCCAAAGCTTGTCTGGTACATTGTCTCCTAGAATCGGAAACCTCACTTTTCTTCAATCTGTGTAAGTTTTGTATTCTTCGTTGCTATGATTGATTCTGGTTCTGTAGCTTTTTCGATTGTTCTGCTTGAGCTTAAGGTTTGTCGTTTAGGTTGTTGCAAAACAATGCAATCTCTGGTCCAATTCCTGAAACAATTGGGAGGTTGGTAAAGCTTCAGACACTCGATCTTTCGAACAATTCATTCACCGGGGAGATACCGGCCTCACTTGGAGAACTCAAGAACTTGAATTACGTGTGAGTGTTCCTTTTGGGATTCACATTGATTCATTTGTTACATGTTTATGAAATTTCAATTCAAGTCTCAGTGTTCTGTTCCGTTCTTGTTCATTTGGCTTTTTCAGACGGTTAAACAATAACAGTCTTTTAGGAACTTGCCCCGGGTCTCTATCCAAGATCGAGGGACTCTCTTTAGTGTATGTCCCTAAACTCTGCTTTCTATTGTTCCACGGTCGAACAAAATATCATTAGGAGGATATTTAACAACTTATTTGTTAACAATACTCAATGTGCAGCGACATTTCGTATAACAATCTTAGCGGTTCGCTGCCAAAAGTGTCTGCCAGAACTTTCAAGTAAGCTTTACTAGACTTATCCTAGTACTTATCTTTCCATTGAGGATAAACTAAGTTTGTTTTCTTTCTTGGACTCTTAAGGGTAATCGGAAACGCGTTAATCTGTGGCCCCAAAGCTGTTGCAAACTGTTCTGCTGTCTTCCCCGAGCCTCTCACGCTTCCACAAGACAATCCATCAGGTTTTAGCCGTCAGCTTCTCATGTGTCCCTATTTTACTTATGCGTCGACGGACTTTTTAGCTTACTTCTTTTCTTGTATCAGGAACTCATACCAATGGCCATCACGTAGCTCTTGCCTTCGCCGCAAGCTTCAGCGCAGCATTTTTTGTTATCTTTACAAGTGCAATGTTTCTCAGATGGAGATATCGACTTAACAAGCAAATATTTTTTGACGTTAACGGTTAGTAACTTAGTATACTGTAAAAAAATTCGGCTTTTGCATCATCTTGTACCCAGAAAAACTAACAGTTCGATTCTTTGATGAATATATTGCAGAACAATATGATCCAGAGGTGAGCTTAGGACACTTGAAAAGGTATACATTCAAAGAGCTTAGATCCGCAACGAATCATTTCCACTCGAAAAACATTCTCGGAAGCGGCGGATACGGGATTGTGTACAAAGGACACTTAAGCGATGGATCTTTGGTAGCTGTTAAACGTCTCAAAGACTGTAACATTGCAGGCGGAGAAGTCCAGTTTCAGACAGAAGTAGAGACTATAAGTTTGGCTCTTCATCGCAATCTCCTTAGGCTTCGCGGTTTCTGTAGTAGCAACAATGAGAGGATCTTAGTCTACCCTTACATGCCAAATGGGAGCGTCGCTTCACGCTTAAAAGGTAATGCAGTTTCCAAAAACCAAACTCTTTTTCATTTCTTCTGCTCTTTCACAAGATTTTTAAAAGTTTCAATCTTGCTATAAATTTTGTTAGATAATCTCCGAGGAGAACCAGCGTTAGACTGGTCGAAAAGGAAGAAGATTGCAGTTGGTACTGCAAGGGGACTAGTGTATCTTCATGAGCAATGTGACCCGAAGATTATACACCGAGATGTGAAAGCAGCTAACATTCTACTGGATGAAGACTTTGAGGCAGTTGTTGGGGACTTCGGGTTAGCCAAGCTTCTAGACCATAGGGACTCACACGTCACAACCGCGGTCCGTGGAACCGTTGGCCACATTGCACCTGAGTACTTATCCACTGGTCAGTCCTCGGAGAAGACCGATGTCTTTGGCTTTGGTATACTTCTCCTTGAGCTCATTACGGGTCAGAAAGCTCTTGATTTTGGCCGATCCTCACACCAGAAAGGTGTCATGCTCGATTGGGTAAGTCTTTAGTCTTTACTCTGTTTCTTCTCTTCCGAGAATCTTAAAGAGTGCTCACAATTCTAGTTTGGTTCGGTTCAGTCTTGCTTAAGAGGAAACTTAAACCAAAATAAAATCGAAATTTACATTGATTTGGGATTGGATTCGAAATTGGTTATGGTTAAATTTCGGTTCTGTTATCTTGCTTGATCGAGACTCGGTTTGATTTTGGTTCAGTTTTAGATAGGCTTTGGTTCCGGCTTGAGCAAGAATTATAACTGAATTCACTTTTACAGTTTGGTTTGGTTTATCTTTGAATTCGTTTCGGTATAGTTTATGCAGTGATTCGGTTTTATATAGACTTTGGTTCTAGTCCATTAGCGTAATTTAAAATTGGATTTGTAATTCAATTTGGTTTGGTTCGATTTGGTTAATTGGTCTGAGAAATGAGATTTGTTAAAAATGGCAGGTGAAGAAGCTGCATCAAGAAAGGAAACTAAAGCAGTTAATAGACAAAGATCTTGACGACAAGTTTGATAGAGTGGAGCTACAAGAGATCGTTCAAGTTGCGCTTCTTTGCACTCAATTCAATCCATCTAATCGACCTAAAATGTCAGAAGTTATGAAAATGCTTGAAGGCGACGGCTTGGCTGAGAGATGGGAAGTGTCGCAAAACGGTGCGGCGGAGTCTCTGCCACCGCCGTTGCCGTCGGGGATGGTGAGTTCATCGCCTCGTGTGAGGTATTACTCCGATTATATCCAAGAATCGTCTCTTGTCGTCGAAGCCATTGAGCTCTCTGGTCCTCGATGACGTATAATGATGATTCACTTTTTTCATTTTTTTCTTGGGTACATTTTTTTTTGGGGTTTTGTTTTTTTTTTTTGTTTTTTTATAAAATGTTGATATAGCTCTGGAGTTGAGTGTAATTTTCTGTAAAAAAATATTAACTGTGGAGTCCATTAGCGTTATTTAATTTTTTTTTTTTTTTTTTTTTCAAATTTTCACATGTAGAATGATCAACACCTAACTGAAGACAGAGTTATGTGTTTGGCTAAAAAGAAAACTCGAGAACAAAATTTGTTTATAAAATTGCACGATATTTACAACTCTTGTAACAACAATCTTAAAAATTTTGAATATAAAAAAGCTTCATCAAAATGGTTTAAATGACGATAGATGATAAATATGAGAGATAGTTTATCCATGTTAACATATAAATATCTACAAAAGACATTGAAGATATTGTTTACAATTCAATAATTTGAGCCAAAAATTAAGTAAAAATACCAAATAACAGAGACTACAAAGCAATTCACAAACTGTTCAGTAATCTGTGTTACAAAAACATCAAAGAACATAGACTACAAACACATGCATTAAGTAGTTTGATAATTTGATCTAAAAACTGTTGTTAATTTGTTTTCTTTGTTTCATTTGTGAAAAACCAAGCTTACTAGCTTAATTTTACAAGCAATTTATACTGTTACAACAACTCCTTAAAAACACAAGATTTCTTCAGTCTGGTTTGAGAACAAAATGACATTACTCAACATCCCATTTATCACTTTGTCACTCAAACGAAGCTTTGTTTCTGAAAAACTTGAAGCTTTGAATTCTTAGTGCCTAGGTGAATATGTCGGTCTCTTGTTCTTCACTTCTGCAGTATTGCAGGTGGATATCTTGGTTCTTCTCATATTCTCTAATCACATGATACTTGATCTGAATGTGCTTGGTCCTTTTATGTTGAATCGTATTTTTTCCTAATGGCTATGGCGGTTTGACTATAACAGTAAATCGGTACTGCCGCTTGACTGTAGAACCTTAAATCTTCAAGTAATCTTCTCAATCATATAGGTTCATTTGCTGTAGCACATGACGCCATATACTTTGCTTCAGCCGTAAATTGAGCAGCATTATCTTTTACGCTTGTTTTCCATGAGAAGATTTCATATCCAATACTGAAGCAATATCTAGTAGTGGATTTCAGATCCTCTCTGCATCCACTCCAATCACTATATGAGTATCCAATTAATCTTGGTTCTTCAACTGCAGTGAACAGCCTTCCTAAGTCAGTGGTACCTTTGATGTATCTTAGGACTCTCTTTGCTTCTTTGAGATATTTGGAGTGTTGGTTCTTTCAGATATATGGACAGGTAGAAAGCTGCAAACATTATGTCTAGTCACGTGGCTGTTAGATACAACAAGTCTCCCACTAGATTCCGATAAACTTTGATGTCAGCAGGTTCATCTTCTTCGTTCTGATGTTCTTCATGATCTTGATATCCTCCATGTTAAACTTTTTCAGTAACCTTTTCGCATAACATTCATGAGACAAGGATCCTTCATGATTCTGAATAATTTTATTCCAACAAAGTAGTTCAGTAATTCTAAGTCAGACATTTTGAATACCTTCTTCATCACAGTCTTAAAATTTTCCACCATGTTTTCATCATCTCATGTTACTATGAGATCATTCACATAGATGCACACGACTAGCAACTTCCCTTGAACTTCCTTTATGTACAGAGCATGGTCATTGTCGCTTCTTCTGAAGTTTTCATCTGAAAGAACTCGTCAATCCTGATGTACAATACTCTAGGTGTTTGCTTCAATCCATAGAAAGTCTTGTAAAGCTTGAGAACATATCCTCTCTTTCCTTCTTCTTCGAATCTCATTGGTTGCTTGGCATATATCTCCTCTTCTAGTTTCCATTTAGAAAAGCTGATTTAACATCAAGCTGAAACAATTTTCATTTTCTTTTAGCTGCAACGGCAAGTAGAAGTCTGATGGTGTCATGCCTTGAGACTGGAGCAAAAGTCTCAAGATAATCAACACCGTGCTGTTAAGTGAATTCTCTAGCCACTAACCTTGCTTTGTATTTCACTGTATTTCTTTTTACATCAGTCTTCAACCTATAAATCCATTTAACTCCGACCATGTTTTTGTTGAGTGGTCGCTTGACCAGTTCCCATGTTTGATTCTTTTCAATCAATTGTATATCTTCTCTCATTGCTTCTTTCCACTCAGTGTGTTTTCCTGCTTCTTCGAAAAAGCTGATTCTTCAAAGCTGTTGTAACATCGTTCACTTATAGCTGAGTATTTGATGTCTGCATATGGAGCAGTAAGCAGTATGTCATCAAGTAATCGAAACTTTATGTTTGGTTGGCTTAAGACTTCTGCTGGACTTCTCGGATCTGGACTTGACTGAGCATTTTCACCTTCATCTGTTTTATCGTCACTAGATTCTGAATCATCATTCTTGGGACCCTTCTTCACTTACAATAGATTCTAGTGATATTTTTGCATGGCTTTGTTACTTCCCTTTTGTTCCAGTCCCATTTGCTTCTTTCATCGAAAATGATATCTCTTGAGATATCTATTCTGGTTTCTTCAAATAAGTACACTCTGTAGCCTTTTGTTTCAGAGCTGTACCCGACACGACAAATATAGCCTTTCTTGACTTGTCATCCCACTTCTTCTTTCTTTTATATGGAATGTGTACATAGCATACACATCCACACACCTTTAAGTGACTTACATATGGCGTTGTCCCATTCCATGCTTCAAATAGAATTTTGCATTCAAGTGCTCTTGTTGGAGTTATGTTTTGAATGTGGCTGCATAGTACAGCTTCAGCCCATAATATCTTTTGTGTTGTGTGGAACCACTCTTTTGTGTTGGACGTTTAAATAGAGTTCGAACCACTCTTTTGTGTTGTGTGGAATCTTTGACATACGATCTTTTGTATCAAGCTTCGAAAACTTCTCTTTTTCCACAAGGCTTGAATTACGAACAAGAATAACATCAAATAAAATAAAAAAAAAATCTTACAATAAAGAAACACCAAACTTAGAAAGAGAATCATCACATAAATTCACTTCACGAGGAGCGTGAGTATCCTTTCACCTGGAAAAGAGAATTTGATAATGTCGGATCTCATGCAGTAAAAGTCCAAGAAATGGGCACTCCTCTGAATCCATTAATGCCGCCACAACTTTGGCCAAGTCGATTTTGAACCCTCAATGTATCTTCCCAAACTGATAGCTTCTGCTTCCAAAACCATATAAGGCACGTGAAATTTTCTCACCATAAACCGATATTTTTATGGTAGTACCGAATAAGTTTAAGATCATTTTCAGTGATATCAAATTTTAGTTTATGTCTTAAGGAATATTTTTGAATGTCTCCCTAAATCCTCTCGATGACTTCGTTAAAAATTTCCTAAAACCACAATTATAATATTTTTAGAAAACAAAACATCAGTAATGTTTAGAAAACAAAACATCAGTATTGACATCAGTAATATAGACTATGTGTGAAAGTTAATTAACTGGAAATTAATGTGTTGGTATATGTTATTTACATTTTAGGTTATGCTCCAACTTTGGTAAATAGTATGAGACTATTATTCTGTTCATTTGAGATGAATATAAGATAATATTTTTGGCGTATTTTATATAATTGGTAAATGTTTGAATCGTTAAACATTTTCCAATTCATATAATGCTAAAAGCAAAGGAAAATAAAAGGAAACATACAAAAATACAGATAGAAAGTTATATAATTTAAATCTGTGAACAACGGCATAGTTATTAACATCATCATGTTCCCCAATAATTTTAGAAACATTTGCCAAATAGAGATTAAAAAAGTTATACGTTCTCCATACAAGATTCTCATAACAGCTGTATTTAGATTAATAATAACACAATATTTTTTAAAATATATATAAAAATAATTTTTTAATATTAAAAATAAGAAGGAAAAAACTTGATAAAACCAAATTAATTCTATTTTTTTCCCAATCTTTTCTTTCTTTCGCTGTCAACGACATTCTAAATTTGCATAAATAAAGTTCAATTTTGTTGATAATGGATTTTAGATTCTTCTTTCTTCCTTGTTGATTCTGGATTTTGTTGATAATGGATGTTATCCCTTCTTTACAGTTCTCCCATAATGTTATAATTATAACTGTATCAAATTAACAATCAACAGAGTTTCTCACAAAAAACGTCAAAGGAGTCTGGAGAACCATTCACTTAATCATATCAGTAAAATTAAATAAGGATTAATGACTATCAAGACAAAATTAAATATTATATATTGAAAAGAAAAAAAATATATATATCAAAACTCACTGACTTGTAGCAACTAGCAAGTACTTCTAACAATTTTTTTTCATTTTTCCTATGTAGGAAAGCGCTTACCGATAGAGCTAAATAATGAAGACCTAAAGGATATAATTTAATATGTAAATTTCAAAAAGATATTTTTAAAAAGACCTAAAAGGGTTAATTAGAGAGAAGAGGAGTTAGAGCACCTCCATCGGTGTCTCTTAAGCAGTTTCTTAGTTTTAAAATATTAATAAAAAAATAAAAAAGGTAAGAGAGAGATAGGAGTCGACTCTTATTTAAGAGATTTAAGAGACAGTTTCTGTACACATGTCACTTTTCTACTGGATAACAATTTTTTGTTTTAAAAAACATTAATTAATTCATAATAATAGATTAAAATAATATTTTTTTTTTGGTAAGATACTTAATATGGGTATCTGTCCGATGGAGATGCTCTTATAATCAATATTAAGTAGCTCTCTGTATGAATACGGTCTCGAGATCTGGTGGAGAGAAGAATTCTCTAGCGCTGCCATAGCTGAACTTCAACGACCGTTTTCGTTTCTTCGGCGCCGGAGGACACTGTAAAACCGTCGGTATTCTTACGGAAGCCGATGTTGGAGTCGTCGGATAGTGATCTTGATGAACGTCGGCTTCAGTCTCGGTTACGGCACAGGAGGAGAGACTAATCGACTTCATTGGCACACGTGAGGAGATTCCAGAGATGACCCATTTCTTTCCTTCGGATGTTTCGTGAAATTCGCCGTCGAACTGGTGGTGGTTCTTGCCGGAAAATCCCATAAGATGTTATGGTATGAGGTTTAGAGAGAAAACTGGGCAATTGTGATTGGTTTTGCTTTTGGTAAAAGTAAGGGAAAGTGATTGTTTTTATAAAGGGATGAAGTTTGGTTTTATGACAAGAAAGATTTGGTTTTGTAGGGTTAGATTAGATTAGTTTGTAACGATAGAGAATGTGAAGAGAACGGGACATGTGATTCAGAGAAGAGTGTCTTATAGTCAACAGCGACTTGAAGACAACCGATCAGTGTCGATTCATTTCGGTTATTTTTTAATTAAAAATAACGTTATATGATAAATGTTTATTTTAAATTTTGTATTTTGGTAGTATTCTCTGGTAAAAACGAAAACATTCAAAGAACGGAGAGATAGTGAGATTGAGTGTACATTGTATCTTTAATAAATGTGAGAGTGATGTTTAAAAGGACGTGAAAGAATCCTATATATTTCTTTTGTACAAAAATTTATGATATTCATAATCGGTAACATTTTGTAGATTAATTTTCAGTATTATCTGGATTAATAAAAATAAAAAAAGTTAAGTTAAGGACGCATATGTTATCGTATGTTGTTTTTTGAACGGGTTTATGTATGTTTCCTTTGTTTGGGTTTCAACTTTATTTTTTAGGGTTTTTGGGAGTTTAAAATATTGAATCCTAATTTGTATTCATTAAGACTTTAATATTTTTGTTTTTGACAGCAACAAAAAAGAATGAAAATTAAGGCTATATATATTTTATCAAGAATAGAATATATTGTACACGTATTTAATATGAAACACTAATCACTATTTTGGATTGAAGCTACTAGCTAGCTAGGTTTACTTGTTACAAATGGAAAAGAATTATATAATATTTTAAAGGTTTTCTGTAAGGGTGGGCACGGGTGGGTCAAGTATCCGTCAATTTTGGTGAGCTTCATATATCCGTTATATGTGGGTAACTAATTTTTTGTCCCCGTACTTGATACCCGTAAAGCAAGTATCCATAAAATCAAGTATCCGTAAAAAATTTTAATACTCGTTATCTATTATCCGTTATTTATTATCCGGCTCATTACCTGCGTACTTGCCAATATTTACGAGGTTTTACAGGTATTTACGAGTATTTTGCGGGTAATCTATGGGTAATTAGCGGATACTTGCGAGTAACGAATACAAAGCGGACAGCAGATCGGGTATTAATTTTTTTTTTAAGGTTTGATATCCGGTTTGGTACTTACAGGTAATCCTCAGTTGGATTTGATATCCAACCTGTATTAAACAGGTATTTACTTTGACAACCCAGATACGGGGCAGGTAACAAATATCCGTGCTCAAACTTAGTTTTCTGGTGCAAGTTAAAGATATCATACTGAATTTAAATTTCGAGATACATAAACCAAAAAAATAGGAGTTGAAACTATAATTATTTTAGAATATGGTTTCTCTATAATTAATTTTTAATCATAAAAATATTAACTTAATAAATTATTTACTACAAAACGTCTCATTAACGCTTTAGATGACATTATACAAATAGTTTCACATTTGTTAACAAAAATGAGTATCTATCCGCATAATATAATACTACTATTTTATGAATGGTGATGGCATAGTTAAATTGAATACTACTATTGTGCATTTTTTGTACAAGAGTGAGCAAACGATCTTAAAAGTTATAAATAAAATATTCATGAGTGAAACCAATTGTGGGAAGAATGTGTGAACGAAGAATGTGTGTGAGAGTGAGTGAACACATGAAGCAAAATTATAGAAAATATTCAAATAGGTTTTTAACGACTATATTTAATGACTATAGAGAACCCGAGAAAAAACGTGACTCTAAGCCATTTGAACTAATTTACTCTTGTTACTTTTTTAATTATTAATATATTTAGGGCAAATAGTCAATGTTTGACTCTTTTTGTTTTCTTAACTCAGTTATTACATAGTCAAACAGTTCTTTTTGGTTCGATAATGACGGAGAAAATGGTGGAAACAAATTTTATATCGATTTTACTATGTTTTTAAAATTTAAAGAAAATTTATGAGAACAATATCTTTTTCATTTTAAAAAGATTTAACAATTTTTCTTTTCCATTATAAAAAAACGTTTAACATTTTTTAAGAAGATTATATTGATATTTTGTAAAAAATAATCAACTGTTAAAATTAAAATCACGTGGCTCAGTAATGTTTACATATAAAATTAATACATTTCACTATGTCAAAGAAAATATTAAAGGTATTAGATAAATTAACAAAATAATGATAAACTAGTGTGTGTATTCGATTAGACATAAATCAACAAAAAAAATTTACATTATCTTAATAGACAATGTTTTATATTCAATGCTTATTTTTTCATCAAATAAAGTTTTTATATCTAGTCTTATTTTCATTATACTATGCACTAAAATAAAAAAATTAAAGTGTGTTGTATCATTTTTTATCAATTTAATCTAATAATTTTTTAATATTCTTTTTTTAAGATTGCAAAATTTTGGATTCAAATCCTAAAATAAATTTTAGAAATAACTATTATTATGTCTTATAATTAATTTATACGGCGTGTTGTATCATTTATTTTACTATTTTATATCATTTATTGATATAAACGAATTTATATCATTTATATAATTGACTTATGTCCACCAAAGTAACCGCTTGAGTTATAAAGCTCCACAAGAGGATGATACAAAATTTACTTGGCCCTAGGCTATACACATTTGTAATGCACATGTATTGCAACTTTTTTGATCGAAATTGATTATCTTTCAAATTTGCACCACATAGCAAATTAACAGAGTCATTATCTCAAATGCTCTTCTAGCAGAAAATTTTATCTTTTATACATTTTTTTATCTACATACCTCTTTCCTCTTTAATTATATGTTCATTTTCGATATTGCTCCTGGAAAAAAATTAACAAACAATTAAAAAAAAATTAACAAATCATATATTTCGAGAGCCTCGCCTCGAACTCTTCTCCATCGACCTTCTCCATCGACCTTCTCCATCGACCGTACACTCCACCGACGAGACCCTCTCCTCCTTCTCGCCTCCACCCAGTCGATCTCTCTCCTCCTTGATCGAATCGAATCGAGCTCTCTCCTCCTCTTAGCTTGTCATCCTCTTCATTCTATTTGACCGCCGCTCCATTTCAACGATTTAGGGATTTCGATCCTCTTTTAAATCCAGGTATTAGGGGTTTTAATAATCAAATTGGATTAAATGAATTCGATTCAAAATAGTTTTGACATTTTTAGGTCGATTAGGATTATGCATGTAATTGAATCATAGTAATCTGTAAATCGGCGGAATCGAAAGCCATTTTTCCCAGTTATCTGTTTTCGCGATAGAAGAACTTGGTATAACTGGTGAAACTGGTAAAACTAGTAAAACTGGTAAAATTAGTAAAACTGTAGATAACTCATAAAACTAGTATAACTGTATATAACTCGTAAAACTAGTAAAATTGTGGATAACTCGTAAAACTAGTAAAACTGTAGATAACTCGTAAAACTAGTAAAACTGTAGATAACTCGTAAAACTAGTAAAACTGTAGATAACTATTTTTAGTGATTTAATTTTTATATTGTTTTGGCAAGATAAAATGAGCAACAACATCATCTTACATTTTAAATGTGAATGTCGCATGTATAGTTTAATGTTGAAGTCATCAATGGAGGATATAACTTTATCGAATGTTGAAGCTAGGATATGCAAGAAGATTGAGTTATATGAAAGTGCAGTCAAATTAAAATTGAGTTACATTCCATTGATGGTGGGATGTGAGGAACCGTTTAATATTTCTGATGATGAGGATCTTTGTATTTATCTAACATCCGTTGATAAAGATAATCGTAGGTGTATTTTGTATGTGGAAGCTTTGGCTATCATGGATGAAACCGAGCAAGCTTCGAAAGTGAGCAAAGAAATAAGCTAAAGAACAATATGAGTACACAAAATTGCATCAGAAACAAATGCTCAATGCTTGTCATTCAATCCAGTGATCCTGTATTCATGGTTTGAGTTGCTGACTTTAATTTAAAAGTCCGCCCCTCAAACTAGGAATACAGGATCACTGGTTTAAGTGACAAGCGTTCCATGAAATGTTTTTCTAATGCATTTTGGTTTATGATTTTATTTTATTTTATTTAGACATTTTTTAGTGTGATTTGATTTTGTATAACTATATAAAGTGATTTTTCATTATGTAATACTAGTAGTTTCTGAAATTTTTCAAAAAAAATGTACAATTGGTAACATATAAAAAGGAAAACAGCAATTAGACTGACAAAAATCAATTGAGGATAAGACATCATTGAAGATCTACTTAATTGGTAGAATTGGTAGAACTAATAAAATTGATAATTTTAAAATAAAATGTAATTAAAGAATATAGGCAAATTGACATTTCATTATAAACAACTCAAATAATGTCATAAACATATATTAAGTATAACAAAAAAAAATATATATAAACAATTGGTTTAAAGTATACAATAATATAGACAATAATCTCCTAATATTTTTGATGTCTTTTTATAAAGAATAGTGAAGCTATGTTGAAAAAAGTTTTCTAAATCTATTTTCAGAAAAAATAAATGCATGAAACACTTTTCATTCTATGTTAGTGAACTTTAGTCAACTGTAAACCTATAAAAAGAAAATTTTTAGTTAGGTAAAACTAATTAATATGAAAACTCCCAAAAGTACAATTATTTGCAGTTTTAGTAAAACTAATATCTTCAGTATGACTATGTTAAAAAATTTTGGCGCCTCTCTGAACTTTTTTGGCGCTTTTACACAGTTTTTGGCGGGCCTTTTCATTTTCTTTTTTTTGCTTTTCGCTCCACGCCTCTTTTCTTCTCTCCAAACTTCGATATTATCGAACC
The DNA here is from genome assembly GCA_039880935.1 of Streptanthus diversifolius. Lineage (NCBI taxonomy): Eukaryota > Viridiplantae > Streptophyta > Magnoliopsida > Brassicales > Brassicaceae > Streptanthus > Streptanthus diversifolius. The sequence continues at coordinate 1,703,022 of JAXGFM010000007.1, forward strand.
CATTGGCGCCTCCTTCAAGTCCTTTCTTCTCTCTCCTTTCGCACATCTTTCACTCTTTCCAAAATTTGAACTTTGATCTTGATGTGATCATGGAAAGCACCCAGACATATGTTCAGTGTTCAAGTCGTATCTTTTCCACACGACGATTTAATTCATGAAATCACTTGGAGAATGTGCTCAGATCAATTATCTAACTCCTCAAAGAAGAATCAACTCAAACCGAGTTCTGATGAAGGAGTTATGAATTTTACAAATCCAGTGATTTTCACATTACGCGATTCTGACATGTGCGCATTTAAAGAAGAATTCGGTCAGATCAGGATGAATGAAGCTATAAACCAAGTTGTTCTATAATCCTGGTCCATGATAGAAGCCCATAAAAGTGGAACCAAGGCCCAAGCACATCTGTCTATGCCATCAAAGATGAGACAAGAAGTTAGTTGAACATTTAAAGCATTTAATGCTAATCTTTTGCATGTTGCTGCATGTTTTTGGGTTATGTCCAAACATGCAGCCTTGTTTCTTCTTAATTAGACTTTTGCATGCTATTGCATGTTATTGGAAATTGTTCCAAGCATGCAAGGCCTCTCTTCCTTTCTTATTTCTCTATAAATACTTGGCTTTGACCACTTTTATAATCTATCGAATTTTTTAATGAGAGTTTCTACTTTTAAAATTTTCGATCACCTGTTAGTGTGTCATATCTAACAGAAATGCTTCGGTTCTTTAGTGTGTCATATCTAAAGAATCCAGGAGATCTGTCTTGGTGTGTCATATCCAAGGGATCACCCTCTTTGTCGTCTAGGTGTGTCATATCCTAGGGCATTGAGGTTGGAATATCAAGGGCCTTCCGCATCCCTTGTGTGACCATTCGATCCACCGCCTTGTTTCTTGAGTTTAACCACTCTTTAGAAGTCAAGGATTATCTTTACCAACTTAGAATGCTGAATCCTTGGGAGGATCACATCAGATCTTCTCTCTCATTATATCATATTATGGACCCTAGTTACGAAGATGAGAAGAGGTGGAGGAAGCATATGAAATGTTGTACAATATGGCCGATAGTGACGATGGGATACCAAAAGTTTGTCCATGTGGTGGACAAATCGTCGTCGTCGATACAACTGAAACCGAATTCGGTCCCATAAAGAAATACTTTATCTGCAATAAGTTTGAGGTTAGAATCTTTGTCTTTTAGAAAATTATTAATGTTTTATAACTCATATATTCCAATATTTTCAGGATGATGAATCACATCGTAAAAAAGATTGGTTTGATGGTGTTGAACAAGAGATCGATAAACTAAACAAGGAGATTGATTCCCAAAAATCGAACATTAGAAGATTGGAACTTCAGATTGAACAAGTGTTCAAGGAGACTAAAACCTTAAATAAAAAGATGCAGTAGTAAAAAAAAGTTGTATTTTGCTTTCAATAAACTACAATGTAGCTCTTTTGAGCATTTAAACCTTATATTTGCTTTTATTTGTGTTTGATTTTATTTGCAGGTATACTTCTTTTTGGATAAAACTATTGTAGTTGTACCAAGTTATATTTTTTATTGGGTAAAACTAGCATTAGTTATACCAAGTTCTACTTCTTTTTTTGGTAAAACTATTGGTAGTTGTACCAAATTCTTCTTCTTTTAAGGTAAATTAGAATTATTATTTTTTGTAAAACCAGAGTAAATAAGGATCGTTCATTCATTCCGAATCGTCCATTAATTCATGCAACAAACAACAAACAGTTATTCCCAAGTTTTATCTGATACTTAATAATTTTACTTAGTTTTACTTTGTTTTAACTAGTTTTATCAGTTTTATGTAAACAACACATTATATCATATAGTTTGACATAGTTTTACCAGTTTTACTAAGTTATACATATTATCATATAGTTTTACCTAGTTTTATCAGTTCTATGTAATCAACATAGTTTTACCAAGTTATACATATATATCATATAGTTTTACCTAGTTTTACGAGTTCTACGTAAACAACACATAGTTTTACTTTCATGAAGTTGCTCTGGGTGCGGTTGTTGCGCGCTCTGTTTATCTTCTTCTTTCTCTTTTTCATACATGATTTTTTCCCTTTTCTTCTTTTCGGACCCACATTCTTTCCTTCTTCGGATTTGTCGGACCATCGAGATGAGCGAGTAGAACTGAGTCGAATTTGGATCGGAAAGGAAGAGCTCATCGGAAACTAAGAGGGAAAGCATGAGAGTCGGGACAAGGAAAGCTCCGTCGACAGAGGAAAATATATATTTTTAAATTTTTTTTTCTTTATGGTTTTTTTATGATCCACCAAATTTAGATGGATGGATAAAATTCAGGTTTAACTTATAAATATGTAAAATTTAGGTGGGTTTTAAGTCATTTACTACTTTTTTGATTAAAAAATAATTGTTTATAAAAATAAATTATGTTAGAAGACATTTCAAAAATCATTTTTAGTTTTAGGAGTATTCTAGATAATGCCTCCAAATTAACCCACCTGTTACATGTTATTAGGGCTAGCGTATGGTTTTGGTAGATATAATGATGATTTAAGTAATTAGTTTCTGAGAATCCAGAAGGTGTAAATGATGCATTCAATCTTTTGTTTTTTGTTTTTTGTTTTTTGACAACAAATGATGCATTCAATCACATGTTAATCAAATGATTGATTAGTGCGAGAGATTGTTTTATGTGAGATCCTATGTGAATTTAGGATCCAAATATCATGCTATGATAGATGAATGCATGTTAATTGGACAGTGAAAACTGTCTTCATGAATGTTTTGGAGTTATTTCTCTGTTGTGGTTCAATCTTTTTGTTAAATAATGTAATAGATGAGTAGATGACAGATGATTATGATATGATATAGACGAAAAGAAAATTTGAAGTTTGGACAGAGCGTAAAACGACGTCGTGTGGCGAAAACGGGAAGATCCCTCAAAATCAAGAGTAGCTCTTTTTTTTTTTTCGAATATTTGCTGTAACCCTTTCACATGATGAAAGAACAATAATGAAATCATCAGATCCTTTGTCAGAAGAAAAATTCAATTGCGAAAATGGAAAATCGATCTACCTCAATTTCCCTCTAGATGTGTCTACTTTTATTCTCCATAGAAGCATACTTTCATCAGATCTCGTTGATTAATCCGCCGCATTTGGATCTTATTCGACAATCCTAGAGAAGATAGCAAGTAATTAAAGAGAAGAAAAATGGCAGGAGCTGCTTCTGCGCTGTTTCTGCTCGATATCAAGGGTCGCGTTCTCGTCTGGCGTGACTACCGTGGCGATGTCTCCTCCGCTCAAGCCGAGCGCTTCTTCACTAAGCTCATCGAGAAAGAGGTTTTTCTCCAATTCCTCTTTGATCTTCTTCTTCTTCTCGCTCATTGATCGCTGTTTTTTTTTTCTTTGGGTCTGTTCCTAGTGGTTAGTCACTGTAGAATTGGTGGAGAACCTGAAAATAGTGAATTCTTGTCTGAGAGATTCGCCAATTGGAATTTAAACCTTTCGAATTTCAAACTGCTGGAAGTAATAAAAAAAGTTTGATCGTTGGTTAAAGGGTTTGAATTATAATTTGATCTGAATCAACATTTCTGATTAAAATTAGAGTGTCATTCTCAAGATTGTTTTGCATCTGTTGTTAAATTGTTCAGGGTGATTCACAGTCAAATGATCCAGTTGCTTACGATAATGGAGTGACTTACATGTTTGTACAACATAGTAACGTTTACCTTATGATTGCGTCCAGACAGAATTGTAATGCTGCCAGTCTTCTCTTTTTCCTTCACCGTGTAGTCGATGTAAGTAATGGCTAATAAATTCTTCAGTTTTTAAGGCTACATCTTTTTTCCGGATTTGGTTCGGAAAGAAAAAGGGACAGAAGTAACTGTAAGATATATGCTGGTTAATAGGTATTCAAGCATTACTTCGAGGAGTTAGAGGAGGAATCACTGAGAGATAACTTTGTTGTAGTGGTACGTTAAGCTTTGAGTACTATTTGGCTATATATATTTTTTTCTCTATTACTTGCCCAACCAAAAAGATCCTCAATTTTTTTTTGAAATCGGTGTTAAATGCTAAAATTGATTTCTGGTGCTGGCAGTATGAGTTACTTGATGAGATGATGGACTTTGGTTACCCTCAGTATACCGAAGCAAGAATCCTCAGTGAATTTATCAAGACTGATGCATATAGAATGGAAGTTACACAGAGACCTCCAATGGCTGTGACAAATGCTGTCTCCTGGAGGAGTGAGGGAATACAGTACAAGAAGAACGAAGTAAGTGCTTTTGTTTCCAAGAATGTAACATTTTTCTTGCTGTGTTTTGGTTTTGCAAATAATGACACCCTGCTTTATTTCTCCAGGTTTTCTTGGATGTAATTGAGAATGTAAATATTCTTGTCAACAGTAATGGGCAAATCGTCAGGTCTGATGTTGTTGGAGCACTGAAGATGCGAACTTACTTGACGTATGTTCCTAATGAACCAAAGCATGTTAAATTCCAAGTCCCTTATGCTTTGATCTTTGTCTTGCGATCTTATATGACTATTTTGTTCTTTGATCATTTCTGTGACAGTGGAATGCCAGAGTGTAAGCTAGGGCTGAATGATAGAGTATTGCTGGAAGCGCAGGGACGAGCAACAAAGGGAAAAGCCATTGATTTAGAGGACATCAAATTTCATCAGTACGTTCTATAAGCTTCTATTATGTTGAATCTGGGAAAGTTATCCAGTGATTTTAACCCTTCTAGTTTCTTTTAAAAGTTTATATTCTTGAGAGTTTTTTGTATTCTTCTCTTCAACGCAGGTGTGTTCGGTTGGCCCGTTTTGAAAACGATAGGACGATATCTTTCATACCACCTGATGGGGCTTTTGATCTGATGACATATAGACTCAGTACTCAGGTTAGAGATGTGGGATATAGCATGGATAGTAATTTTTCATCATCGTCAACAGAGAATACTTAATTATATGTTTCTTTGATGTACTCCATATTCAGGTAAAGCCTCTTATATGGGTGGAAGCGCAAATAGAAAGGCATTCCAGAAGTCGTGTTGAGATGCTCGTAAAAGCTAGAAGCCAGTTCAAGGATCGAAGGTAAATATATTCTATGGTATTATGTCACTTTTCCTTTTCTCTTTCACTGTAATGCACATATCTTGATGAACAGATTCTTTTAACATTTGATTGAGAACTTTCTATTTGCAGCACCGCAACGAATGTTGAAATTGAGTTGCCTGTACCGACCGATGCATCTAACCCCACCGTTAGGACATCTCTAGGGTCTGCCGCTTATGCTCCTGAAAAAGATGCATTGGTCTGGAAAATCAAATCTTTCCCCGGGAACAAGGTAGATGCTTTTGGCCTTAATCCAGTTGAAACAATCAGCCATTATAGTATCGATGCTAACCTCTAAAAACAATATAGGAATACATGTTGAGGGCAGAGTTCCATCTTCCCAGTATAACTGCAGAAGAAGCAACACCTGAGCGAAAAGCCCCTATCCGTGTAAAATTCGAGATCCCTTATTTCACTGTCTCAGGGATTCAGGTAAGCTTGCCCTCGATAATACTTTTGTTTCCACATCTTCTGCATTTTAAGCCCACCCCGATGTAAATGCCTTTTACATAAGTGATTAAACTTTCATGTACTATGTATGCTGGTGGTTTGTGGTGTAGGTTCGGTACCTGAAGATAATCGAGAAGAGCGGGTACCAAGCACTTCCATGGGTGAGATACATAACTATGGCTGGTGAGTACGAACTAAGACTCATGTAAGGCTCATTCGGTTTTATCTTTTATGTCAATTGTGGTTCCCACATTCCTCGGGGAATTGCTTGAATCAATGAAACGAAACAAAAGACAAGAGTAGAGAAAAAGAAACGTTTTGAAACCTTTTTTTTTAGCTGATCAAATTTTCCTTTAATTTGATTTAGTAGCCATATTATTGTGAATTTGTCTTTATGGTGATTTTTTTTTGTTTTATTTTATATATGGCCCTTTGTAACCTTTCACGACATGGTTCCATTTTTTATACTCCAGCTACATTCTGTCTATGTTTTTTCTTCGATCAAAATTGTTAAATGATGAAGTTTTGGTTTTTTATTTATTTCTGGTTTAGGGGTGTTGGTTATTGTAATCTAGATCAAAATTTTACAATAAATTACATAATGATAAATATCAAACGTTATTTCTTGGCTGAATTAATATTCATATAAGGCTCATTCTGTTTTATGCCAATTGTGATTCCCACATTCCATGGGGAATCGCCTGAATCAATGAAACAAAGCATGATAGGACAAACCTAGAGAAAACGAACACGTTTTGAAACTAATTTTAGCTGATGTTCTTGTTTCAGTAAGCCATAGTCTTGTGAAATTGTCTTTACGGTGATTTTATTTTACCTGCAACCCTTTGTAACCATCGAAGACATGGTTCTTTTGTTTTTTTTTTTTCACTCCCAAGACATTAATCTGTCTATGTTTTGGTCTTCGATCAAAATTGTTAAACAATGAGGTTTTGGTTTTTGGGGTATTATTTATTGTTTACCAAGGTTTCTCTTGAAACAAAACAAAACAAAATGTACTTTTTGGCGGCTTTAAAAAGAGTTTGCGTTGCTCGTCTATTATTATTATTATTATTATTATTTTTATTTTTTAAGCTAGCGTATTATTCACTCTCAAAAGCAATGCACAAACTCTTTTTTCCTGTTTTCTTTTTATCTTCTTGTAAATAGATTTAATGTTAAAGAGAAAAATTACGGAGGCAAGCGCAAACGGAGTATCCTAAACAACATAACCCTTGAAAGATCATAAGTAGGAATCAAACCGAACCAGGTGAGAACTAGAAGTTGCAATTGAACCAACGGATCAATGTGTATCATCGCCATCAACTCTGTTACCGACGTAAGACAACATTTTACCATCATCACGTACGTGAAGGTGCGTGATATGTAGTCAGTTTTTCTTGTGAAATTCAACAAAAAAAAAAATGTTGAAAACATGTTTTTTTATTGGCAAATTTTAACGGCGAATTTGTAAGTAAATTACCAAATTACGCTCGTTCATTACAACTAAATGTAAGTTTCTCCTATAATCATATTGAGAACCTAACAATTTTGTAAACTACAAAACCAAAAATAACCCTAAAACCATAAACAAAGTTCGAATCAATTCGAGCTACTCTTAATTTTCACAATAAGAAATTCGCTTGTTTGAAGGCCCAATATTTATAGTTGATAATATGGGCCAATGAATCATTAAGCCCATTAAAAGGTCCATAGTCTTTTTTTTCTTCTCCTCCATTTCTCTCGAGCTTGAGAACTTGACAGTCGATTAGGGTTTACCGAAAACCTCAGTAAGAATAGACACTACGAGGCTCTCTCCATTCTCGTTGCTTACTGATCCGACGGGAAAATGGCTTTGCGACATCTGAGTCGACCGAGAGACATCTTAAATAGATCGACGAAGAAGTACCTCGACGAACCGCTTTATCATCGTCTCTTCAAGGACGGCGGATCGGAGGTCAGTGTTCGACAGCAGCTGAATCTGTTCCTCAAGGGCACTAAGCACGTCTTCAAATGGGAAGTCGGAGATACGATCAAGAAGCTCCGAAGCCGCGGCCTTTATTACCCGGCACTCAAGGTTTCATAATCAATTTTCATCTTATTTCCTGCAAATCCCATCTTCGATTCTCTTAGGGATTAGCTTCACAAGGGGATTTCAAAATGATTCTCAGATTATAGAACCATTTTCTTCAACCTGGTGGATACATGTATAAATATAGATTCTAATGTAGTAGTTTGATGCTCATTACCAACAAGTTAGTGATTTTTTGGATCTCTTCTCTTGAAATTTGTTTATAAGCAGAGAGAAATGCTCTTGAAATGGTTTTGATCTTGATTTCATTGTTTGATGATTGTTTCTTTAGTTACACTTCTGCTTGTAAGATTCAAATGTAGAGTTTTTTCTTTTGGGTTTGCAGCTATCTGAAGTTATGGAAGAGAGAGGTATGAACAAGACAGTGAGTGATCAAGCAATCCATCTAGATCTTGTTGCCAAAGCTCGGGGAATTGTTGCTGGGGAGAATTACTTCGTCGATCTTCCGGAAACATCTAAAACCGAACTCACCTATGCGTCTCTTTTGAACTGCTACTGCAAGGAGTTGATGACAGAGAAAGCGGAAGGTCTACTGAATAAGATGAAAGAGCTCAACATTACTGTCAGCTCAATGTCGTATAACAGCCTCATGACACTTTACACAAAGACAGGACAGCCGGAGAGGGTTCCGGCCATGATTCAAGAAATGAAGGCCGAGAATGTCATGCCGGATTCTTACACATACAATGTCTGGATGAGGGCATTGGCTGCTACTAAGGATGTTTCTGGTGTCGAGAGAGTCATCGAAGAAATGAATAGAGATGGTAGAATTGCTCCAGATTGGACTACATACAGCAATATGGCATCTATATACGTTGATGCGAGACTATCTGAGAAAGCTGAGAAGGCCCTTCAGGAACTGGAGATGAAAAACACAGACCGGGATTTTAAGGCATATCAGTTTCTTATTACATTGAATGGACGACTGGGGAAACTGACTGAAGTTTATAGGATTTGGCGTTCGTTGAGGCTGGCTATGCCGAAAACCTCGAATGTAGCTTATCTGAACATGATACAAGTGCTGGTGAACTTGAAAGATTTACCTGGTGCAGAGACACTGTTCAAGGAATGGCAAGCGAACTGTTCTACGTATGACATCCGGGTTGTGAATGTGTTGATTGGAGCTTATGCAAAAGAAGGTCTCATCGAAAAAGCAAATGAGCTCAAGGAGAAAGCTCCAAGAAGAGGAGGAAAGCCCAATGCTAAAACGTGGGTGATCTTCATGGATTATTATGTAAAGAGCGGTGATACGGCTCAAGCACTTGAATGTATATCTAAGGCAGTTTCTATCGGCAAAGGAGATGGTGGCAAGTGGTTACCGTCACAGGAAACAGTCAGTGCTTTGATGAGCCAGTTCGAGGAAAAGAAAGATGTTAATGGAGCTGAGAATTTGGTGGAGATTTTAAAGAAGGGAACGGATGATATTGGCGCTGAAATCTTTGAATCATTGATAAGAACATATGCAGCAGCAGGAAAGAGTCATCCTGCTATGCGCCAGCGCCTAAAGATGGAAAAGGTGGAAGTTAATGAAGCAACACATAAGCTGCTCGATGAATTATGTCAGAAAGAGTGAGGTCTGTTCCGTCTGTCTTCTTCATTTTTTTCCTTCAGGCAAGACATTATTAGTCGTGTAGGCGCACTTGCATTCTCACAGCTCTGTTTCGTATTGGTAATAAGAATAGGCTCCTTTTATATGATTGAGAATCGGCAAATGTATGGGTCTGTTTTGTTTTCACATATGACTGTTTGTTCATGTTTCGAGCTTAGCTTTGATTTACAGTTGAGAGAACGAAACTCCCTCACAATGTAATCCCCTTTTTTGATATCTTATTTTGGTAACTGTAAAAAAGACGTTTTTCTGTTAATTCCGTTTAACTGATATGTTCGAAAATGTTTGAAAAAAAGAAACCACCAAAAATCCATAAAATATTGTTGAAATCTTTCAGCGAGTGAGATCAAGAAATTGCTAAAAGCTATATTATAATTACGTTACACGATTGATGATGATCAAGAACACACTCCAAGAGAAAAAAAAAATTACATAATTGAGAAAGATTTTTGAGGAATCAGTTAAAACGTTTTTTTGGCGGTTCGATTATCTAATCAATGTAGCAAGGAATAAGCAGTTAGTTCCCATCTTCCTCAGCTCATCCGCAGCGTTCTGAACGGTGTTAACTTGACGTGAGTCTATGAACGCGTCGACGCAAACGCCATAATCCGACACAGTCGCGGTCAAAAACTTTTTCAGAGACAAAACATTCCGTTTCTTGATGCTATTCTTGGCTTTTCTAAGATTAATGGCCGCGTCCGTAAGAGTCGCGTAGCAAACCGCAACTTGCTGGTTTCCGTTTTTGTACCTCGCAGCGTTTGCAATCGCCAATGTCGTCTTAGCCTGAAGTGCACAAATCGTGCTGTGCGTGGCTCGTCTGGGGTTCGAGCCTTTAACCAGCGGTCGACACAAAGTTGGGTATGCGGTTCGGGTGCAGAGGCCCTTGAAATGCGCTTCCGCTGCTTGGTTCGCCGTCAAGAAGATCACGGTAACGGCGATGGTGGTGAGGTAGACCTGGGTTTTGTTGCAGCCCGCCATATTTCTTTTATTTTAATATAATTTGTTCTTTTTAAAATTGAAAAGAAATTATTAAATGGGCAATTTTCTTATTAAATTCTTCTCGCTAAGAATAGAAATATATTTTTGGTTTCAGAATTATTGGTAATGGGAGTTTCCTGATGTGTTTTCTTGGTAAACTATAAATTTGATTTGTTTGAGGTTTAACTTATTTTTAGGAGAAAACTTATATATCTTCCGATTATAGAGACTTTCATATTAATATCAAATATCAAACCAAACTAAGATTTTAGATCGCAACGTCAACTGTCTCTCTTTACAAGCACAAATGTCATATACATTAGTTTTTCAAACAAGCAAACTATAATATGATGAATTTAGTTTCTATACCAAATATATCTTAACGTTTTTTATTTTACTAGTTATTTTATTGGAATATTTGTAGGCTTTTTCCTTTTGTAAGAATAACAAACTAATAACACGTAGCGCTTGAAATCACGGTAATGGCTTCTTGGTTTCAGTTTTTACTGCAAACTTGTGTTGAAAGTTACTGATATATCTCATAAAGCACTAAAAATCTGATCAGTAATAATAAGTCGTTAGGGGAACAACTTGGAGTTTAAGATGATTATAGCTTATCCTTGAAGAAACTAATGCTCTTTTTCTTGTGATTTTGGTTGCTTTCCAAATTTCTTATGCCCTCTTTTTTTTTTGTTGTTGTAACTTATGTTTTGGGTACAAAGATAAGAGAGTTATAGAAGCTAGTGAAAGAAGGTAGGATAAAGTTTATTGGTTTGTCTGAAGCTTAAGCTTCAACTATCAAAATAGCACATGGTCCTTGTGGTCGAGAGACGTGGAAGAAGATATTATTCCTACCTGCAGGTGTGAGGAATCAGAATCATCCATAACTTCTTCTCTTCGTATCTCATCTCTTGTAATATTTCTAGGGAGCTTGGGATTGGAACTGTAGCTTATATCTCTCTAGGAAGAGGCTTCTTGGCATCAGGATCTAAGCTTGTTGAGAATCTGGACCAAGAAGACTATTGAAAGGCAAGTACATTATTAATTCAGTTCGTCGTTTCTGTATAAGGAGTTCTTAAAACAAATTTCAAGAGTTGGAGTCATCTTATGTTCAGCTTGTTGCAATTGCTCTGTCACAGGGTCTACCAAGATTCCAACAGGAGAATCTAGACCACAACAAGATTCTCTACGAGAAAGTCCAAGCGATGGCGACAAAGAAAAGCTGCACTCCTGCACAACTAGCTTTGGCATGGGTTCACCACCGAGGAGATGATGTCTGTCCCATTCCAGGAACCTCCAAGATCGAAAACCTGAACCAGAACATTGGAGTTTTATCTGTGAAGCTTACTCTTGAAGAGATGGCTGAACTCGAAGCCATTGCCCGACCGGATTTCGTGAAGGGGGAGCGATATGATAACAACATGGCTACTTACAAGGACTCTGAGACTCCACCGTTGTCTTCTTGGAAGGCAGCATGAAATACGTGTTTGGATTGCAGAAGTTTCTCTGTAATATAATGCTGAGTTTATGATCTGTTTGGTAACTGGTTTAAGGAAAACGCGATTAAGGCGTTGGCCAATTAGCGGTCATATTGTGGTCGTAAGGTGTTTGTGTGAATAAGTTTAGGTATATGGGTCTGCAAGTTTGCAATAAGAAAGGCCAATGCATAAACAAGATAATGTTTAAGGTTTCTTGTGTTGCAATGTAATAAAATGATCATGAGTGGTTTAGTTTTGATCATGTTCACTGATTGTTTTTAAAAAATCTAACTAAAATTGATTTACAAAAATATTATATATATATATATATATATGTGTGCAAAAGGTAAACACTTATTTCCACCGCTATAGTTCGACTATTCCAAATTGTAACAAGACAGAAAGGTTCGATTATTTTAACAAGTTATTCATATAAATATGAAAATTCAAATTCAACTGTTAAAATGTAGATCATTGTAACATATTTATAATCATTTTATAAATGTTTTAATCTATTTTCGAATGTCAAAATCATTTCAAATACTATATTCAAAACTAAATGATTTTAAAAAAATTTGTATATAAAATTATTTGAAAAAAGTATCAGTAAAGTTTCATGAATAAATTATCAAAAAAAAAAATTCAAACTATATTGTAAAGATTTTAAAATCGGCACACATAAATTCTTAAATTAATATAAATTTTTTAAAAAGTATTTAAGATTATAAATATAAAAATAGAGAATTTAGTTTAAATTTATGATTGAATAACACCCTTTTAGAATACCATTTTAACATATTTATAACCACTTTAATAAATGTCAAATTTTCTTTTCAGTATAAAATGTTTTAAATATTCGGTAAATTCTTTCTAAACTTTTAGGATTTTTTTTCTAAATCTTGTAAATCATTCATAAAATATAATGTACCATTTTAAAAAGGTTAATAAAATTGAAATAGATTTGGTTTTTGCTTTCCATAAATCTATTTTTTTACTCAATCAAAAATTTTTGAACATGTATTTTATTTTATGTTTTAAATGGTCAATTTTTCAAAAAAAAAATCATATGTTTTAGGAAATCTAGTTTTCAAAATCTTGATTGGACAAAAAAGTTAAAAAAAAACAAAAGCTATTTGAAAAAGAAAACAAACAATGCCGAAGTCATCAGTGACGTCAAAGTTTAAAGAATTTATATGATAATAACTTTAAAAATTATATAATAATACTCAAATGTATAGATTGAATCCTAAAAGACTACGATTTGTTGGTTAAAAGAAAAAGAAAAAAAAAAAGACAACAATTGTGTTTTGTCCTCTTTGGTTGTGACTTTGAACCTACAATCTGGCCGCCAACTCCAGTCCTATAAATCTCATTCGCTTCTGCTTCTGCTTACGAATGCTCAAAAACCCTTTTTTGTGTTAACCCATTTTCGTTAAATCTTGTTGCTTAATCTTCGAAAGAAATGGCGGAAGAACCTAACAGGGTTCGTAGGATGAAGCTGGGGAGCCAAGGCCTTGAGGTTACGGCTCAGGGACTTGGTTGCATGGGTTTCTCCGCTTTCTACGGCGCTCCAACACCTGAGACGAACGCCATTTCTCTCCTGCGTCACGCCATTAACGCCGGCATCACATTCTTCGACACCTCCGACTTCTACGGCCCCGAGACAAACGAGCTGCTCCTGGGAAAGGTAGCAAATTAGTGATTTCATTTTTGGGTTTTAGGATGTGATTTATAGTTTAGGGTTTAAGCTTCATGCCAGTCATCAAACACTGAATCTGTTTGTGTTTTTTTTTTCCGTTCACAGGCTTTGAAAGATGGGTTGAGGGAGAAAGTGGAATTGGCTACAAAGTTTGGGATCACTGCTTCTGAAGATGGAAAGTTTGGTTTTAGGGGAGATCCAGAGTATGTGAGGTCTGCTTGTGAGGCCAGCTTAAGGCGTCTTGGTGTTACTTCCATTGATCTTTATTACCAGCATCGAATTGATACCACTGTCCCTATCGAAGTCACGGTAATGGCTTCTTGATTTCAATTTTACTCCAACTTTGTGTTCAATGTGACTGATAAATCTCACGGAGCAACCAAAAATCTGATGAGTAAATAACAAGTCTTAAATCTCACAGAGAAACCAAAGCATAACTTGAAGTTTGTGATGATTATAGCTTATTCATGAAGAAACTAATGCTCTGTTTCTAGTGCTGATTGTGATTGCCTTAAAATTTGTTTTGCTCTTTCTTGTTAAACTTATGAATTGGCGAATGTCTTTTAAAAGATGGGAGAACTGAAGAAGCTAGTTGAAGAAGGCAAAATAAAATACATTGGTTTGTCTGAAGCCTCATCCTCAACCATCAGAAGAGCGCATGCTATTCACCCAATAACGGCAGTGCAGTTAGAATGGTCTTTGTGGTCGAGAGACGTGGAAGAAGAAATCATTCCTGCTTGCAGGTGTGAAGAATCAGAAGAAGATATTAACTTTCATCTTCCTTTACATGTTTAATTCATATCTCATCTCTTGTAATATCTCTAGGGAGCTTGGGATTGGAATTGTAGCTTATAGCCCTCTAGGAAGAGGCTTCTTGGCATCAGGACCCAAACTTGTTGAGAATCTGGAGCACGGTGATCATCGAAAGGCAAGTACACGATTTGATTCAGTTCTCTGTTCCATCTTGTTTGAGCATATTTCAAGATTTGGAGTCATCTTAGTATATGCTATGTTTGTTGCTGTTTTCTCTCTTCACAGGGTCTACCGAGATTCCAACAGGAGAATCTAGACCACAACAAGATTGTCTTCGAGAAAGTCCAAGCCATGGCAACAAACAAAAGCTGCACTCCCGCACAACTAGCTCTTGCATGGGTTCACCACCAAGGAGATGATGTCTGTCCCATTCCAGGAACCACCAAGATCGAAAACCTCAATCAGAACATTGGAGCTTTATCCGTGAAACTTACTCCTGATGAGATGGCTGAGCTTGAAGCCATTGCCAGACCGGATTTCGTGAAAGGGGAACGATATTGGAACATAATGACTACTTACAAGAACTCTGAAACTCCACCATTATCTTCTTGGAAAGCAGCATAAAATACATGTTTGGATTGCAGAAGTTTCTCTGTAATATAATGCTGAGTTTATGATCTGTTTGGTAAATGGTGTAAGGGTAAACGCGATTAAGGCGTTGGCCAAATCACGGTCATATTGTGGTTTGCCGACAACGAGAAATAAAATATTTTTGAAGATAATTTTTTTAAAAGGGACATGAAAAAATTATTGTTATGAATGTGTCTTTCTTTTTTCTATTTTAAAATTTATTTATATAATAAAAAAATATTTTCCATTTATTTGTTTTGATTACGAGTAAATTAGTCAAAATTTGATAAAATTACCAAATGTTTAGTGAGACAATTCAAAATTTAATGTGTCTCATTTACACAATTCTCTAAGAAAAAAACTCCTAAATTCTTTCTTTCTCTCTTATATATATGTATATATTGAAAAATTCAATAATTAACTGCATGTTATTTATATTATAAAAGAAAATATTTTATACAAATTTATACAAATAAAATCTCATTTCTGCAATAATGTAAAAAAGTGTACTTGTTTTAAATTTGTTATGAGATAAATCTATGTGCATTTTTTTTATCTCTAGTCTTTTATTCGTACTTATATATTTCTGAGTTATTATTATCTATACAAAAATAAAATTATGACAAAAAGATTTTCTATATGAATTTTTATTAATTCTTAAACACACAACACAAAAATAAAAATTAAAAAATTTTTTTTTTTTAAAAATAACATAATATATAAAAACAAAAAATAAACTAATTATCGTTCAATTTTTTTGTAGAAACAATTAAAGTCTACCACAAAATTTAAAACTAAAAATTCAAAAACTAAAAACTAAAAGCTAAAAACAAAAAATCAATAACCTAGCAGACATGGATTTTAGTTTTTGTTTTAACATGGGTAATTGTTATCAGAAAACTAATTTTTCTAAGTTTTACAAAATCTATTTTTCAAAAATCTTGATTGAATAAAAATAATTTCTAGAAAACAAAAACAAAATTATATTTGAATAAACCACAAACAATTAAATCCGAAGTCATCAATTTAAAATTTATAAACTCTTACTTTTTTATCATAATAATTTTAAAAACTAAATTCTAATACAATCAGATGTACAAAATTGAAAAGTCTTGTAAGAATACAAATTAGTTTTGTCATATTTGCTTTTGACTTTGAACAACTCTGATAGAACATTTTATGGTTTTTACTTTTCCAAAAGCCAATTTAATTTCCACTCAAGAATTTTTAAGAGTAAATTCTTTATAGTTTAGGGAAACTATTTTTTTTTTTAAAACTACCCATTTCTAAACATAAACCAAAATCCATATTTTACTAGTTTTATCCCAATAGTTAAAGATGACTGTAATAATTTAGTTACAATTGTTGCTATTTAAGATATATTAATATAGTTGAAAACAAAATAAAAGAAAGAAAACTTAAAAATAATATCTACTCTAAGTTATTTAGGGTCAATAAAAATAATCTGTTTGACCTCCAAAATCTAATATAAAAATTAAAAAAATAACTCATATTCATGAAAAAATTAAACTTGTCAATAAATTAAATTAATTGTTTAAAACTTTACTATTTAAAAAACACGTAAATACGTTTATCGATAATTTTCTGATACTATTTATATAAAGTTTCATGAGTGATTATTTCAGTAATTTTAACTTGTTAACAAATATAACTTATAATAAATTTAAGAAAAAGAGAACATATATATATATATATATGTATGCAAAACCAAAACTAAGTTATATCACCAATCAAAAAATTACAAAACAATCAAAAACTAAAAATTTTAAAACCAAAATAAAATATGAACAACTAAAAGCCAAAAGCCTAAAAACTGAAAACCATAAACTAATCTAGGTCTAAAACGAGTAATTTTGTTTTTAAATGGGTAATTGTTTTATAAATTAGTTTTCCCAAGTTTTAGGAATATTGTTTTTCAAAAAGCTTAATTGGATAAAAAAATAGTTTTTAAGAAAACAAAAACGAAAACCTATTTGAAAATAACACAAACAATCAAAGTCGATGTCATCTATGACATTAAAGTTTATAATTTTTTTACTTTTTATCATAGTAACACTAAATTGAAAAGTCGAGAAAGACTACAATTTTTGTTTTGCCTCTTCGCTTTTGACTTTGAACCACGCCTATAAATCCACTTGCTTCTCCTTCTGCTTCCGCATGCTCAAAAACCTCTTTCTTTCTTTTGTGTGTTTTTCTGAATCTTACTGTATTGCTTAATCTTCGAAAGATTGATTCATCAATGGCGGAAGAACCTAACAGAATTCGTAGGATGAAGCTGGGGAGCCAAGGCCTTGAGGTTTCGGCTCAGGGACTTGGTTGCATGGGTCTCTCCGCTTTCTACGGCGCTCCAACACCTGAGACGAGCGCCATCGCTCTCCTGCGTCACGCCATTAACGCCGGAATCACATTCTTCGACACGTCCGACTTCTATGGCCCCGAGACAAACGAGCTGCTCCTGGGAAAGGTAACATATTAGTGATTTGATTTTGAGAATAGGGTTTTAGGCTGTGATTTATAGTTTAGGGTTTAAGCTTCATGCCAATCATCAAAGACTGGATCTGTTTTTTGGCGTTCACAGGCTTTGAAAGATGGTTTGAGAGAGAAAGTGGAATTGGCGACGAAGTTTGGGCTCATTGCTTCTGAAGATGGAAAGTTATTAGGTTTCAGGGGAGATCCAGAGTATGTGAGGTCTGCTTGTGAGGCCAGCTTAAGGCGTCTTGGTGTTACTTCCATTGATCTTTATTACCAGCATCGAATTGATACCACTGTCCCCATCGAAGTTACGGTAATGGCTTCTTGATTTCAATTTTACTCCAGCTTTGTGTACAGACTGAGAAAGCTCATAGAATGTGATGATTAATAATTGTTTTAAGGGAACAACTTGGAGTCTGAGATATGCTTGTGATAATTGTACCGTGTACATGAAGAAAACTAATGTTCTGTTTCTTGTGCTGATTTTGGTTGCTTTACAATTTCTTTTTTTTTGCTCTTTTATTTGTTGTAACTGATGATTTGATGAATCTATACAAAGATGGGAGAACTGAAGAAGCTAGTTGAAGAAGGTAAAATAAAATACATAGGTTTGTCTGAAGCCTCTGCCTCAACTATCAGAAGAGCACATGCTGTTCACCCAATTACCGCTCTGCAGATAGAATGGTCCTTATGGTCAAGAGACGTGGAAGAAGATATCATTCCCACCTGCAGGTGGGTGAGGAATCAGAATCAGCTATAACATTCCTCTTCGTTTACATGTGTTGGAAGTCATATCGCCTCTTTTATGTCTTCAGGGAGCTTGGGATTGGAATTGTAGCTTATAGTCCTTTAGGAAGAGGCTTCTTGGCATCAGGAACCAAACTTGTTGAGAATCTGGAGGACGGTGATTATCGAAAGGCACGTACACGATTGATTCAGTTCTCTGTTCCATCTTGTTTGAGCATATTCCAAGATTTAGAGTCATTTAATTAAGAATGTTCTGGTTGTTTCGATTGCTCTATCACAGGATTTACCGAGATTCAAACAGGAGAATCTAGACCACAACAAGATTGTCTTCGAGAAAGTCCAAGAGATAGCAACAAACAAAAGCTGCACTCCTGCACAACTAGCTCTTGCATGGGTTCACCACCAAGGAGAGGATGTCTGTCCCATTCCAGGAACCACCAAGATCGAAAACCTCAATCAGAACATTGGAGCTTTATCCGTGAAACTCACTCCTGATGAGATGGCTGAGCTTGAAGCCATTGCTAGACCGGGTTTCGTGAAAGGGGATCGATATTGGGACATAATAACTACTTACAATCACGCTGAAACTCCACCATTATCTTCTTGGAAAGCAGCATAACTGTTGGAATCTCATCTTTGATTAGTCCTGCACATGATGAAATGCAGAAAACGTGGGAATAAGAAATTGCGAAGACAAGGGCACAACAAGTCAAAGTAGTAGTTAAGAGTTTAGTATTAAAAATCAGTTTCTTCATCTACTTCAGTACAATGTTTTCTAAAACATTTTCTATTTACTCTTGAATAAGAACACAAAAAAACAGAGAGAACAAATAGAGAGCGGATGAACCAAACCTGCAATAAACTGCGGTTTCCAACAATAACCACAAACAGTATAGTTTGATTGCACAAGTTTAATGATCTGTTTGGGGACTGGTTTGAGAATATATTTTATTGGAACGCAGATAAGAAGTTTGATGATACACCTTTTCACATTATATCTAAACAAACCGTGCCGACGAAAAGTGGAACAGAAATGAACCGATTTCCCAACCCAATCGGTTCGGTTCACTCTAAACCGTGACTTACTCCACTAAAGGTCAACTTTTTAATTCGGATATTTACAGGTGTCCAGCAATAACCCAACTTCAGAGCCGAGAACCGATCCAGAGCGAAGAGAGAAGAGAGAGAGAGGTTTGAGAAAAATCTAATCCATGGCGAAAGCTTGCGGAGTGAGGAAGATGAAGCTTGGAAGCCAAGGCCTTGAGGTATCGGCACAAGGCCTTGGTTGCATGGGCATTTCCGCTTTCTACGGTCCTTCGAAGCCTGAAACTGACGCTATCGCTCTTCTTTACCACGCTATTGATTCCGGCGTTACTTTCCTCGATACCTCCGACGTCTACGGTCCTGAGACCAATGAATTGCTCCTCGGCAAGGTTTGATAATGTTTTGTTTTGGTTTTCGCTTTTCGAGATAATGATTGAATTTGGAGCGATCGTCAAACAAATTTGAGATTTTTGGAAAGGATGTTCATTGTTGAGATTTTTGAAATGTCTTTAGGCTCTGAAGGGTGATGGGATGAGGGAGAAAGTGGAGCTTGCGACCAAATTTGGAGCCACTTATGCAGAGGGAAAGAGAGAGGTAAGAGGAGACCCTGAGTATGTTAGGGTTGCTTGTGAAGCAAGTTTAAAGCGGCTAGATGTTGCCTGCATTGATCTCTACTATCAGCATCGGGTGGATACTCGTGTCCCTATCGAAATCACTGTAAGCCTGCTCTTGCCAATCTTCCTCCATTTCAAAGATCTCAACTTTGTTCATATATTGGTCGGAATATGATAGAGCTTTAGAGACAAATGACATTTCGCTTCTGTCACGTTTCTTTTCCTCTGTTCATGCTACTGCTAGCTTATTCCCTGAGGGTTTTTGCTTCGTTTGACAATTTCTTTTGTCTGTCAAGATGGGAGAGTTAAAGAAGCTTGTTGAAGAAGGTAAAATAAAGTATATCGGTTTGTCTGAAGCTTCTGCGTCAACAATCAGAAGAGCGCATGCTGTTCACCCAATAACTGCTGTGCAATTAGAGTGGTCCTTGTGGACGAGAGACGTGGAAGAAGAAATCGTCCCGACCTGCAGGTATCTAAATTTCATCGTCGTTTCTTTATGTAATATCCATCAAACTTCATGTTCGCTTTCCTTTTTCAGGGAACTTGGGATTGGGATTGTTGCTTACAGTCCTTTAGGACGAGGTTTCTTTGCATCAGGACCCAAACTTGTTGAGAAGCTGGACAATGATGACTTCAGAAAGGCAACTACTATTGTTTCCACTCAATGACTTGATTGATAGACCTTATAGACAAGTTTCGCATGAATTAACTGACTGTATATTTGCTCAATCATGTTTTTTGTTGCAGACTCTTCCAAGATTCCAACAGGAAAACTTAGACCACAACAAGATTCTCTATGATAAGGTTTGTGCAATGTCTGAGAAGAAAGGATGCACTCCTGCGCAATTAGCCTTAGCATGGGTTCACCACCAGGGAGATGATGTTTGCCCCATCCCAGGAACCACAAAGATCGAAAACCTCAATCAGAACATTGGAGCTTTATCAGTGAAACTCACTCTAGAAGAGATGTCTGAGCTCGAGACCATTGGCCAGCCAGAGTCTGTGAAAGGAGAAAGATACACAGCCATGGTTTCCACCTTCAAGAACTCCGACACTCCGCTATTGTCTTCTTGGAAAGTTGCGTAAAAACCGTTCGAGAGTTTCTCTGGTTTTAGTGGTCAAGTTCCATTACCTTTTTTATGCAAGAACACAACCAGTTTCCCACCGTAGTTCACAGTACGTGACTCGTAGGAAGTGGCTGCCTCAGGCAACAATTTTTCCAAACCTTTCACCACTCCCCAACATCTCTGCTTTGGATCATATGTTCTTAACTTGTTCACACGATCTTCGTAGTAATACAATACGTCTTCAAGGACACAATCATTCTTCTACTCTATAGAATTCAGCATCGTGTCCGTTTCCCATTTACTTTCCTTCGGCCTGTAAGCAAAGCTACTATTAGAATTCCTCATTTAAATCTTATTTGCCATCACTACAGCACCATGTTGAATTGATTCAAACAGAATTAAATCTACTGACTGGATTGACTAACGTGACATCGACCTATTCGACTCGGTCTTAAACGACGTTTGATTTTAAAAATCCAAAAAAAAAACTAAAAAAATATATTTCAATCCGCTGTGTTGAAGTTGAAAAAAGAGAGTAGATTTTATTGATTGAGATGATGTAATTTATTGATAATATTGTAATTAAATTACTAAAAATCAATAAAATAGGATCACATTCAGGATCAAATTCATCATTCTTAAAATCCAAAAAGTGGCATTTAACCAGTATAGCTAATGTATTTTTTTGGAAACAATACAAACACATTAAAACTTATACACTAATTATATTATTCATATCTGTTTTTGAGATTTTATGAGGGGTGTTAGTTTGAACCCCAGATATGTGTCATGAATTTCATAGTTGGCCACCATTGTGTCACATGATTTCGACATAAATTACATCATTTTACTTGGTAAATGTTATTTTTTTCACTTCAAAGTTGTGGGTTAGAATCTTTTTTATGGTTTGTTTAAATTTTTTAATGTTAACCAACTTATGTTTGAGTTAATTCAGATTCAAATAAGTTTGAATACTTTATTTAAATTTTTGATTTTAAAATACTAATACGCACGATCTACATATTATTCATACAATTCATACAGAAAAAGGACGACTGGAAAAAATATCGTGTGGAAATAAGTCAATAAATTGGGTCTACATGTCGCGGAAGAGTTGACTTTTTGTTAATTGTTGTCATTCCTAGTCAAATTTTTTTAATTAATCGTTTTTTTTTTTAACTTTGGAAAAATTCCATTACTTTTTGTTAATAATTACATTTTATTTGCGCGGAGAAAAAAAAAGCACCAATAAGAGAAAAACGATACTTTATTTGTTTTCAGTCATCATTACCATTCACCAACCCAACTTCAACAACCTCTCCACTCAATTCAGAACTCTACAAAACAGGTAAAGAGAGAGAAAGAGAGAGAGAGAGAGAGAGAGAGAGAGAGAGAGAGAGAGAAAGAAAGATAATCCATGGCGGAAGCTTGCGGCGTGAGGAGGATGAAGCTAGGAAGCCAAGGCCTTGAGGTATCGGCTCAGGGCCTCGGTTGCATGGGCCTCTCCTCCTTCTACGGTGCTCCGAAGCCGGAAACTGACGCAATCGCTCTTCTTCATCACGCAATTAACTCCGGCGTTACTTTCCTAGATACCTCCGATATTTACGGTCCTGAAACCAACGAGTTGCTCCTCGGAAAGGTTCAATTTCGAAATTTCCCGATCTGCGATTTGATATTTTTTGCTAGGCGAGATGATTTTTAGATGGTTGATTCTCTACGAGATTATTCTCTTTTGGGAAACGAAGATCGACTTAGAGATGTGAATTGGCCTCAGATTCTTTAGAAATGATTTTGCTTGAGTTCTGTCAGGCTCTGAAGAATGGGTTGAGGGAGAAAATAGAGCTTGCGTCCAAATTTGGAATCAGCTTTGCAGAGGGAAAGAGAGAGATAAAGGGAGATCCTGCGTATGTAAGGGCTGCTTGTGAGGCGAGTTTAAAGCGGCTAGATGTGGATTGTATTGATCTCTATTATCAGCATCGGATCGATACTCGTGTCCCTATCGAAATCACTGTAAGCCTTCTTACTCTCATATGAAATGAAAGTTATATAGTTCACTATTTCTTGGAGTCCCTCTTTCTGGAATTGCTAGCTTATTCATTAAGAACCAACGTCTGGTGAAATGATCTTTGACTGAGAAAGAATCTACGGCTTTATCGTCTATCCTCATCTACCATTTAGTGTTGCTTCTGTACTCTAATTGGTCAGCGGACCTTTATAGAAAGCTGGCACCTTTTTCTGAAGTTAACAATTTCTTTTGTCTGTCAATACTAAGATCGGAGAACTGAAGAAGCTAGTTGAAGAGGGTAAAATAAAGTACGTCGGTTTGTCTGAAGCCTCTGCCTCAACTATTAGAAGAGCGCATGCTGTTCACCCTATTACTGCAGTGCAGTTAGAATGGTCTTTGTGGTCGAGAGACGTGGAAGAAGAAATCATCCCGACCTGCAGGTAAGGGAGTCAATGCAGATCTGCTCCTCTTTCCTTGGTGCGCACTGTCCATCGATCATGTAACATCATCTTCTCGTTCCTTCTTCAGGGAACTTGGGATAGGAATTGTTGCTTACAGTCCTCTGGGACGAGGTTTCTTTGCATCAGGACCCAAGCTTGTTGAGAAGCTAGGCAATAATGACTTTAGAAAGGCAAGTACAAAGGTTTTGTATGACTTGTTTGATTGATCAAACTTATATGTAAGCTGATGCCGAATTAACTGACTGTATATCTGCTCAGTTCTGTTTCTTATCGCAGACTCTACCAAGATTCCAACAGGAAAACTTAGACCACAACAAGATTCTGTATGAGAAAGTTTGTGCAATGTCAGAGAAGAAAGGGTGCACTCCCGGACAACTGGCCCTCGCGTGGGTTCACCACCAGGGATATGATGTTTGCCCAATCCCAGGAACCACTAAGATCGAAAACCTCAATCAGAACATTGGAGCTTTATCAGTTAAACTCACTTCCGACGAGATGACTGAGCTTGAGGCCATAGTCCAACCAGAGTCTGTGAAAGGAGAAAGATACGGTAACAACATGGCGACTTTCAAGAACTCAGACACTCCACCATTGTCTTCTTGGAAAACCGCGTAAAATGGCTGAGTTTATCTGGTTGTTTGCGGTGGTGCATGACATTGAAGCAGTCTTAGCTTCTGTCAGCGCGACGAAGCTCATTGTTGTGTTGCCTCTTCGAGAGTAGATTATCATTCCCAGGGACACCCAAATATCAGTGTTAGTGCCTTGAAGAATGAATTATGTAGAGTTCCCCAAGTGAAAACTTCAATTTCCATGTCCATACGTTTGTCACCTAACTCTAAAAAAGCTTCAAAGGATGGTTGTTGTCCACACAAACTTTTCAACACATAGTTCCACGCAAACATATCCGTGTTTTTTTTTATATTAAAATACCCGTCATAACACAAAGCATGAGAGAAGAGCTTTGTCCAAAATTATTTGTCCATACTATATTGTTCTAAGAAAAATTAGGCATCTCGAACACAAACCTCAACTACTTAGAAGACAGCAAAAGAAAATATTATCTGCAATGAACCAATATCAACCAGCAAGAACACAAAAACCGAGATTCAGATTTCTTGAGGTGAAATTTGCTTTTGTTTGTAGGAAAGCTTGGGCATTTTATCTTTTGTTTTTAATACAAACGAAAACAACTCTCATCTAAAACCTTACCGAAATAGCTAATCTATACAATAAACTCTACCACGGATCTATGCAACGAATTCAAATCTTGGATTGACCACCAAAGCATCATCGCACCAGAAAAATAATCAACTTTTGAGACATGAAAGGGTTTAAAAAGGGTTTTTGGCTAGCCAGCGGTTAACCATTTCCACGCAAAAAATTAGCCGAAAGCACAAAGGGTTCCACAAGATCCCATCATTGTTCAATTTTGTGTTTTGCAGTTGATAAGCCATCTTCTTTCAGTCCGGGTCACATCGAACAACTGTCATTCTACCGGTTTCTTGTGCTTATTTCCTTTAGCATTGGTCAAAATCAAGTGGTTCCTCCCCCATCAGTTTCTTGGCTCCTGCTTCAGATGGATGCCCGAAGGAATGACATAAGATCTCGGCTGAGAGACAGATAAAAACATTCTATTTTAACATCAAATATGAAGTAAACCAAACTATTAAGGGTCTTCCAAACCATCGGCAGAGAAAATGCAAGATTGCTTACCTGTCGTGTACTCGTCATTAAACTGCTTGTAAGATCATTGTTAATTGAAACGGGCAATGGGGGCATCCGGCTGATGATACCAGGCATTTCCTTCATGCTGAAGCAATGATAAGTAAGAGTTTAGCAAATCAAGCTTTTATAAAAGAGAAGGAGAAAGACGTCAGAGGAAATGTATCATTATAACTCAACGTGCTAACAGATCCACATACTCGTTCAAGATGGAACTAATGTTATTTCTTGCCAGATAAAACAGACTGATGTTATCCTGTGGCTGTAAGCAGAAAATAGGATGTCAGGAGGGGAATTCCATTGAGAAAGGACAACGAGATGTACACCAACCAAACAATAAGTTGCATTGAATAAACACTGTGCATGTGAAATATATAATCTTATGATCATCTTAGTCAAATTTTTGGCTCATGTTGATCTTTTTCTACCAACTAGCATTTGGCTCAGATTCACCCATTTACGTTTGCAAAAAAAAAAAATAATACAAATCAAATACCTTGCACGCAGAAAGGTTTGAAGAAATTTGACTGAAAGCTTGAGCATTCTGCCGTAAAAGCTCCATAACCGCATCACTTAAACCTAAAAAAATAAGATTTTGGAAAATATTAAACCTGAAAATGTGACGGGTAAAAAAAGGTATATAATTAACAAGATTGAGTTTTCTTTTTTAAGATGGCCCAACAAAGGAGATCCGACAGTAGGTAAGAGAGTCCAGGAGTTCTCCAATATCAATAATGCCTAAATTCAGGTATCAAAAGGATTCTCACAAATCGCCTAGTACATCTGATTGAGATTCCAGACAAGATGCACCTTGTCTTTCTGAAATACTCTTTATTTACAGTTATATCCTTTGCAGGAGAGAGAAGAAGAAAATGAAGCCGACAATACTGTGAACCAAATGGTACTAACCTTCAAAAGGCATGCGTGCACTCTGGCACATATGGTTCATGACATATGTAGCATTTTGTTGTGGCACGGTGGAGAACATGTTCAGTTTTGGGGGTAAATCGACCACCTTAATCAAGAAGAACTTAGTTAGTTGTATGTTGGGTTTCTCAAGGCGAACAAGTTTGTAGCCGATTCATAATCTAGGCCATTTATCTCATCTGTTTATTTAATTACAGAAGAAGATATACACTACGGTTCAGTTAAACAAACATACCTTATTATAGCTAACCTTAGTGCCTGCACTATGTTCTTCCCCTTTTCTTCGCTTTTGCTGTAAAAATGGATGCCATTCTTAGCCAAGACAAACTTATAAATAATGGATTCAAGTAGTTGAACGACAAATATAGCAAACTAGCAGTTACTATAAACGTTGAAAATCGGTAAACTTTCTATTTGAACGAGTCATAATATATCTATCCTTTTCTTCAGCCCAACTTAATAGAAGATATAAGACAGGGTAGAGACAGAAGGATAAGCTGATAAGGTAATATCCAGTACTATAATTTGCTAACTTATTTACCCACTTTATTATGTGAATCTAACATTACACTGTAAACCATACTATAGAAAGTACAAACAATGTTTAATCACTTCTTCATAACTCCAGAGTCGGCCATATGAATTATTATCCTTCGTTAAAGGTTACATGTCAAAATCAACTTCAGATAGTTTTAAAAGACTAGGGATTATCTTGACATCACCCATAAAGCGGTAATAGTTTCAGGCTAACTACAAAAATCAAATCAAACTTATCGACTAGTGTCAAATCAAGTTCCAACATGACTCCAGAGCAATACTTGTTATTTCTCTCCTTGCACACCCTTAACCATAAATTTTAGACAACCTTTATGATATGGTAGGGTGCCTTTTGATCAATATAGCAAAAAAACTTTTATAGCCAAAAAAACTATAAAATGACTTTTCCTATAGGACTTTATCTTTAACAAAGCATACAAAAAAAGTAGCATCACCAAATTTTTGGTGGTTCCCTTATATTTTGCACATGCTTTAATAGTTACAGAAATATTTCTCGCACTACTTATTTCATGACAGCTACATACCTTATGACTGGTGAATTAATTTTATTTTTCTTTCATCTCACAAGCAAACTATCATGAATAACAAGAAGTATGCAAGCCGCTCAATGAAATTTAATGACAAGGCGTCTGAAACTTACCGTCATCCATTTACTCCTCATTGCAACATCCCGTACACTTTTATCTGGTAGAGTTGATGCGATCTTTACATACTTCGTGACCTGTGGTTTATCTTTAAATCTACAAAAGGCAAGAAGAAGGTTCTCATTCAAGTAAAAAAAAACATAAGAACCAACTAGAAACAACAAAAAAAACAAAGAAAGTTAAAACTACCATTGAAGCAAATCTCAGCCAGATTTCCAAGAAAACAAAGGAGTACATAACAGATATATCTATAAGAATCTGAATCGTCTTATGATTCGAGATAACAATATGTGCTATTACAGTTCATGTGAGACGCAAGGCCAAAACCTTTTCCTTCACATCTAGATCAGTAAACCATCCAACATAAGAAAAAAATGTGCGCACTACTTCTAAAAAGATATAGTACTTCTCTTTAACATTGTATAATAGCCAACGAAGTAACAATGGATTAAACACTTACTTTGCAAGGCCTTTCTCCAATATATACTGCTCCTCAACAGACCATTCGACAGCCAAACCAGCATCATGTTTGAGTCCAGACGGAGAATTTACAGTAAGGTGGAATCCCGAAGAAGCAGTCATAGTCGAACTCGCCGGAAATACTAAACCGGTCGTGCTAGTGCTCGGTACGCAGTAATTATCCATCGGAATCATTCCAGGATAACTGTTTACGGCGGAGTAATTTTTGAGCTACGAAGCACGCCCAAAACATGTTTCGATTTAGGGTTTTAGCCAATTCAGAATTACACGGGACGCAAGCCAATAAGAAAAAGAAGACAAATTGATTAAACCCAAGAGAAACCCACCTGGGATTTAGCCAAAAAAGAAGATGATTATGCCTCTCCGGAGCTACAAATGACCTCGATACAAAACCCTGAACCCCAACAATTGGTGCTAGAAATAGAGATGAAATCGTGAAGAAAGACGCCTGAAACTCCAAGAATGATCGCAAAGAGAGATAGAGCTGAAGATTTAGAGGCGTGATTCGCGAATAGTGTCAGCGAGATGCGGACTTGGAATTGCAGAAGCCGGCGAGGAGAGAGAGAGAGAGAGAGAGAGAGAGAGAGAGAAAATGGTGGTATTGATTTGGTTATTCCTTTTCTTTTATTTTGAGCAAAACCACTTTTTATTCCATTATGGTTTTGCTTTTGGTTTGTCCACTCTTTTATGAGAGAAGGTTTGTTCGTGAATTTTTTTTTATCTTTGTGAATAACACAGTCACATACACTTTGGAAATTTTTATTTATATATATATATATATATATTACAACAAGGTATTAAAAATCATAAAGTTGGGTATCCAATTTATATCTAAAATATTAGTAGAAATTTCAATAAAATATGACATGTTGTTTTTTCTCATAGATGTGTTATGACTTATGTGTTCCATCTATTGTTATTTGTATTGTTAATAAATCTATAGTTCAATAGCTAATAATCATTATATTAATTAGAAAACTAAATTTTAGAATTAACATAAGATTTTTTTTAAAAAAGTATATCAGATATGATTGCTAGAGCTAAACAATGTAATTCATTTAACTGTAAATGTGACCCATGGCATTGTGCGGGACTAAAATTTAAAAATTTATAATTTATGTATAATTTAAAAACTGTTTTTAAGAAAAATTTGATTTTATAGATTTTCTCTAATATAAAATTTCTTAAACCTAAGATAAATAAAATTGACATTTGTTATTTTTTTAAATGTATATTAAATATTTTATTATTTTTATAACGATAAAAATTTTAAATATGTGACTTTAGTATTTTTATGAATAAAAGTAATATAACACGATAACTAATAATATTTTAACAGTAAATATAACAAATGATGTTATAGTAATGTAATATTAAATTTTACATTAATTTAAATTTGTATTAAAAATTTTAAATTACCAATAATTTATTAATATATTAATTAGTAGTCAAAAATATAATATTTATTATCGTATTTTAAAATTTGGTAGTATACCGTTTTTGTACTATTATACTTGCTAACCAACCTTTGTGTGCAACTATTATTTTTCATCTTTTGAATAATATATACATATAATATAAAAATGTAAGTAGCTCAATGTATTAAATAGTAATGAAGTACTGATACCATAATGTATTTTGATTTATTTTTTCAAAGTGCATTTTTACATTACATGATCTAAATTTGCAACCAACACAAAAATTATATACTCTTTAAAAAATAATATAGTTTTTGGACTTGAGTCATCAACTTTTCTTTTCAAAAATTTATCACGTTTGAATTTTTAATTTTTTGAATCTATTAGACGATTATCATTTAATTATATATATATATATATAATTAACCAGTTATCTCTATATTTAGACTATTCTACATATCATGTGGATAAAATAATATTAATTAAAATGATAAAAAAATTATTTTAACAACATAATAATAGTTTTTTTTACATAGCTTAAAATACTTATTTTAAATTTATTTATGATAATTGATGAAAATTTTTAATTTTAGGGAAAAAAATTCAAAATTAATCAACGAATACTTTTTGGTGACTTTTAATAAATCAATTTTTGACTGATAAAAAGATTGTTCGGATTAATAACTAAATCAGTTGATATTTATGTTATTATTTTTTTTTAAAAGCATATTTCATTATTTTAAACTTACTCACTCTCATATGTGCTTTTGATGTAATTATTTATCTTTTATCAATCAAATTTATCATATTTTATATGTATAATTATATTTCAACTAATAAACTTTAGAAAATTAGAAATATATGTTTTTGTCGCACTATATTCACTATTACTTTTAATAATTACTTCTGTTTTTTATAAACTCTATTATTTTTTTCATAGATTTTCAATAAATTTTTATATTTTTAAATAAGAATATTTTTTTGAATTAAATATATTCGAATAATTGAGTTTGTTATTATTTGCATCTTATAACAGAAAATGTTTTCTTACTTAATATACTCTAAATTTGAAAAAATATAAAGAGAATTTTCAAATTTTAAACTTAAGATGTATTATGTAAGAGAGTTATTTTATCATTATATTATCTATAATCTTTTTATATTCTTAAAATCATAAACACATTTTAATGTTTTAAATAATGAATTATATATAATATTTTATTGAAAATCTAACTATATATTTATATATATATTATTTTTCTTTAAAAGATTTCCATGTTTATTAATATATCAAATTTTAGTTTTTGAATTTATCATGATTTATATATTTGTTGCTTAGTTTGTTTGTATTTTTTCTATTTCAATCAGTATTAAATAAAAATAACAATCATCTAAATGAGTATGTATTGAATGATACTTTAATTATAAATTATTTCCTTTTTGCTGATGTAAATAATTTAGATGAGGAGAAAAGTGGATAATTATATATATGATTTTAATCATAGTGCTCTTCTACGGTGATGACTTGTATTTTTTATAAAATAATGCAAGAACGATATAACAGAACGATTACAAACTTGCGTTGATAGAATTTGTGTTGAGTAACCATTAAAAATGAGATTTGCTGTCGTAAAAAATAAAAGAGTTATTGTTTAAAAAAGTTTTGTTAGTTACTTTTTGACACTTGTATAAATGATAATATATAGTGTAACAACTTCTTAAAATCATGAAAAGTGGTTGACAAAAAGGAAGAAAGAACAAAACAAATGAAAAATATTGACAGTGTGAACTTTTGGTAAGTTGTAAATTATAAAGATTGACGTGTCTTGCACTGAAATGAATATCCACTTTTGATATCCCAAACTCTCTGTGATTCTGCTAGTTCCTAATCTTTGCCAAAAAAGCTTTTTGAACCATCTACATGGATTCATCTGGAAATGTTGAACCTACAATAAGGAGCTATATATAACTTTCCTGCTTGAGCTGTATGGTTTGGTTTGGTGGGTTTGTGAGATTGGTGATCTAAAATGGTATGGCTCATTAGTGGACTCAGAGACCGGTTCCTGAATTGTTGGAGAGTTGGAGCTATGCAGTCCTTAGGTTACTATATCGTTGGCTTGAATCTCTCACAATAACGCATCCCTGAACACAACAATACGACATCAAAATAGTATTGACAAGATCACTGAGCTTCTAAGCTGTTTCACTTTTTACACAATCTCCATCACTAAATTTGGGTGTATAGTTGTAGACTTTAGTCACACAGAGAGCCATTTAAATGAGGTAAATAAGTAAACAAAAACAATACTCTGTTCCACACGAATCTGCATCTATATACTCTTCCTCTTCCTAATCGAAAATCCAAAATCGGCAAAACAAAAGATAAAGCAAAAGACTTTGTGAACGGAAACTGATCAGAACCTCAGAAATTGGGGTAAGGGTACATGAAGAAGACAATGGATATTGACATTTATTCCCTTCTCATATAAAGCGTCTTTAAGAAACCCTAAAGTCAATCATTTGAGTCAGCAAGGTGGATCTAATCATCCACCATCCTCTCCACTTGTAAACCAAAAGAAGTCCAATTTCATCCTCTCGCAAAAAACCCAATTTGCTTATTCGAGTAGAGAAGAAGATGATAGCTGTGATCGGATTGCTTCTGGGTTTTCTAGTTTCAGCATTGTTCTTAATCCAAAGAAAGCGAAGATCTAATGGTGGTCAGGAGAAGAAGCAATCTAGTAATGAGCCTAAAGATTTAAAGCCTAAAAGTTACAGCAAGGGTGAAGTCGCAGAACATAATAAAAGAGACGATTGTTGGATCATAATCAGAGATAAAGTCTATGATGTTACTTCTTATGTTGAAGAGCATCCTGGTGGTGACGCCATTCTAGATCATGCTGGTGATGATTCTACTGATGGGTTTTTCGGACCACAACATGCGACTCGTGTTTTCGACATGATCGAGGATTTCTACATCGGGGAACTTCGTAAGTAAAGAAAAAATATTTGTTCTCTTCTGATTGAAGATTTGAGATTGTGGAATCTATTGTGTTTCTTTGTATATTTGTCTTTATTACTTTAACTCTTTTTTCTTCCATTGTAATGCTAAGTTTCCTCCTTTTCTGTTAAATTTTCATCGCCTATCTCGAGTTTCAACTTCAGGGTTTTGCTTCTTTTTTACTGAACTGCAAAAGATGTCAGCTTTCCTTATCTAAGCTCTGTTTCAAGTGTTTTAAACTCATCAATCTTGGTACACTGATTTAGAGTAAGAGACTGGCCAGAACGCTTATGCTCCGTTGAATAATGAGTGGCACACATAAACCGCTTGTAACTAATCAACACGACCATAAAGACATAACTATTTAGTGTGATGAAAATTCACAATATTAGAGTTCCTTCAGGAAACAATTCTGATATATCCCTATAGGTCTACATAAAAAATCAGAACCATAGATATCCGTTAACCAAACAAACTACCAACGTTCATATGAAGAAGATCGGCCTCCAGCTCGGCTAGGACGGTCATAAGGACTCGGTCTGCTTCTATAAGCCCTTCCTTCATCACGTAACGGTCCCATAGCTCCATACATATCACTTGCACCCTTGCGTATCTGTCCCTGTCATAGCCTCTCTCTCCTGCCATAATCATCCTCAAGATAATGATGGTGTTCAGGCATCCCATACCTATCACTCACCATACAACGGTCTCTAGGTGGACCATACCTAAATCGATAATGCATACAAAGATCAGGACTTTCATAAACCATTACATGTTTGAACCAATTAAACCAAAGATAAGAAGAGTTATAGATCTCTCCACTGAATAGTGAACACGAGTTTCATACTTGTCTCCATCCCCAAAGCGGTCTCGGTAGCTATATCGTCCACCATCAAGGCGCCCATCCATGTAGTGGTCACGGTCATCGTCACGCTCCCCCTCCAGCTCACGATCTCCATAGCGATCTCGGTGTCCATCGAATTCTCCAATTCTAGAGTGCATAGCAGGCGGATCTCTAAACCGTCTTCGATCACCACCAGTTGATGGGCATTCTCGAGCCCAGTGACCATGGCATCCACACTTAAAACACTCATCTTCAGCAGCTCCTCCTCCTCCATAGCTTCCCTTCCCTCATGATGAATAGCCTCCACTCTTATGAAGATGATCTACATCATCTCCCCCACCCTTGAGCTCAGCCTTGTTCACTGAGATGACCCTATCACCCAACTCCCTCCCGTGCATGTGCTTTTAATTGCATCATCAGCTCCTCGGCAATCAGTGAATGTATAAACCCAAAACCACGTGTACGGCCAGTGTCTTTCCCATCATGATCTGCAATTACACAAAGAAGGCTAATAATGTTATGAAATAGCAAAAGTACAACCAAAAAACGAACCTGAGATTTGGGACTATCGCACCATAGCAATATTAAATGCACATCTAGCTTTTCTTTTCTTGCATTACTTAGAATCAGATGTTCAATTAGAGTTAAGAAATAAGCAGATATATTACAATCATATCTCTTATATAGCATGTTCAAGAAGTGGAAAAATAGAAAATTTTCAAGAAAACAGAACACAGTAAGACTCAGAACGTTCCGTACACAATACTAACCTGGACTATCTATTTCTGATGCATACTAAGTTTCATAAAAGCATGGAAATATTTTGTTAAGGCTCTGAATATATATACCAATAATTTTCCTTCATTGGAAGTCCTTAGAATCACACAACAGAATGTCAAATTACATCATACTTGTAGAGATCCAAATCCACAAGGAGTATAACATCAATGTCCTAGCAAAAAAATGTAGTAGATTAGCCTCTACCAAACCGTACTCTAAACCCTTGCATCTGTCATGTATCCCAGATCACTTTCGCATTATCTTAATGTGACCACAACAAAAAAAAAAGCAATCAGGTTTTCTAATCTGATTCCATTAAAAAAAAAGAAGGCTAATATGCTGATCAAGACCATTATTGACCAGCAAGTTATCATCTTGGAGATGCTTCCATGCGCCAACAATTGTACTTGTTACATAACAAAGCAGCTGACAAAGCTAAACTCTTCACAGGCCACTTAGAAAAGTTTCAAATATTACCGCTTACTCAAAGGAAACACAGAGAACTACTTCGAAATCTCTGATGCCAAACAAAATTACCACACTGATGCTGAGAAAAGAGCCACAGCGAAAGGAACAAGATTAAGTAGACTCCACTAAGAAATCTCTACTAATTTCTCCATTGGATTCTTTAACAAGTCAAGAAACTTCACTAGATGCGTGTGTTCTTCCTCGATGCATCTCAAACATGATAGATATTCCATACATCTGAACATCAAACCAATTCTTACAAACTAAGAGATATCATTCACTTAATCACAAGTTCCAACACGACTCTCTGTAATTTCTGATCATATGTATGTCATTTATCACTCAATGTATGCAGCAGAAGCAAAGAAGGAGATTCAATAGTAGACCTGACACTCGATGATTTTTCCGTAGCGGTCAAAAGCATCCTTAAGCTGCCTCTCTGTTACATCCCAAGACAATCCTCCCACGAAGATTCTGTTGTCAAGATTTCCATCGCTTTCTCTATCTTTCATCGTGCAACCCTCAGTCCTTACTGAAGAAAAAGAGACAAAAAAAAGCACAAACATAGTTAGCCTACGGTATCGAACTCGAAAAACCTTAAAGAACTCATCTTTTTCCAAAGAATCACTCCCGATAAAATAAGCGAAACTCTAACTCTTACTTAAACAAGTCATGAAATTTCTATCAGAACTAAGAATCGGGTCAGAAACTTGCTGAAATCGGAAGTACAAGAACGAAACCCTATAAATTTTGTACTGAAAAACCCTAATTACTCACCGCTAATCCAAACAAATGTAACAACTTTCTGTATTGGTAGTGATGGACAATGAAAGCACTGGGGCGTATAACACATACAAATACAATCTAAAGAAAAATAGTGTTTACTAAATTACGAAATCACCCTTTCGAAGTTAATTAATTACAAAATATCCTATAAGCCCTAAAACCCTGTTCCCGTTTGATCAAAATATCCCCCTTTCAGTCTCCAAGCTCTCTCCGCGAACTCACTGTACGAAAGTCTCCTCTTTTTTATCACTCTAATCCAAAGTTTGGTCCTTTACGATTTAATTTCTTAGGAGAATTTCGATTTCTAATTTAGGTTTTTGCAGCTTTCATCTTTGCATAAAAGAAAAATGATAAAGAGACGATTTTACAAGCTTGAGCATGGTGATAAAGACAGTGGATCCGATTCATCTTGCTTCTCTTCTGATTCTGATCCTGAGTCAGAAGAATCAGAGCAATCCGAATCCGAAGACGCCGTTGAAGAAGTTTCCGAGGACGATGATGATTCCGCCTCAGAGGGTGATGGAGAAGATGAATCCCCAGGTTTGCTTGCTTCTCTAATCGAGCCAATATGTCTTTTTTCTCTTTGTTTACTCTACTCGATGAGAATGTTTAGAGAAGTCAGAAAGTTAAGTGAAAAATCTTGGCTTAAATTTCTGCTATAGCTGCTGACGACGACGCTGTTGTTGATGATGATGATGACGACTCTGATGGTGATGACCATAAAGGGAGATTTCATAAGACATCGATGCAATTCGGATTGGAAGAACCGCCGGAAGAGGAGGAAGAGAACTATATTCTAGGTTGTATGATTAAATGCAAATCGGTTTACAAATGCAGATATTGTCCAAATATCATTTGTTTGAATGAGAGAACAATGCAAGAACATGTTTTATCAAAGGTAAAGTAGTTAGCTTTATCATTCAAACCATTGGATTTAGGACTGAGTATATTAGTCTGAAAAATTAGATAATCAGCATGAGGTTTGCTTGAGCATTTTCGCTTCAGTATTCTAGTGATTCAAAAACTTGAATTTTGATTTGACCCATTTCAGAAGCATGCTCGTTCTGAGAAATTAATGAAAGAAGAAAATCTCAGAACCGATGATGATGAAGTCGATGATCCAGAGACGCCATCTCAGGTTTTCTTTTTGACATTCGAGAAAATGCCAACAAGTTCTTCTGATGAGTCTTAAACAAATTCTTGCCTTTAAATGTAGGAGAAGCATCTAAAAGGGAACAGAAGATCACAAAGAAAGGGCAAGAGATCACAAAAAGAAGGAAAGCTCAGAACTACTCACGACGAAGTTGATGATCCAGAAACGCCATCTCAGGTTTTGCTTTCTGGCATTCGCGAAAATGCCAACAAGTGCATTGACTTATTCAGATGAGTCCTAACTAAAATCTTGCAAAACTCTTAAATGTAGGAGAAGCAGGTAAAGGGAAACAGAAAATCACGAAGACAAGCTAAGAGATCACAAAAACAGGAAAAGGTAAGAGTAGTCGGTTCATTACTGTAACATCGTATCCATGCTAGTTCTGTCAAAAACCTTACCGGTTCATTTTCTTATATGAACATCCAGGGTGCATCGACGACAGACGGAGAAAAAGCAGATGCGACGCCAAAATCCAGAAAGAAAAGGCGTCAAACTAAGGATTGAAACCTGTGTATTTCCAGCAATATGAGAGGCCCAAAAGATTCATCTTTTTTCACTTGAAAAACGATGGACAGATGAAGAAAACATAGGAAGAGAGTGGAGTGGTTATGACTCAGATTATGTGTTTTTTTTTTCTTTCAAGTTTTGTCTACCAAAGATGATGCTTGTAACTTGATGGGGTCATCCAAGCCACACCAACCAGATACTTGGAGGATGAAGGCCAGACCACCCCTTATGTGTCCCACCGTATTATGACTCGGAGCAGAGCCGCCCAAGGAGCCCAAGACAGGAGCAAAGGAGATCATGCCCAAGGAGACCAAGTGGAAGCCGCTCTAGCTCATGCAACCGGCTTTGGAGAGGAAGAGGAGGTTGAAGACAGGAACCGGCCTCTTGATCATGTTCAGCTGAGTGTTTCAGACCAAGGCACTCATGCACACAGCCTTAGGGATAAGGTCTTGTGTGTCCTTACTATCCATGAGTAAGGGCACTTCTAAAGACCTTAGGTGATTAGGGTACTCTTTTCCTTTTCAAGTTTACCATAATGGGTTCTTGGAAAGGTTTTTAATGAGACCTGAAAATCTAAGGCATCAAGCCTAGTGTCCCATTGATTTAAAGTGGATATGTCCCTTAAATCAATTAGGCTTGATTTCTATCCTTAGGCACATGTTAGCCTTTGTATTTTTCATTAAGACTTAGTATTATTTGGGGTTTGAATGCTTTGTTGACCACGGTCAACTAGGGGTTTAAGTCACTAAGCTTGTAGCCTATAAAAGGCAGAACCTACTTCATTTTCTAAGACAAGTTAGAACCCTAAACACTAATGGCCGCCTTGGTCTTTCTCTTCTTCCCTTGTTGAGTGTGTCTCCAAGAAAGAGTGAGTTCCTTGCTAGGTTGAGTGTGTCTCCCTACTTGGAAAGGCTGTATCTAAGTCTGCCATAGCTTAGTGAGTTGCCTCCTACCCCCTGTCCAAATCGCGATTGAAACTCCCCCATTCTTCACTTGACCATTTCACCATTCCTAAACCGTTAGCCGCGACCAGCCTCCTTGCCGCTCGCCGTTCATCCGTTCGTCGCCACGGTTGTGCCTCCGTTCGTGTATCCACCCGCAGGTCGTCCTTCTTCAGACCCCACGGTCATAAGGCCGCCCTGCCGTTCGAGCCCCCGTCCGCAGGTCACCATTGGGTCGTCCTCCCGGTCGTGAGTTCGCCTACCATCCACGCCCAGCGTTCGTTAGCCGCGGCCTCACCCCCGTCCGTACCGCCGACCCGACTGCTCTTCTCCATTTCTGTACCTGTCCGGCGACCCTACCAGACTCTAAGACCATGGCTCGTAACATTTTGGTATCAGAGCCCAAGTTTCCTGAAAAAAAAAGGTTGTGTCTTTCCAACTTGTCACTTAGGGTTTCAAATCTGTCCTAGGTTTTTTTTTTTTGTTAGGGTGTTAGTACCTTGCTTAGTACGGGTTGTTTAGGTTGTTTAGGTTGATTAGTTCTTGAATTTGATAGGGAAGTTGTGCATGATGGTAGAACCAACAAGTATACACTTATGCTTAATAAGAAACGAATTAGCTTAGCACCCTTGTTGCCTGCCCAAGTTCATGAAATGCAAGTTAAGCTAGCTAAGGAGAAATGCATGTCTAAAACCAATTTCTTGATTACATCTAGTGATGTTAGGCGTTCTCTCTTTGATCCCACTTGTCAGATTGTTTTGGTTGTTTATAAGGACTTGTTGAATTCTAGACCTACTAATGTGGTCTTGCCAAGGGAAATCCGAGTTTTGCTTGACAGGTACAAGGATGTGTTCCCTGAGGAGATACCATCAGGCCTGCCACCCCTGAGAGGCATAGAGCATCAGATAGACTTCATCCCTGGTGCCCAACTCCCAAACCGGCCTGCATACCGCGTTAATCCCACGGAGGCAAAGGAGCTGGAAGCTCAGGTCCGAGACCTCATGGCTAAGGGATATGTGAGGGAGAGCCTAAGCCCTTGTGCCGTGCCTGTACTCTTAGTGCCCAAGAAGGACGGTTCCTACAGGATGTGTGTTGATTGTAGAGCCATCAACAACATCACCATCAAATACCGCCATCCAATCCCAAGGCTAGATGACATGTTGGATGAGCTGAGTGGAGCCACCATCTTCTCTAAGGTGGACTTAAAGAGTGGGTATCATCAAGTGAGGATGAGGGAAGGGGATGAGTGGAAGACTGCCTTCAAGACCAAGCATGGTCTGTATGAGTGGCTAGTCATGCCATTCGGCCTCTCCAATGCCCCAAGCACTTTCATGCGCCTCATGCACCATATCCTTAGACCCTTTATGGGCAAGTTCTTGGTAGTTTATTTTGATGATATTCTGATATATAGCTCTTGCTTGACTGATCATGTGGTGCATTTAGAACAGGTCTTAGAAACTCTTAGGAAAGAACACATGTATGCCAATTTGTCTAAATGTATCTTTTGCACAGATGAGGTTGTTTTCCTTGGCTTTGTGGTTAGCTCACAGGGACTGAGAGTAGATGTGGAGAAGATTGAGGCCATCCTCAGCTGGCCTAGACCGTCTTCAATCAGCCAAGTCAGAAGCTTCCATGGGCTGGCTAGCTTCTATAGGCGCTTTGTGAAGGATTTCAGCACCCTGGCTGCACCCCTGACCTCCTTGATCAAGAAGAATACCGGCTTTGAGTGGGGAGAGTTGCAAGAGCAAGCCTTCTTGAACCTTAAGTATCAGCTGACCCATGCGCC
Source organism: Streptanthus diversifolius (assembly GCA_039880935.1). Classification (NCBI taxonomy): domain Eukaryota; kingdom Viridiplantae; phylum Streptophyta; class Magnoliopsida; order Brassicales; family Brassicaceae; genus Streptanthus; species Streptanthus diversifolius. The sequence continues at coordinate 1,742,264 of JAXGFM010000007.1, forward strand.
CATTCTTGCCCTACCCAACTTTGAGAAGACCTTTGAAGTAGAGTGTGATGTCTCAGGAGTAGGCATAGGGGCAGTTTTAACTCAAGGAGGGAGACCCGTGGCATACTTTAGTGAGAAACTGACTGGAGCCACCCTAAACTACCCAGCCTATGACAAGGAGTTGTATGCACTGGTCCGGGCCATGCAAACATGGCAGCACTACCTCTTGGCTAGGGAGTGTGTGATACACACAGACCATGAGACCTTGCAACACTTGAGGGGTCAGACCGTGTTGAAGAAGAGGCATGCCAGATGGTTGGAGTTCATTGAGACATTCCCCTATGTGATCAAATACAAGAAGGGCAAGGAGAATGTAGTGGCGGATGCCTTGTCAAGGAGGCATGCTTTGATCTCTACCATGGATGCTAAGGTTTTGGGATTTGGACACTTGAAGACCTTGTACCCAGAAGACCCAGACCTCAAGGCCGCTTATGAGGGACATGGAACAGGAGCTTACACACGGTTTTTCTTGCATGATGGGTATCTATTCAAAGACAGGCGCCTGTGCATTCCCCAAGGGTCAATGAGAGAGTTGCTAGTGGAGGAAGCTCATGGAGGAGGTCTCATGGGACATTTTGGAGTGGAGAAGACTCTTAGTGTTCTTAAGGAACACTTCTACTGGCCAAAGATGAAGAAGATGGTAGCCACTCACTGTGATAGGTGCATCACTTGCAGGAGAGCCAAGTCAAGACTACAGCCTCACGGCCTGTTCATGCCTCTGCCTGTCCCTACGCTTCCATGGGTGGACATCTCCATGGATTTTGTGCTGGGGTTGCCCAAGATTCAGCACAAGGATTCAGTGTTTGTAGTGGTGGACCGCTTCTCAAAGATGGCTCACTTTATCCCCTGCTCCAAGACCAATGATGCATCTCAGACCGCGACCTTGTTCTTTAGGGAGGTGGTGAGGCTTCATGGAATCCCCAGGACCATTGTATCAGACCGTGATACCAAGTTCCTGTCACACTTCTGGAGGACCCTATGGAAGAAGCTAGGCACAAAGCTCTTGTTCTCTACCACATGCCATCCTCAAACTGATGGACAGACTGAAGTGGTCAACCGCACCTTAGGAGCATTGCTAAGATCAACCGTGGGCAGACATCTAACAACATGGGTGGAGAGCTTACCTCTGGTGGAATTTGCCTACAACTCAGCCAAGCACTCTACCACAGGCATGTCACCCTTTGAAGCTGTGTATGGCCGCAACCCAGACACTCCCCTGACCTTGACACCCTTGCCACCAACCGAAACCATGGACCTTGAAGGAGAAGCCAAAGCCGCGGCCATGAAGAAGATCTTTGAGCAAGTGCACGGCAACATTGAGAAGAGAAATGAGCAGGTCCGATCTAGGATCAACAAGAAGAGGAAGCAGCTGGTGTTCCAACCAGGAGACTGGGTGTGGCTACACCTAAGGCCAGAGCGCTTCCCCAACAAGCGCAAGCACAAGCTAGACTTTAGAGGAGACGGCCCATTCCAAGTGGCGGAGCGCATCAATGACAATGCCTACAGACTCAAACTGCCAGGTGAGTACAATGTGTCTTCCTCATTTAATGTTTCTGATCTATCTCCTTTTGATGCACAGGATGTTGGTTCTTTGGAGACCAAAGCACTTGAAGAGGGTGGGGATGATGGGGTCATCCAAGCCACACCAACCAGATACTTGGAGGATGAAGGCCAGACCACCCCTTATGTGTCCCACCGTATTATGACTCGGAGCAGAGCCGCCCAAGGAGCCCAAGACAGGAGCAAAGGAGATCATGCCCAAGGAGACCAAGTGGAAGCCGCTCTAGCTCATGCAACCGGCTTTGGAGAGGAAGAGGAGGTTGAAGACAGGAACCGGCCTCTTGATCATGTTCAGCTGAGTGTTTCAGACCAAGGCACTCATGCACACAGCCTTAGGGATAAGGTCTTGTGTGTCCTTACTATCCATGAGTAAGGGCACTTCTAAAGACCTTAGGTGATTAGGGTACTCTTTTCCTTTTCAAGTTTACCATAATGGGTTCTTGGAAAGGTTTTTAATGAGACCTGAAAATCTAAGGCATCAAGCCTAGTGTCCCATTGATTTAAAGTGGATATGTCCCTTAAATCAATTAGGCTTGATTTCTATCCTTAGGCACATGTTAGCCTTTGTATTTTTCATTAAGACTTAGTATTATTTGGGGTTTGAATGCTTTGTTGACCACGGTCAACTAGGGGTTTAAGTCACTAAGCTTGTAGCCTATAAAAGGCAGAACCTACTTCATTTTCTAAGACAAGTTAGAACCCTAAACACTAATGGCCGCCTTGGTCTTTCTCTTCTTCTCTTGTTGAGTGTGTCTCCAAGAAAGAGTGAGTTCCTTGCTAGGTTGAGTGTGTCTCCCTACTTGGAAAGGCTGTATCTAAGTCTGCCATAGCTTAGTGAGTTGCCTCCTACCCCCTGTCCAAATCGCGATTGAAACTCCCCCATTCTTCACTTGACCATTTCACCATTCCTAAACCGTTAGCCGCGACCAGCCTCCTTGCCGCTCGCCGTTCATCCGTTCGTCGCCACGGTTGTGCCTCCGTTCGTGTATCCACCCGCAGGTCGTCCTTCTTCAGACCCCACGGTCATAAGGCCGCCCTGCCGTTCGAGCCCCCGTCCGCAGGTCACCCTTGGGTCGTCCTCCCGGTCGTGAGTTCGCCTACCATCCACGCCCAGCGTTCGTTAGCCGCGGCCTCACCCCCGTCCGTACCGCCGACCCGACTGCTCTTCTCCATTTCTGTACCTGTCCGGCGACCCTACCAGACTCTAAGACCATGGCTCGTAACATAACTCATATATGTTAATGGTTAACTGAGATTTTGAATTAAACATTTCTTGGGCTACTGTTTTGTCCAATTTTTTTATTTGTCTACGACTTCTTGTTCTGTCTTTCGACCTCTTCCTCTTGCTATTTCGAGCAATCCTGCATGATTGAAATCTTCTAATCCAGAAACAGTGATTGCTGCGTGTAGAGACAATGCTCTGTTTTGGGCATTGTACCATGAACACAATGAATCAGTGTAAGCTCAAAGACCTATCCCAAGCGAAATCGACCATTAAGACGTCTTGTGATCATTCAAACGATCTGTGGTTCAAGAACTTATCGAATCTAATATCATCTGTAAAGTTAAGAAAATAGAGTTGACTTTTGCGTTTATAAACAAATTCAATTGAAGTAGATTTTACACCTAAACTTAAAGACAAAAAGCAAATTAGACAATTACATAACAAACTAGTGACATCTACATTTTATAACCAAAGAATATGTAAATATAAACATACATTTAATAGACCAGAGTTTATAGCCTAGTAGTTTAAAGTTGAGTTGCACATGTGAGTTGTAAATGAAAAAAAAAAACATGCATGTAATAACAAAAGAGGTTAGGAAACATAACTCAATAATTGCATGAAGCAAGAAGCCAAACATCAGATTACTTAAAACTGAACACACAACACAAGTCTATATTTACTTTAAATTATCGAGAAATTGTTTTGCTCAATACTAACATTGGTCTCTCTGCATCTTCTCTGCTTTTACTCCAAAATTTCTGTCATTTTCTCTCCTCCCCTACCTGTCAGCACTCAGCATTTGTCCCCAACTTGCCTGAATCTGCATTAAGTTAAAAAAAAACATGAAGACTTATAAAAGACAAAAAGTTTAGCATTTTCTTCCATTCTTTAATTCCTTGATTTCCACTATTAATCATTATTGAATGATGTACATGTGTAAAAGCATTTCTTTTGGTATATTGATTATAAAAAGTTAAGAGATTTTAATAAAATAAAAAATGCTAAACTTTGTTAAAAGTTAAGAAATTTTATAGACTGTCTCAAGAAATTCTCTGTCATGTGTCATAATATTATTGATTCACTATTTAATTAATAATATAATATTTTAAAAATTAATAAATTAAAAAAAAAATTGTTAAAATTTTACTATTTTTAGATATTCAAAAAGTATCGCATGCTCTAAATGCATGTAGATACATATATGCAAATATAATAATAATATTCACGGATGCATTTAAAAAAAAAAGCAGAGTGAGAGAAGTGAGATTTGATTGACTTCTCTACTGCTCCTCTGCTAAAAAACAGCTCGTAGAAGTATTGGCTTCACGTGACATCATACCTGTTATGTCCGTGATCAAGAACTTGGATAATAGATGCCATTAGAACTCATAAGTTGCAAAATTTCTTCTTCTTCGATTTGATTCTATCATGGTCTCTTCTTCTTCTTCTTCTTCTTCTTCTTCTTCTTCTTCTTCTTCTTCTTCTTCTTCTTCTTCTTCTTCTTCTTCTTCTCCTTCTTCTTCTTCTTCTTCTTCTTTCTATGTGTTCTTTATAGTGATGAATACTTTCTACTTGATATCTCCTGTGAGATCGAGCGACGTTAAAGCTCTGCTGAGTTTGAAATCATTCATTGATCCGTCCAACTCGATTCCATGGCGAGGAACAGATCTCTGCAATTGGGAAGGTGTTAAAGAATGCATCAATGGAAGAAGAGTCTCTAAACTTGTTCTTGAGAATATGAACCTTACTGGCTCACTTGACGGGAAGAGCTTGAACCAACTGGACCAACTTAGGGTTCTTAGTTTCAAAGGCAACTCTCTCTCTGCCTCAGTCCCTAATCTCTCCGGTTTGGTCAACCTCAAATCGCTTTTTCTCAACGATAACAACTTCTCCGGCGAGTTCCCTCAGTCGCTGACGTCTCTCCACCGATTGAAAACCGTTGTCCTTTCCGGAAATCGGCTTTCGGGACCGATCCCTAGCTCGCTGCTCCATCTCTCACGTCTTTACACGCTTTACGTTCAGGACAATCTCTTCTCCGGCCACATTCCTCCTCTCAACCAAGCAACTCTGACATTCTTCAATGTCTCGAATAATCTGCTCTCCGGCCACATCCCACGTACACGAGCCCTGAATCAGTTCAATGACTCGTCTTTTACCGGAAACATTGCTCTATGCGGCAATCAGATTCAAAACTCATGCAGAAGAAGGAATGATATAGCCGGAATCTCTTCCAAGCCGTCGGCAATTCCAGCAATGCCAATAGCCAAAACGCGGAACAAAGCAAAGCTCATCGGAATCATTGCTGGGAGCATCGGTGGCGGCTTTATGATACTTCTGCTTATATTGCTTCTCATATGTCTGCTAGAGAGACGACGGCGAATAAAATCCAAGAGAAAAGAGTGCAGAAGCAAAGCCGTGGCAGAGTCAGAAGGAGCAATGGTGGCGGAAACAGAGAGAGGCATCAGTGACCGGAGAAATAAAAGGTTTTCGTGGGAGAGAGGAAGTGAAGAAGGATCTGTGGGGACTCTGGTTTTCCTAGGAAGAGGTGACATCACGGTGGTGAGATACACCATGGAAGATCTACTCAAAGCTGCAGCGGAAACATTGGGAAGAGGAACGTTAGGGAGCACTTACAAGGCGGTGATGGAGTCTGGGTTCATCGTCACAGTTAAGAGGCTCAAGGACGCTGGGTTTACTCGAACGGAGGAATTCAAGAGACACATTGAGATCCTTGGCAGGCTCAAGCACCATAACCTGGTGCCTCTCAGAGCCTATTTCCAAGCCAAAGAAGAATGCTTGCTCGTCTACGATTACTTCCCCAATGGAAGTCTCTTCTCTCTTATCCATGGTATGTATTGCACACACACACCCATGGATTTTGACTCTCTGTGATTCAGCCAAGCTTGATGTGTTTTATCTTGTGTCTTGTTTGTAGGAAGTAGGGTTTCTGGGAGTGGGAAGCCTCTTCACTGGACATCATGTCTGAAGATAGCTGAGGATTTGGCAATGGGTCTGGTCTACATTCATCAGAATCCCAGCTTAACACACGGAAACTTGAAATCATCCAATGTTTTATTAGGTCCTGATTTCGAGTCCTGCCTCACGGATTACGGTCTCAGAGATCTCCATGATCCTGACTCAGTTGAAGACACAAGTGCAGCCTCTCTTTTTTACAAAGCTCCCGAGTGCAGAGACTCACGAAAGGCCTGGACACAACCTGCTGATGTCTACAGCTTTGGGGTCCTCCTTCTAGAGCTTCTGACAGGTAAAACTTCATTCCAGGACCTTGTTCATGAATACGGGTCTGATATCTCTAGATGGGTGCGTGCGGTGAGAGAGGCAGAGACTGAATCAGGCGAGGAGCTGAATTCTTGTGAGGAGAAACTTCAAGCTCTTTTGAGCATCGCGACGACTTGCGTGGCTATTCAGCCTAAAAACCGGCCTGTGATGAGAGAGGTATTGAAGATGGTGAAGGAAGCAAGAGCGGAAGCAGCAGTGTTGTCATCTGTCAGCAGCGAGCATTCACCTGGGAGATGGTCAGATACGGTTCAGAGCTTGCCGAGGGAAGATCATATGAGCATATGAGGCAAGTTGTGCGTTCTCTCCATTGATTGTAGAAGTAGCGCTAAGGGTTCATAATCTAAGCATTTTTGTTGTCTTATTTTTTGTTCATTTTTATTCAAATTTTTTTGTAAGCTTTTGAATGATAAAATTTCTGAACTTTTTAGACATTTTTTTAAATAAAAAATTTATGAACTTTTTATTTACCTATTTATTTGATCTTATTAATGTTTTTCATATATATTTGATTTCTGTAACTATATATGAGTAATTAAATAATTAGGTTTTAAGACTTTTAAAAAAATCGATGAATTACTGAATTAGAATAAGAATCGATCTTATAATATAAATTTTCATTGGCTATGTATTCCACCATAATATTTTAAAGTTTCAATATAATAAATTCAGTAAAAAAGAAAAAAAAATGTGATTACGAAAGACGGTTTTCTACTTTCATTCATTTTTTTTTCTGGTAAAACACTTGCATGATATAATGTTTACAATATCTTAAATCATATTATTTAAAATAATTTGACACCCAATATATTTATTTTAATGACAACACAAGCAATATCTTAAAAAAAGCGAGAGTATAAGATTATTTATATCCAGCAATTACATGTCTCTTCGGGGTCATCTGGTGATATTTTAAAACATTGACCACCTATAGGATGGTGTAATTCAATGCACTTCTGACTGCAGTTGGGAAACTTTGAGCAAGGACCTATCGGTTCTGCTCCTGCCCTTGCTTCCGCAGGTTCTGTAGTTTTATTTTAGTTAATAACCAATTTGTGAAGTATATATATATATATATATATTCAACAACATAAAATAAATCTTACACATATATCTCTAATTTACTTTTATACAACCATATTATTGTTCAAACTATACATATACGTTTAAACAGAGAAACAATATTATCAATTAAACAGTAGGTATATATAACCTTCTTTTTTTATTGCATACCTGGGTTAAGAGAACAACGACATAACATAAATAAATAAAACATTTTGCTTGATGAAGCCATTATATTTTGATTTTTTTTTGTAATTTGTTTATTCAATTTTTATTTTCTCTTATAAGATTGATCATTTCATGATTTGTTGATCTAAAGGTTTTAATTAGTTTTAAATGTTTTAGTGGGTTCCATATAAAACCTACACTTTTTTATTTTCATGTTTTATAATTTCTTAAAGAAAAAAAAAACTACAGCTTTAGTTTACATCAATCTCGACAAATTTTACAGCAATTAATCTGTAGCTACAGTCCAACCAATCATACATTACTAATAAAAAACCTTTAGCTATTCTTATAATTTTGTTTTCTTGAAAACGTTGGATTCTTGAAATATTTATTATTCAAGCAAAGATATATTGAAAAATGTTTCATTTCTTCTTTTACCGAATATGAGAAAGCTATCAATATAATACTCATTCCGATTCAAAAATTAATTATGTTAAATTTTATCCATTTCATTGAAAATATCGACTTATACTTCAATGCAATTTAAAAAAATCCACTTCCATCTCTTTGAATTAAGCTTATTAATTAGAAATATATAATCACAAAACTTTGCTTGAAAATTTTGGAAGAAAACAATGCAATTTTTTCAAAGATCTAATAAAAATTTCAATTATATTATTATGTTTGAAAACACGAAAACAACATTTTCTGTAAAATAGGAGTATATGTTACTACGGTTAACATATTAATATATTCCTATTGGCAGAACTGGCCTTGATTAGAAACTGGTCATGCATGTGTTTGATGTCGACGATGGGTTATATAATTTTAAAGGTCATTGTTTTTGGAAAAAATGTTAACAGCTATAGTGGTAATTGCACATCTTGGTTAAATTACAATATATATACTCAAAATGTCTTGTAATAAGGAGAAAATTCATATTATATGCAATAAGAAAGAGCTAGGCATATAAAATAGAACCAAAACTTAAATATTAAATTATGTTTGGCTTACTTGGGGACATGAGAAGCGCTAAGCACAAAAGCATAAGGAACAAACATTTGCCAAACGAAACCATCTTCTTGGTTTGTTTTGTTTTGTTTTGTCTTCTTCTTTTTTTTTTTTTTAATGAAAACTGAGTAGTATTCAAAACTGTTCTCTCTTCCAATATATATAAGTTTTCTGAAGAAAATTAAATTCATTTTTTAATTTATATTCTTTATTAGGTAGAATATCTTTCATTATTGTTATTATTGAAAATTTTACCAACCAACTACAAAAATACACAAAATATTAGGATAGATTTCAAAAGCAAATAGTTAGAGGACTTTTTTTTGCTGAAAAATCTCTTCAATTAAGTAAAAAACCTTCATTTATTTTTAATTAAGTAAATAATATCAAGTTAATAACATTAAAAGAGATTACATTCATATCCTTTGAGATATCATTGAATTCGCGTGAGTCTTAAACAACATGCTATTTTAAATGTATCACGTTATTTTTCATATACCTTTTTAAACTATATAATTAATTAATTAAATAACTCTAGAATATATTACTCGATTAGCTAGTGCTAGTGCAATCAATTCTGCATATCCGAACGTTTAATTGTTGCTGCATTTAGAGCTGATTATAGGATTTATATTCAATTTGTATATGATTTTTATTTATTTATTCAAATTACTTTAATTTATTTATTTTTAATTTATAATTATTAAATGAATTGGTGTTACAAAATCTAGTAGTTGTAATAATATTGTCACAACGGCGTCAACCAAAATCTATGCTTGTTGTTGGAAAAAAAAAAGTTTGGTGATTTAGATTCAGTCATTTATAATTTGAATTACTTTGCATATCTAAGAGCCATAATTCTTGTTAATTCCTGATGAAGTAAAGCTTGAGCTCTAATGTGGTTTTCGTATGACAGATTCATTGCAAAACCTTGTTCTGTTAGATTTTTCTCATCCCCACCAATCCAACGGCATTGATCATTCGTCAATCGGAGGTTGGAGTTGATCGAAATGGTTCGGTAAGAATTATAGTTTAATCGGAAATATGTTGGGCCGGTTCCTGTCGATTTTAAACCGGTTCTGAACTTAAGAGAACTGGAAAAAGAAGCAGCATCCCAATATATGTATGTCTTGGCGCATGCATAAACTGAGACAAGTATGGACATTATAAAAAATATCAAATCGTGTCACCATAAGATATATCAAACGTCCCACCAATCGATAGTTCTGATCAAGTGAGAAATTAGCTGGAAAGCCATCCTCGGGGATAATATCAAGAGTTTATTTTCTATGGCATAAGTATATCTCTCTTGAGTTACAAGCAACTTTAATCCTAAAATTTACTTAAGAATTGAGGCAAGTTTTGAAAGCTGTAATTGCAGATCTTAAATTACTGGTAATAACAAGATCATCTACATACTTATAGAGCTAGACATCATCTCGAACATAGGCAAAGAGGGAGTAGCCTGAACAAGCCAAAGAAAAACTGTACTCGCGTACGGCTAACGATGAGTGACCATCTTCAATGGCGGCTCTCAATGTCCATGCCAAAGCTTCTCTTCTCTCCGCCTCAACCAAACGCAAATCATTCAAGAAGAAGCAGCAGCAGAAGAAGAAGGAATCTGAAAAGCCCATTGTTAAACGGCAGTCTATGTGCCCCTGAGGCGGTGCACATAACCTATACAACTCCAAGTTTAATTTTAGTTTCAAGATTGAAATAAAAGAAAATAATCTTCTAGTCTCAGCCTACCATCTGGACACAATCAAAATTAGAATTATGTTTCAACTGAACAGATCAATAAACAATTTTGTAACATCCCAACCCAAAGCCCATACAAAATTGAGGCTCAATTGCTTAATCCCAGGACATCCCCTTCTTAGAGTCTATAAAAGGCGAGGCAATACCATTTCTACCTCACACAATCAATTCCCAGAAAAGCTCTGCCAAATTTCGGATTTGTCGCCGCCGCTACAGTCTCCGCCGTCGTCAGAAACACCGCAACTCGCCGGAGTCGTGAGGTGAGTTTTTCCAGATTTGATTTTTTGATCATAACTTCTTCATACGATATCCGATTTTAGTGATCTACATATCAAACTGTAGATATCTCCGAGACGAAGCCAGGAACACCAGACTCTCCGGATTTGGTCTCCGGACACGCCGTCAATCTCTGCCGGAAGGTTTGCCGGAAAACTGAAATATCTCCGATCTGCGTAATTTTCCGGTATGTGTTCATGCTGTTATGATTCCGAATCTGCCTTCAGTTTCTCATGAATCGCTGTGGTTTGAAAGTTATGGCTGTTTGAAGTTGTTAGGGTATTTTAGTAATTTTGCCTAGGAGTCGTTCTGATCTGGAATCTGGTCCCGAGTGGTTACTGATATCGTTTTTGAGCAGTCTGATATCAGTAGTCCTCACTTTGTTTCGAACTTCCATTTATGGCAGGTTTCCATTTAAGGAAGTTTTTCCTTTTGACAGTTTCTAGAAAATGAAAGTTTGTTCTTCTGTTGCTAAGGTGAGGAATTCGTCGAGTGTTTTCATTAGCTCATTCTTATAGCTGTTAATCTCTGGTTTGAGTCTTTGTTTAAAACATGTATATAACGGGTCTAATTATTAATAGACGTGTTACTGTTTGTGATTGTATAAACTATATATAATGTAAATAAATATATATATATATATATATATGTATCACATAGAATTCGTAGGATTAAAAGATTAAAACTTTTGAGTGATGATTTGTTGTTTGAGCATGCTAAGTTGTATTTACATATTGTGTTAGATGCGAGCGTTAGGAGCTCGCGATATGTTGGTTCGAGAGTGGTGTTGTGGCATTTAGACCCAGACTTTCGAATCATGTGGGATTGAGATATAGTGTGATGATGGTCTGCCATGTATGGTGTACCCTGCATGAAGATTCGCATGACTGTTTGTCATGTATGGTGTGCCCTTCTATGGTGTGTCTTGCATGAAGTTTCGTCTGGCCGTTTGTCATGTATGGTGTGCCCTGTATGAAAACGTGTCCCCTGATTTGTGTGTGTGATACTGAGTGGTCATATATTCGAGAGTGGTGTTGTGGCATTTAGACCCAGACTTTCGAATCATGTGGGATTGAGATATAGTGTGATGATGGTCTGCCATGTATGGTGTGCCCTGCATGAAGATTCGCATGACTGTTTGTCATGTATGGTGTGCCCTGCTATGGTGTGTCTTGCATGAAGATTCGCATGACTGTTTGTCATGTATGGTGTGCCCTGCTATGGTGTGTCTTGCATGAAGATTCGTCTGGCCGTTTGTCATGTATGGTGTGCCCTGCATGAAAACGTGTCCCCTGATTTGTGTGTGTGATACTGAGTGGTCATATATTTGAGTGTTCTAGACACTATGATTGTTTACATGTTTTAGTCTTGAACTTGCTTTAGATTATTGTTGTAAGTTGTTCTGGTGGATTCATTTTTCACTGGGTAATCTAATTACTCATCCCCTCCCCAATCTTTCAGGTGAGTCTGTCGTCGTGTCCGAGCAGCATTGAAGTCGATGAAACTGTTGTACCTTCGAATAATATTTTCCGAATTATTTATTATTTAAAACGAATTTCGATTGGTTATTTTGATATTAAATTATTTTTGGATTATTTTTATAAAATATTTAAATTATTTTGAAAATATTATTTTAATTATTATTTTCGAAAAATTCGGGTCGTTTCAAATTTATTCTTTAAGGTTTGGTAATAAGTACCAGTCGAATCCTTCTAGTCTTTGTCCACATGATCTTGTGCTCATGCCAGGGCTGCTCGTGCGGCTTGTGATCTTAACTGTTAACTTTAGCGTCTTTTCTAGGAGATACAACAAAATACAGTCAATCAAAGCTTTAATCATTTTTCCGTCAACAAAAAATCCAAAGTACAACATTATAGTCAACCGAAGCGTTATTTGCAAACTAAATCAATAACTCAACATTGACTTTGGTGAACTCTGTTGAGGCTAATGCCTTGAAAGCTAGTTACAACCATACTAGCTTTCCTAAACCAAACAGCTCCTTATAGTATAAGCTAGAAAACCGAGTCTCATACTCCTCTCAACTTAAAGCTATAGCTAAATGCTTATACTATAAGCTAGAAAAATAACAGTATACATCACTCTAATCCAAGATTGTCTGAATGAGTTTGAACTTGAAAGTAAAATCTCTTGAGACATTCGTTTATGACTCATAGAGCCCACATAAAATTTACATAAATATACCTGTGGTCATGTCTCATACTTCGGTGCATACCCCCACACCCTCATCGATATTTAGAGTCTCGAACACTCAAATAAATGGTTCTTCGCGAATAATTATCTTCATAAAACGGATCTTAAATTTCTCCATCTCCTGAACAAACCCCATCAATCTGTTCTTTTTAAATGGAGTTTATGAGACTGGTTCGATCTGACTGCAGAAGGATTCATGGTTGGTGATTCGAAGATTGAAGGTTTCTTTTAGCAATAGCAAAAGTTATGGGTGAAAAATACAAGATAAGAAGTTAAAACTGGAAAGGCAAAAAGGAAAAGGAAGCCTGTCAGACAACCGTGCGACCACTCCAGAGAGGTTAGACCTAAACCAGATAGCGATCCTCTACGGCGCAGAAACTCCGAAGAGAATTGTAACCGTTAATCACACTCAGATCGCACGGCCATGATTCATCAACCAGGTTCAAGGGCCTGTCTCCTTAGAAATCAAGGATACAGAGGTACGAGCCTATAGAACAGATCCTGTTCAAGTAAGGTCGTGACCATAACCTTCTTCTCTCCGATATATAAATAACATGACTTCTCTATTTGTTTCCCGATGTGGGACTAAATGAACAACTTCACACGCCTAATACGTCGTCGTTCTAAGCTCAACGCACTAATGCCGCCGATACGCCGTCGTTTGATTATCTCAATGAGTCAATGTACTGATGAAGATATTGTTTTTTTTGTCAGAGATGGAGGTGGATGCTTTCAGAAGTATCTTCCCTCTTCTTTTCTTCGACCGTCATCTCTCTGAATCTCTGTGTGGGACTGTATGCTAATTTATTTTTATTTTTTTGTTTGGGTTTGCCGCCATTATTGGGCTTTGTTTGAGGTCCATTTGGATATAAGAAGTACTTAGCTAAAATCAGAGAATCGCCGTCGTCACCTTCACCGTCTCCCTCTCCTTCGCCGTCGAGATTAGAAGTACAGTATTGGGGATGTTAACATCAATGGCACTAAAGGCCTCTCTTTTGGTCGATGAGGGATGTTTCTCTTAATGTCTCTGTAAGATGAAGTTGTTTCTATCTCCGTTCATATGAGAAATTGATTCCTGCTTGCTGTTTCCAGGTAAGTTTTATATTCCTGCTTTCTTGATGAATTAAAGCACCAGTTTTTACAAAACATGGGATTACCGGATTCATCTCAAGACTTGTCATCGGAGATGAAGGTGGATGCTTTCAGAGGGCTCTTCCCTCTTCGTTTCTTGGAGCGTCATCTCTCTAAATCTCTCCGACCTGATGCTAGACCACTTGGTAAAGCCAGAGACACCATTGTAAACCTTGGTAAATCACCTTAACTGATTCTTTACTTTCGTCAAAGTCAGTCGATTAAACATGTCACTTAATCGTAGTGTTCTTGTGTATAGGACTTGTTTCATTTGTAGATGGATTTTCTCTTGCCAAGATTAATAGCCAGTTGTTTTGAGAAGTCGCCTGTTATGCCATGGCAGGGAATTCCTAACATGGATAAATCTCTGGGAGTGAGTGATGATTCTGCTCGCACGAACCACGCTTGTTCTTTCTGAGTTCATCTGGTTGCTCACCTTCTTGAGGTGGGGCTATTAAGGTTAATCCTTGAGACGTTGATGCTGTAACCGATGTAATGTATACTTTGAGAAAACTGTTGGTGCTCGCTGAAGATCGAGCAAGCTATATTTCTTTGAGTGAGTGGCCTGCACCACGGTTACTTCCCAAGGTACGTTACTGGTGTGTCTTGTTGCCAGAGAATAAAACATAGAAGACAAACCTCTGTGATGCAGGTTGAATTAGTCCACTGACTAGGAAACAAGCGGCTTATCTGATGACTGATGAGCGATGACCCTTGAATGGAAGAAAGTTGTGGAACCTATTTGAGACTGTACACAGAGACTACTGATGGACCCAATATAGAACAAATGATGTGACATCATCAAGATGCAAGAAATTGCAACCACAAGGCACGGTAATATAAATAATCAGCAGTTTAGCGTCTAAACCAAATTGAATAACTAGAGAATTAAGAAACTATATCGTTAGAAAACACATCTGGAAATCACACTCACATGAATCCAGAAATCTAGAGTGAAGTTAATTCTGAATATTATGGAATCTGGAATATGCTCATGAAATCACTTTACACTGCTTCACCTTCGATTATTGAGAACTTCATCTTGATAACGCAAAGTACTTTAAACTGCTTCTCCATTTCGGCAAGCCTATACTCTTCCATAATCCAAGTTACCTTCGCATCTTCCCCATTAACCGTATATGTTTGATCTTCCTTCTCACAAAACCTAAAAACCTTCTTCATACCCATCGTCCTGGTATCCCACTCGATCAGCTTATCAGGGTCCATGATTCTCCAGCAACCGCTCTCGCATCCATCCGATATACCAGAAGCCACTGTCCGGTTAGCGAAGATGCAGAGCCCGAATTTGAAAATTATTTCATCATAAGGATCCACAAGCGTTGATGGATGCACGCAGTACACGTCGTTGGTAACGTAGCTAGGCCATTTGTCTCCATCAGAATCGATTATCCTCTGCAGATACTGTATATCATCGTGTTGTGGATCGGGAAAACTGAATCCATAAGCTGGCAACGATTGTGTTACAAGAAGCTTATCTGATGAATACGAGAAATGCTTGGCTGGCAAGAAACTAATTTCGGTTTGGAACAAAAGCCGAATCTTACAAATCACGTGATCTTGCTTCGGGTTCCATTTTCTCTTAAGCCTATACTCCTCCATTACCCAGGTTCTCTTGTAGTCTCTGGGTTTCGTCTTGCCGCAGAACTTGAAAATCTTCTTGAACCCTAGAAGCTTCCTAGTATCCTCGTCTTTAATCAGTTTATCACGACCCATGATCCTCCAGCAACCAGAGTCACATCCATCGGTTTTACCACAGGCCTCTTCTCGAGGTTTAACGACCACGAAGGTAGGGTTCTCAGAATCGAATACCTTGCTTGGATTCTTGTTGAACACGTCTGCGTCTTCAGGGATGTGATCAGGCCAGGTATCTCCGTATTCGATCATATTCATCAGATAATCGGTCATTATTTTCTCGTCATTTGCGTTGATTAGATCGTCTCTGATATATACATAATCGATAGCCTCTACATCGTCTATAGTGTGGTTCGTTGCTTCAATAGGAACATATGTGATCAGTTGACGAAGTCTAATTTGGTAGCACATCTTTAACAGGATCTATAGAGAAAGAAAGGCAAGAATCAAGCTAATCAGAAGTTGTTTCTTGGGGATGAAGCGAAGAAAAAAAAAAAGAAGAAGAAAAAGAAGAGAAGAGACTGATGTCAATAGATTTGCTTTTTCAGTTAATTGCTACGGTTAGTTATATAACTGATTTACCATTCATTCTCTCTCCGTATTCCACAATTACCCTTTTCCTACGGATAATATTACTGCTGTCCATAGTTTTTTTTTAAACATTGTCAAAAAATTTCTATTACGATAATATTAATATATTAACAAGAGTTTATCACTAATATTCTATTAATTTTATTTAATAATGTTATTAAAATTTTAAATTAAAGAAAACTTTCATATAATGCAGATGTCATTTGAGTCTCTCATATTTTTTTTTGAGAGTTTTTTTCGGATCGATTGTCAATCTTTTACTGTCTCTCTTTTCTTTTCTTATTCTATATTATTATTATTTTAATTATGAGAAATTGGATGAGATACCCCTAATGCTCTAATACTGTTATTCTTAAAAGAGAATATTAAACTAAACCAGCATCAGTTAATTAAAATATATACGTATAAATTGTTTTGTTCTCATATGTATATTCCTTATTCGATACATCTAACAAGATGTATTTCTTTTTCATATTTGACACTATTTTCTTCTACTTCATATTTGAAACCTATAATTGTTAAACGGATAGTTTCACCCTTGGTTATAAAAATAATGAAAAAATACAAAATAAGATCGAGTTAATAGACAAAATTATGGTTTTGGATCAAAACTTCAATGTGATATTATTGGTAATATATAAATCAATAACATGTTCAATTCACAACTCTTTCTCGCTGTTTATTTTTTTTTTTTTGTGTCAACAACTATTTGATCGTGTTTAACTTATATAAGAAAATAATAAATTTCGTATACTAACTTTATTTACAAGGAAATCGACAAACATTACAGATCATAAAAATATTATGTATATGATAATATATATATTTTATATTATATAATTTTATATCAGATCGTTAACCAAACCATCACTAGTGTTAAAAAAAAAAACACCAAACCATCATTATTTCGAAAGTCAAGACAGCTAAAAGGATCTAAATTTTGTTATTTTCCAGTGGAGATTATCAGAATGTGTCGATCGATAGCAAAAAGATTCATGATCTGTCAAGATAAAATATGAAACAACAGAAAGAACACAACAAAAAAAGAAGCCTGTCAGACTACCGTGCGACCCACTCCAGAGAGGTCAGACCTAACCAGATAGCGATCCTCTACAGCGCAGAGACTCTGAAGAGAATCGTAACCGTTAATCACACTCAGATCGCACGGCCATGATTCATCAACCAGGTTTAAGGGCCTGTCTCCTTAGAAATCAAGGATACAGAGGTACGAGCCTATAGAACAGATCCTGTTCAAGTAAGGTCGTGACCTAAACCATCTTCTCTCCGATATATAAACAACATGACTTGTCTATACGTTTCCAATGTGGGATAACATGAACAACTTCATATACTAAATACACTGTCGTTTTGTCCCATTCTTCTATGTTTGCGTCTGCTACTTTCTTCGCGGACAATGCCGTTTGCCTGGAAGTCTCTTGGTTGTCGGATAAGGTCTCTGTGGCTCTTTTCGAGTTTTCAAACTTATCATATCTAACAGAGAACTAACTTGTTGATTTTTGAAATGTTCAAGTTAAATTTTCGGATGGTGAAAATTTTGAGAAATTGTTTAATAGTTTATTGGTTTCTGTCACAGCATATCCGAGACCAGTATGTCCAATGGTACAAACTCCAAAATTGGACTAAACCGGAACCATGCCAGTAGAGAACTAGACCAATCAAATCTCTTTTCAGGAGAGATGAGCGATTACACGTTCACACTTATCTTCCAATATCTTGACAGCTTCAGTGAAGAGAACATCCGGAGGCAGTGATCCAGTGGACTCAATTTTAACTGAGCAAACACAAACAACAAACTCTATTAGATGGATCATAAATTGCAAAGCAAAAGGAATGATTTTTTTCTTTTCTTTCTTACATATAAAATGGTTCTTGGCACGTCGAAGAGCCACATTGTCTTCTTCTACTGTTACTTTTTCTCCAAATTCTTCCTTTATGCATTCCCTACACAACGTGCACTCACGCGGCCGTGCTACCATTGCCCTTTTACTACCTGTTTTCCATTTTTGCAGAGAGTCAATATGAAATGGAAAATTGCAGAGAGTGTTGCAGCCAAAGTTCTCAACTTTCATCAGAATCTCCTATTGTTACTCAAAAGCAAGTTAGAAGGCTTTTTACTTTACCTTTGCCCATGTCTTCAATGTCAAAAACTTTCTCCGGGCAAGCTTTTACAAGTTTTTCAGCAAGTTCATCCTTGAATTCCTTTAGTAGAACCACCTAAGATAATACAAACAAAAACATTACAAGAAAAATTAGAATAAGGCAAGACTGAAGCAGAATAGATTTTTGAGGTATAAACTTCTCACCTCAGGAAGCATTCGATACCAAGCTGTCGCTACTGGGGACCACTTTGCATGTGTTTTACCAATGCCTTTAACCGCATGAGCCTCAAGCTCGATTTCCTACAATAAAGAAGATAAATTAAGAGGCAAGTGTTTGGTTCAAGTGAAGTTGTAATCTTGGCTGCGGCTGAACGAAGTGTAAGTTTTCGGCTTTGAGGTCGAACCTCCACATTCTTTAACCAACTCACTTCCATTTGGTAACCAAATCAATTCGTTCGTTAAAACTACAAGAAAAGAAAGAAAACAGCATTTCAGGAATACATTTCATGAGAAATAGAGCTATCAATTAGGAAACTTTCCGATGCTAACTAAAGAATGTAACATTACATTTTTTACGTTCTTCACCTTTTGCACATATCGCATGGAGTTTAAACACAATGGTGTTCTTTTCATTTGGCTGGTCGTTTTCTATGGACACAGATAAAGAATTAAACTGACAAACATATATAAATGATTAAAGAGATGGATCAAATGCCACATAATATCTTACCAGATAAATACTCGAAGAGCTTCGGGTCTGCAGCAATTGGAATAAGACCCATCCTCTGAGCAAGAACTTCATCTTGAACAATCGATGTGTTGTTTGCTATAAACACTTTTTCAAAAGCCATAGTAGGAAGCTGCAGTAAAAAGAAACACCTTATAAGACAAAAGACTCAACGAAATCAGGAATCAGAAGGTTGTAAGAAGGTGTTACAGACCTCAGCTAGAAGGATCCTCCGGAAAGCATTGGCGATTGCTGCATCGATACCGATTAAATCGAATACCAGTTCCATACCGTCTTCTGAAATACTAATCACATCAACTTTGAAATTCTAAGAGAAGTTTTCTAGTTTCACACTGTTGTCCACTCCCGCAGCGTTATAGGCACCCGAGTAAGTGACACTCGCCGTCTACGGGTAACACACAAGATTAAAGGCTTCAAATTTCGGATTTTGAAAAAAAAAAGACCAAACCCACTATGTAATCTTGTAAGACTCTAAGACCAAACTCACAAAATCAAAGCTTTTTGACAAGAAACAAAAAAATTCTGAAAAAGCCAATACTCCCAATTTAGGTGAAGTATTAAGCAGCAAATACAGAGCATTGTAAAAATTTGAAAGTAAAGAGAGAGTAAAGTTCGTACATGAATAGGAGCGTCTTTTTTACAGAAGACACGAGTTCGCTGGAGTTGCAGATGCGGAGGAAGTCCGGTAGGGACGTCGAGGAGATTCATTATGTTGAAATTCTTCGCGAATGTCTTTTCTTCTTCCGTCACGTTCCTTTTTAGCTCTTCTTCTTGTTCTTCAGTCGCCATCTTTCTTTGCAGCCATAGTTAGGCTCTGTTCTGAGAGTGTCCAAATCCGATATGTTCGGGTTTATATCAGAAGAGGGAGATGTATTTGGGGGGTCTTCTACACGCGTTCGTCTAATAGTTAAAACCGAGTTTTTTTTCTATTAATTTCGTAATTGTCTTCTTCGATTCTTTATTTGTTTTCCAATTTCAGAATCTGTGTGAAAAAAAACAGGAACCAAAACTCGGAAAGAAAATTAAAAACCACGCAATCTGTTAGCCACAAGAACACAAACTCAGAAACCGATATGAGTTTTATTTTTTTATTTTCATTTCACAATTATATAAATCTCAGAATTTTTATTTTTATTTTTTTTCTCTATTTCGATTTTGCCACCCAACTTCTCCCACTCCTTCACCACTGTGTCCCGCTTTCTCACCTCCATCATTCATTTCATTCGTTTTTATCTTCTTCTTCTTTTTCTTATTCCTTATATAAATATTTATTAACCTTTTAAATTATTAGCTGTTGTTGTGTTTCCGTGCGTTTCAACTTTCGACAAACCCATCTCCTTCTTAATCTTCCTCTCTCAAAATTCTCAATCTTTATTCGATTGGCTTTCCTTGTTTTTGCAGGTACTTTTTTTCCATAATTGATCGAAAAAGAATCAAACTTTTTTCTGGGTCTTTGTGAGTTTTTCATTTTTGTATATGGTGATGATGATTTTTCTTTTTTTCTTTTCTCTCGTGTGTGTATGTAGGATCTGAAGTAAGCTAGGGTTAATTTTTCCTTTGTGAATTGGATGAAATCTTTGATGGGCAATCTCTAAGAGGTATCGTTTCTTTGAAGTTGCCATGTTGTTTCCGTATTCGAGAAATTTACTTTATTTGAAGAAAATTTTGATTATTTATTGTTATTTAGCTTAATCATTCAGATGAATCTTTGACTATGATCAATCAATTTGGTTCGTGTATCCCCACTTAATAGGCGAGATCATAGAAACTTAATTTTTATTATGCAAACTTTATTATCCAGATTTCTCTTTAGATTTGGTTGACCACCTGGGTGTTTATGAAGAATCAATCAACTCCTAATTTTTAGTATTTGTAATATTCCAGGGCTTGATTGAAGCATAGTTTCCTCAAAGATCTCAAATTTCTCAACTTTGTCTCTGGTTGGATTGTGATCTGTATTGCTTAAGACAGTTAAAATCTTGGTTTGTCCAGGCTCTTCATGTTTGGAGTTTTCATAGCTTTCACCTCACTAGTTCAATTATCTGCAGGTTTCTTACTGTAATTCTTCTGAAAGTTTAATACTTTACGGCTATACACACAAAACGGTAAAGCTGTAACGAAAATGTTGGGAGGCAACAATGATAACCCTTTGCCGCAGGTTCTAATGAACGATAGCCAGTTTCAGTACCAATCAAATACACCGTTGGATCAACTTCACTTGCTCGGAACCAGTAAGTTTCTCTTTTATTTTTATTTTTTTTGCGTGGAATGTTGTTAGAACTTTATAGAGCTAAAGCTTTTTCCCTTTGTATGTGGTTACAGTGAGAGCTGGTTGCACTATTGATCATGATCCTATAAACTACTTTGCTAATGATAACCAAGCTCCAATGATTCGGCATAATAGCAAACGCGGAAGGGAAACTGAAATCAACAATAGTATCCAGAGACAGCAGAAGCTGCAGATCTCTTTGAACTATAACTACAACAACAATAGTGTTGTTCAAGATGAAGTCTCGAAGCAGAACTTAGTGTCAACTGGTCTGAGACTGTCTTATGAAGACGATGAGCGAAACTCTTCTGTAACTTCTGCAAATGGAAGCATCACAACTCCAATCTTTCAGTCACTCGGTGACAATATCAGATTGGACTTCGATAGACAGAAAGAAGAG
Source organism: Streptanthus diversifolius (assembly GCA_039880935.1). Classification (NCBI taxonomy): domain Eukaryota; kingdom Viridiplantae; phylum Streptophyta; class Magnoliopsida; order Brassicales; family Brassicaceae; genus Streptanthus; species Streptanthus diversifolius. Next base: position 1,763,786 of record JAXGFM010000007.1, read on the forward strand.
CTTGATCAGTTTATCAAATTCCGGGTACTAAGTCTATCTGCAAAGCTTATGCTATTTCTTATATATATCCAATGTTCTTGAGATTGTTCTCTATTGGAACAGGGGGATCAACTGGCGAAGGGTGTGAGAGATATAAAACAGAGACATGTCACGTCCTTTGTCACGGCCTTAGAGAAGGATGTGAGCAAGAAGCTACAAGAGAAAGACCAGGAGATCGAAAGCATGAACAAGAAGAACCGGGAAATCGTGGAGAAGATAAAACAAGTGGCGGTGGAAGCTCAGAATTGGCATTACAGGGCAAAGTACAATGAATCTGTGGTTAATGCCTTAAAGGTAAATCTGCAACAAGTGATGTCACATGGAAACAACAACAATACAGCAGGAGTATTAGCTGATCATCATCAAGTGAAAGAAGGGTTCGGGGATAGCGAGATTGATGATGAGGCAGCCTCATACAACTACATGAACATCCCGGGGATGCCAAATGCTGGGATGAGATGCAAGTCGTGTAACTTAAAGGAGGTTTCGATCTTGCTTGTCCCGTGTAGGCACTTGAGTTTGTGTAAAGACTGTGATGTGTTTACTGGTGTTTGTCCTGTTTGTCAGTCTTTGAAAACTTCTAGCATTCAGGTCTTCTTCTCATGAGAAGAATTCATGAAATAGAGTCTGTCTTCATACTCTTGAAAAGTTAATTATGGAGAAAGATGAACATATTTGTATGTGATGTTGATGATGAGCTCAAGATGAAAAATTTGCTCGAGTCTTTTGCCTTTTGCCACTGAAACCATATAACATGAGTCTGCAATTTAGTAGGTCATTATGCAAATGTTCTTTGAAGTAAATTTCCAGAACAAATTCGCAGGGAGTCTTGAAAGTGATACAAACTGAGTTCGAGTGCGACCTTTCAAAGCTGTGGATTTAGATTCTGAAAGAAACTAAACCCTAATCGATGTTTTCGCTAATATCTTCATGTTTGTTGAGAAACTTCTTTCATAAGTCAGAAGGATTTTGTAGACCTGCTAAAATGATTTTGAGCAATGAGCTTTCTCCAGAAACAAATCTTGAGCTGCTAAGAAAACTGAAAAAAAATTAATCATTTAACAGTTAGTTTTAATAATTAAAAAAAAAAAATTAGCAACTTCAAAAATGTTTAGATGACAAGCATATGCAAGTCTGGCTTTGGCCCAAGCTAAACAAACCCATGCTTGCGATCCTCATTTTTGTTAGTATATTATATGGCCCTTAAATCTCCAATCTCTTTTTTTTTTTTTTGAATAATTATGAAAATATTTTTCCAAAAGGTCAATAGTTTAATTATCAGATTCGACTCTGAACATAGGAGAGTGGTTTATTCATCTTTTATATACATGGTCTTGTTCTATCTTTTCGTAGAAAAATTATAAATAAGATTGGAATCTACATCATTTCTGTTTCCAAATATGCCATCTAAAACTTAAGTTAAGTTTAATTTTTTTTTTATGTCAACATAGTGTAATTTGTAAACCATATTTAAGCAGGAATCAAACAAACCCTCAAACTCTTGTTTTATTTGCATATTAAAAAAAAAAAAAAAAATAGAACAAAGACACGTGAACCTCACGTGATTTTATCGTCCACTTTATCTCATTTCTCCGACATTCAAATTCTTGTAAATTTCACTGGATAAACAAATGTGTAACACTTTCTCTCCGCTTTGCTTAGATTCCTTGGTAACTCCTCTGACTCAGTTCACTCAATTGTCTGTGCATTCTTCGCATAATTCGGACACGTTTTATTGTGTTCGTCCACAAAGTTATGCAAAATTTATAGAAAAATTTGGAAAGTGAGATATTTTTTTGTCGCGAGGAAGAGAATAAACAGAAAAGCCGCATAGAAGTTGTTTTAGATTTTCAGGGTTTTACAAATCTTCGAGCTCAAAAGAACAGTTCCACCTTCGGCGAGCACCAAAGTTCAAAGGATTATGACTCAACCTCCTATTGTTGTAATCAAATGATTCGTGTTAGAAAGGTAAATTTCCCAATTCCACATTTCTCTTGTCGCTTAGTTTATGTGGGAACAGATTTTAGTTATAGGGTTCCAGAAAACTCGGACACTAACTGGGATGTTAATAGTTTCTTGTTCTAATGTTCTTGTTCTGTTGCTGTTTAACTGGAAACCTTTCTTTCTTGATTTACAGAGAGCTGAAATGATGAATTTGGTCTCTCTCTGTAATATAAATACTGGGTTTGTGCCCAAAAAGTCAACTGATCTGCTCGTGAAACCAAGAATCATAAGGTATGCCCAGAGCTTCATTCAATCTGCCCCCCCCCCCCATTTGATTGTGAGAATTGGAAACAAGAGATAGATAGCTTTGGATGAAATCTAAAAGCTTTCTTCTTTTATAATAATGATTCTACTGTGACTGTCACTAAAATCACTAAGCTTAGATTCCCGGAGGAGATATAATCACAAGATTACCGGTGTTTGATTCGAATGCACGAGAGAATCTGAATGCTAGAAGAAGAAGAAACCTTAGTGTTGGACCAATCTTTTGTAAGAGTTATGAAGATACAGCAAAAGTGTATCAAGAAGAGAATATTCCGGAAGCAATATTGATATGGAGATCAGTCAAACTACCCATTTATTCTGTCGCTTTGATTCCTCTCACCGTATGTTTCATCCTTTTATTTTCTCCTTTTATTCCATTATATGCTATGGAATATTCATTGTTCAAATGCCACAGGTTGGTGCTTCAGCGGCCTATATGGAGACGGGCTTAGTCCTAGTTAGACGTTATGTTACTCTAATGCTCTCATCAATACTTATCATTACTTAGCTCAACCTAAGGTGACAAATTGATTCCCTTAACATTATCTTTCAATCTATTATCTAACTCTTTCATGTGTATATACTCTTTCCACACATTGTGTTTATGACAGCAATGATGTTTATGATTTTGATACCGGAGCTGATACGAACAAAAAGGAATCCGTAGTAAATATGGTTGGAAGGTAAGTATCAAAGGATAACTTCCTTATAGTTTGCTTTTCACTGGTTTACTTGGAAAAGCTGTGCAGGAACCTTAGCTGCTGCAATCACATCGTTTGTGCTTGGTGTTTCTGGTTTAGTTTGGACATCTTGGACAGCAAATAACATCCGTGCAATACTATTTCTTGCCTCGGCAATATTCTGTGGCTATGTATACCAGGTGAATGCAACTGTCTAAGGTGACAATGTGATACTAGTCTAAGAGATTTCAACTTGGAACAATACTTTGAAATTTGGTTCTCGTGTCCGCCATTTCGGTTAAGTTACCTAGGATTAGGAGAGCCTCTATGCTACGCAGCATTTGGTCCATTTGCAACTATTGCTTTCTATCTACTTCTTGGTAGCTCAAGGTAATATCGAAAGTTTGTTATAACCCTAATCAGTTTCAATTGTTAATAATTGAAACTGGTTATATCGTATTTGGTAGCGAGATGAGGCATCTTCCGTTAAGCAGTAGGGTCATTTCATCGTCTCTCCTTGTTGGTTTTACCACATCTCTCATCCATTTATGCAGCCACTTTCATCAGGTTGGTTAAAGAAAACGTGGTCTAGTGATATCCAGAAAATGACAAACACAATGCTGATTATCTTTACATTTGACAGGTCGAAGGAGATTTAGCTGTGGGGAAATTCTCAACTCTGGTACAAATGTGAAAAACTTAACCGGGTTTAACATGGATATGATGAATGTGTTTTTGATTTGAGTGTTTTACACAGGTTCGGTTAGGGACTGAAAAAGGAGCTTTTGTGGTGAGATGGGTTATTCGTTTGCTATTTTCCATGCTTCTTGTTCTTGTTTAACCCAGTTGGGAATTTAGTTTCAAGCTATGTGAAAAGCACCACAAGGTAAAAAAAAAAAGTAATAATATCTAAATTTGAAGATTGAAATACTTTGTTTGATTATGTAAACTTGAATGCAGGAGAATGAGAAGATATTCATGGCCAAGTATTATTGTGTGAGACTACACGCATTGTTTGGAGCCGCCCTGTCGTTGGGACACGTTAGATTTCACTTTCCAAACATTTTTTCTTTTTCTTTGGCCTTGTTGCATCGCAAAATGGTTACTTCGTTTTTTAATGCTAAAATCAAAACTGTTTTTAAAACTAAAAAGATATTCGATAATTAACACATTAACGCCAGGTTTGTTAATTTTCTCTTTCCTTTGTGTGTGTTATTTTCCTTTACAAGAATCTGTTAGAGACCGATTTTGCACGAGCCATTCTATAACAACACGTGGCTAAAGAAATCTATCTAAAAATATTCGCAGGAGGAAATCATCGCAGAGAATTCTTTTAAATAACTTAATCACAGGTTGATCATTTAAAAAAGCATTATACATTATTATCAATAATGTTTTTTTTCACAAAATCAATTTTTTAATAAAACATTCGAAAACTATTTAAAAATTATAAACACCTATAGCTAGGTAAACGTGATAAACAGAATTGTAGAGCATCTCTACATTAGGAGTTTCTAATGTTTAATTTCTTAAAATAAAAAATAAAGATATAATAATATTTAATTGATATAGGGTTCTGAAATCTTTAAAAGCTCACACTAAAATATCTTAAATAAGAGATTTCAAAACTTTTGGTGTGGATTTTAAAATACTCATTAATTAAATATTAATATATCTTTAATTTTTAATACTTTAGATATTCAGCAAAAACTGCTGATGGAGATAATGGTCAAGGTAGCTAAAGTTTTCTCTTTTCAGCTTCTGCTATCAGATATGATCACTCTCTTTGAACAATTTTCTCAAACTATATAACATTAAAAGCATAACCTTGTAATAATTTTTCTGCATTTTAATCGACAACTTTTTAGACAAAAGAAAACTATGGAATAATAAATTCTATGAGTATGTATTTTCTTTTAATTATGCTCCAAATATGAATTTATTCGATCTTTTTCCAGGAACTGCATATGTTATCTAAGTGTTTGGCTGGATCAGGACATTTATCAAACCAAGAAAAAGAACTGATTATACAGAAGCCGAAGATGGGACAAAAGGGCTAAAACAGTAAGTTTATCAGCCAACGAATTGACTTCGCTTCATCCTCACGGGAACGTTAAAGAAAAACAAAACACAATAATATAAAAAAATCTAATCACGAGCATGTCTTCGCAAAAAGACGGCATACAGAAATATTGAAATAGTAGAACGCATCTGTTCTTGTTCTGTAAAAGCCATACGAGAAAACAAAAGACAGTTATGTAAAATCGAGACATAATCAGAGGAACAATAGCCCATGAAAAAAAACTATACATATTACTATTATTATTACTATTATTATTATTGAATATCGTATTCTTAAGTTTTCTTATTTTGCAATTCGATAACTTATGATGAATTTAGGAGTTTATGATTTATTTATTATGCGATGTCAGTCAAATATTTTAACTAAAAACAATGGAAAACATTACTTTGATAAAAAATACTCTCCAATTATACATCTTAAAACAAAAACTTCAACACGTGATAAAAATTTGTCAATTAAAGAATCCGTTAATATATTTAAAAACTGTTAATTAATTAAGTTATAAGTAATAGTATGTTTTATTAATTTAAGAACAAAAGAAAAGATGATATGTTCGTGTATATATACCGTGTACACACCGTGTATATACAGAAATGTGTACACATGCAGTTACGTGTAGTGCATGTACTCATATATAGAATATATGATTATAAATGTTGGAATTTATATGAAAACGTCGAAGACAGGTAACGTATATAACAATATGACAGAGGCGTTTCAAGAAAATGTTACTGTCCACATATTATATATATATACACATATTTTCACATGATCAAGAAATTGCACAATATCAGAAAGAGTCGAGCTGTGAATTTGTCAAAAAGGGATTATATCGTACTGTATTTATTCTTTTTATATTATCCAATTTAGTTATGAATCTACAGATTAGGAATGAAAATATAAATAACCCAATTAATCCAATAAAAAAGGACCAAATCAAGCTAAATCGAAATGCACATTGATAATTATTTCATGCCAAAAAATAATATAATCGAGAACCAACAATACCTTATCCGTTACCAAAATTTTAGGGTTTATTTTAATTTTTGAACATATAAATAACCAATACACATATGAACCAGTCATATACTCACTTCGGTGCACAAACTTGTCTGTTTAAGAAAAAAAAAAGTTCTACTAAATGGTTGTGTGACAAAAAGCCCGATTCATTCATTACCAATTACAGAAAGTAAAAAGACCTAAAAAATGGGTTCTTGTTTCTTGTACTTAATTTCTTATACGGCTCGTGTTACAATGAACAGTGGTATTTTCTAATTTAATGAGAAAGAAACATTTTGAATGCTGAAAGCATCTTGATTTGTGTACAGATGATGCCCCATACGATCTCTCCATTCAGATACAGATGATGAGTAGTTTCTTTTTCTTTTTCTTTTTTTTTTAAATATATATATATATATATATATATTTTTTTTGTCAATAATGTTATTCTAACAAAGTTAAATCTAATATGGTTAAATTCGGATGGCAATCCAACTACAAGGGGCATGAGCCTTGATACATCTTCATCATAAGATGCTTCTGTTCCCGCATCGCACCCCCACCTTCTCATCAGTCTAGTGAGCCGGTTTTGACCTGGTTGCCGTACCGCATTTTATTTCACATGATCTTTTATTACAGTTATGGTGTTTAGATGATGTAAGAAAAATATAAACACCTACGGAGACAAGCTTCACTTACGTACTTCAAGTTTTCCTGTTTATAGCAGAACACTAGCTCATGTTTTATTAAAAATAACTAATGAATTATTAAATTTGACAAAAAAAAAAAAAGATGAATATATAAAAACAAAGAAAGAAGATAACAAAACTTTAAAAACGAAAGATTGGGAGTTGTGGAGACGAAAGCAAAGCCCGTGAAGTGGTGCATGTGAGCACTAAAAAGAGATGTTATAATCACTGCCCATTGACAAAATAGACCCAATCACATGTCTCATCCATTTTTACATGCACACACACACACATACGAGTACGACAAAATATTATCCGATAAACTGTCGAGGTTTGCTCATCATTAAAAGAAAATAATTTGGGATTCAGTAATTATACATTTCCTAAAACACTAAACGACTGTTGAGGAAAGTAAAGAGATATGTAAATGTAAACTTTGATATCCCATACAGTAAATACAGACCATAGGACACGTATCTGATCACCACGATGACACATCAACAATACGTACGTATATACAGCCTTGTGCGTACATATAAAACAACCAACTCATTTTCAGGTGTCCCACTTTCTGGTGCATATAGTTACATAAGTAGGAATATATGTATACATATGAAAACAAACAACTCATATTCAACTGCCCACTTTTATGGTGCATATATACGAGTAGATGAGGTTTTTGCAACAGGAAAGGTATATGTGTTTGTCTGAACATGTGCCTCTTTGTGGTATGTTTGTCTTCTCTATGATGGGTTTCAAGTTTCAACCAACCAAAGTGGATGAGACTCAACCAAACTTTACTCTACACGTGGCATACATATATTCATTCATTTCTAAACTAATGATCTACAATACCACTTACAAAACTTAACTCTAATATATTAGTAATTTTCTTGGAGGGGTTTTTTAGAAAGTCTCAAATCCACATTATTTGTCGATCAAACAAATATATTGTATGTATTTTTAAACGAATATAAATTGAAGCGGTTGTGCCAATGAAAACAAATCCGTTTGCTACTCACTGTAATCTTTGTTAAAATATCAGCTTCACAGACTTGGTTGATAAAATAAGTGACTAATAAACTTAAATGGATATAATTGTATTTAGTTTGTGTAGGGATATACATTGACATTCCATATATAAAAGATACTTAAAAAAACGTAATGTAGGATAGTTTTCACTTTTCAATGATAATATTAATTATTGTTCAAAAATAATAGTAAGGAAACCAAGATTACCCGCGCGCTAGCATAATCAAGATTATTTAAAAATTGCAACCAAATCACACATGCTTTTGGTAGTAATTAGTAGTAACCTTAGACCAAAAAAAGAAAGCTTAGCCTGTTAAGTTTGTTAGGAAAACAATGTTTTCTTAATTACATCATGAACTTCCATCCCGTGACTGAGTCCTTCTATATTCTTGGACCGCTTCCTTATATATATACCTCAAAATCCTTTGTTCTTTTCATTCAATCCATAACAACAAAAAATAAACCAAAGTCTCTTCTTCTCTTTCTTCTGTCTCAAACCACCACAAAGAGAAAACATAACATACAAACAAACAAACAAAGAAATCATGATAACGAGAGAGAGTCAAAGGCTGAGAAGCATCACAATGATGGTTTTAATGGCAATTATGGTCTGGTCTGCAACTCTAGAGACCTGCATTGCCAGAAAAGAAAGACATAGGAGACACCACCATAGCGGTACCTCTTCCTTGTCTGATTCCTTGTCCATCAAGAAACCAAAGAGCCATGAGAATAGCCACAACAATAGTCATTCCCATAAGTCAAAACCAAAACCGAAGCTGAAAACTCCGCCACCAAATTCCGGCTCACCTGTTGTGCCGCAACCACCACAAGTCCAATCGCCACCACCACCTCTTCCGTTGCAGCCACTTGAAGGGTCTCAAGAATTTAATGTGCTTGATTTTGGCGCTAAGGGTGATGGCATGAGTGATGACACTGAGGTACAGACTCAATTTTTTTTTTTTTCAATTGAGAATTCTTTATTAGTGATGACACTAAAAACGAATACGTTATTATATTAGAGATGAAACTAAGTTTTTAATAACAAAATTTTTTTAGAGATGTACGTTATTAAGATTTCAATTTTAAGTAAAAGATATATTAATCATATATTTGATATATTATATTAGCTAATATATTTATAAATTTATCTCATTATTAATTTATGATACTATTAAAACCATATATTTATGTAGAAACTTATAAAAATATTATTTATTATTTTATCCAATTTTATTAATTTTTATATTGATCAAATTTAAAATTGAAAAAGATTATTGTTTTATAATATTTATTAATTTACTGCGTATTATTCTATAGAAATTATTGCAGTATATTACAGTGAAAAACAAAATAAGTAACCACTTTGTTTGCAGTTCACATGATAATACTATTAATTTTGGTATAAAATCTGACCAAACTGATAGGATAAAGAAAGTTTTCATTTATTTTTTTATTCTGGTATTTTTTTACTAAAATATTTATTTAACCTTTCGCAATTTTTTTGTTACATACTTGTACAAAATTGAGTTAAATTTATAATTTTATAAAAAAAAAAAAAATTTTATATTTTGGAAACTTTCTTATGATTAATGTTCTCCGAGAAAAAAATTCTTTATTTCAATTGAAAAATTCAATATAGTGGTTCTTGATTAAATCAAAAAATTAATCTTCGCTTTGATTAGAATATTATTGAAAAAGAAAAAAAGAATGTGAATTAAAGTTGACAAGGTAACACGAGACAGAACAAGAAACAGAGATCACAAAAGCTTTCTCTTTTATTTGTAAAGTCAAAACACATATTCTTACTTTATCTTTTCCTTTTCAATGTTTTAATTCCGCTAAAACTAAACAAACGAATATAGAGACGTGACAACAACATTACCCATTTTAAGAGGGGACCAGAATCTCTGTCCTTTTCCTCCATACTTATGTTTTCTCCGAGACTAAAAAAAAGAAACAAAATGGTGATTAAACAAAAGCTTTAACAATATGTTCAGGCGTTTGAAGCGGCGTGGGCATCTGCTTGCAAAGTCGAGTCATCAAATATGATCATACCGCCTGACTACATCTTCCTGGTTGGCCCGATTTCCTTCTCGGGTCCTTATTGTGAAGCAAACATTGTATTCCAGGTAAGAAATAAGAATCGCTACTAGGTTTTGAAAACAAAAATGTAAAATGTACAGTTTTGGATTGAAAGATGCGAGCTTTTTTGTTTGGTTGCAGCTGGACGGAATGATTGTAGCTCCTACAGATTCTGAGTCATGGGGAAGAGGGTTAATGTGGTGGATTGAGTTTACAAAGCTTAAAGGAATTACAATACAAGGAAACGGTGTTATTGATGGAAGAGGCACTGTTTGGTGGCAACAAGATTACCCTTTTGATTATCCTATCGACGATGACTTCAAGCTCATTGTCCCGTTAAACAATTCGGTTCAAGAACGTCCTCCAATGCCGGTAAAAAAAAAAATCATCATCATCTTCTTCTGTATCTTATCTTCACATTCACACAAGAACCATCTAACACAAAACTCTGTTTTTGTTTTGACTTCACATGACAGATAAGAAGTGAGCTTAATGGAATGCCAAGTATTAAGCCGACGGTGAGAAACAATAAATGAAGTAGTTTCTACTCTTTTTTTTTACTACACGGTAAAATATTTTATTTACCTCGGGTCTCACGGTGCAGGCGCTACGGTTTTATGGAAGTATTGACGTGACAGTGACCGGAATAACCATTCAGAACAGTCCTCAATGTCACCTCAAGTTTGATAACTGCCTACAGGTTTTAGTTCATGATGTGAATGTGTCTTCTCCCGGAGACAGTCCAAACACAGATGGGATTCATCTTCAGAACACCAGAGATGTCATGATTCACACTAGCACACTAGCTTGCGGTACAAACCAATTTAATTAGTCAAGAAACACATCTTAAACTCGTCAAAATCGAATCTTTATATCGGTGAATCTGATTCCTCTGTTTTGCAGGAGATGATTGTATTTCGATTCAAACGGGTTGCTCCAATGTGTATGTTCACAATGTGAATTGTGGACCAGGACATGGAATCAGTATAGGGAGCCTTGGTAAAGACAGCACCAAAGCTTGTGTCTCCAACATAACAGTCAGAGATGTAGTTATGCACAACACAATGACAGGTGTCAGGATCAAGACCTGGCAGGTAACAATAAATGCTTTTCATAAAACAAATCCTGAATGAGTCAAATGAATTTTGGGAAATGCTAATGCAGGGAGGTGTAGGATCAGTTAAAGGAGTACTTTTCTCAAACATTCAACTCTCAGAAGTCCAGCTTCCGATAGTGATCGATCAGTTCTACTGTGATCATAGCAAATGCAAGAACCAGACTTCAGCAGTGGCCGTGGAAGGAGTCACTTATGAGAAGATACGTGGAACTTATACCGTAAAGCCTGTGCATTTTGCTTGCAGTGACAGTTTCCCTTGCGTAGATGTGCAGTTATCTGGCATAGAGCTAAAACCAGTGCAACAACAGTACCACATGTATGATCCATTTTGCTGGAAAACATTTGGATTGCTGAATTCGCCAACAGTTCCACCGATTGATTGCTTACAGATCGGGAAGCCAGCGAGAAATGGAGTCCATACAGATCATGATATCTGTGTATGACCAGTAGGGAGATATGTAGATGTAAAATGATTAACAAAAATACTAAAATTACTACATACAGTTTTCAATTAGTTGCTCTATTGTTTTTTTTTTTCTTGTTGTGTGATGTTTAGAAGGTTAGAAAGGTTTTTTCCTGATTTCTTTGCTGAAGCAGTATATGTATATTCTTTGTATAACTTAAAGTTCAGTTTTTTGTATATATTTATATTATATAATAGTTGAAAAACAGATTTTTTTTATCAATTAAGTTTAGTGGTTTTAATAACTTTTTTGTTGACTTGTTCCTGAAGTTCTCGGACTCGAAAACCATCATCATTTGCTTTCTTCCTCTCCAAGGAAACCTCATCAAGCTTTGCCTTCAACCAGTCCCCAGCTTGAAGCCTGCTTCTGTTACATCAATCAAACTCTCTGCGAGCGATGCTTAGCTCAGTCTCGGATAAGCTATGTGGAGGTTTGTTCAATGCCTCGATGAGACCTGAGTAAGATATTCATGTATGTTGTCCTCACCAATTGGTTCTTTGGTTTGAAAATTTACTGCAAAGCCCGGATGCTATCTGAAAAGCAAAGTTACTGAAAACAATAATCATACATGAGAATAAAGGACATCGAAACCTTTGACATCTAACATATCTGTACCTTCTTTTTAAGAGGCACGGCCTTTGCCCAACCCCATCCTGAGAACTGAGCGCAGAACAATTTACACAATTCTGGAAGAAAAAAACGGACAGGTTAAAATTTTTTCACTTCAAAACATTTTTGTCACTCCTAATATTATTAAAAATTTAAACATTATCCCATCACTTTACTTATGATAACAAATATTTTATTGAATAATCCTTTAGATTTTTCTATTAAAATTTTTTATTCGTGATAACCAACAAAGAAATAACCAACAAGTGGAAACCTCCAAAACAAGGTAATGTCCTTTGTAACGTAGATGGTTCTTGGAAAGAAAGAACTATAGGTTCTGGAATTGGATGGATAGTTAGAACTAGAACTGGAAATGTTAGATTCTTCAGTGCAAAATTTTACCCAAATCTTTCATCTCCATTTAATGTGGAGGCAGCCGCATAATGGTAGGCATGTAGATGCCTTTCTAACATGGGAATCTCAAATGTTTGTTTCCAAACGGATTGTGCTAACTTATGTATAACTATTAAGGAGCCACATAAATGGCCTTAGTTAGAAGGATATCACTCTGAAATTTGCTCTATTTTGTCCATGAATCCTACTTACTCTGTCCAGTTGATAGGAAGGTAGGCAAATATAATAGCTAACATTATAGCTAAGTCTGTTAGTAACAATCTTGTGTACTTTGCATTTATCGATAATGTGTCACCAAGTTGGTTAGAACCGATTGTCAATGGTGACATAGCCCACTGAGCATCATTTTCAATCAATGAAGTAAGTTTTATTGTGTTATAAAAAAATCAAAGATTTTCAAACAAAAGTAACACTTCTAACAAAAGTAACACTTCTCAGCTAGGTAACCTTTATAAATTTTACTATGTTATAGGTATTTTATAAAATGTACTCTTCAATTTTTGTATAAGATTATTGATGGTGAAACTTTAATGAGCCCAAAAAATATAATTCTAGTGAAACCTTAATTAGTTTCTTAAATAAAATATTTTTCCAGTCAATCCAAATTTATATAGTAAAACTGTGTAGTTAATAACCAAATCAGGTGATAAAAATCTACAAAAGAGAAATGAAAAATTCACTTTTTTAATTAGTACATTTTGAGAACTTTTTTGGCATTTATTAATGGAGAATTGTGTAAAGCAAGATATTTCTTCCTTTCCATAGGTGCCATATCACCCAAGGCCAAAATTTCAGACCAGGGGATTATTTGTAACTCTCAAGGCATGTGTATATGTTGGTGTAGATTAAGTCCTTCGCCTCTGGAGCAAACAAAAACCATGTTCAGGGAACTAGCCCAGACCGCTCGTGCATATGTGCATGTGAGAAAATGTGGTTTCGGTCCTCAACATCTGACCCACATCTACAGCAGCACTTCTGCTGTAATAGTCCCCACCTCCTCAAGTTGATGTTTGTGGTTAAACTATTTGAGAGAATACACCATAATAGATGCCGAATTTTTAGAGTTGTTGCAGCATTCCATATTTATATGTAAAGTTGGTTTAGATTTGGGTTACCTGAGATGTCCTCTCTTTCGCGGGTTCGTATTGTGTTGTACCAAACTTTATTACCATACTTTATTGTGTAGTTCCCATCCACCTGGTAGATCCAGTTAAAAGGCTGCTTCGAGTCCTTTTTACTAGGCTTAATTGCTCTTATTAGTCCACAATCCTTCTCTGAAAAAGCTTCTGAAAGCCTACTCACATTCCATTGATCCGAGCCTGGAACCTTGAAATAGTCTAGGGAGACGAAGTCCCTTCCAAACGAACTGTTAAACAATGGAGGTCTGGGATATATGTCCCAGAGACTTGCCCCAGAGAATTAGCCGAGCTAGCAGTACATAATGAGGAAGAATGGAGGAAGGTTCAGGAGGAATCTCATCCTCCATTGGAGCTCTTCCCGCAAGAGAATTGGGACATCCCATCTACCCGAGTAAGACCTGAAGTATCGCTCATTACCTGGAGTTCACCCTCTTCGGGTCAGTATATATGCAATATAGACGCATCATGGAGTAAGGAACTGGGGATGACAGGCACAGACTGGGATCTACGCAACTCAGAGGGAGTAGTTAGACTTTTCTGACTTAAAACTTTTCCACATTTTCCCTCTGCGCTTCATGCAGTAATGGCGACTCTGACATGGTCCTTATCATATCTCCGGAATATGAAGTGCAATAATGTTTGTTTTCATATGAATTACTCCAATCTTTACAAAGTGATCATGGATCCAGACCAATGGCCAAGTCTTGATAATTTTCTGCAGTATATTCATGATCCAATGGCACATAATTGGTCATTCTCGTTCAAATTAGTTAGTCGGAACACAAATCTTGTAGCGGACGCTATTGCCTGAGCTACATGGTTACACCTTTTATGCTTTGCAACTATCGATAATAGGTTACCATATTGGCTAGTGCCAATTGTTATGAGTGATTTAATGTAATGTTGTTTTAAACCTTGGATGAATGAAAGTATTTAGAGTTAAAAAAAATTAATGGAAAATTGTGTAGTCACAGTTTCTTACAATATAGAGAGGGCAAAAGTAACAATAGGAACAAATAGGGTAATTCTGAAAGAAAGAATAATTCTAAGTGCTCTTATTATAATTAAATTTCTCATCTGCTTTCCAATTTTCTACAATCTGTTCGAGGAGACATCGTCCCATATACCTCTTTTGTTCAATCTATGATCTCTTATACCCCTTTTTAATAGGGCTGGACAAATAAACCGAACTCGAAATCCGAACCCGAACCCAAACCGAAGTAACCAGTTTGGTTCGGTTCCGGTTCTTCTCAAAAACCCGATCGGTTCTTGAATTTTGGTAGTTCGGGTTTTGGGTTCGGGTCGGGTAACCCGAACTAAACCGAAGTAAATAAAATTTTATATTTTATTAGGGTTTTTCTTATTTTTTTCTTGAGGTTTTCTTCAATCAGAATTTTTTAGTTTGAGTAATTCAATTAGGAACCGGACCCAAACCGAATCCGATAAGTATATGGCTACAAAATGGGACTTAAGATATAGTACTAGAACCAAACCGAACCCGATATGTATAGAACCGAACCCAAACCGAAATAGAGAATTACCCGAATGGGTCCTAAACTTCTAAACCCGAAATACCCGAACCGAAACCCGAATGCTCAACCCTACTTTTTAATCTGGAATGCCCTCCAATTAATGTAAATCCGAAAATACCCATGATATTGGTACAAAGACGAAAATATTTCTGACTTTGGTATAACTGATGTTCTCTAATTAATGTAAATCCGAAAATACCCCTGATATTGGTACAAAGATAAAAATATTTCTGACTTTAGTATAACTAATATTTTTGTTAGTATTACTTACAATTATAAATATATAATCATAAATAAGAGTAAAATAATAATTTTGTCCTTTTAATTTATAACTGGGACATATCAAAACATGGTTTAAGTAAAAGGATATTCTCTCGAGTCATCTTCTTCCCAAATCATCCTCACAGAAACTCTAATATTCAGGGGCCTGTGCAGTCGGAGGCTTTGCTCAAAAGTACAGACGAAAATGGAGATTATCGAGTCTCTAGAAGAGATTCCAGTGCAAAACCCACAAGTAGAAGACTTTTCATGGGCTGATTTGAGCTGGACCAAATTTGGTACAACGGAGCATCACGACGATGTAGCACTGATTCCTTACGCAAGGGTCGACGAATTCATCATCGGAGAATGCTCGAACGCAGAGTGTCCTACACGATTTCACATCGAAAGAGGAAGGAAACGCTCTCGAGGAAGCCTCAAGGAGTACAAGAGCGATGAGTATCTTGAATATAGACTGTAAGTTTCTTGAGTTTCTTGAGTAATAAAAAAACTCCATTTCGGGTTTTGGGTTTCAATTGTTTAACTTTTTTGTTAAGGTATTGGTGCTCTTTTGGTCCTGAGAACTATGTAGAAGGAGGTGGTGTGTTACCCAGTAGAAAATACCGTCTCAACACTAGGAATCGAGCTGCGAGACCTCAATCAATGAGAGGATGTACATGTCATTTCGTGGTTAAACGTCTCTACGCTCGTCCTTCGCTTGCGCTTCTCATTTACAATGAGAGACGCCATGTGAACAAAGCTGGTTTTATCTGTCATGGACCTCTTGATAGAGATGCGATTGGCCCTGGTGCTAAGAAGATTCCTTATATATGCAACGAGATTCAACAGCAAACCATGTCAATGATCTATCTTGGGATTCCTGAAGAAAACGTTTTGGAGAAACATATCGAAGGGATTCAGAGGTATTGTGGCTCTGATGCAACGGTTAATAGTCTTGCCTCTCAATATGTTCATAAACTTGGGATGATTATCAAACGATCGACTCACGAGCTGGACTTAGATGATCAAGCTAGTATCAAGATATGGGCGGAGCGCAACAAGAAATCAATCTTCTTTTATCAGGAATCTTCAGAAACAGATCAGTTCATGCTTGGGATTCAAACTGAGTGGCAGTTGCAGCAATTTGTGCGGTTTGGTCATTGTAGTCTCGTTGCAGCTGATTCGACATTTGGGATAAAGAGACTTAAGGTAAAATGGATCTTCTTTTTTTTTTATGTCAGTCTCTGCTTTTGAGGATGTTATGTGCTTTAATCCTGATTACTCTAAACATTATGGCAGTATCCTCTATGTACGCTTCTTGTATTTGATTCAAGACATCATGCTCTCCCTGTCGCTTGGATTATCTCTCGTAGCTATTTGAAATCTGATGTTGAGAAGTGGATGAAAATACTGCTCCAACGCGCCCAGAATGTTGAGCCTGGCTTTAAGATCAATGGCTTTATCATTGATGATGCTGCAACGGAGATTGATCCCATAAGGCATGAATGATGATGCTTCAACTCTCTATAAAGTTTAAATATAGGATAAAGAATGTTTTGTAAACTGACTTATTTCTGTAATTTTTTTTTCTTTTCAGGGACACATTTTGTTGCCCTATCCTTTTCTCTCTGTGGCGTATTCGTAGATCATGGCTTAGGAATGTAGTAAAGAAGTGCGATAACATTGAGGTACAAAGAGAATTATTCAAATGTTTAGGAGAAGTCGTGTACAGCATTTGGGATGGAGTAGATACATCAAAGGCCCTAGAAAGGTTAACTCAGGATTTTGTTGATCAAACCGCCTTCATGCAGTATTTCAAATCCACTTGGTTGCCTAAAATAGGTTAGACGTCTCCCCTAACCAGTTCGGCATCTTGTCCCTTTTGATATAGAATCTCTGGGATTGCTAATAACAAGTGATTCATGTCACTCTTGGTCGTAGAGCCTTATGTGTTCTTTCATTTTTGCAGGACTGGCTCTCAACTATAAAAAGTCTTCCACTTGCAAGCCAAGAAGCATGTGGTGCTATAGAAGCTTACCATGTAAAGCTTAAAGTTAAACTGTTTGACGATACTCACCTCAATGCCCTTCAGAGAGTAGATTGGTTAGTACACAAGCTGATGACTGAACTCCATTCGAGTTATTGGCTGGATCGGTATGCTGATGATAGTGATTCTTTTCAAAATGTGAAAGAAGAATACATAGCTTCTACGTCATGGCACAGAGCGTCGGAGATTCCAGACGCTGCTGTTACACTAGACAGTAATAACATCCATGTTGCAAATGTTCAATCTCAGAAAGATACCGATGTAACACGAGTTGTACGGAACCCAGGTTCGGAGTTTGCCTTCTGCGATTGCGCTTGGTCATTGCAAGGGAACTTATGCAAACACATCATAAAGGTAAATACGATATGCGAAAACCGTGAAGAATATGGTGACTCAATGTCCTTGCGGTCGCTCAAAGAGAAACTGAGAAACATAAAGATGAAACCTATGGATGACTCAATAGCCTTGGATCTATCTAAGGCATTGACGCTGCACATGTTTGATCAGATAAAGCAGTTGGTGCAGTTAAGCGGAACAGATGATATCAGCAACATAGTCAAGGATTTGCCGGTGAAATGGGGTTGCAAGAAAGGCAGAACAACCATAGGCTTTCCTGCTTCTATTGCTGCCTTTACAAAGAAAAGGATTCAGAAACGTAAGCGATAAAGTCAAGAGATGAGATGATGAGTGGTTACGTAGGATAGACCACTTATCTTTACTCATTTAGATCACCAGCAGTATTTTGAGTAGCTTCAGAGTTAGAAAATTCACACAAGGTTTTAGTAATAGTTAATAGGTTTCCTGACACCAACCATTGCTTCTCCTTTGCTTTTTTATTTGTTTTCTCCTGATGTGAAATGTAAATCCTTCTTTCAAGTATTTTTTTTTATTGCCAAAAATACGGATAAAGTGATCGTGAAGACAGAAACATAGCATACTTTGATTACTTTCTGTTTGAAAAATTCAAATTGTTCTTTTTGAGAATCTCGAACCCATTGTACTTTTCGAGGGTCTTGGGCAAAACAGATTATAAGCTTCACAATGAAGTAGACTAAGAAATGGATTTCAAAATCCATTAAAACCCTAGCGTTATTGAATGGTTTAATTTGTAAAACCGACAACAAAATTTATAGTTATGTCACTGATGACGAGCTTCTGCTCTTTGAAGCTGGTCAAGCTGCATTCCGAGTCTCGAAGAAGCCTGTAGGACTTGTGAATCCAATGTACAGTTAACGAAAATCCAAATGTAGTAAACACTGTAATTTGTTTATCTGCAATAAGGAGCTATAGTATCTAGAATTCTTCGTCTTTCGCTTGAATTGCAAAAAAGCAATCTTTGTATTCCATTCAAGGTAGTATTGTAACTATTAAATATTCTTTGCATGCAACGTAAATATTGTACCTATACCAGAAATCTTTTGAGAGCTTGTTTGTACAGTAAGATTTGCCTCCATTTTAAATGGATCATTTAGAAGATTGTGTAAGTTAGATTGAATATATGGGATTGATGTCTCAACAAAGACAAAGACAAAGAAAAAGACAAAGAACCTCAAATATAAGAACACCTTAGTGATATATGCCTTCATTTGTGTTATTAAATCCAAATTTTTCAGACCTAACGTCGAAGCAAACTATCACAGAAGATCTCTGACCGCAGCTCCAAGATACCAAATTTCACCACGTATTCTACCATTCTTTATAAATAGGAATTTGCTTTCGATCGTTCTCCAT
The DNA here is from genome assembly GCA_039880935.1 of Streptanthus diversifolius. NCBI lineage: Eukaryota > Viridiplantae > Streptophyta > Magnoliopsida > Brassicales > Brassicaceae > Streptanthus > Streptanthus diversifolius. The sequence goes on from JAXGFM010000007.1 coordinate 1,782,969, forward strand.
AAATTCCAGTCTCTGGTGTCAAAACATGATGAGTATTCACAACACTTTGAACTGTTTGCCGATTGGATCATAGCCAAAATAGATTCCTTCAATCTCCATGGGGTTACTCTTAGCTTTCACTTTGGGTAAGGTTAGGAACTCTCTCGTGGATGGGTTGCAAATCACCTGCACCTTTCTTCTTCTCCTTCCACGGTGTAAATATTTTGGAAAAAGACGTATGAAAAGGGGTGGCTACAAGAGAAGAATTCTCATTTGGATTTTGAGGCTGACGTGAAGAGTAGAAGAATAACTTGCCATCAACTTCTAAGGTGAAGAAGAGACGTGGACGAGTCAAAGACTTAGTCAGAAACAACTCAGTGAAACCAGGACGACGAAGTATGTAATGAAACCTAGCTATAGACTTTCCGGGGACTTAGAGAATATATCGATAAGTAGATCAACGGGATTGGGTCTTAGTCTTCTCTACAAGTTGTATAAATTGAAGTCAACTCCATTAGTTTTGAATAAATCAGATTTTAATTTTTTGATTCATTTCAAAATGATTCATGATTTATCTTTGCAGTTTAAGATATATGAATTATATTTTTTTTTTAAAACGTGTGTTAATGTATATATGAAATGAATATAATATTATTTGATTTCTACTGTAGAATTGAATTCTATAACAAATGATTACCTATCATAACAAATTCATAGGATTTTTTTGCTCAAATTTCGATAATGTTTTGATAATTATAAAAATGAAAAATTTGTAACGCTAGCCTCAGCAAAATCATGTAACCAAAATCAGTTAATTACTTTTACTGAAATATTGGAATTTATGTTTTCTTTAAAATTCTAAAGAGAAGAAAAATTTTATGATAGATATTAGATGAGAATCAAGGTTTGGTAAAATGAAAAATTTCATGATATAGAAAATTGTTTGGTTAAAGAACGAGAAAAATATATCTTTTAAAAGAAATATGGGTTTTATTGTGACAATGTCATTTTTTGGAGCAAAAGTGATGATGGTTATAAACCAATTATATTACTGATTATTGATTTTATTATTAATAAAAAATTATTATAAAAATTTGATGGTGAAATGTGAGATCTTTATTACTATAATTTATACATGAAATTAGATTCAAATCCATTCAAAATTATTAAAGTCAAATGAATTGTAAAAATTTATCAAACATGAATAACACAAAATTTTAATTATTGTATTCAAATGTTTAATTGAATAACAATGGATTTAAAATTCTTTAAGTTAACATATTTTAAATACAAGAATCAATAAATTAGATTTCAAAATATTTTAAAAGAGATATTTTAAATATATAACCTATAACACTAGATTTTATATAAAAATTAATAATCAATAATTGAATAACAATGGATTATAAAATCTATAGAATTTACTCTAATAAGGCTAGTATTGAATAACAGCACCCAGTTATGTTAAAAAAAAAAAAGATTCTAATAAACACTGAAAGATTTTTAAAATTAAACACAAATGTACAAAGTATATATAGATAGCACATTCCTTAGTTAAAATAAAATAAAAATAATAACAGATTCCCACAATCTTCTTGAATACTAGGGCACACAAAGATTAAAGCACGACTTTCCAGAAACCATAACCGCCGATCTATGTTCCTGATTCACTACCAGGTCTAGATCTCTCAACTCATCATTTACCATTGTTTTTTTTCCTGTTTATTTTTATGAACGGTTGATCTTGCTTCTATACCTGGTTTTATATCTCTCATGTCCTTATCTTCATCTCTGTTCTTCCTGCTTGTTTTTTTTTATGAAATGAGATGATGTTCATCTTTATAAAAAAAAGGTCTAGTCAAAAGCAAATGAAGTATCTGGATTGTGTTTTGGTTAGTGGTTTCATTGCAAATTGTTAATTAGTTGCTATATGGTTAGGTTTTTAGTTATTTAGTTGCCTCTAATGTCTCTACTTTCGTCGAATTAATATTCTGCTTTCTTTAAAGAAATTTTTATTTCCAGTTTCTGGTTTCGTGGGCTGTATTATTTTTACAAGATAGAAACAAAATCAATTACACATGATTTTTGAATTTGGTTTTTCTTTGGATTTTATATTGACTTTCTTTGTTTTTCATAATACTTTTAGTTTTAGGTATTGGTGACTTTTAAAAATCATCATGATGGTAGATCAAAGAGAAAGAAAAGGTGAATACATTCAGTGGAGACCAGAAGAGAGCAAATTGTTGATTGAGCTAGCCGCCAGGTGCTTCAAGGAGGGATGTGTTGATCATAATGGAAGAATGTTCAAGAAAACCGTTGAGACAAAGATACTTTCTGTTCTTAACAAAAAATTTAAAAGCCAGAAGACTTATAAGCATTATAAAAACCGAATGAAAATATTGAAGAACCAATACCGAGATTTTGTCAATCTTCTGCATTTTGATTCTAAGTTTCAATGGAATCCAATTACTAAGAAGTTCACGGCTCCTGATGAAGTGTGGAATGCTTACCTTGCAGTAAGCTTTTTTATTTTATTTTATTTTTTTGTTTAACGTCTACATCTAGTTGATTTCTATTTTATATTGTTGATTTATACACACATCCTTGTTTTTTCTAGGAATTTCCGAGTCGAAGACATATGCTTCACGAGACATATGAAGAATATGAGAAAATGAAGTTAGTATTTGGGAAAAATATGGCAATGAGGAGATTTGGGAGATCACTTTCTCAACCATGTCAAGTGAGAGAAAACGAGATACCGGAACAACAAGTGGATCTTACTAATGGTGATAATGATGAGGTTCATGAATTTGGTGAAACCAAAACTGATGATGATGCATTTCGTAGTTCATCAGGCGATGCATCAGTCACGGAAAATGATACATTGGTAAAGATTTCCACAGTGCTAAGATCAATTGAGTCGACCAGTAAACAGGTGCTTCACATAATGCAAGGAAGATCAATGGTTGAGGAAAACAAGAAGATCAATGTTTGGGATGCTATCACAGAGATTCCTAATTTGTCTAACCATGTCCGATACAAAGTTCTTACCATGATTCAAAAGCTTGAAATGAGAGATGTATTCGTTAATATGTCTGTTGAAGATCGTCTAGGTTGGATTCAATGCAATACCAATGAAATGCTTATCTCCAAGCTACATCCTTAATTACATCTGTAACTTGGTTTTTTAGTTCTAAAACAATCCTTATAAAAAAAAATTTTGGTTGGTTCTACTTAATTATACAAATCAATGATTTCTTGTTTTGGTTTCGTCTTTAATTCTTGGTTTTGCAGTAGATTTTGTAGTTTTCTCATAAATATAATATAATAAAGGCTTTGTTGAATCAAATGACGGTTTTATTTTTTAGTTAAACTATTTTTCAGATAAATTTTCTTAACAAGAATTTTCTTTTTTGACAGTTTTATATTTCTGTTTTTTACGAAATTTTTTTTTTTTATCTTAGTAAAAGTTACTTATAAATTAATAATATCAGAATTAGAATATTTTATTAGTTTGAAGAGATATTAGTTTATAAAAAAAAATAATTGGTTTGGAAACGAGAATTTATTAATTTATAGAATATTAGTTTATAGATGTTACATTGTAATTTCGATAATCAGAGTAATAACCAGAATTAATCCTCAAATTAGAGGGCTTTTATGAAATTAACTCTAAACTGTCAATGAAACGCACGTGTATCTTGCGTTTTGCCTTATATTATCTGGTCGCCATACGCTTTCTTATAGAAAGAGAGACGCGCGAAGAAATTCTGTCCACTTCCTCTGATTCTCCAAAGCTTCAAGCTTTTTTGGAAAAATTCAGTTATTTTTTTATAATTAAAAATATGTATTATCTTCACCATTGTCGAAGTCCATGCTATATATTCTCTTGTCATCATCATCTTTCTCTGTCTCGCATCTTCCTCTCCAATGGCGGATTCCAAGGAAATCGGCACCGTGAGTCGCCGGATCTCTGTCGTCACCAATCATCTCGTTTCCGTCGCAATGATTCCGAATCGCGTTGACTCAGCGGAACTCTGTAGTGTTTCTTCGATGAATGACAATTACCATAAGGTTCACGGTGAAGTGCCGATTCACGAAGTCGTTTAGAGAAAAGCTGATTTCGTCGGTGACGGAGAAGACAAAGAGTTCGTTGACAAAGCCGTCGGTGAAGACATTGCGAAGGTTTGTGTGTGAAAGGTGTTTGACGAAATTCCGGAGAGAATTGTGTTTTTTTTTCAATTGAAATAGTTTTTTTTTTATTATTATAAACCGGCCAGAGAGAAGAAACGCGTTCCGGCCTCAGACTGTGAAGGAGCTTATGCGTGCGTTTAACGATGCCAGAGACGATAACTCTGTAGGAGTCATCATACTCACCGGCAAGGTAAAAAGTACCAAAACAAAGTTGATTTCGTTTTTGTGGATGAACACTGAAGCTGGAATCAAGGAAGAAAAACATAGATTTGGGTTATGTTACTGAAGTCAATGTCTAGCTATGATGTTTTGTGTTGAGTCTCATAAGTGTCAAGGTCAAATCCTACTTTGGAGTTTGACAATAAAGAATTGAATAATATTCCTCTGTTTTACATTGTTTCTTGTTGAAAATGATTGTTCTGAATAGTGGTGTTGATGGTTTAGGGAACAAAAGCGTTTTGCAGTGGTGGTGACCAAGCGTTGAGAACACCAGATGGTTATGCTGATCCCAATGATGGTGGCCGCTTTAATGTCCTCGATCTCCAGATATGCCTTTTGATTTACAAGACAAAGATAAAAGTTCAACTTTTCTTATCGTGGTTGGGTTCATGTATTTTCCACCTTCCTTCTTCTGTTCGTGCTCAGGTTCAAATCCGACGACTGCCAAAACCAGTTATCGCGATGGTAAGTGCTTGGTTTAGTCTTTGCATCTTTGTACTGATCTTGGTTCCACTAATTCTTTTACTGCTATACCCATGGACAGAGAGCATTTCTCGTGGCTAATATGTTTTCTTATATGCTTGAGTCAGGATGCTGGTTATGCTGTTGGAGGAGGACATATTTTGCACATGGTCTGCGATCTAACAATTGCAGCTGATAATGCTATTTTTGGTCAAACGGTCCGAAGGTTCTCCCTTTAGCTTCTGTTTCAGCATTGAATGTGTCAGTGAAGTAGGGGCCGAGTTGTTACTAATCCTCACTGTTTATGTGTATCAACTTTTTGTCTGCAGGATGGAAGTTTTGATGCTGGTTATGGAAGTTCAATCAATTCTCGTCTGGTAATAGCTCGATATAAACTGACTTACAATGCGGTACAACATCCAAAATATAACAAACACGGGCTGATCAAACTGTCTTAAAAAACAAAAACAGGTTGGTTCCAAATAGGCACGAGAAATGTGGTTCATGACAAGATTTTACACAGCTTCTGAAACAGAAAAAATGGGACTTATCAAAACAGTTGTATCGGTAAAGTATCGGTAACCCCGTAGTGTACCGATTCACAAGATACATCTTTGTATTTGCTCTTTCACTGACATGTATGCTGTTCCATCTAGAGGATTTGGAGAAAGAAACCGTGAAATGGTGCAGAGAAATCTTACAAAACAGCCCAACCGCTATCCGAATGCTTAAGGCAGCACTCAATGCAGTAGATGATGGCTATGCAGGACTTCAGGTATGCCCTTTCCACTAACTTGCTTAGTCCTGTTCTGTTCTAAACTAACTTAATCCAAATGCTGTTTAAATCACTATTGTACTTGCATTTACTCACAGTTTAAAAGCGGATTTACAAACTTTTTTGCTGCAGGGGCTTGAAGGCGATGCGACACTCTTATTCTATGGAACCGAAGAAGCTACTGAAGGAATAACAACTTATATGCAACGCAGACCACCTGACTTTTCTAAATATATTTGGCGACCTTGAACCCACTACTAGCTCAGTTTAGGTGTTTTTAACTTTTCATACAATTTTGTCCTCATTTCCATCGAATTTTGTTTGTTTGTTTTGTTTCACTCCAGTGTGATTGATCCATGGTTTCACCAAGTTAATTGCTGCTATAATCTTGACTTAAAAAAGTATATGAAACGTTAGAAACACTCTTAAAAAGAAGAAACATTATAAAACCCTCGAAAACACGATTATCTCCGTAACCAGAATTCTGTTCAACAATGGCTGGTATTGTATCCTTGCACTCCTTCAAGAGTCTGATACTGTTATTCAGCTTTTCTCTCTTGCTTGCTGCCGATGGTGACTCTACCAGCAACCTATGAATATCGCCTCTGCTATTGTTTCTAGATTCCACCATTCCGCGATAATCTCCTTTGAAAATTCCTTGTTCACGAGATTCCTCACAGTGTATTTATTGAAGATGCAGTGCTAGGTTGTCCACGATCCTTCCCAGGACAATGGTCTAGTAAGATGAGTTCCCCATCTTCATGTCGAATGCCAGCAAATGAGTTAGGGGTAGGCGTTCGAGGTCCCTTTTGGGTTCGGTTTGGGTTTTTTTGGGTATTCGGATTTTCGGGATAAGAGGTCTAGATCTCATTTGGGTATTTCTCTAGTTTGGTTCGGGTTTGGTTCGGTTCATATCGGGTTTGGTTTGGTTCTAGTAACATATTTTAAGTCCTATTTTGTATCTAAATACCATTCGGGTTCATTTCAAGTTCGATTCTAACTTCGGTGGTTTGATTTCTTTTGTTCAGCTCTAATTTATAATTCAAAATTTTTAAATATTTCAATTTTTAGTGTTTTAATTATTTTAGTTTTAAATAACTGATAACTTTGGGTTTATAATTAGAAATTTGAGTATTTGAATTATTATAAACCTAAATATAATTATTATATTTGAAAATATAATTGTAGTTTAGATATTCCAGATACCCATTCGGTTCTCGGTTCGAGTTTGGTTCTTTCATTATAAAAATTTAGAAGCCGTTTGGGTTCGGTTCGGTTTTGATTATTTAATTATAAAAGTTTAGGATCCGTTCTGGTATAATATCAATTTTGGATTTGGTGTGGTACTATTTTTTCGGTTCAGATTCGGTTCGGGTTCAGTTCAGATCTTTGGGTTTGAATATTTTTCCAAGCCCTAATTTCAAATGAGCATGAAAATCCCTTAGATAAAAATATTCACATTCCCGAATCCAGTTACAGAGTAGTTACAAAGTACTCAGGTTCATTCCCATTGTTCATAACAGCATTGATGAAGCTTTGTTGTGTGGATGTCTTTTGAGTCCAGTATGTCATGTAATCAGGGTTGCATGTGTAATCTGTTAGCTTCTCCATCTCAATAATCTCAATCACTCTGTTCACAAACTGTTTGTTCATCTTACTGATTAGATTTTGACCAGTTCGTTTGATGGAAGATTGAATCTGAGGGTACTTTTCAGATGATTTGGTCATTACTGATGAGAGAACAGTTAATGTAGTCCCATATCTTCTTGTTGAACTCAACTGTCTTGACATATATTACATCATTTTAACTCTTTGTGGGTTGTGTTGTTAGGTTTGGGATTTTTTCCCTTTTGTTGGATCTTATGTACCTTATTAGGTTACTCTCTTCAATAATAAACTAGATTGACTGTGGGAATAAAATAACTTTTTTTTTTGCAAGTTCTAATGAGATATTCCATGTTCTAAAAGTGTAACCTGATTGGTGGAACAATTTTAATTTATTATCTCAACGATCTCGATCACTCGGCACACAGATTGTTCCTTGATATTGGTGATTAGGTTTCGGCCGGCTCGTTTGATGGAAGGTTGAATCTGTGGGAAGTTTTTAGAGTATTTGATAATGACTGATGAGAGAACAACTTCAATGTAATCCTATATCTCTATAAATAATTTACTAGATCCTAAATAATTAATATACATATGAAAACGGAAGGAAATCATTTAAAGAGAAAATAAAATCAAAATGAGTTTTAAACCAAACTAATAAAATTCAACAAAAAAGCGTTGTGAAACAACAACAAAAATATCATATATGTGCTTATATATTCATATTTTCATAAATGACCCGGCATTTTACGTGAATTAGGTTCAATATAATTTTAATCAACATCTTATGAAAGTATACATTATGTGTGAGTAAAACTATTTCATGGGATTTAAAATCTCCATAAGTGGTATTAGTGCTAAAATTTGTTAGTAATGTCCTACTCTAATTTGTATGAGATTTTTTGGAAAAGAATCTAAAAAAATATCTGCGAACTTACCATGTGGCCTAATCAAAATGTATTGTACTAATTAATAGTATTAGACATAGGTTATGGATGATGTTAGATATGAGATTTAAAAGTCCAATAAAAATTATTGTGAGACTATGACATAGAGACATCTCATATAAGATGTTTTAAATGTGCATTTAGGCCACGACTGGTGTAAATGTAGTGGATGCGAGAGTTTGCAGAGTTGGATGGTTGCAGTTTGAAATGTTAGTAAGCGATTAATACATTTGGTGAAAATGTTGGAACAAATGCATTTGTGAGATTATTATCCATAACTGATTAATGTATGCAGTAACGGTTAAATAATAAATGAACAATAACACATATTACATAATTATAAAAAATATATAAAACTTTTTATTATAATAAAATTTAAAATTATTAATTCAATATAAGTAATAATAAAACCATATGTAATATTTATGCTTATTTTCTTTACTTTCGTTAATTGGTTAAAAAGTATGATTTTAATGGAAATATTTTTTGTAGAGACAAATGTTAGATTTATAAGTATATATATATATATATTAGTTGACAAGAGAATTTTGATATTAAAATTTTATTCTTAGAATTTTTTTATAATAAAATTTTGATATTATGTTTTTTATATAATACTTTTTTATAATAGTAAGTAAATACTAATTATAAAGTATCAAGTTTATTCAGATATTTTAGAATTGTAATATCCAAGTTTTAATTTTTTTTACATTAATATATATACTGATTTTCAGTAAAATTTATCTTTTTAAAATCATTTTTATTTTTCTAGATAATCTACTTGAACCGTATGCAACCGTAAATATTTGGGGTAATTTAAAAAAATTGCTTGAGGGAAGCAGATTTAGTTTTGAACAAAAATTGGAATGGCACAAAGCATATAAAATGTTTGTCATGATTTTTTTTGAAACGCAAAAAACTACAAATACCTGCAAACACTATATTTAGCAAAAGAATTAATCGATAATGTAAAAGTATAATAACTTGCTTTTGCATATGTCAATGCTGATCTACTTATTTAATTGTCAATACACATTCAAGTTCATCATCTATTGTTTCATGTCTTAGTATTTTTTTCTATTATACCAATACTCTTGAATCTCTTACTAAAAAGTGAGAAATATATATTGTAATTGTAATAATTTTAAGGGTCTGCTTATACGAATTAAAAAGTGAAAATGATAAGAAGATAACTAAAATAAAAATAAACGAAAGATAAATACAATGATGAACAAACGGCTCATAAATGTATACGGCTAAATTCTCGTCAAATATAAAATAAATAACTGCCCCAATCATTGTAAAATGGTTATTAAGTCCTAAAAATTAGAATAGTCTAAAAAAGGCGATAATAAAAAAATTAAGCACTATTATAACAAAATAGACAAACACCAAAAATTTCCAACAAAACTTCAAATAAAAACATATATAATTAATTAATAGAAATTAAGGAAAAATAAAAAAAGCAAAAACACCTGGCGCATATGTGGGGAGGACTATCACAAATTAATGAAATTGCCTAAAACCAAAAAAAAATCTTTGACAAGTAAAAATAAAATGTATACCAAATTTCCACAAGTGTCAATATAAAATTTGACTATATCTTGCTATACTTGGAAAACTACAAATATATATTATGATTAATAGAAAAAAACATATATATGTTACAATTTCTTGCTGAAATATTATATTATCAGCAAATAAGGAAGATTTATTTACGGTCAAAATAAAAATAAAACATTGAATGAAATAATTTTCAACCAAAATTTATATAAATCAATTTTCTATGAATAGCTAAAACATCATTGAACACATTTTATTTTCAATACTTCTAAACTAAAGAAAATATAATGTGAATAACAAAAAGTTTTGTTGTTTTAGTTCTGGTAGTATTATTAGCAATTACATTGTCCAACTACAACGTTTTGGCTGTATCAGGTATAATATTTGTACTTACAAAAATTATTACTCTTAGTATTATTATTATTAATTATTAGATGAATATTTGTACATATGCGCTGCTTTATCAATATATATTTTTATTAATATAGTGCCTGAACATTTTTTTTATAAAAAAATATTTAAATTTTACACATAAAAAATAATTAATTGGTTTTTAATTTTCAAATTCATTGAATGATAAAATTATTAATATAGTAAAAGAATGAAACATATCAAATGCTTAAAGAGAAACTTTTTAAAAAAAAATATTAATTGAACGGAAGTGATTTTCTTAAAGCATGTGCATGCATAACATGTTTTCAATAACTCCAATTATAATTAACATGGCATGGGTTCTACATGTGCTCTTATCAAACCAGTGAAATCTTATCCTTGCATTTTTAAATATGGTCCAAGGTATCACCGTTATGAATGCTTCGATGATTGTTTGAATGTTGGGTACTATAACGGAATCTGTGAATCAAAAACTCAAGTATATTGTTGCACATATTGATATAGACAATCATCCTTCAAGTAATTGACTATTTGAAGGTCGAGTTATATTATTTTAATATTTAATATTGGCTTTTTTGTAACTATTTAATGTATTTGAGTAATAAAATAAGCAAAATAAAATCTATCTTATTATACTACTGCATTGATAATTTATCAATCTGAGTATGGGCATATGCACAAGTTTTTTGCACATGTTTTTATACTTTTTTAGTTATGTATATCTTTGTAACATTCAGTTTTAAGTATTTTATCTATATTTGATAGATAATAAATAATTTAATATATATATATATATATATGAAAACGGAAGAAAATTATTTAAAGTGATACAATTCATCACCAAGAATTTTATTTATATAGTTTACATTGAATCTTAAAAACTAAAAGACTTATTTTTCCTAATTCTATATTAATCTAGAAAACTTCCTTTTTATAGTTCTAAGAAACTTCATTTTTCTAATTTGCATTTTTCTTCAAGTTTCTAGATGTCCAAAAATACTATCTAAATGGATAAAAATTCATTTACCGATAGATAAATAATTTTGCTAAACGAATATTTTTTCTTGATCCCAAGAATATTTATTTATACAGGTTTAAATGTATATCTTGCAATACCTGCAAAAAATATAAATATATGTTATGATTAAAAGAAAACAACATTTATATGTTCCTATTTTCTTGCTAAAATATTATATTATTAGCAAACATGGAAGATTCAGTTCTGGTCAAAATAAAAATAAACAACTGAATGAAATATTTCTCAACCAAAAGTTATATAAATCAAGTTTTATATGAAGAGCTAAAACATCATTGTACATTTTTTATTTTCAATACTTCTAAAATAAAGAAAATATAATGGGAATGACAAAAATTTTGTTTTAGTTCTGGTAGTATTATTAGCAATTACATTGTCCAACTACAACATTTTGGCTGTATCAGGTATAATAGTTTAACTTACAAACAATAATAATAATTATTATTTATATTAATAATTATTAGATAAATATTTGTAAGTATGCGCTGCTTTAACAATATGTTTGTTTACTTATATACTGTTTAAAATTTTATTTTTATTTATTTTTATACAAAATATAATTTTAACCCATAAAGATACTTAATTGGTTTTTAATTTTAAAATTCATTGAATAAACAAATTACTTATATAGTAAAAGAATGAAACAAATCAAATGCTTAAAGAGAAACTTAAAAAACATTTTTTAATTGAACATAAGTGATTTTCTTAAATCATGTGTATGCAATGATTTCAATAACTTTAATAATAATTAACATAGCATGGGTTCTACATGTGCAGCTATTAAGCTAGTAAAATCTAATCTTTGCATTTTTAAATGTGCAGCTATCACCATCATGAATGCTTCCATGATTGTTTGAATGTTGGATACTATAATGGAATCTGTGATCGACAAACTCAATTGTGTTGTTGCACATATTGATATAAACAATTATCCTCCTAATAATTGACTACTTGAGGGCCGAATTATGTTATTTTAATATTTAATCTTATAATATTAGCTCTTTTGTAACTATTGAATGTTTTGAATAATAAAATAACCAAAATAAAACCTATCTTATTATACTATTGCGTTGATAATGAATCAATCTGAGTATATGGGCATATCCAAAAGTTTTTATGCACATATATTTATATTGTTTTAGTTATGTGTATCATTGTAACGTCAAGTTTACGTACTTATATTTATACTTGATAGATTTTAAATAATTTAATATACATATGAAAACGGAAAGAAATCATTTAAAGGAAAAAAAAATCACAATGAGTTTCAAACCAAACTAATAAGTCAACAAAATCGTTTGGAAACATCAACAAAAAAATATCATATATACGCTGATATTTTCTTATTTTCATAGATGACCCGAAATTTTACGTGAATTAAGTTCAAATATAGTTTTATTCGATATCTTATGAAAGTACATATTATATGAGGGTGAAACTATTCCTTATCAGGAATTTAGATGGAACTTAAGTAATGCCACTAGTGAATATGATGGTTTAACATGAGTGCTAGGTTTACATAGAGTTGAGAAGACAAGGATTTATATGGTATTTATTTTGAGAAGAGGATTATTGAGATATCAATTCATATTCCATATTGAAAATTTAGCCAAGTATGGTATAATATATAAGTAATGCCTAGTAGTGATTAGGCATATATAAGTAAGCTTTTTGGCAACTGGGTCTAAAATGAATAATATTATTTGAATGAGTTGGGCATGAGATTGAAAATCTCTTTTAAGTGGTATCACAACCAAGTTTGTGAGTAATGTTCAACTCTAATTAGTATGCGACTTTTTGAAAAAGAATCTAAAAAAAAATCCTTCCAGCCTTGACCATGTGGCATAATCCGACTATATAATACTAATGAATAAAATTATACATAAATTATAGATCAAGTTGGATATGAGCTTTAAAATCCCAATAAAAATAATTGTGAGACTATGACATAGTGACATCCCATAAGATGTTTTAAATGTGAATTTGCCATGACTGGTCTAAATGTAGTGGATGCAAGAGTTTGCATACAATTGGTGAAAACATTGGAACAAATGCATTTATGAGATACTTCTACATAACTGATTAATTGATGCAATAACAGTTAAATAATAAATGAACAACAAAACACATTATATAATTATAAAAATATATAAAGCATTTTATTATAATAAAATTTTATAATTATTAATCAATATAAATAATAATAAAACCATATGTATAATATTTATGCTTATTTTCTTAACTTTTTTTTAATTTGGTTAAACATTATGATTTTGATGGAGAATATTTTTTTCTAGAGACAATTTTTAGATTTATAAATATATATATATATATATATATATTCTTAGGATTTTCTTTTTTAATAAAATTTTGATATTATAAATTTTATATAATAAAATTTTGATAATAGTTAATAAATATAAATTATAAAGTATGAATTTATTCTGGTAATTTTAATATCCAAATTTTAATTTTTTGCATTATTACATATATTCTGATTTTAAGTAAATTTTATATTTTTAAAATCATTTTTATTTTCTTAAATAATCTACTCGAACCGTTTGCAAACGTAAATATTTGGCATAATTTAAAAAACTGCTTGAAGGAAGCAGTTTTAGTTTTGAAAGGCTTGGAATAAAAATGCGAAAACTACTAACATACTATGTTTACCAAAAGAATTAATCGACAGCCTAAAAAGTGTAATAACTTGTTTTACATATGTCAAAAGTGGAAGAGAATTAATCAACAACATAAAAAGTGTAATAATTTGCTTCTTCATATGTCAATGCTGATATTGTCAACACACATTCAAGTTCATTTTTTACTTTTTCATGTCTTAGAATTTTTCTTTTATACTAATACTCTTGAATTTCTTAATAAAAAGTATGCAATATATGTATTATAAATGTAATCATTTTAAGGGTCCGCTTATAAATATAAAAATAAAAAATAAATGCTAATCAGATAACTAAAATAAAAGTAAACAAAAGATAAGTACGATGATAAATAAACTGCTCTCGAATGCAGATGGCTAAATCTTGGTCATCCATAAAATAAATAACTGCCCCAATCATTGTATAATTGTTATCTAGTTATAAAACTTGGGATTGTCTACAAGAGGCGATAATAAAAAAAATTAAACACTATTATAAAAAAAAGACGAACACCAAAAAATTCCAACAAAAATGACAAATAAAAAAATATATTCTCAAATTGATGCCATAGTTATCTTTTCACAGGGTTGCACTGAACTTCCTATGATTTATATAGGGAAAAAAATAGAAAACAGATAGGTAGGGTCGGACCACACTGTTCTTGCAAAGAGAATGCTCTGAGTATCGTCGGAAGACTACTTAATCAGGAACGCCAAAAAATGGTGAGCCTGATTATTGATATGCCAAGGAAATGGCAAAAATTTGGTAAGGTTCGTGGAGTTGCTCTATTGAAAGAAAAGTTTCAGTTCATCTTCAACAATGAGCATGACTTAGAAGAGGTCCTAGAAAAAGGTCTACAATCGTACAACGAATGGTCTTTAGCTATTGAAAGATGGACGGAAGATTGACCTCCCAATTTCCTGCAAAGGATGCCCATTTGGGTGCAAATCAAGAACATACCTCTGAATTACTACACAGAAAAGGCTATAACATTTCTGGGGGAGTTAGTAGGCCAAGTCATCGAAGTAGCCTTTGATCCTATGAAGACACAAAGCAGAGATTATGTTAGAGTAAAGATCCTTTTTGAAGTAGAGAAACCCCTTATCAGAAGAAGAATTATTTCTCACCCAAAAGGTGGGAAGGAAACAGTATCATACTACTATGAAAGGTTCAAAAAAGATGTTATCATTGTCAACGACTAACTCATGAGATGTCAGTATGTCCAATACTGGTAAAGCAAAGACAGGAATTGGCTGTGAAAAGAAGAGAGAGCAATGTAAATATTTCTAACCGGTTCCTAACAGAGTCTGATCCTCTCTTTGGTGTCCTTCAAGAAAATCAAGTGGGAATTAATCCATCTACTGGAAGGCCGAGAATTGTGGATGATGTATTAGAAGGAATGAGACAGTATCTCCTGACTGCAGGGGGTGATGAAAAGAAAATAAGAGTTGAAAGAGTTAAAAAATCGGTGAAAGAAGTAGAAGTTGATCCAATGCTGCAAAAAACTATGTTTCGCCTTGAACCACCTCCGATTATAACTACCAACCTTAATAAGGGTAAAGGTATTGTCTTTGGTTATGAATCAGAAGAATCGGTGACCCAATCAGACTCTCCAAGACCTAGTGGTCACAAGTTGATGGCATCGGCTATAAGAGCTGCTCTTATAGTGCGGATGTCACAGGGATCTTCTTTTGAAGAGAGTTCTGAAGGTTTGGAAGTTTCAGAATCTCCACATAAAGTTTCAACGGTTTATAGTCCAGCTTTGGATGGATCTATTACTTCCGGAAACTTTGTGTCAAATCTTAAAGTAAGAAAAAGGCCACCAAAATATAAGAGACAAAAGCAAAGACAAGAAATGAGGCAGTTACAAGAATTCTTGGATCCTATATCAATAAAGGGATTCAACAACTTAGAGAAAAGACAATCAGAAGAAGTCATAGAAAGAAGGAAGAAGGATTTCAAACAAAGTAACATCAAAGTGATGGTCCCAAATGAGGGACCTTCCAAAGCATAAAGGCCTTACTAGCTTGGAATTGTGAAGGCTTGGGACGGTCTCAAGGTTTGACAATTCCTAAGCTAATGGAGATGTGTAAAAAACATTCTCCGGAAGTCTTGTTCCTCAGTGAGACAATGAATTTTACAAATGTGCTTGTAGATATTCAAGTGTGGTAGGGGTTTGACCTTGTACATACTGTGAATCCAGTCGGCAAAAGGGGAGGTCTTGCAGTCTTTTGGAAGAAATCTGTGGAATTAGATTTCAAATTTTCAGACCATAACATCATTGATTTTTCGTTGCAAAATCAAAGGTCTTTGTATCATGTATATATGGTAATCCGGATGAGAGGAAACAAAGTATGGTATGGGAACGTGTTACTCGAATCGGGTTAGTCAAGAAAGAACCATGGTGTTTAATAGGAGATTTTAATGCCATATGCAACAACGGGGAAAAAATAGGAAGATCTTATAGGAGTGACACCTTTTTCCAATATTTTAATGAGATGTTAAACTGCTGTCAGATAAGTGAGTTTCCTAGCACCTAGCAAAGGAAATCCATTCACATAGGGGGGGCAACGTTGTTCTCACTGGATTCAATGTAAACTGGATATAAGTTTTGGCAATAAGGTTGGCTTCAGACTTTTCCATCTTCAAATCAAACATTCTTAGATAAAAGGGGTTCATATCACAGACTTGTTCTCCTCCAAATCCAAAAAGAGAATGAAGCTTCGAGAGGCAACTTCAAATTCAATCAAAGATGGCTAAATCTACCAAATGTGAGAAAAGTTGTGAACAAAGCGTGGTATAGTAAGCAGAGTGGAAGCGAATGCAAGGTGTCTCAGAGAATCATTGTCGAACTAGCAATTACATTGTCCAACTATAACGTTTTGGCTGTATCAGATATAATTATTTTGCTTAAAAATAATAATAATTATTAGTATAATTAATAATTATTAGATGAATATTTATACTTATGTGCTGCTTTATCAATATATTTTTTATTATATAGTGTTTTATCATTTTTATTTTTACAGAAAATATTCAACTTTGACCCATAAAAATACTTTGCTTTTAATTTTTGAATTCATTGAATGATAAAATTATTTATATAGTAAAAGAATGAAACAAATCAAATGCTTAAGGAGAAACTAAAAAAATAAACATTTTTAATTGATATGCATACCATGATTTCAACTTTAATAATACATGGCATGGGTTTCTACATGTGCAGTTATCAAGTCAAAGAAGTCAGATCTTTGCATTTTTTAATGTAGTCCAAAGTATCACCATCATGAATGAGCTTCATTGATTGTTTGAATGTTAGGTACTATAATGGAAATTGTGATCCAAAAAATCAACTGTGTTACTGCACATATTGATATAGTCAATCATCTTCCTAGTAATTGATCATTTGAGCATGAGTTATGTTATTTTAATATTTAACATTATTGGTTTTTTTGTAACTATTTTATGTATTTGAGAAATAAAATCAGCAAAAAAACCTATTTTATTGTACTACTACATTGATAATTTCTCAATCTGAGTATACATGCATATATAGTAAGTTTTTTGCACATGTTTTTATATTGTTTTTGTTATTTGTATTTTTGATAGATACTAAATAATTTAATATACATATGAAAATGGAAATAAATCATTTAAAGAGAAAACAAAATCACAATGGGTTTCAACCAAACTAATAATGTTCAACAAAATTGTTTAGAAACAACAAAAAATATCATATATATGTTTATATATTCCTATTTTTATATATTAGACATCTTATGAAAGTACATATTATGTAAGAGTGAAACTATCTCATATTAGGAATTTAGATGAAAATTATGTAATTCCACTTGTGAACATGATGGTATAACATGAGTGCTAGGTTTACCTGGAGTTGAGAGGACAAGGATTTATATGGTCTTTATTTTAAGAAGAGGATTATTGGGATATCAATTCATATTTTGTATTGGAAATTTAGCCAAATATGGTCTAATATATAAGTAATGCCTAGTCATGATTAGCATAAAGCTTTTTGGAAAATAGCTCAAAGACAAATCCATGCGGACTTGGCCATTTAGTCCAAAACGGATAATATCATATGAAAGAGTTGGACATGGGATTAAAAATCTCCATATGTGGTATCAGAACCAAGTTTGATAGTAATGTTCAACTCTAATTAGTATGAAGTTTTATGAAAAAAATAATCTAAAAAAAATATCAGTGTGGACTTGACCATGTGGCCTAATTGGAATATATCATACTAATGAATGGAATTAGACATAGGTTATGGATAAAGTTGGGTATGGGTTTTAAAAGCCCAATAAAATTAATTGTGAGACTATGAAAGTGACATCTAAATAAGATGTTTTAAACGTGACAGGTTTAAATGCAGTGGATACTAGAGTTTACAGAGCCGGATAGTTGCAGTTTGAAATGTTAATAAGTGATTCATAAAACTGGTAACGTTGGAACAAATGTATTTGTGACATATTTATGCATAATTGATTAATGGATGTAGTAACAGTTAAACAATAAATGAATAATAAAAACATATTATATAATTACCAAAAAAATATAAAAACCATATTATTATAATAAAATTTTAACATTATTTATCAGTATAAATAATAATAAAACCATATGTATTATATTTTGTGCTTATTTTCTTAACTTTCTGTAATTTAGATAAAAGTTATGATTTTAATAGTGATAATTATTTTTTAGAGACAAATATTAGATTTATAAATATATATATATATATTAGTTCTCGAAAGAATTATGATATTTTATTATTATATTAAAATTTCATAATTTTATATAATAAATTTTGATAATAGTTAGTAAATATTAACTATAAAGTTTCAAATTTATTCATATATTTTAGTAATCTAATATCTAAGTTTAAATTTTTTAAATTATTATATATTGTAATTTGAATTAAACTGATCTTATTAAAAATAATTTTATTTTTCTAAATATCCATTTAAACCGCCTGCAACCGTAATATTTGGTGTTATTGAAAAAACTGTTTGAGAGAAGCAGTTTTAGTTTTGAAAAGTTTGGAATAACACAAAGCATATAAAATATTTTCCATTATTGTTACCAAAAGTCAAAAATCACTATCACATACAAACATTATGTTTAACAAGAGAATTAATGTGTAATAACTTGTTTTTGCATATGTCAATACTTTTATACTGATCTGCTTATTTAATTGTTAATATACATCCAACTTCAACTTCAACTTTTTCATGTCTTAGAATTTTCCTCTTATACCAATACTCTTGAATCTCTTACTAAAAAGTATAATATATATATATATATATTATAAATGTAATCATTTTAAGAGTTAGTTAATAAATATATTAATAAAGAAAATTTAAATAATTATCAGATTATAAAAATAAAAATAAACGAAAAATGATTACAATAATGAACAAACGGCTTCTAGATGCATACGGCTAAATCCTGGTCAACCATAAAAAAAGATTTTCAATCATCATAAAATAGTTATTAAGTGATAAAATTTGGATTGTCTACAAAAGACGATAGTAAAAAATATTAAATACTATTTTAGAAAACATGATGAACACCAAAAAAATCCAACAAAATTTTATATAAAAATATATAATTGAAATTTTAATTGAAATTAAATAAAAATAAAAAGCAAACACACCAGACTTGGGGAGGATAATCACTAATTAATGAAATGCCTCAAAACACAAAAAATCTGACTATTAAAAATGTATGCCATATTTCCATACCTGTCAATACAAAATTTGACTGTATCTTACTATTTTCTTGCTAATATCAGCAAATATGGAAGATTCATATAAGACAAAATAAAAATAAAACATGAATGAAAATCTCAAAAAAATTATATATATCAGTTTTCTATGAAGAGCTAAAATATCATTGAACACCTTTTCTTTTCAATAGTTATAAACTAAAGTAAATATAATGGGAATGACAAACTTTTGTAGCTTTCTGGCAGTATTATTAACAAATACATTTTCTAAATACAAAGTTTTGGCTGTATCAGGTATGCGCTGTTTTATTAATATATTATTCTATTATATAGTGTGTTAACATTTTATTTTTATTTATTTTAAAGAAATATTCAAATTTTAACCCATAAAAATACTTAATTGATTTTTAATTTTCAAATTTATTGAATGAAAAAATTATTTATATAGTAAAAGAATGGAAGAAAACAAATGCTTAAAGAGAAACTTTAAAAACATTTTTAATTGAACCGAAGTGATTTTCTTAAACCATGTGTATTCATGATTTCAATAACTTCAATATTGGATTTATTTATAAATACATATATATATATATAATTATCATTGAATGGGTTCTACATATACAGTTATCACCATCAAGAATGCTTCCATGACTGTTTGAATGTTGGGTACCATAAGGGAGATTGTGATCCAAAAACTCAACTGTGTTGTTGCGCATATTGATAGATTCAATCATCCTCTTAATAATAGACTATTTGAACTTTGAGTTATGTTCTTTTAGTATTCTATCATAATTATGGCTTTTTGTAACTATTTAATGTTTTGAGTAATAAATTCAGTGAAATAAAACCTATATTATTATATTATTGCTTTGATAATTTATCAATCTGAGTATATGGGCACGTACAAGTTTTTTTGCACATGTTTTTAAATTATTTTAGTTTTTTTGTATTTTTGTAATGTCAAGTTTTAGGTACTTGTATTTATATTTGATAGGTATAAGATAATTTAATATAAATATGAAAACAGAAGGAAATCATTTAAACAGAAAAGAAAATCACAATAGTTTTTAAACCAAACTGAAAAGGTTCAACAAAATCGTTTACAAACAACAACAAAAGAAATCTCATATCTATGATGATATTTTTCTATTTTCATAGATAGCCGGCATTTTACGTGGAATTATGTTCAAATACAATTTCAATCAGCATCTTATGAAAATACACAATATGTGAGAATGAAACTATTCCATATCAAAAATCAAGATGGAATTTAAGTAATTCCACTGGTGAATATGATTTCTATAATATGGGTGCTAGGCTTACCTAGAGTTGAGAGGACAATGATTGATATGGTCCTTGGTTTGAAAAGAGGATTATTGGGATATTAATATGTATCACTTATTGGAAATTAAACCAAATATTGTCTAAGTAATGCCTAGTGGTGATTAGCATAAAGCTTTTTGGAAAATAGCCCAAAGAAAAGTTCATGCGGACTTGGCCACTTGTTCCAAAATGGATAATATCATATGGAAGAGTTGGACATGGGATTAAAAATCTCCATAAGTGGTATGAGCCAAATTTTTTATTAATGTACAACTCTTATTAGTATCAGATTTTTTGGAAAAAAATCTAAAAATAAATCCATGTGGACTTGACCATGTGGCATAATAGTATATATTATAATAATGAATGAAATTAGATATATTATGAATGAAGTTGGATATAAGTTTTAAAAGCGCTATAAAAATAATTGTGAAACTATACAGTGAAATCCCAAATAAGATGTTTTAAATGTAAATTTAGACCATGACAAGTTTAAATGTAGCGGATACGAGTTTGCAGGAGTCGGATGGTTGCGGGTTGATATGTTTAGTGGTTTTAATATCCTTTTTTAAATTATGAGGTGATGAGTTCGAATCCCAAGTATATATCATAAATTCCAGAGGTGACCACAACTGTGCAACATGATTCCGATGGTTTGAAATGTTAGTAAGCAATTCATATAACCGGTGAAAACGTTGGAACAAATGCATTTTTAAGATACTTATGGATAATTGATTATGGATGCAGTAACAGCTAAACAATGAATGAACAATAAAAATTAATTATATGATTATAAAAATATATTAAATTTATTAATTCAATATAGATAATAATAAAACCATATGTATAATATTTATGTTTATTTTCTTAACTTTCATTAATTGGGATAAACATTATGATTTTAATAGAGATAATTGTTTTTGTAGAGAAAAACATATATATTAGTTGTCCAGAGATTTGCTATATTAAAATTTTATTTCAAATTTTAAAATTTTAAATTAAAATAAAAAAATTTTGTTAATAGTTTGAAAATTTTAATTATAAAGTGTCAAATTTATTCATATATTTTATAATTCTAATATACAAGATTAAAAATTTTAACTATTTTATATTCTTGTTTTAAGTAAATTTTATCGTTTTAAATTTTTATTTTTCTAAATTAATAACTCAAACCGCCTATATCTGCTAATGTTTGACGTAAACAGTTTTAGTTTTGCAAAGTTTAGAATGGCATAAAGCATATAAAATGTTTTTCATAATTGTTGTCAAACGCAAACATTACTTTTAGCAAGAGAATTATTAAAAAGTGTAATAACTTGTTTTTGCATATGTCAATGCTTTTATAATGATCTGCTTATTTAATTTTTAATATACATTCAAATTCAACTTCAACTTTTTCATGTCTTAGTATTTTTCTCTTATACCAATACTCTTGAATCTCTTACTAAAAAGAATTGTAATATATATAAGTTCATTAATAAATATATGAATAACGAAAATTTAAATTATAATCAGATACTAAAAATGAAAAGACATTAATGAATTAACGGCTTCCAAATGTAAGCGACTAAATCCTGGTCAACCATAAAAGAAATAATTATCTTAATTATAATAAAATAGTTATTAAGTGATAAAATTTGGGATTGTCTACAAAACCCCTTTCATTCTGGGGTGACGGAGGGATCGTACCGTTCGAGCCTTTTTTTCATGCTTTTCCCGGGGGTCTGGAGAAAGCTGCAAAGGCGATAGTAAAAAAAAGTAAAGAAGATGAACACCAAAAAATCCAACATAATTTTTGAATAAAAAATATAATTACAAATTACAAAAAATTACAAAAAATTAAAAAGTAAACACACAGGCACATATGTGGGGAGGACAATCACTAATTAATTAAATGCTCCAAAACACAAAAAAAATCTTTGACTAGTGAAAATACAATGTATACCATATTTCCATACATATATATATAATTTGACTATAACTTGCTATACATTGAAATTATAAATATATTTTATGATTACAAGAAAACGAAAAATATATGTTGTTATTTTCTTTCTAAAATATTATATTATCATCAAATATGGAAGATTCATTTATGGCAAAAAAAAAAACATTGACTGAATATCTCAAATTTTTTATATAAATCAAGTTTTTTATGAAGAGCTAAAATATCATTGAATACATTATCTTTTCAATAGTTATAAACTAAATAAAATATAATGGGAATGACAAAAACTTTTGTGGCTTTCGTTCTGGCAGTATTATTAGCAAATACATTTTCCAACTACAACGTTTTGGCTGTATCAGGTATAACTGTTTATTTACAACAATAATAATTATTATTATTGATTATTAGATGAATATTTGTATGTATGCGCTGTTTTATTAATATATTATTTTATTATATAGTGTTTTAATTTATTTGTATTTATTTTTAAAGAAATATTTAAATTTTAACCCATAAAAATACTTAATTGTTTTTTAATTTTTATATTTATTGAATGAAAAAAAATATTTATACAGTAAAAGAATGGAAGAAATCAAATGCTTAAACTGAAACTTTAAAAACATTTTTAATTGAACGGAAATGATTTTCTAAAACAACGTGTATTCATTATTTCAATAACTTCAATATTGGATTTATTTATGATTAAAAATATAAGTATATATATATATATATATAATTAACATTGCATGGGTTCTACATGTGCAGTTATCAATCCATTGAAATCTAATCCTTGCATTTTTACATGTGGTCCAACATATCACCATCATGAATGCTTCCATGACTGTTTGAAT